>CAXIVR010000003.1:133132496-134362496 GCA_964035755.1 Teleogryllus oceanicus
AGTTATTTTGACGAACTACTTATCAGTAGCACTTGTATGGTTCACTTCACTCGATTATAAGTAAATATTGTCCCGATTCGACGTGTGATGCCCCGCCACTGTATTTATTGGCGTGGCGAATTGCGAAGTAAATGTTTTATCTAAACAGATCTGACAGGGTCACACAGCAGATCTCTGACTACCTCGCGTAACCACTGTCGGACGGAGAACCCAAATCCGTAAAATATGTGCCTTTTTCTCTGGGTTTATAGGAAGAAAACCATATCCCTAATGGTAAAGAATATTGACATATAACTAAATTTACTTCATTTGCTTTGTTTTGCTGAGTTTTCGGCATGCTATTGTCGTTGTATTAATCTAAGAAACTGCATTGCGGATCTCAAAATGTCAACATGTTTCATGCACTACACCAACACGCAACCAGGAGACCAGTCGGGAGCTTAGAGCGTGTCCAGGTTGAGTCGTTCCCCGTGATGGGAGATATCTGGTTGTGGAAAACCCCTCCAGTCGACGGATATGTCAGCTCGGGATCTCGCCATCCAGTGGAGGAAGATCACCGCCACCATTTGCCATTATGCACTATATTTACGGGACTAATGACTACAGCAGTTGACACGCCAGGAACCTCTAATCAGTTAAACACTTTGTCACCTCCATCACCTGATTTTTACCCTTGGAAGTTCGCGCGTGGTATTCATCCGTTGCCGCCTCCTTCCTTCGCCCTTCGCCCTTTGGCCCGTGGCGTCGGGCGCGCGCAGGAATTCGTTTCCAATTAAAAGTCGCTCGATGGCGGAGAGCGCGCGCCCGCGGCGCTTCGTTGTCGATGCCTCCTTTGCCAAAGCCTCGCTGCTTTCTCTCTTTTTTTCATGGTCGCTTCACAGAAGAGTTGTAAAACCTTCCCCGTAATGAGTTGAAAGTTCACGTAAATGCGAAAGCTTCGTGATTGGATTTCCGTTGGGACAGAGTCGGTGTAAAAAAATATATATAATCGAAAGCTTCAGGAGTGATTGTAGACGGTTAGCTTTACAAATTCTGATGCTTTGTTGCCTGGGGGAAAAGAGAAAATTGGATCAACTTTGTAAATGGTTTAGGAGACAGTTTTTATCGGTATCAAAATTAAAAGATTCATTTCGAGAATCACGAGCTAACTCCCATCCAACATGTAGTTTACAACGACGCAAGGACACGCATTACCAAAGTCCTCACTAACTCTAAATTCTCTCCCTTCCTCGTTCACCACTCTAATATTCTCAACAACCCACCCGCTCACAGATAAGTCATCATCCATTCGACATCCTACAGCTACCCCCACGTCGGACGTAACGAGCCAACTCTCCGTCTACCAGAACTAACGAACGCCACTGACTAATCGTTAACAAGTGATGGCGACAGACTACACTCAGACAAATAACGTAACAAAAACAAATGGTCAAATTAAAAAATAAAATAAAGAAAGAATATTTTTTTTAAAAGTTCCAATTTTCCATCCAGTCATTCGACCTTCACCATTTCATTTTAAACAATAATTTATCCATCCCTTCCTCTCTCAATCCTTTCCCCAACCCTCCTCTCCGGTCACCATTCAAATGGGGGAAGAGAGGAATTCCTTTAATTTTCACGTCACCATCTTGTTACTGATCACCTTCGTGAATAATGCTTTATGTAAATGCCTCTAAGATTCAATACACAGAATTCATTCGAGACAGGCTTGAAGTTGCCCAGATATATCGGGATAAATATTAGTGCATTTTGAGAAAAATCGTGTGTGCCATTTGGACGCTAATGTTTCATACGGAAGCGCATAAAAAATTCTATTTCAGTCAAAATATGTCTTAGAGATGTTGAAGAAATACATAAATTGTACTGTCTTCTGTACTGAATATATGACGAATTACGATAATGTGAAAGTGCTCAGCAGTAATATTAAGAATGAAGATTGGTAATATTTTTGACTTTACCCATGGCAACTATATAAAATATGATTTATGTTGTTTTTCGATTAGTAAATTAAATGTTCTCAATAATCCAACGAAAAATGGATCATTAGAAGTGAAATTAAACTTCAACTACCATTGAGAACACAGAAAAAGGGAAAAAAGCATCACTATGAACTATTAAGTTAAATTCACATAGAATTACGTAATAGATGACTCAGCAAAAATGTTGGACACATACTTAATTTCTACTGCTACTCAGAAATATAATATTTAAGGTACAATTAGTTAAAATGTAAAACGTAACAATATTTTGCTCTCTGTATTATACAATTTGTCAATGTTATACAGATATCCGACTTTAATTTACTAAACGTGCCTTCATAAGAAGGTATTTGGCATCTGGTGCCTTAGTCAATAACCTTACTTTATTTCTAGTGAAGGTGTAAGTTTTTTGTATAATTCTCTTTTTTATAAATGTATTAACTTTTTATAATGTGAAATATCACTTAATACGTGTTTCACATGCAATGACGTCTTTAGTATGCATAACGGCGACTAAAAGTATTTGTTTGACACTAAGTGACTAAAAACTACAAACTATGAATAAATTGAATGTTTAAATTAAAAGCATGAATAAATTATGTTTAAATTAAAAACATATTTAGTGTAAGAATATTGCAAAAAAACATAAACAGCAGTTCAATTTACCCCTTCAAAAACGTATGTAAGCAAAACCTCTTGTGAACTAGAAGTGACACCCTTTTCCATTTTCCAAAATTTAGATATAATACACTCTCTTATACTTTACTTTTGGAGTAAACGCGGTTCCTGATAAAGATATACTTGGTATTTCTGAAAATATATCTTTTTAAAACGAAAACGAAATAAATATTGAACGTAACATGTGGATAAAGGGGTATAATTGCACACGTGGTAATAAAAATTCTCCCTCTACTGTCGGTCGTTTTCATGAGCATGTCTCTAGTGCAATTATACTCTCCTTTATCCACTAGTTTTCGTAATTAGTTACTATTATTATTCTACAAAAATATAAAAACGCCTGTAAAAAACGAGAATAGTCAACAGCAAACATTTACGACTCACCTGAAAAAGTACCCCATAATTTAATTCTATTAAATTTATGTTTTTGATGTCCTCTAAATCGAAATGACTTGACTTAGATTATCTTTCTAAGCACAAACATTATCATTGACGTCATACGCGTGAGTTTAATAATGCTAACGTACTTATCAGATTTTCGTGATAAATTTGTTCATGTTGGCATTGCAATTCGCCCTTCCGGTAACTCACTTCTTTGTTTTAGAGCGTCATAAATAATCTATCCCTCGTCCGGATAACTGCACTTCATATCTCTCAAATTAAACCAATAAAAATAAAACAATTTTCTTTTCAGTAGATCGTAGAAATTTATAATATAGTGTGTTCTTAATCTCGCCTAGTGCAAAAACTCCAGTTTTTAAATAAAATAAAATAGATAACGGGAACCATTGTTACTTCTTTACCACAAGACACCCATTTCGGCTAGCGTCACTTCACCACTATGGTTCAGTTGACATGTTTATTTGTCTAAAACCTTTATAGGCTATATTGTAATTGGCTAGTTAATTCAGGTAAATCTCTTGTTTTTGTCTCTATTTTATTTCTTAAATATTTATACCCTCTAATAAGCAGCATTTTATATTCTCTATTCTTTTATAATATGATGAGATTCAATAGGTTGACTGTTTATTTTCATAAAATATTGTCTCCTTTAAAAATATGAAGTACGGATTACCTCACCATTTCATGTTTTTTCACGGGCATTTCATGGTATGGCTTAAGTACAGAATAGAAAGATCACGACTGACAGAATTTCTCCGGTAGTAACTAAAAATATAAAATATATTTTTTCGTATTATAAACAACTGCTTCAAACATATGAAGATGTTATTATTTACGTGGAATGATAACAAATATGGCCCAAAATTAAGACATTTTGTACCCCGTAATACTATAACTGATTCAGACGTGGCCACATCATAGTACGTAGTTATACATGAATAACCTGTAGGCCTATGTTGGTCGTATGTCATGATAAAGACAATCCTTGAAACCATATATTTTACGTGCATTACTCTTCGCCATTCTATTGACCTTCATATTTGCCCAAATCCTTGTCTACTCTTGGTGCCGGTCATAAATTGCAAGCATTATACACACTCCCGTTTGTTTTTAGACCTTTCTTCATTGCGATTATCATGCCCAATAGTGTTGATAACACACAGAATCACCGCTTTAATTTTCTAAGTTAGTGGCTTACTCTGTTGTGCGTTTTGGTCATTGTTAATCGCACCAAAGGCGCATTATGTAATATGTGTTAGCTTTACAATGGCTCAGTTAGTCAGTGATTAACGTAACTCATGTTTCACGACTGTGGAGGCTTAATTGTCCACAGTACCCTTTGTGTCTCTCTACACATTCAGCTACATGCCATCACCACTAGTACCTCAATTTGCCAGGCCTCTGCTTTTTTCATTGGGTCTGCACCATGCGTTATTCGAATGTATTTCGTTATGCAGAGACATATTGGGGAAAAAACTTCCTCTGAAGATGAGCAGTTTTTCGTATCTTAGAGAATTTTCAGCGTAGGTTTATAAACTTTCGTATCTTAAGTTATGAAGCTACAAGAGTACATACTCTCTACTATTATTTGTAACTGATGCAGCATTATAATATTTCTATTTCAATCTTTGTTATATTTCATCCTCTTGAAAAACTTAATGAACAACGTACTACGTGCGATTTTGAAAAGAGTTGGTTTCTTTCATTTTTTATTCAAAAGTTTTGAACTTCAAAAGTCTGCAATTGAATTTAGTCGTACATTCAATAATGTTAAAGGAATAAAGGAATGTAATGTATAGCCAAGGATTTAAATCCGAGACTTTCATTTCATTAGGCCAGCAGATTACTAAGATATTTAATTCACAGACGTAAGGCACAATGTACTATCAATTTCCTGTTTGCCACTGCAGAGAATTCCCTCAAGAAATTACAAAAAATAATCACATTTTTATAGTAATGTACATGAAATGATTTAAAGATGTAATATTGAGAAGTATATTGCTTTGAGAAAGGAAACGTAGCTTCAGCATTGCATACAAAGGACAGGTTTGAAATACTAGAAAGTAAAAAAAGAAAGTTGAACTTTTGCAATTACCGAATTAATCAGACGTTTTCATATAAATCATACTAGTGCCATATTATTAATACCTGCAATATCGACACAACTATTTTAGCCAATTATAGACCGGTAAGTCCTACATCAGTTGTATGTAAGCTAATGGTACATTTCATATCTAACTATATTACACAAGAACGAGAACAAAAAGAACCGCTCTTTCAGGGATAGCATTGTTTTATAAATTGCGTCTCTAGCGAGAGTCAGATAGTATCATTGTTTCAAGATATAGCAGATAAAGTTGATGATCGTGGGAGGAGGAACGCTATAATAATAGATTTTTCCAAAGCTTTTGACGATAAATTGGTTTGGATATTACTACATTCGGGTGTTGACACTAGTGTCGGGTATGGATTGATGAGTTTGTTCGAAACAAGAAACAGAAAGTCAGAGTTGGTAAACACTTTTCAACTCTAGCAAAGGCAACTTCAGGTATCCCTGAAAAAAGTGTTATTGGACCTCTGCTGTTTCTTGCGTTCTAACGAGCCAGACAATTTATTTTCAAAGGTACGACTATTTACAGATGACTGTATAATATATCGAGTTATTTAATCAAAAATACACGAGTATATTTTGCAGGATGATATAGATATGCTACATTTCTACGCGAAAGAAAAGCATGAAAATAAGTACTTCGTAAAGCAAAACTGCTGTGTCGACAGCATTGTGCCCGTGGAGGCAGACCAGGTGGGCACAGTGTACCGGACATAGGAGTTGCGGCCCACTATGGCCGCCGCAGAGACGTGCCTAAGGCGCGATCAAGGCATGAAATGGTCAGTGCCGGAAGGCACCACCAGGGGCCGGGCGAGCGACGGCGCCCCGAACCGGAGCATCGGGCCGCGACGGGACACCGCCCCTCCTTTCCCGGCCACGGAGGCGGGAAGCGAGGATACTCAGGCGAGGATAAGCCGGGAGTGAAGCCAGTTTTTTTTTGATAGAGCGTACAGCTAGTACAGTGAACGGGTTATAGTGAAAGTTTACAGAGGGGATTACAAGAACAAAATTCAACTCACGTCACAGCCAACAGATGTTGGAAAATTTTTCTATACAACTAGAACAATAACAGACTGGAATAGTGGCTTTCGGCAATCTTGGAACCCTTATCTCTAAGTGTTCTATGGTTTAAAAGGAAATTAACTAATGATATATGTAAACTTTTTAAGTTGGTAATTGAGTTTATTGAAAGTTATTTTTATTGTTATTATCATTATTATTATTATTATTATTATTATTATTATTATTATTATTATTATTGTCAAATGTGTACTATTACGGTACTTTCCATCATGCAATAACGAATTCGTTCCTGATTATGTAAATGGCACATGTATTCTGCCAATATTTTCCACCGAGTGTCGATTGTCCCTTCAGAAAATCACAATGAAGGCAATATGGTGATGTTGCCTCTAAAGTCCTTTGCTGCCTTATCTGGGAATCTTTGCTGGGAGTTCTACTCAGAAACGAGCGACTGCGTTTTCTGAACCATATCGTCTCATTCAGAGGGAGAAGTTTTGAACTGGAATTAAACGCAATTAGACCAAAGTAAACAGTTTCGCTGTGGGTCTCCGCCTTTGGAACAGCAAGCGCATTGGCTTCTCATCGAGATAATGGTTGTTCTTCCTGTAAACTTACGCTTCTAACATTTTCATAAATGTACTTGGTTTGTTTAAGGCTTCGTATGAAGCGATGTATTGAAGTATGCAATTTCTACAACAACTACTTAAGAAGAGCGACGAATTACTTTGTTCTGTGAATTCAAAGAGCTGCCAATTAGATGAAATAAGTGCAAAATTCGGTCGTTCTCTTTCTTGTAAAAATGATACCCATTGTAAATTATCTTTATTCTATATTTGAGGTGGAATTTCTAGAGAAATTTGGAAACGGTTACATCTAACTTTAATAACATTATTTATCAAAGTGCTTATTAATAATTTCAGATTCTTTTTGATTAGTACATTGAGCACTTTTATGGAAAAATAAATAAATTACTATACTGACAGTTTTGGATCAGTTACCCATCGTGTTAACATACGGTTTTTGTTTAAATAATGCACACGTAACATCTATTATGAAAAAATAAAGTTGTTTACAATAGAATGAAACACAAAAAATTGAACCACTGGAGAGATTGCTCTCAAATTCGGCAAGAAACGTTTTAAGAGGCCAGTCGTCAACGTAGTTGCAATTGAAAATATAACCGCAAAATATGCTTTTTTTACAAACAAAAAAAATACGAATTTACTTTGGAGAATACCCAGGCTGACCGTGGTAGTGTTCAGAACAGATATTAATACAGTCTTCAAATGTGTGACATTATAATTGAGTGTTCATGCAGCTTAAATTTACTGATAGTTTCTCAGATTGGTATGTACAGAATTGCTACTTATACACGCTTTGTTAAGCTTAACAGAATCCGAATATTCAGGCCACCTTATTATATTATTATTATTATTATTATTATTATTATTATTATTATTATTATTATTATTGCTATTATTATTGTTATTATTGTTACTATTATTATTTTATTATTATTATTATTATTATTGCGTCATTCGATTACGACGTTGGACGTGTCCACGATCGCAAGAAGTGCCATCAATCGCAGTTAGAGAGCAGCACCTAAGCAGAGACAGCACGAGACAATCAAATTTCTTAATTAAATACAGCACATTTTTTTAAAATTAAATTTGAACTTCAGATAACTTAAAGGACACATAAGAGAATGGTGAGGGTTTCATGATTACTAAATGCTTAATTTTTCGAAAATTTAAAAAATAAAAAGCGAATTTCGGCGTCTTCCTACAACTACAATTGTAAAGATACAATTTGTATTCTTATTGAAACGTGTTCATCAAAAACAGATCTTTAAATAAAGTCAGACTTAATTTTTCGAAAATATGAGTATTTTTTGAGTAATTTGACATCAAACATAGTCGCCCGCTCCGATTATTCTACGCTTCGTGAACGTAATGTGAGTGTGTTTCCAGGCAAATGGATTTTTTGCAAACTAGAATTTATGTATTATTTCGTTTTTTTACGGAGAATTCTTATCGACCATAAATGATATAATGAAGTCACTTTAAAGGGGCTTGGTCAGTTTGGGCTTATTTCTTTGTTCGTGCCTTCGAGCTTTTGTTATATGTGTACAAATTAATCTTTTAGAAATTATTTAAAAACTGTTAAAATACATGAAAGAAAAATTGCTATCCATCAGTGAATATTAGAATAGAATTAAAACAATGACATTCTGCACCGTGACTAGGCAGCTGAATTACGTCTCTCTCTATTTCTGTGAATTGCGTCTCGTTGTTGGATCATGATTTAGCTGTATGAAGAGCGGTATAATTGTCAAATTTGTGTTGATATTTGCTTGAAAATGTTTAGTTTTTGCATCAAATGTCGTACGATGATGACTAAAATGATGACGGAGATGAGTTAATTCGCAGAGAAATTGTGGTAAAAATAGGATTACATAACCATTACTAAAGACAAGAAAGCACGCGCTGTTTAAGCCCCACTAGTTTTCTTTAAACTGCTTGTAAGAAAAGAGTGGCATGCATATGTGGCGTTTGTTCGGTTTTCACTATTGATTCTAAATTTTTGAAAATTGCTAGAGATTGAATTTTTTTGTTGTCTTCCTCTAACTACAACATTGATAATAGAAATTTTTCCTTCATATGAAAATTGTTCTCCATATTTCTTCTTTCATTGAGGGCACGTTCATTTTTTCGAATCTTTTAACAGTTTTGGAACAATTTTAATTGAAATATGGACAATACATATATATGGACAAACATAAAAAAATAATAAAACAAGATATTCTCAAAATCGGCTCCAAATTATTTCCTCAGACTTTTTGTACGAGTTGTGTGTACTTTATGAAATATTATCAACGCTATATGAAGAAAACCTTTAATCTAAGAAAAGAGAAAAAAAGTAATATAAAACTTAACACACTATTTACATGTGAGTTGCCGCCAGCGGTAAATTATGAATAAAAATCTCTCAATCTTAAAATTAATAATGAACATACAACAGCACAAAGTGAATGGTTCAAGAATAATACATAAATGAATTTGACCAAAATGTTGTACAATTACTGAAAGGTCGAATGTCTTTAAGCTCGGCACCCCTGGAGACAAGGACAGGCACCTGGTATGTGGAGGTCGTTGCCAGAGCTGGGGCCTGGAGGCTTGCCGTGATGCGAATGTGATGCACAAGCCATTAATATATGCCAACAAAGCGTATGCTGATGGGCAGCCTGTAGCTCTGGTTAACGGCGAGACGGGCAGCCCGTAGCGCGACTGATGCTGTTGAAGCCGTTGCGGCATAACAATGAATGGCAGTGCACAAGTGCCGACTGCCAGCGCAACACAAGTCAGCGCTCACATTGACGCGACTGTCTGCGTGGACCTGTGCGACGATGCCTCACAGGACTGATGAGCGATAGTGCGTCAAAGCCAATTTGCATTTGAACTCAAGGAACCTTTGGCGTAAGAACCTCATGAACCTCTGAGCGCGGTGGCTCACAACCAAAAATATATAGAAAACCACCTTTCCCACGCGGTGATCGCGGAGGGGGCGGTCTGAAATGGAGGGGGTGGGCCCTTGGTGACTGTAGGAAGGGCTCCCGAGAAGAGAGGTGGGGTCGCGCGAGGCGCAAGAAGGTGCAGGCGATGGTGGCCGCGCGACCGCGCTTCCGAGCCTCCTGACACCAGCGCCCGGCGCCAGGGCCCGGTGGCCGGCTGGGAGTGGCAATTAAATCATAATCCGCGCACTGTATTTCGCCGACAAACATCTTTGTCCGCTACCGCGAACAAATGTTCTGAAGACCCCGCGCGCCTTCGCTTTGGGGCGATAGCCGAGCAGCGGCGAAAGCAGGCGCGGCAGCGGCGGCATTGAAGGACAAAGGGGCAACGACGGACGCGCGGCGGGGCCGGCCCGCTGGCCGCGCTGGGCGGCTGAAAATGAATTCGCGTGATACGTGGATATTATTTTGAAACTTTATAATCTGTGGAATAACATTTCAGCTAGGTTGAAAGTGTTTCATTTCATTCGACAAAATTTCATTTAACTTTATGTTGATTCATAGTATTCTGTGTTTTAATCTTGGAAGCCCACGAAACAGTAAGTTGAAAGTGTAGGTATTTACTTACACTTTCTACAAAATTAGTACTGCGAATAGTGTTGCACAAATAAAAAGAGTAAATAAAGGTCTTTTATTGAAAATCTACTTTACGCGGATAGGTCAAAATTGAAAATAATACACAAAAATTGTGTTTTGTTGCCAAACCTGGATCTTCATACATAGTTTACTGGCGACTTATGTTGATAATTTGTGTTGCATTTAAAAACTCTTATGTTATAAGTTGTGTTAAACACAGGTACAATATTTTTATCAAAAATATTTTATCATTTCATTTTCAAAGAAAGTAAACCTACATGAAGCAGATCCTTTGTAATATATCTATTTTGAAAATTAATTTTGTACTTTTACTGGCTTGTGTAGATCTTACTTTAATCTACCAATGCAAACACCATTTAAACAACAATTACATGTTAGACGCTTCAAAATTCCAAGAAATAATTTTTTCTTGCGCACAATACGTGATACGTATGTCCTTCTCCTTCCTTACTTGTTTACAAATATGCTTATAAAATTAATTTGTTCCTTTCGAAACTTTTGTAGGAGTTATTTTTTTAATGTATGCGGATATTCATTTTTATGTTAAGAAATTGCATAACAATTAACAACACTTGCAATAACAGCAATTGCATAACAATTAACAACACTTTCGGAAGGTCAAACTTTCACTGCTTCATCTTTGAAGTCGTATAAGAAAACCGTATTTTGATAGATCTTTTGACTCAGCAGTTGTATTACTGGTCGTTTTTTATTAGCATTGATTCAATTCGAGAAATCCCCTTAAGATCTTTTATTTAGTGTAACTGAACACGCCATTCAGACCCTTCGCTTTGATCCTTGAAAATAATTCCGTCTCTTCGCCGTTCATCTCTGGTAATTTCGTCCGATTCGTGTACTAGGAAGTAATTTCCCTTTCCTAGTCTTGAAATTTGTGTTCATTTTCTCTTCTTTCATCCTTTCCCTTACTATTACTGTATTCCATCGCTTAAATCTCCTTCCATGTTGGCTATTTATCATACTCACTTGTTATCCTGTGCCGTTTTCTGCATAAAGAGATTGTTCTAAACGATATCTAAGATCTACCAACTTTCTTACTCTCTCGCCTTGAATATTAAAACCTTTTCTGAAAATCATCTCTATCTTCCCTTCACCTTTATATTAGTCCCATGCAGTCTGATTTTGACGCGCGTATGCAGGTGACACTTTCTAGGTTACTTCAACCTCCTTTCAACTTCCCTTCTCTCTCTCTATACCTCTCGCTTCCTTCCTCTCTCGATCTCCCCCCTCTCAGACTCTTCTCCCTCTCCCCCTCTCCCCCTTTTACAACTCTCTCGGAAGAGAAATCGTCCCCCCCTCTCTCTCTCTCTCGCTCCTTCTGATAATTGCAAAGTGGCTTTTCTAGCACCTTGCAACCCCGAAAACGTCATTTCCAGGTTTCGGGGCTACTATGAAGCTAATCGGCGCGAGAAGAAAGTTGCGCCGCTTCTGGCACCTCGCCACGTGTTTCTCCTTTCCTTCCCTCCTGTGCCGTTGCGCGCTCCGGGTCGATTGCAGCGCTCCATTTCGCCCCGCATTTCGCCGCGACATGCTCAGCCGTGTCGCCCCGGCCGCCGCCGCCTACGCCCAGTTATTAATTAGTTTACTCGGGGGCTGGAAACAAAGGAGCGCGCGGCCATGGCGACGCCAACTTTCCGCCCCCGCTGCCCGCTGAGATGAACCGCCCAGGAGATTGGTCGATCCATCTTGGTCGCGCCCCCTGTCTCTACCTGTTGCGGGCTACGCCCTCTCCACCCCCGCGTGTGCCTACCCCCGCTCTCCCGCGACGAAGAGGCGCTGACGGCCATGACGTTGGAATCGAGTTTACACTTCACGGGCTTCCGCGCCTCCAGATGGAGTTTACGACTGAATGAAAACTTGAGTAATTGAAACTGCCTCGGGAATCGTAGTCCTCTGAGACGAGTATTGTCTTGGTGTCCCACTTATTGAAAGGAAGTCCTATAAGACAAATTTCGGCAGACATGTATCCTGGAGGTTTTCATTTTATTTCGCTCGTTACGCTAATAACTTGATTTTAATATTTTTCAAATTCATCGTAGAGACATGCGACTGATATTCAAAACAGTTTTCTTCTCACTCGAGAACAGGGAAATATTTTGGTGTAATTATTTCGAAAAGGACTATTACATGTTCTCTTTTTATTTTGATATGTTGGGCGTTGATGTAAATGCATTGTTTTTTTCTATTTTAATAGAGTGGATCATTCATATGCTACGTTGTCTTCCCAGGGGCTGTGGCTTCGGCGTCCGCAACGCTTCTGCGTTCTGCGGGTGGCCTGCTGTGACGTCACCTCCCGGCGCACTGCCAGTGAGTATGCCAGAGATCCTGTTTTTTTATGTGCACTAGCGTACTCCACCCTCGCATTTTATTTGCACCCTACCATCTTCCCTATTATTCCAAGTTACCAACGGTATGTGTTTATTTGTTTGAAAGTGAACTTTATACATTTTTTAATGTAATTACAGAATATCAAATTTAAAAAAAGTCAATTCCTGAATGTTTATTCAGTATTACAAACAGATGGTCTGGAAAATATAATACAAATAATACACAAAAATATTAGAAATTTTTTAATGAGAAAGCTGCTAACGTAAGCTACGTTAATAAAAAATACAGGATTGAGCAATTACATCCATACTCTCTGCAATATTATTTTACTTTATTACCAAATTACATTCTTTCCATTAAATAGCATAGAAAATCAAGTAATTAGTTGTGAACGGGCGAGGTAGTATCTAGAGGCGCCTGACCGGCAAAAACGAAATAGAATGACCGAGAAGATCTCATCCTTTAGATTACGGCGTTAGGGACGCTTCCTTTGAGCCTTATGCCTCAAAATCTCCGGTTTAAGACCGTAGTACGCTTTGTTAGGAGCTATTTAACTATATAGATCTTAACGATGCTGACAAAGTATTGCGGGTTGCATGTGTATTGTATATTTAAACGCATTTTTTCAACAAATCCTTTAAATTTTTTAAAATTCATAGTGCAATTCGCCAGATCTCCATGAAATTCTCTTATTGTAGATATGTCGTTTATAAAGATTGGTTGCGTGTGAGAGCCGGAAAACTCTACTACTGAAACAATGCTGAAGACGGTGGAACTACCAGTATTTTCTCCAAGTGCATATGTTTGTCCAAATTATAATGTTCGGAAAAATGTTTTAACGTTGGATTTTTAGAAACAAAAGAAAATCTTATGTTCGATTAGCTTCTTTTATCATTTGCATATTTCTGTAGACCCTTTTCAATAACACGAGAAAATAATGTTTCTTTTAATTCTATTTCGATGATAAGCTGCTTATCGGAATTCGACTGCCCGTCGAATTATGTAGAAGATGTGTATTTGAACTTCCTTTAGCTTCCTTCCTCTTCCTTATTTAGAAGATGGTTCTATTTATTTCGTTTCTGCCTTCGGCTTGTCTCCAGAAGATAAAACTAGAACTGGAGCAATTTAAAATAAACATTGCAAATAAATGCTCGTGAAGATTAACTTCTTTGTTTACGCATTAATGTAAGTTGTATTCTTTAAGAATGAAGTTTGTTTTGTATCATATGTACAAACAGTTAAATTTTCATTTTAGACGTTCTTCTCCTTTTCGAATAAATGATCTTTACATGGCATTTATTACCATTTAGAGTGAGAAAAATACAGTAGTTACTTTTTATGTGCAGTTGTGACCGTTCCAAGAGAAGTGACGCCTCTTTTGTAAAGATAATCTTACCAGCGGCGCTAAAGAGAAAGGCAGGATACAAAGGAACGTAATGTGCATACGAGGCCCTCCCTTTATGAGGAGGGGGTGCTGGCGGGAGAGAGAGGACTGCGTGTAGCCCTCGGCTTCCGGGTGGACGTGTGCAGAGCCCATTAGCCATACCTCCTCTGGCCTCGCCCTCCCTCTCGCCATCGCCCGTGCCCTCGCCCGCTCCCTCGCCCGCTCCCTCGCCCGCTCCATCGCCCGCTCCATCGCCCGCTCCCTCACCGGCGCCCTGCCCTCGCCCGCGCCCTCGCCTGCGCCTTCGCCCGCGCCTCGCCCTCGCCCGCGCCGTCGCCCGCGCCCGTGTCCTCGACCGCGCTCTCGCTCGCGCCCTCGCCCGCGCCCACGTCCTCGCCCGCGCCCTCGCCCTCGCCTGCGCCTGCGCCCTCGTCCGCGCCCTCGCCCTTGGCATAACACACACCCCTTGCGCAGCACGTCTGCCGGAACGCCCGCTCGCACTTCATTCCTCTTCTCCTCCCCACTTTCTCAGCTTACCTTTCTTTTTGCCTCTGTTCCCTTTCCCGTTTTTCTCATCATAAGCAACTTTTCCATACCATTGTGCTCCCCCGTTTCTAAGCCTTTCAATGATTTACTCTGCAATGATATACTCTGATTTACTCTGATTGATTCTCGCCACACTCTCTCTGTCTCCACCCACACGCGCTCTCCGCTCACATGCTCTCTCTATATGCACGCTCTCCACCACCCTCTGCGCCACTCTCTTCGCATACAAGGTCTTTTCCGATCGCAGGCTCTTTCCGCCCACTCGCTGTCTGCGCCTACTCGCTCTCTCCGCAAGCAGGTTTTCTACGCCTACACGCTATCTCCACCCATCGGTTTGTCCGCTCTCTAAGTCTCCCGCCGCTCGCCATCTCCGCGTTCGTTCGCTGGTCGCCAGCGCCCTCCGCTGCTCGCCAGCGCGCGCGACTGTTTTTCCGCGCAATTTGCGTCGGCGGCTGCGGCGCGAGCAGGGGCGGGGGCGCGGGCGGGGACAGTTGCCTCATGAATACGGGAGAGGCCCGTTTTCTTTTCACCCTCGGACGAGGACTGGGCTCTGGCGGAGTAGAGCGGGGAGGGGCGGAGAGAGTTGAGGAGTGGTGGGGCGGGGAAGGGCGGGGTTAGGCAGAGAGTGCAGGGGTTGGGGAGGGCCACCAGCCACGGAAACTGGGACACTGCCAGGAGTACAGCTGGCAGAGCTGTCGGGCATTCTATTGAGGTGGAAAGACGACGGAGGCAGGAATTGATGAAGTCAGTCTGAGAAGTTGAGTAAAGGGAAGAAAAGAGAATGCTATGAATAGGGGGAAGCGAGCATGAGCATAACCATGAGCGTGGGGAGACCAGGCGGCTGCACCGGTGTCAGAGATTGAGGCAGGAAAAGCGCTGGGTGCACCGAGGCGGCGTGGTAGAGCAGCCTTTGAATAAATAAGACCCGAATGAAAAGCAGCTGTACACAGTAGTGGGAAAGCTTTGCTGAGAAGGGCCGATGGCAACAGCGTTTTTATGTTTACTTGTGGGATACTCTATTGCAGTGTCGAGGTTTTCTGAAGCGAAATGACATAATATTGTAGTTATTTCCAAAGAAATCAAGTTCTCGTAAGATCAGGAACTGCTGTTAATTTTGTTTTCATGTATAGAGCGATACACATTTACTATTTTCTTAAAGTTTTGGAAGGTAAAGTATCTCGAAGATTTTTGAAAAGATATATTCTCGGCTTGATATTAGAAAGTTTTTTTTTTGAATTTTGTATTTCTTCTTCTGGACATATTTAAAGGCTTTGATCATGTTATTATTTCTTTTCTTCTGCAGTGAAGATGACGGCGCCGTATGAGGAGCCCCACGTTAAGAGTCCCTTTCGCAGTGAAACATCGTTTGATACTTCCTCCGCTTGTGCACAGCTTATCTTCATCCGTCAGCTTTTCACTCTTTTATACCTTATCTTTTACCCCTTATCTTATTTCTCTCTCATACAAAGGTATGAGAAATGCACAACTTCTACATGTGATTTGTAAGCCAATATGTGGGATGTTTTTAACATATTGTGCACTCTAATATGGTCACATCTGTTGCATCTCAACAACAAACCCATGAACATAACGAGGAAAAACATTTTTTTAATAGAATGAAGATAACAGAAGCCATATACATCTGTAGTGTTCTAGTGAGAATAATGCAGAATGGAGATTATTATTGAAAGTTGTACAACGTTTAAGGTTATTTAAGGTTTATTAAAAGTTTAATAAAAGTTAATTAATAATAATTAAAGGTTTATTAAATTTATTTAAGGTTATTTAAGGTTAGTTCCTTATTACTCTAACTTTCTTAATATTATTGAAAAAATACTTTTATATTAAGGAAGAAAAATGTATTTATTTAATAATTTTGGGTAATGCAAAGTGGTTACTAATTACTGGGTACTCTTTATTTCACTGCAATGTGCAATGAATATAATTTTTAAACGATTACCATTATACAGTTCAACATTTTCACATTCTCAACCAACATTAATTGTTGGGAATCCTTTAGTAACTATCTATTTTACTTCTCTTGGCACGTAACCTCCACCCCTTTTTTACCAAAATGAGATGTGGAACATTCATGTCCCATTGCCGCATGCACGCACTTACCATTTGCGCGCATAATCATTCTAAAACGTGCCTGAGAGTGTCGAAGAAATTTCTGCAGAAACTTCGAAAGTTCGCTCGGGTGAAAATAATGCGTTTCATTGCTAGACGAAACAGATAAGGAAATCTTGGAAAGCACAAGTAGAAGATATCTTAGGATGGAAGTGTTCCCCAGTCGTGATATATTTTGATTGGTGTTTGGGGCACGTCAACTGGTATGATCATTACACGTACGTGTTTTTCATGTTACTTCCCGGGAGGTGATAATGCTTGCATCCCGCTGCACCGCGGAGCCAACCTACTTGTCGGCCTAAGGGGATGTTCATCTGCAGGTATCTCCCTCCAATGAGCTATCGCTTCAGCCGGGACAAGCTCTAAGCATCTGTCTGGCATTCGTCTGGTTTGGTTGTGTAGAAGATATGTGTGTGTGCGTGTGTCTGTGTGTGTGCGCGCGCGCATATGTGTGTCAGCAGGGCAAAGGTAGGGATGAAGAATGGAACGTCGTACCGAGTTTGGGGCCCATTTGTAATGTAACTGCTCCGACATTCACCTGGTGTTGATCGAAAAAAACACGAAATACTACCGATCAAAGCAGCTGAATTCTCCCCCAGGCAGCAGCTGAATTCGATCTAACTATACAAATTGAGTCGGAAATCCGCTATCGTCGGGACTCGAACCTTTCCGTCCAAGTCACTGCAGAGGCAACATTAACGCTCACTCGGAACTATGTCAACTGGCCTTCCCCCTCAAGAACTCTTTTTCGCTGACGAGCTAACTGCCTCTCCCTTCGCTGCCTCATCTGCCGAAGTCTCACCGCCGCTGCCGCCAACGCCGCCCCCCCCAGCGCCGCCCCCACCCCCCGCCACCGCTGCTGCCATCGCCACCACCGGCACCGCCACCGCCACACTCGCCGCCTTCGCCGTCACCGCCGCCGCCACCTCTACCGCCACCTCCACCGCCACCACTACCACACCGCAACCGCTACCGTCACCGCCAACGGACCGCCATCGCCATCGCCATCGCCATCGCCATCGCCATCGCCATCGCCACCGCCACCGCCACCGCCACCGCTTTCGCCGTCTCCGACGCCGCCACCTCCACCGCCACCACTACCACCACCGCAACCGCCACCGCCGCCAACTCCACCGCCGCCGAGCGAGAGCTCATCGAAGCGCGCCCCGCCCTCGTGCAGCGCATTTGCGCTTCACTGCAGCGCTCCGCGGGCTCCCCACTTGTTACGCTATCGCCCTCGCGCTCTGCCTCGTTACGGCGCGATTTGTGAAGGGAGGCGCGGCGCGCGCGAGGAAGACTTTAGCAGCGCACGGGGCACGAGGTCTTTGTGTAATTCTTCGGGTAACGGAGCGCTGGGGCGCGCCCCACGCGGTAAACGTCGCGGTGCCCATAGTTTCAGTTTACGCGCCTGGAGATAAGAGCTCTGTATTTCGTTTAATTGCTGTGCTCTAAGTTACGTACGACGACGGTGTAATTGTGCAGTATTTTAGAAGTCCCAGCTTCTATATGACGTACTTCTGGAAAGTATAGTACCGACAATTTACTTAATATCACCAGCTTTATTATAAGAGATTTAATTGTAAGAAATTTAATATTTTTTTAGGTTTATTGCACGTTTCCTACGCGAAAAGTTCAACACTGACGCAGAAACAATGATTACAATACTTTTAAAAACTAAAAAGATGCGATACCTCTTAGGACCAATCGAATGGAAACTTCAAGGAAACTTAAAGGACTGGAAACAATACGGAAAGCTTATGATGTTTCTGCATTAGTCGCATATACGTTGCGAAATGTTTTGTCCCATATGGACTTTTGTCCAACAATACTGTAAAATTTTAATTCCCGAATTTTATTTTTTGCTTGTTATTTTTATGAATAGTATATAACAATAGAACTACGTTTTAAAAAATAATTTTGAGTTTTTCAGGACGTAATTTACAGTTCATAACATTCATAAAGTATATTTTTTCTTAAATTACTAAGACCTTTACATTATTTTATCATTCCTATTGTTAGGTATAATACCTCAACCACCGTATTGTTTATGATGATTATGTGCGGTACTATCAAGTAATTAAGTAGTTTTCTCAATATTCTCAAAACCAATGTTGAAAACAAATGACCAGTACTTTTAAACCCTTAACTTAAACTTTGGTTCGTAATCTATACACAACTATGAAAGTTAAGATTTCAGCTACTCACAAGCGGAAACCTGTCAATGGGAAGAGAGATATATAAGAAATTATTCATTTGCAGAACAGTTACACGCACAATTAATTCAGGGTTAAATTCTTATGAAAAAATCTGGAAATTCTAGGAATGTAGGCTTTAATGTTACAAATATGATCATTCCAAGAAAATAAGTTAATCTTTTAACAAAACAAAGGGAGACAACTACCAGACAATGTACATAAGGGGGATGAGGATGCAAACTATCAAGTGACCGATCGACGAAAACAACCGGCAATCAAGTAATGTTGTAATAAATTGTATTTATCAACTTACATAATAGCAGTGAGAGCTGTGTGGAACTGAGTTGATTTTGTGAATTCTTATTTTATAGCAGATTTATAAAAATATCGTGGAAAACGAGTAAAAAGTATTCACCTGGTAGATAGTTTTTTTCTCTAATTCATCAACAAACGAGTAATAAGCGTAAATATCTACATCAAAATTAATGATCCGCGATTATTATTTATCAAATAACAAACGCTGTGTTTTCCAAATATTTCAATGTAATTCAATAAATGTAACGTGTTAACGCTCAACACATTACGTTAACGGAGCTAGACGTAGACAGCGTTGTGCGCTCGCAGAATCCCGGGCACCGCTCCGCGACGTCGTGCTTCCGCGGGGCCATTAGTCGCTTGGCTTAGCGTGCGCCGCAGGGGCACGGGCGCGGCGAGAGAAGAGCTGCACCCGCATTCACGGCATTCAGCGCACGCCTCGCTCACGTTCATGCCCCGCGCACGCGCCCTCCCCTTCTCTCGTTCTCACCCCCCCCCCCCCCCTCGCCATCCTTTTCCCTCGCCATCCTCGCTCTCGCCCTTGCCCTTGCCCTCGCCCTCACCCGTGCTCTCGCTCTATCGCCCGCCCCTGCCCGCTATCCTCGCCGTGGTTGCCGCCACCATCTCCATCGCTACGCACGCCGTACACACTCCACGCTCTGTGTCGCCATTAAAACTCCGCTACGCCTCCCCCCATTCACGCGTTCTCTGCGCTTGCCTCGTGCATGCCTCACGGGAGCACTGGTTATATTTTTTCTCTCTCTTTCAGTTTTCGTGCTATTTCCAGGATTTCCGTTCCCTCGGGATCCTTCATTTTTGCACTGAATTCACGATACCTACGTCTCGTGTCCTCTCAAACCGCTTTCCAATTCCTACCATGGTTCGTCCTCTCAAACCCTCTTTCCATCTAACATGACATCTGATATTTTCTTGTATAATACATTGGCATCTTATATCTCTCTATTATCTTCACTCCCCCTTATTGTAATTGTTACTATCCAGACTGCGGCAACACTCAAGAAAATCTGCATTGCTCACTTCTACAGCACCTTCATTACCGTCGTTATTGTGTCCTTCGTTTCCCCGTCATTTTTATCGCTCGCTTCTCTTTGGCCACTATCGACTTTTTTTCATCCGTTTCAATCGTCGCATGCTGTCATTTTCGTCCCCCATTGTCACTGAGAGCATAGGTTTCCGCGGCCGGAGTCAGTAGGTACTTGGCTATCCGGGAGAAGCCGGCACAGGTGCCAACGTTTCGGTCGCCTTTCTGCGACCTTCCTCAGGGTGAAATGCGCATTCAATACTGAGTTTTTGCAAGACAAGAAATTAAATGTCCCCATTCGTGATTATCGACAATAGAAAATAACGTGTCTTGAGAAAAAATGGGGTTTTGCAAGTTGTACAATCGAAAATATACGTTAAAACTACTAGTAACTAATGGAAAATGAAAACCTCGAACAGGACCTTAAAGTTTTTATTGAAAATCTGTGTATCTGAGTCTATTTTTGCTTTTATAAGAATTACAAGATAGTAATACATATATGAAATCTGATTGTATCATACGAATATGTAATACTCGTATGCATGTCTTTATCACCACAGAAAACTGTAGCTTCGTAGATGGACATAGAACCTAGCCCCAAAATTTTATTATAACATATTTGTATTGTTTATATAAATGGGGAATGGGAAATGTATAGGAATTATAAAGCCCTGTGGACTAACAACTAATATTTTGTGACAATCAATGTAGCCTCAGTACATACTGTGGCGTCTTTCCCTCCTATGTCTGTGGCGTCATTGCAGCAGCAATAAATAACAGACGTGAACAGTGTAATATTGGCATTTATTAAAGATATTCTCCGACACCCGAATCCACTATTCACAATATATACAGACTGTAACTAAGAGGAACTGTCAATCGGTCACCCAACCGCTTGCCTGATAAAGATTCACTCCCACGGTGTGATGCACCTTTCTCTAAATCTCGACGCATTCACGCCGGCTCCTGTCCCCTTTTGCCCTCGTAGCCAACACGACGTGCCACGTGCCGCGCACCCTCACACGACATCGCACGAAGAACTCGAGAATCAGAAGACCCAGTTGTGTGCGGGCGCGCATATGTACCCCCTGGCCCGGCTGACGGAACTGCGTCATCTCGCCGCTTCCGCCAGCCAAACTACGGGGTTCACAAACCTGGCCCCGTGGCAACGCACGTCACGGCAGCTCCCTGGGGTTTTCCGACCTTCGCCCATGCGAGAGTCGTGTTTCCCGTCCCAATGTAGCCTCCCGTTGTTCAGCAGGGCGTCCCTTGCATCCTGTCCGCTGTCGCAGCCTACTTCCTTGTGCATGAAATGCACGTGGCCAATATTTACTTTATATGGCGACTGTTATGATGCCACAATACATAACGTCCAAATCCTAAACAATTATATTAGTTAATTTCTGACATATATGAATTATCGTGAGTAAAATGAACCCATGAGTTCTTGTCATATTATATTGATACTACGCGTATTGTATTTTTTGTTATTTCCATGTTCATTGTTTATTAGTGTTGAATTCGTTGAGTTTGTTGAATTAGTCGTAGTGGCAAAAACTACGTAAGGTGTAATTTATAAATACAGTTGTCGTAGACTTCAAAACAGGGAGAATGACGGAACCCGTCAATCGAAATCCCGAAATTGGATTAAACTCTGGAGATTAAATTCTGAAATCGTCTCTTGATCTCTTTTTTTTCATGATCTCTCGAACTTATAGAATTGAGAGTACGCTCTTGCGTTTTATTAGACTCCGAAGGTTATAAGGAGTGCCCAATAGCTTATTGTTTTTCTTTTACAAGACGAAACATTGGGGGCTTGCGTTAGGAACCTTTGGGGAGCTCGGGTTAGATACCAGAGTGTTTATATTTCAAATGCCAATAACATTTTTACAAGGCAAGGCTAAAGAAATTATATTACCCAACTCAAAAAAGCTTGTAATGTCCCTTTAAAAATAATGTAATGGTTAGAAGACTTACCGACGAAATGCCTTAATAAGGCAACTGAGAAAGAGCACTCGAAAAAACGTTGCTTTTCACTGTTTGCACTAATGGCCGACTGTTCGGTAACGAGTGAAACTGAAGACACTACCGCTTGACTGGGTTTGCAAAGAACTACTATTTTAGTACGTGTCCTTAGGTAACATCTGTCTAGAGTCGTAAATCAAGGGGCTCACATTAGGAACCGGGCCTGTGTTTGGGTACCTCCCTCTGTCGTCACACCGGTAGCGGTAGCTCAGTGCATCAACTGATGTCACTACAGCGCCTCTAACCGGGAGGTCCTGGGTTCGAGTCCTAACGGCGGCAGGATTTTTGACACTAACTTTTCAGCTAGGTCGAATTCAGCTGCTGTCTGGAGAATTCTAGCGGCCGGCTGCTCTGATCGGTAGTTTTCCGTGGTTTCTCCGATCAACACCAGGCGAATGCCGGAGCAGTACCCTACCAAACGGGCCACGGACCGCGCGCGATCTGTTCTTTCTCTTCCTTGTCCTATCCTCCCCCTTACACACACACACACACTAACATGCATTACACTACCACATATTCCGGGAGACTGGTCGGGAGCTTAGAGCTTGTCCCAACTGGAGCGGTGCCTCGCTGGTGGGAGAGTCCTGGTTAGGGGGAAACCCCACTAGCCGACGGTAGGTCGCCATCCAGCGGGGGAGGATCACCGCCATCTCCCGAGAAAAAACATGCACTACACTAACGGGACTAATGACCAAAGCAGTTGACGCGCCCGGAAACCCGAAAAAAACAAACCAAACCAAAACTCTGTCGTCACTGCAGCCATTGATACAAACTGGATGTTGTGGCGCTGCCCCCTCCGCTGTCATGGCAGCCTCGCGCCCCAGCCTCCGCCGCCGATTTGTGTGCTGTTTATCCGCGCGTCCAATTACTGCGCGCGGCGCGGCGACCGGTGTGAGTGGAGCGGCGGGCGCTCGTTGGCTTCCGCGCTTGCTCGCGCGCGCAGTAATGAAGTTTACCTCAATGAAGAGCCTCCCCTTCTGCTTATAATTGACGCCGTTTCGCTTTTTCGAAGGACTAACGTAATAAACCTGGCGGGATTCCGGGTAGCGATAAAACACCTCGTCTACACCTTTATAGCAGAAGGAAAGGACTTGGCGTTGGCAGGTAAGTGTGCCTTGTACATTGCTCAAGGTTTTGCTTGAGTGTATATAATTATCGTTGCATTGTAGCAACGGATTTTAGATTAAACTATAATTACGAAGAACGAGGAGTATTCGTGAGTCTCAAATAATATTCAATTTATAAACATAACGAATTACTTTCTTTCAATTACCTTTTTTCTTCACATGTCTTTTAATGTGCTAAAAATTTAATATCTTTAATACAAATCTTTTTTATTTAACTTTTACTCCCTTATTGTGTATCTTGCTTGCTTTTTTCCATTTTTTGTTTTAATGGTACGTTACTGCCTTAAATATCCGATTTTATCGCATTTACTTGAAATAATAGATTGCATTTTTTTGCACCGAAAATAATATGAACTCAAATTTCCTGATTTGCAGTTCTTAATTTTTTGGCGGAAGGGAACGCATAAATGTTTCTGTCACTAACAAATCACGCACAAATGCGTCTGTTACTAACAAGCTACAGTGCCTTCGGGAAAAAGGCTGATGGTAAAGAAAGCGAATTACCTGATCAAGATCAGGAGGTTCTCTAGCCTCATTTCGAGAGGTCACCTTGAAAAGTACGTATTGTAGCGTCATGACGCTACCAACGGAGTTGGGCACGTGGCATGCCCCAGGCTCGGACAATAGCAAGCTATGACGCACCAGGTTTTTCCCGGCGTGCGCGTCGCTTGGGTAAGGCAATGGAGGCGGCGGGAAGCGTCGCTAGAGGGCTATTTAAGGGCCGAGCGAACAATAGACGTTCTTCTTTTGTGTTCCTGGCTGCGAGGTGTTAGGTCGTTGCAGGTGGTGCTTTGGGCACGCGGCGCAAGAAGCCGGCCGCTAGGTCGTGACGAAGGAGACATGTAATTCGGTCTCAGGGCAGGTGAGGCTACGCACAGCGCACATTAGTAAAGGGGGCGGTGTGGTAGTCGTTCTAATATCATTTCTTGTAGTGGGGTCAATTTAGTTTGTTTATTGTACTGCAGTGTTTTGATTGTTTTGTGACCACGGTCGAAGTCAGTAATAAATCAGCTGTGAGTACAACCCACTCTCGTCTGTGTGTTTATTACATCCTGTATGACGCCACAGACGAAGGAGTGATTAAGTAAGCACGCGAGGGTGATTAAAATGGTGGCAGCGGATAACAAGAACCCGGTAAGCATCGCTGTAGGCCGTGATTAAAATGGTAGCAGCAGTTAACGAGAAACCGGTAAGCATTGCTGTAGGCCGTGAGTAAAACGGTGGCAGCAGATCAAGTGAACCCAGTAGGCATCGCTGTAGGCCAAGATTAAATTGGTGGGCGTTGTTGCAGTAGGCATTGGTTTAGGCCGTGATAATTAAACCAGGAATATCAGCAGTAGGGCTCGAGCAAGCCAAAAGTAGTGTTGTAGGTACCGAGTAGCGGGGCCGAGGTAATGCAAGCGTGTATGCTTTACCTAGCATCACGTGGTGCGGTATTTTAGAAGAGTTGTTAGGACCGGCGTAACAGTAAATAGCAACCGATAGCAACTCGGAGTGATTAAAATACTGCGGGCGGAGCGACGCTTCAAGAAAGAAGTAGAAGGAAGGAAGGAAGTCGTACGGGACCGGTACGAGCACGCACGAGGACTACGCACGAGCACCAGAACGAGAGAGGCAGCCGGCAGACAACGCACGGGGTAAGTACGTTTTTCTGTGAGGCACGGCTCTGGTTGGAGCTATGGCGTACTTAACTAGATTTAAAAAAGAAGGGATGATCAGAATTGCTAATGATTTGGGTATTGTATTAAACGGGACGGAAACCGTGATTAAATTAAAAGAGTTGATAATCAGCCATGAGGATTATGAGCAGGAGTTTATTGAGGGTTTGGGCGAACAACATCGCCAGGATATCGAGGAAGAGAAGGCGGAAGAGAAGGAGAGGGTAGAACGGGAGAAAGATAGGGAATTAGAACGATTGAGAATCGAAAGGGATGCTGAAAGAGCAAGCGTAGGAGGGAGCGCGGAAGCACGTGGCGAGGCACGAGTTGAATCGCATCAGGGAAAGTATTAAAGTAGGGCAGATTATAGGTCGATTTCGTGGTGAGCAGGACGATATCACGACATATTTAAGTGCCTTTGAAAGTCAGTGCAGACAGCTGAAGGTACCCGAAGCGAATGGGCCGTTCATATAATTGGATTGTTGCCGTATAATGTGAATAATTGGATTACGTTAGATGAACAGGAGGACGAATGGACTTATGCAACTTTAAAATCAAAATTATTGGAGTTATATAGATTTGATGCGGAAAAATTTCGTCAGCTGTTTGTTAAACACAGCAAAGGTAATAATTCCACGTGGGGTATATTTGCTCGAGAATTATTAAATTACGCGAGAGAATGGGTGTCCAGATTAAGTGTAAACACGTTTGAGGAGCTATTAAATCTGATAGTTACGGATCAGATGAAGCGGAAGGTTTCATGGGAAATGCGCGATCATTTTGTTGATTCGTGGGCGGAATTTATCAATCCTTTAGATTTTGCGAAGAAATTAGACGCGTATGAAAATCACAGGCAAGGGTGGAGGAAGTCAGGACCTTTTCAGTCCAAACAGAAAGAGCCGGTAGAAACAAAGGGCGCAGCAGGACCGGGGAAGGTAATTCCGAGTACGAGAGAGAAGGACAAGGTTGCGGCGCGGCCTGAATTCGAGAAGCGGTTTGTTAGGAAATGTTTTGTATGCCAGTCGCCACAACATTTGGCTAGGCAGTGTCCTAATAAAAAGACCGAAGCTGCGAATCATGTGTGAGCCGGAAGCGAGCGAATTGTTTCGTGAACATACCATTGTTGGAAAATTAACAGCCGTACTTGCCGGATTTTAAGAGACACTGGGGCTTCGTTCGATTTAGTGGGTGAAAATTTAATTGATGCAGCAGATTTAACTGGAGAATCAATTTGGATTAGTCAACCCTTAGATAAATTTCCGAAGAACTTACGTGTGGCGCAGATCGTCTTAGAAATACCGAGCGGGCGTGTAGTTACGCGGGCTGCTGTGGTACCTGAAGAATGCGAATTACCTTATTACATTCTCAGCAATCGAACCATGTTATTATTACAAGAGGTTAAAGAGGGCTTTGTAGAACCGCAAGAAATTAATTTAGTGGTTACTCGCGCTAGTGCGGCAAAGGCAGATCAGGTGGGGCCGGGAAATTCTGTAGAATCGGTCGTACAGCCGGTGGAGACGGAGCTGAGTGAAAGTATTGTGGAGGTAGAGGAGACACAGGGCGACATGTGCCGGGCGAAAGTGAAGTTGAACTCTCGGGTGAAATCAAGAATTTGTTGCGAGTAGACGCGGAGCAATTTCGTACGGCGCAGCAAGAAGACGAGGAGATCAGGCAGATTTATGAGGCACATAAAACCGTAAATCAAGCTTTAGGAAAAGATTCTTATTTTGTTAAAAATGATATTCTCTTCAAGAATCGGCAAAGTAAGAAGGAGAAACTTTCAAATGTTAGTTGTGCCTAAGGTTTATCGCGGAAATCTTAAAGGTTTGTCACGAAACGGCCTCGAGTCATTTAGGTAGCTCGAAGTCAAAAGCATGTATGTCGCGATATTTCTACTGGCCGAACTGTTTCCAGGAAATGGAGAAATTTGTTAAAACTTGCAACAGTTGCCAGATAGTAGGTCATGGTGGGGATAAGAGGAAAGCACCTTTAGTTATTGTGCCTACAATTAGTGAAGTGTTCTCCAAATTAAACATTGATACTGTAGGGCCGTTTACGCAAAGTAGTTCTGGGGCGAAACACATTTTAACTGCAATTTGTGTAGCTTCACGGTACCCCGAAGCCATTCCTATAAAGGATTTGCAGACGACCACTATCATAGAGGCTTTATTAGAATTGTTTAGCAGGACCGGATTTCCGCGGGAAATTCAAACGGATCAAGGAACATGTTTTACGAGCAACTTGATGGTAGAATTCGCAGAAAAATTTAGAATTCGACTAACTTATAGCTCGCCGTATCACCCGCAAAGTAACTCGGTAGAGAGAATACACCGGACGATGAATAGATTATTCAAGGTTCTATGTTTAGAGGCAGGAGGTGACTGGGAGACGAACCTTCCGGCAATATTGTTTGCCATGAGAACGTCGGTTCACGAATCTTTAGGGTATACGCCGGCAGAGTTAGTATTTGGGAAAAATTTGAGGACACCTGTGACACTTTTGTACGAAAATATTGTCGAAAATGAATCAGAGAGTAATTCTGTGACGGAGTATGTGTTTGAACTCCTGAATAGGCTGAAGCATATTAGGAAACTGCATCAAAGATTAGAGGGCGAGCAGCAGAAAGAAAGGTTGCGTATGACAAGAAGGCAGTTGTAAGAAATTTTAGTGTAGGAGACAAAGTATTGATCTTTGCTCCTAATAGAACAAAAAAATTGTCAGTTCAGTGGATGGGACCGGGGGAAGTCACAGAAAAGGTTTCAGATGTAAATTATGTTGTAAGACTACCTAATAAGAGTTCGGGAAGGTTTATCACGTAAATATGATGAAACCGTATCATCAAAGGACGGAATATGTAAATTTTGTTGCGGAGAGTAGGAATGAAGAGGAGGCAACTGATGACGCGATTGATAAATATGCGCTAAAGCTAGAAGCGGGCGATTTCGAGGTTGAGTCAATGCTGGTAGGTACAGATGTTGCACCGGAAATGCATGAGAAATTAAAAGCAGTAATTGTGGAATTCAGGGATATCTTTTCTGATAAGCCAGGTTTGACCGAGAAAGTAGAAATGGATATCGAACTGATTGACAATACGGCGAAGGTTAGGAGTGCGCCTTATCGCACGTCTATGAGACAAAGTAAGATTCTACAAGAGGAGATTGCTAAAATGTTAAAGGACGGAATCATTGAAAGCTCGATTCTGATTTCGCGTCGCCCATGATTTTAGTAGAGGCTCTGGCAAGAAACCCAGGCCATGTATTGATTATCGCAAGTTGAATAATATTATTAAAACTGAATATTTTCCACTGCCTAGTTTAGACGAGAGAATTGAAACGGTAGCAGCTGCGAAATAATATCCACTTGTGATTTGAGCAAGGTTTTGGCAAGTTAGGATGACAGAAAGGCGCAGAGATATGCCACTTTCTGCACAAATTTCGGAAGTTACAAACCATTACGTATGCCTTTTGGGGATTAAGAATGCACCTTACGTGTGTAGTAAATTAATGGCGGCATTACTTAAGGATTGTTCGAAATTTGCTATTCCTTATATGGATGATATCGCAATCTTTAGTAACGATTGGTCGGATCATCTGCGTCATTTACGCACAGTATTTCAAATACTAAGGGAGGCGAAACTTCACGTTCAGCCGGCGAAATGCAAGTTTGCTCGCGGAACCGTAATGTTTCTGGGCTACGAAATTGGCAGTGGTCTTATGAAGCCGAACGAGGTAAAAGTACGCGCGATTAAGGAATATCCGAGACCGAATACAAAATAAGAAATTAGGAAATTTCTAGGATTAATTTCATATTACAGGCGTTTTGTGCCGAGATTTTCGGAGAAGGCTGCGCCTCTCACAGATTTATTAAGGGGAAGTACACGACAAGGGCAAATAGCATGGTCGCAAGTGTGTGAAAAGGCATTTATAGAACTGCGGGAAGCTCTGTGCGGTGAACCGGTCATTCATGCGCCTGATTTCAGCAGGGAATTTTTAATGCAGTGCGACGCGTCAGACAGAGGGCGGGATTGTACTCGCAGTTAGATGAGGAAGGGAATGAAAATCCCGTGCTATTTCTTAGCAAGAAGTTTTCTCCTTCAGAGATGAAATATTGCGTGACAGAGAAAGAGTGTGCGTCGATTATTTGGGGGCTACAACGATTAAAACATTATTTAGATGGGAATGTTTGCCTAAAGGTAGAAACTGACCATAATCCTCTGGTTTGTTGCAACAATGTTCCGGGAATAATCCCAGATTGATGCGATGGTCATTGGCAATTCAGCATCTGAATATTAAGATTAAACATCGGAAAGGTAGTCAGAATGTGAACGCTGACATTCTTAGCCGTATATACGAGAATCAGCTCCAGGCAGAGTCGGGCTTTGCAGAGAGACGTATGTCCCTCGGCAACGCGTGTGATGTGAGTGCGCGACAGGCAAGTGCCGACACAGTTCACAAAGGTGAAACTGTTGCTGTAAAGCAAGTGTCTCTTGATCGAAAACACGAGACAGCATCTGTGACATAGTGTGTTGTTGTGTGAGGAAGTGAAAAGAAGAAATGAAGCAAGACGGACTTGCAGGAAATCAATAATTTATGACTTTTGCATAATTATATTCACGCAGAAGATAAAAAGAAATTGTATATTATTAAAATCTGAATGTAAGCAATTAGTAAGTATTTATGTGTAATGGATAGAGACTCACAGAAGAATTGAAAACTGTATATAGTTCGTGATGTGACGCAAGTCAAAGTGTGCATGTTGTAAATTTGGCGAAAAGGTATATTGCAATTTGTTTATGTAATGTTTTGAAAAGGTTATACGGTGGATTTTTTTTGTGATATTTTTTGGAAGGGTATGGGTAGATGAGTGTAGTTTGGTGTTATTGTGTTATTCAGCTAAAATGGGTTGGAAAAGACAATGTAGTTGATGTAATTAGTTAGGTTAGGCGCAGTTGTTTAAAATGTGAGCCAACTGGCCTAGGGCATTAACTTTGGGGAATTTTGTTCTGTGTTATTGGCAACTGCGAAAAAATTCCTGGGGGGGTATATAGGAGTTTGTAGCGTCATGACGCTACCAACGGAGTTGGGCACGTGGCATGCCCCAGGCTCGGACAATAGCAAGCTATGACGCACCAGGTTTTTCCCGGCGTGCGCGTCGCTTGGGTAAGGCAATGGAGGCGGCGGGAAGCGTCGCTAGAGGGCTATTTAAGGGCCGAGCGAACAATAGACGTTCTTCTTTTGTGTTCCTGGCTGCGAGGTGTTAGGTCGTTGCAGGTGGTGCTTTGGGCACGCGGCGCAAGAAGCCGGCCGCTAGGTCGTGACGAAGGAGACATGTAATTCGGTCTCAGGGCAGGTGAGGCTACGCACAGCGCACATTAGTAAAGGGGGCGGTGTGGTAGTCGTTCTAATATCATTTCTTGTAGTGGGGTCAATTTAGTTTGTTTATTGTACTGCAGTGTTTTGATTGTTTTGTGACCACGGTCGAAGTCAGTAATAAATCAGCTGTGAGTACAACCCACTCTCGTCTGTGTGTTTATTACATCCTGTATGACGCCACAGTATAATCAATGTACAGGTGCGCGTTGCAAAATTAGTAATCCTACAACAGCCCATCGTTTCTTTGGTATTGGTGACCGGTATCAGGTATTAAAATACTTCTATCCTATTATCATTTTTCATAACTAGCTATCTTATCTATAATTTTTAGCTTCTCATTAATAGCAACATCATCATGTAAATGCCTAGCTTTTAAAAGAGCTGTCAATCTCAAACTCCAAAGTTCATATTTTTTTTAATTATTCTATTTCCGAAAAAGAGAAACTATCAGTCTGTATTCCTAGTATTTTCTTAAAGGTCTAGTACTAAATTGTCATATTGGTTTTTAAATATTATAAATTATTACACATCCGTAAACAAACAATTATTCAATTTATTTAAGGTACATTATTTCATACATCTCATGTAACCCTAAACTTATTTACGAGTCCCTCATGCTCAGTTACCATCACCCTTAGTAACATTTCTATATGCTATTGTTATTCATAAATAAACTGCACCTATAAATATTCTTTGCCAGAATAATTTTTTTGACACATTCCCACATTGAAATCATAACTTTAGGAAGATGTTGAAGCAATCCGTTCCAAGCGATGATGTTGGGCCCAACATATTTCCAATGTATAGCGCAGTTTTTCTGGGGTTTCCAAAATGGATGCGCTGGGTGTGTGACGTGGGGAAGGAGGCGTGGCCGCGCGTGGCAGCCTCCACTCGCCTCCGCAGCGCCGCCTTCGGACAGAGATTAGAATAGATGACTGCATCGATCGGAGCGAAAACGAGGGGGCACAGGTCCACGGCCCACGCGCCTCACGCGGCGGTTTGGGGGTAGTGCGAACTGCGCAGTCGAGCGGGCTGCGAGGCTACGAGAAACATTACATTTAATGTCGGGATAAAGAGTAATGAGCTTAGGGATCAGAACATAGGAGTTCTGAACAGGTGAGAGGAATCAGAGAGGCAAAGATAAGTGACAAAAGAGGGCATAAAATCTGCAAAAGATGAGTAGAGAACGACTGAGCAAGACGGAGGTAAACTGATACAAGTAAATAGGCAAAGAACATGGAATGGAAGCATAATGATTCACGTTATAAACTGGAAGTAAGTATAGGAATTAACTCACTGCACACTGCAAAGTAATATATAATTGAAGAAGGTTATTTCATGTGGATAGAGAAAAAGGGGCAATGCGAGAAACCTAACTTCGGAGTCTGAACCTGACGGAACCACTATCAAACTGTCAGATGCAGTGTGTAGCCTGTTGACGGACGAGGAGAAGGTGTGTGCGAAGTTCCAAGGATGACAAACCGCCGTGGAGTGGCGGGGGCGTGCAGACGAAGGCCAGCTCACAGCACGGGTGTAGTGTCACAGGGGCGCCCCCCCAGACGCCGCCCGCCCCAGCCCGCCCGCCCCCCCCTCCACCCCTGCCGTCACTGCCACCGCCGCTACCGTAGCCGCCCTCGCCATCGCCCCCACCGCCACCGTGTGAGGCGAATGACGCACGAGCTGCGCCTGGCCTTCGCTGCCTTCAGCCGCAGACGCCTCAGCCTTCGTCACGATCGACGCTCCTCTGTTCAGCGCCTCCCTGCCCCTCCCCTCCCCGTTCACAGAATACGATATTCTTAGAATCAGTCAGTTTTGTATTGTTGTCCCAACAATATAACCAAAAAAACAGGAACGTAAGTGCAATAAGTTAACATTTATAGAGATGCAATAACGCATTATATTATTTCTTTTTTTTATTTCTATGGCCTTTTTTTTAACTTTAAGAATTTTAAAAATTGTTTTCCATTGACATTTTTGTTTTAATTAATTCGCAAAATCGGTTTTTTCTATTTGTGACAAGTTTTCTATCAGAGATACAATGTACAGTAAAAATATTCCTCCTCCAAAAAATGCTTGAAAACCAGTTATATTTGAACGATATTTTTTCTAGTTTTGCGTTGATGATTGAGTCTTAAATTGCACTAAAATATGTTTGCCACCACCGTTTTGTCACCGTAACAATCTTTAAGACGTAGCCCATTTCCCACCATCACTGTTCCCCGCCTTGTCTTTCGTAGGCGCCTTTAAAGGCGCGACGCGACGCCTTGTGTTCCCTTTGCCGCTTCCCTTCGAAGGCGCCGACAGCGGCGGCGCGCTTGTCGTCTCAGATGCTCGCTGCAGAAAAGCCTCCGTTCTCAAGGGCTCTCAGCGGTAGCCGGCGTTATGTAACGATGCCGGATACTCTAGAATTAATATATTGCTCATGATCTTAATATCTTAGGAAAACTAATGAGTCAGGCGTTTTGTAGATATCTTCATCTTTATTATCATCAGTACATTTCACTGGTATTGGAATCATCATTAGGGAAGATCTTCTTTACGCATCTGTGATATTCTCAAATGTCGTTTTTGTAAATAAATTGTTTTTTAAACAAATACTTCATCTATGATGATGATTGCTATGCGATTTAAAAATATTTTAGACAATAAAGATTATGATACCTGTGGAACATCTGTCTCATTATTTAATAGAGTAGAAAGTTAGCGGCCCTGTAACCGGGAATGTTCTAGTGAACGAATCAAATGATTCTTTGAAAAGAATTGTTCACATCTAGTATGCTCCCGACACAAATATTTTCGTGTTTTAATAAATTTCACAATGCGGTGTATTCAAGGAACAATACGTTTGACGCATTGGCGTACATGGCATTTTCATTTAATTTTATTTAAATATTGCTTCGAATTTAGGGACCAAAACTAATTACGTTTAGTTAAATTCAGATCATTATATTGCCATGTTAAATACGTTCGTGTATATTTGAATGAAATCCTATCATTTATTTTTAAAGGACCATTTAATAAATAAAAAAAAATTAATTAAGTTGCAAATTGAAATATAATTTTTGACGGGTTTACTAAATGAACAACGTATACGAATATATTCTACCGTTTCTATTTATCGTTTTACCATTAGTTTTTTTTAATTAATCAAAGTATCTGATATTTGAATAATATTTCATAAAATTAGTAAGTAATTAGTGTGTCCCATGTCATAAATGTTTTATTGATAATTTTAATAGATAAGTAATAAAGCATCGCATAATTAGTAATTTTCAATTTTGTGCTTCTAATTGGTTTCAGATATGTGAATTCCAATGATAGTTCGCATATATAAGGAGAGAGGGTTAAAGGCGAAAAGAATACCGTAGAGTACATTACCTCTGAACTTATGACAAACCTGTTAAACTTCTGGACCAGCCACAAATCTTATTTAAAAACCCTGTTAAAATACTAATATTTTCTGTCAAATGGTATACTAAAGTTTTCGAAGTTCTTTAGATTATTTTGCCAAGTAAGTCAACTTACATATCCTTTTTACATAAGTTCCTTTCAATGTGTTGATCAGCGTGTTTTAATTTGCTGCTTGTACTACAAATTTTGCGTGTGAAATAATATGTATTTGTGCGTATGAAATACTACTTGCGTTAGCGTTCATAAAAGCGACTACATGTGTGGTTGTGCCATCTCGGAAGCAATATGCAAGAAAATGATTGACTGCGGTGATTGTGTTACGACCCAAAAAGCAATATACCGGCACATGTTAAGCCTCTTACTGCGCAAATTATTGCATTTTGTAACTACCCCGCGCGTTCTCTGCTACAAACTAACGAGGTTTACTTTTCTCGCTTTTCTGCGTCGTGCCTCCCGTTGCCTTCATCAGTTCGCCTGCGCGAGTGTGGACAGCAGCGCCTGGCCAGCGAAGGTGAACGAGCGGGCGAACTGGGCTCCGCGAAGCGCTGGTGCTGCTCGGAGCGGCCACTGCCTTGTTACGCGCGACTGGTGATGCCAAATTTTACCAAAACATCGATATATCGTTGATTCGATACATCTCTAAATGGTTTTAGATGTCAATGAAAACATTGACGAGAAAACATCGGTGTTCCAACTATAGACTAATAAATGTGCTTTTTTCCTAATCATTTTGAATTACAGTACGTAAAAGGGATATATTTTATGGTTTGGTTACCACCACATTAGTAGTATGCAAAAATTATTATCGAATGTAAGGAATAAAATTAACAATATAGATCATCGTGTTTTGCTATCGACTTCGTGTTTCACTGTCGATTCAGGTAATGACACGCCTGACGATAATATACATTCATAACACGAGCAGCTCCCAAACTTCCTCAAATTTCACTAGTAATAAAGAGGATTACGCAAAACAACGATAATGCTATTGGTTGCTGTTACTCTACAACGTGCTCAAACCCCTTTATTAAAAAAAATTTAAAAAATAGATGTTTTTGCAACAAATTATCGATGTGAAGAAAGCATCGAAAGCAAAATATCGATGTTCATATATCGATGTTTCGGGTGGAAAACATCGATGTTTTTTGCCTTTCTACGCGCGACGCGGGGCGCCGACGAAGCCGTCAGGAACGACGAAACGGCAGGCGCCAGGCACGTGACAGGCACGTGACAGGCAGAGAACCGAATTCAACCCATGCTGAGAGAACAGAATTGAAAACTTCATAATGGTAAATGATGGTGTGACCAGGATGCTACTAATGCGAATGTCAACCCATCTAATTAAGTATTGACCCTAGAATGCTATTTTACTTCCAACGCCCTTGCTTTACATCCGCCATTTAGTCTGCAGCGTGGAGCGATGAGACGATTTCTCGTAAGACAAAAACAAGTGTAGAAAATATTAACAAGTTCATTCAGTCTCCAATTGACATACCGGCTTTGGTGGCGTAGGGCATCAATTGAGTCAGTAGCAGCAGTGCCTCTGACCAGGAGGTCCTAGAGTTCGAGTTTCGACAGATTTTCGCCACTCTCTAGAGGAGAATTCTGGCGGCCGGCTGTTATGATCGATAGTTTTCCGTAGTTTCTCCGATCAACACCAGGAGAATGTCAGAGCAGTACTCTAACAAACGGGCCACGGACCGCGCGCGATCTTTCCTTCGTGTGCTCAATTGGCTTGGCTTTGGTAACATCCCAAAATTGTCGGTCAGACGGAAGCGTTAAATTGATTCTGACATATACAAATCTACATAATATGTAAAGTGTAGATAAACAAGTTACATAATTAGATTATTTAACAAGCATAAACAATTGATAAAGAATTTAGTGACATTAGGGTTTGTGAATGGACCTGCTTTCGTGATGTAATGATTGTGTGCCGGTGGGGCCGTGAAATGTTGACTACAATAACAACTTTAGTAGTGAATACATCCAATAATTACTGTAACTATTGACATTCTAACCAAAATCTCAGATATAAGACGTTTTTATGAAAAAAAATCAATATAGGGTAGAAAAGCTTAAACACACGTTATAAACGCTGCGAGATAGCTTCAGTAGAGCTCTTTGAGAGAGCAATAGAATGATGGATGGGTTGCTCGCAAAGCGTGGCTACCCACTTCCTAGTATGCCACTAGGGGGTCAGCTAAGCGCTTGCTGTCAATGTTTTCTTAGACGAACAGAAGATTGTTTTCTATTATAATTCATGCTACATACCATTTCAGCTTGATATTGCCACTTACACGCACTAGACACCCACTGCTACCACTCGTCAAAAATAATTTCTTCCATGCCACTCAGATGTGAATTACCACGCTTTTTTACTGACGAGGCGATGTGAATTACCACGCTTTTTTACTGACGAGGCGATCTTTTGTGTATACACACAGCTGCAAGATTCTTCAACAATAACCCCCAACAATAGGATCATAAAGCCGTTGCATTTCTTCGAAAGCTCGCCAATGAGAATGCTTATGCGCGCCAAAACCTCTCAGCTGATGTCGCAATACCAACCATACATAATTTAATAGTCGGTAGCATATATACGTGCATCTTAACGGTGTTTTACTTGCGTGAGACGAGTCGAGTAACCGCCAAGCGGTCTTTGGCCACTTCCCTTTTAAATAACGATATTCCATAGCGCTTTCATTTGGAGGACTTTTAACTTTGAAATGTTGATACTTCACGGTGTCTCCGGTACCTGCAGTTCAACTCTTCAACTGTTTTTGTTCTTCCAAAGAGTTTCCCGCGAAAGATGTTTTTGTCTTTCCCTCTGGAAGCAAGCACGCCGTTTTTGGAGAAAAAATATTATAAGTCCGACGCGGAATGTTTAAAAATGCATGCTCTTTGCTGTTAAATAGCGGCAGTGAATTGTTATATTGATAGGTTTCAAATGACGGCGCCAAATGTGAATCAATTTTGGCCGCCGATTTGCTAACACACGTCAAGGCATTGTTATTGTGTGCGCGTCTATTTAAGAATTTCCTCAACATGTTTTCTCATGTCTTAAATTCCCTAACCCTCTATATCAATATGAAACCCTTGCACTGGTGATTTTTAAAATAAGGAAATCCAATCGTTCAGAGTAAATCTATATATTACATTTGAAAGGCCAAGAAATGCCTAACGCGTTACTCTACAAAGAAAAGAGTTTAAATTTTAAATAAAAAGTCTCCACTTCTTTTTCTTTCTTTCCAGTGAGAAGAAATGTCGTGCAAGGCTACTTACAGAAGAGAACTGATGTAAATAATTGTATATAATTTTCGCTCAATACACCACTCAATTCATTTAGTATTGCACGATCAGTTTGTTGCCTACAATATAAGGAAAGTAGAAAATGCAGTATATAAATTCCAGTTTGTGTGGAAATCATATTATATTTGAAAAAATTGTGATTGAAACTTGAGTCCAAGATAGTATATGTTGTGTTGTGAATGGCTTTAGGGAAATTTGATTGGAAAATTATTAGACGAAACTACCAAAGTTAAAGTGTGCTTTCATTTAATGAATCACTCTATAGTTGAAGGGTAGATACACACAGTCTATATAAATAGACATTAGTTCTTTAGAGCGTTTCAGGATTAGACTAAAAAATGTTCATACCGTGAAAGGGATTTCAACCCTACTAGCCAGCGAGCTCCCCACAAAGCTACGAGCGGCACCGGATGCAACCAACTCTCTTGCAAATACAGTCATCCTTTGTAACACGCGTCGCCATGGCAACCGACCGGAGCCTGATTTGTGGCACCGCGCGTCCATATATCCCGCGTTTATCCGCGCCGTTGACCGTCACGAATCGTGACGGCGCGCTTTTCATAAATTTCCCGTCGCGGATTTCCTGCCTGCAATGACTTTCCACCTACACTCTTCCTGGCAACCGGACCGCGCCGCCCGGCTCTACTCGCATACCTCCACCCCCTCCCCCACAGGCTGCAGCCCATCGTCACTTCTCCCACCACCCTCCGCCCTCTTCGCTCACGCTCCGCCATCAGTCCTACGTCCTCCACTCTCTTCCCTCCCCCTCTCCACCCCTTCTCCTGACTTCCCCCTCCCTCCTTCCTCGCCTTCAACCATCCGAACTCCTCCCCGTTCCTCCCCCCCCCCCTTTCTGCCTTCTTCCCTTCCTTCCCCCTCTCCACTCCGCCGGTCTTATTCGTACCCCCCTCCCTCCGCTTTCTGCACGCCACCCTCCTTCCTCCACTCTTCTTCCTCCCGCCGTTCTCGATCGGCCTCCCTCAGGCCTTCGACCTCTGTCCTTCGCCTACTGTTCTCCGCCCTCTGGCCTTCACCTCTGTCCTTCACTACTCGCCCTCTTTCCTCCACCTTTCCCTCTTCATACCCACCCTCCATTTTCGTATCACTCTCTTCTTCTCTCCATCGGACTTCAACTTTCATCCACCGTTCACTGTGCGCTTTCTAATGTCCACTGCTCGACTCTACGCCCACTACCCACTGCCCACCTGCCTTTTCCCCTGCAATTCCCTTGCGCCAGCGTCAGAACTTCCGGGTTGGCGCCACTGGATAATTCCACGTAATGCGTTCTTTTATCGGAATTCGCGTGGGACAACATGTTAATGCTCTTTCAATTGATACAGAATTGAACGCTGTGACCACTACGAGCTTTTTGTCAGAAAAATGTGCTGGCATTAAATCCACACTAATGAATGAAGTCCAAGCAGCTGCTATCAGGTAACATGTGTTCATACAACCCAATTAATTTAAATATATTGATGAAAAATGTAATCAAAGTGTATGTTACCTCACGTGTGATTTACACCCACATATTATTTTCATTCTTCCTGTAAATAATATTAAAATTAAATACTTTTGTTTCTGAAGTACATTAAGATGTCGGATCAATTAAAATATTTGATATTTGATTAAAAGTACGTGCTGAAATACGAGATATCACTAATTTCAATTCGCCTCTTTGTAAACAGTAGTTTCAGTTCTACCTCAAAAGTTGTAATGCACAAATTAAAACGTTTTGAAAAACTGCTTTGATGTTTGCGTAGTAATGTTGTGTTTATTTTAAAATTTTAATCATAAGGAATCCAAAAGATGCAATTGATTTGGGATTGGTCGCAGACCTAAGTCACAATACCAGATCTTCCATTCATGTCAAAGTCCTCCCGAAGCGACGTCTACTGCCCCACAGACACACATTGCGCGCCCGCCCTCGCCCGTCCGTGACTCCGCCCCATCAGACAGGGCCAGCGCGGCAGGAGCGCGTGCGCGCTCACGCGACCCGACACGAGAGGCCAGCGCCGGCGGCGGCTTTGTCGATAACGTCTTCGCCGCCGCGCCGCCGGCCGCGCCTAACTAGGCGGCTCCTCCCACCCGCACGCCAGCCGCGCGCGACGCTGCTGCCGACACTCGCGCCTTCCGCCCTCACGCCTCGCCAAATGGAGAATCTTCCTCTTCACTTCTTCCTTCTACCTTCACACGTCGCCAAAGGGGGATCTTCCTCTTCACTTCTTCCTTCCGCCCTCACACCTCGCCAAAGGGGGATCTCCTCTTCACTTCTTCCTTCCGCCCCACGCCTCGCCAAATTGAGAATCTTCCTCTTCACTTCTTCCCTCCGCCCTCACGCCCCGCCAAATGGAGGAATCTTCCTCTTCACTTCTTCCTTCTACCTTCACACCTCGCCAAAGGGGATCATCCTCTTCACTTCTTCCTTCCGCCCCACGCCTCGCCAACTGAGAATCTTCCTCTTCACTTCTTTCTTTCCGCCTGACGCCACGCCATATGAGGGGATCTTTCTCTTCACTTCTTCCTACTGCCCTCATGCCTCTTCACTTCCTTCTTTTGTCCTTACATTCGCCAAATGGTGGAATCTTCCTTTACTTCTTCCTTTCACCCTCACACCTCGCTAAAGGGGGGAATGTTCCTCTTCGCTAATTCCTTCTGCCCTCACGCCCTTTCAGTTCTTCCTTTTACCTTCAGACGTTGCTAAAAGAAGAGAATATTCTTCTTCAATTCTTCCTTCTATCCTCACTCTCCTTCACTTCTTTTTGCCCTCATGCCTCGCCACATGGGTGAATTTTGCTCTTCACTTCTTCCTTTCGCTCTCAAGCGTTTTCACTTCTTTCTATTGCCCTCAGGCGTTGCCAAAAGGGGAAATATTCTTCTTCAATTCTTCCTTCTGCCTTCACGCGTCTTCACTTCTTTCTTTCGCCTTCAGTCGTTGCCAAATGGGGGATTGTTTACATTGCTTGTTTAGGTTGTTGGGCGTACTGTTCTGGTAGAGTTGCAAGTCGTCCGCTTTTGGATATGTCGCTGCCCAGCTCTTCTCCCGTCATGAATTACCTCACAGACTTTCCACTGTTTTTCTCTCCCTGAAAGCGTAAATCTTTTATCAATGCGCCTACAACACTCTCTCTTTGCAATCATCGCGATGAGTTGCGCAGCGTTGACGTCCCACGCGTACGTGGGGTACGCGGGGTACGTGGGGTGCGTGGGGTACGTGGGGTGCGCGGGAGCCTCAACGTATTTTATTCTATCGTGGGTGTCGACCGTCAAGTACATGCGATCCCTACGCACGCATGTGATCGCGTATGTGGGCAAATATTCGCCCGCTTGCAGGCTTTTGTCCATCTGGCCAACGTCCTCTCATAATTCCCTTCGCTCAGTATACCATTCACACTTTATATCTCAGTTGCTTTTCGGATCTTCTGTAATATAAAGGTTGGAAAAAAAGTAATGTGAAATAACGTTTTTTCTCTAAAATTACTTTATTGACAGAGGCATTTACGTCATTCACACATTTTCAATATAATCGCCTCCGTTATTAATGACCTTGATGTTAGGAGGGTGTCGTACACCATCTGCGCGTCTATTTCTGTTGATGTCCCACATTGACACGCACGAATAATTTATTTTCTGGTATTGTGCCGGGTTCTCCACAGTAGTTCTTTCGTTTCGAAGATATCAAATCACAGGATCTCATATCGAGTGAGTAAGGTGGTTATTCCAGAATCTCCCATTGCCAGCGCCCCAAGAGTTCTTCATGTGTGATCGTCCTGGACGGGGGTTATCCTTGACATCATCTCTGCCTAATCTGAACGCTTTAAACCATCATGTGACTGTGGAGTATGGCACCGCTGCATCACCACATGCTGAACTAAGTCCCTGAAAATATTTTTGCTTACTCCGACTCCACTCCACTTCAATTACTCCGACTCCGATGCTACTTCAATTTTGACCCTGAACGTTGCTTTACCTTGTAAACATGACATTGGGGCGCTTGCACTATTGTTATGAAGTTCAACGATTTACACACTACAGAAGACTGACAGAGTACTGTTCCCGCTCGCTGCACACACTCCTTTTGTCACAACAGATGACAGCACACCGATTCAGCGGCTTTGTTACAACAATATTTGTATCCAATCTATGTGCATTCAGCTCCTCTTTATTTCTATTTTCTCTTCTTTCGTACTTATAACCAACATCTGCATTTGCTCAATTTTCTTGTAGACATACACATATTTTAATATTTTATATTGGAATTAGTTTATAATTGCAATCCTTCACCTTTACAATCGTTTTATGGCCATTTCCGTATTTGATTCCGTCTTTTCTGCTACCTGTTTCTTCTCATATATCTCTTTCCGTTTGTTTCTACTACATCCTAAGTTTTCCTTACTATATCTTATTAATGAGACCCGTGCGAACAATTCGCACTTGTTAAATAATTGTTTTCAAAGTGAAGATAGCTTCACAGTGGAACTCCGAACGTTATTTTAACGACCTGGCGAATTTCGTTGGGTCAACGTACGTGATTCCTGGTGCTGACATTCTCCGTGCAATTTGCATACCTTCCCACGCATTTGCTTTGGCTACATTCTGTACAATGGGCTTTCCAATTTTATTGCGTGAGGGTTGCTGGGAATAATTCATTTATTCCGCGGACAACGGCTGGGCTGCCTGCATCCATTGGAGGAGCGCAGCAAGGGGCAGGAACAACGTTCAAAGCGTTGAATAATGGCGCCAGCAACACAAAAGTTTAATAATCGATAAAAAAGAACAACAGTTTTTACATAAAGAACATTTTTCTTATAAATGCAGTGGACTGATATTTATAGACTATTTGGCGTGATCTTGGAGAGTAGAGTGAATGCATTTTTAAAAACATCGGCTTAAGAAAGATATGTGCAGCTGATAGAACATGAGTTCTACTTAAAATTATTTGTTAACGCTTGATCATAATTTAGAAATATTTAATCTTTCGTATAATTAAGAGTCAAGAGTCCATATTATACGTTTTCAAAATTAATTCTGTTACTTTACTGTATGTAATTTGATCTTTTTTATAAGCATTGTGACTATCATATTCATAGTACACCCCAATTCAAACCTATTTCAAGTAATGCAGTTGGAGGAACGGTATGCGACAGAGTGCGTAGTCGCAGCTCTTAAGACGTAGTCGAGTTAACTAATAATGGATTCAAATGAAGAAATGATTTTAAAATACCTCAAATATTTCATACAGTCTGTTACAGTATTAAAAACTGGCCACTTATTTTATGGATTACATATACAGTAAAGGAAAATGAATCTTTCATATTTGCAAAGATAAATTCATATTTGAAAGGGATGAGCCGTTATAAATCTAAAAGTAAAATGCAAATGACTTTCATAAAATTTTAACGCAGTAAAGAAAAGAATGAATATCAGCTTCTGTTGAAAATTTACTATATTCTACAAAAAAAATCAAACCTACTGGTTACAAAAATAACATCTTTGTGATTGTCCAAGGACAGAGATAATGAATGTAATATTTTGTTCCGTCACATATTATCCGACACATATTCTCTTCCGACCCATTGCTCTTCTATTCAACACGCTTCCTAGCACTCCATAGAGCATGCAGAGGAATGGGAGTCAACTGCGGGCACGCGCGCATTTTTTTCTCTGTCTTTGATAAGAAAATAATTTGCTGCTTCATCGTTTAGGACTTGCATTACTAGAAGTTTTCTTAAATCTCAGTGATGGTTACTTTCTCGCCGCGGAGTAGAGAGCTAGTTATGTATTGCTGCCCGAAAAAATGGTGAAATAGAGTCACAAAAACTCTTATTACAGAGCTCTGTTAACGAAAAAGTGGAAAAATCCTGTTGCCAAATTTGGAGACAAAATCCTCTAACAAGTGATGCAGCCAGAATCCATGTTTTATAGGTCCTTGATACCGAAAAATCGAATGATGGCAAAACGTCTGTCTATGATGGCTAAACCGATAATGATGGCTAAACCGTTCACCCGAATTTCTTCAAAACTGATATTCCCTAATAGATGTGGCTAATGTCGGGGCCCCTTCAATTTGAAACCGGTGTTGTAATTTGGGGTGTACTTTATATGAAGCCCCTGGGACATTTTCCAATTTTTCAAAAAAATGACTCCATCGATTTTGATTAAATTTTGTTGTTGGATAAAGTGAAGGAAGTTTAAGAGAATGGTGGAGGTCTCATGTTTGTTAAAAACCTTGCTTTTTTGAAATGCCAGAAAATATCGCACTTTTCTGCCAACCCAAGACTTTCCAAATTCCTCCTACTGTCGCTGCTAAAATCTTTCGGCCTTACTTCCAGCACAAATAATTTTTCCTCAAATAGCCCAGATGTAATGGTATGTGAATTTCACGAAGTAAAATATATCAGTTTCGTTCTGGAATTACACCATTAAATATTCACAACGATGAGAATATTTACAGATGTCTCAGAATAAATGTCACAAACATTTAGGGGACATGGAGACGTAAAAATGATAACTTTTTACCAATAAGCAATGAATAGTGGCAAATTTTAAATAATGCAGCAAGACTTGTTGGATTTGCCTCTGATTTTTATCCCACGCGACTGCACAGATTCTTGATAGGTACGTGAAATCTCCTTGACTGCGTCGCCTGTCGAACATCATGCATCAGGAGCTACCTGACAATGAGGGGTATTTATCAAAATTACATGCATCTCCATTACAGGAAATTTCCTACTAAACGTTTATTGGTAAAACTAAATTTTTTTATTCTTGTTCATGCCCTAGAGGTTTGTAAACTTTATTCTGAGACACTTGTGCATGTTGTGCTTTTGAATCGTCGCCCACCTTTCACTCTTGACAATGGTACCCGATCTGAAAACGCGTCGACGAGCTTATTCTTCCACCTTCGCACGATATTGCAATCAGCGTTCCCGCTCCCTCGACAACGGGGTGAACGGCGTTGTGTCGCCTACGATACACGGGACAAATGGCTTTCCCTCGAACGGGCCGAGCACAATGGCGGCGCGCCGGGCAGCGGGTAGTCGCGCGTCGCCGCGCAGCCTTTGTGCCCGCGGATGACGCCACGTGCGGCCTCAGCCCCGCGCTTATTGGCTGGCGCCGCACGCCGCCGCCTGCCGGCTTTCGCACCCTCGCCGCTGGAACACAGGAGAGCACTTCGCCCCCGAGCCTAATGAATTGAGTGAGAGCGTTTTATTTGAATTCAATGAGAGCGTTTGTTTTGTTTAGATGTCGGTTACATGCCTTATTTTTGTTCTGAGTGAGGAAGTGTTGCACTATTAATTTCAATTACTTAAAAAAGTGTAATAGGTTTTATGTTGATCGTAGCCGCAGTAGAGAACATGAAACATATTTTCACTGAAGCAGAGGATGAACGTGCATTCGGGTACAGATATCAAGCAAACAATTTACATTTTTTCACGAATTATTAACATTACATGTTGAACGAATGTTTCAGATTGTGAAAGACAGTGTAATAGATAGATAGATAGATAGATAATTTATAAAACTTGCTTTGGGCATTAAGTCCGGTGGCAACTTCTTTACACTTACTATACATCTAATATCTAATATAATGAATACTAAAAATACATACAATTCAATACACAGCACAGAATTACTCCATTTAAGGCATGCCCTTCACAGACTACTGATCCTATCGCTTACACTATTATTAGAATTTAATCTTAACCTAAAAGTGTTGATGTTTCTGGGAAAAGTCTTCATTAGTATTGCAGGCAGGCTATTCCATGACTCAATAGTCCTATTTACAAAAGAGTATTTTCCAACATCAGTTCCCGGAGTGATGGGGTGAAGTACGCATATTTCCGTATTAGTAATTAGCGGATGGCGATAAGCGTATTCAAGAATAGGTCAGCAATTCGTTTTGTTTTTGTTTTTGAGAAAAGCTCTTTGGTGTTTTAGAAAACTTTGTGGTTTCATATTACACTTACGCATCCTTTACTCGAGTCTGATCACGATGTTTCTGAACCGTAAATATGGAACGTATGGCCCTTAGCCGTACAACTGACAACTAACGTCATTAAATTATCCGCTTGTATGCATTAGATCTTGTGATTGACTGAAAATCAGTGTGTATCCTATGGATTATGCCAACTATGGACGATTGATTTCTATTAAACATGGCCACTCCTGTTTGGAACGACAAACGAACCACCGACGAGTTAAGCCGCTCTGACCGCTACGCGCTGCCCTCACACACAAAGCTATCCCACTGCGCCAGCCGCCATGCGAGACACGCGTGATCGCAAAATTACTTCTTTTCTTTTTTCAAAACTCGCGCCGCTATTACCTGCTCAAATACATTAGCGATATTAGTAGTATTACTTTTCTTTAAATGTTGTTTCCTAAGGAAAGAAAATTATGCGTAACACATAATACTACAGTTAGGAAATATGAATTAATAATAATGATACTAAAGGCGAGAAATATCTTAATGTTGTGGGATGAATCTTAATGAATAAATTGATATATTATAAAGTTAGACGCTTCATAATATGTCAATTTATTACCGACTGCATTAGTTTCTAAAACAAATATCAGAAATACTTAATCATTTCCTCATACAAATAATTTTTTAATGTTTTGTAAAACGTGTAAATAATACTATTTTATAGTATTTCTATTTATAACGTCTATAAATAGGACTGAATAAACCACTTCACCTGTTCTTCCCCGTCGTGTCTGGTGCTAATGCCGGTGTTCTGGTGAATATTTGCGTGAATGGTAGGAATGAGGTCACCAGCTGCTCTGGACGCAAGCTTCCCCGTCCGCGTCAGTCACCGCGCTCGATTAATCCGCCCGCCTCTGTGGCAGACACGGCGCGTCACTGCACTTCCTGTCATTCAAACACAAATTTTTAGTTTTTAAACTATAATTATTACTGCGGGAATTCTGATTTGGTGTTGTTGACGTTCTTATAAGAAGAAATCTGCTGACTTTTGCCGGCACAGTCGACATAAGGCACAGTCGACCGCCTTTTGCCGAAAGCAGCGAGACTGACGAAAGTCGGCCATCTTAATAAAGCTAATATGTTGACGAAGATGATTTCTTCTTATAATTATTATGCAAAAACATATGTGTTGTTTGTGCAGAACAAAGATTCAGTAATGTCTACAATGTTTTGGTAATAAAAATAAGAAAACATATTTATGAACAAAACAAGATGACAAAAAATCATGAAATTACAAATTTTGTGGAAATAATGCCACTGAAGATGAAACACATTACTTGTAATTAAACCATTCAATAATATTTTCCATTCACAATAAAATGTTCTGAATCCGTATCGTTAATATCAGTTTCATTCTCCCATCATAAACACTGTCAGATTGTTTTAAAAGAAAGGCTTTAAGCATCGTTGGTATTCGTGATTTTTATTGTACTTACATTTTCTAAGAACGTAATTTTATATAATCCAATGGTTATTTATATCAATTCAATTAAACAAAACTCATTTAAAGTGATGTCTTGTGGACAAAGTTTTGATCAATGAACACAATGTGAGTATCCTTTGTATTTAATGTTATGGTTATTAACGTCTTTATACCAATGTAAAGCACGTAACGGAGACGGTAAAAGTTTGTAAACGCAGACGCTAGTCGAGATTCAAAACCAATTGTTTCCTTTGTATTATCGGTCATTTGTCAGTATACTGTGCGCAATACCATCTTCCTGTAATAATAAATACCGTTGTTTTGATATTTCTATAAATATACGCCTTTTTTATGCATGTCATTTTTATTTGCTATTTTTTTAATTGGTTATTTAAGGTCGCATGAACATCTTAGGTCATTAGCGACCACTATTGCTGTTAACGGTATGGTAACTATGTGGATGAATCGATATGGTGGTGATAAGGGGGGATAGGACGAACACAAATATGAGCCATGCCCGAGGCGGGACTCGAACCCGCGACCCTTCGGTCCGAGATCACTACGACACAACTTCCTTAGCGATCTCGGCCACCGGGCCGAGTTTTAGTTTTTGCTATTTTATTATCGCGTTCACTTGCCATTTTATTCCCGCGTTTACTCTTTTGTAGACCGACATTTTTTTATATCTTCAGATTTCTTGTTCGGCCATATTTCAAGGGGCTGAATGCAATATTATTTTCATACTAATAGATTTGCACAGCTGTAGCTTTTTGAGGTTCTAATCGTCGTTCGGTTTGTCAGATATTATTTAGTTTAGAAAATGTTTAAGCTAACATTTCTATTTATGATTTAATATTAAATTATATTTTGGCTTATCTTTACCAATTACTTAGTGGGAGCGATTTTATTTTAAAATTATGATTGAAATCTACAGGGTCTGTAACATTATGTTCTAGATTTTTTATACAATGAGAAGTATTTACATGTTCAATATATTTATATATAACGCTTAGAGGAAATAGGGAAAGACTTGCAATTTATTGCACACATTTTGCGACGAAAAGAAACCACACGAAAATGAATCTGGCTGCGAGTACAAATGTAGATATCTGAAAGCGGGCCAGTATTATTGTATAACAGGTATGAATATAAACATAAGCGTAATTTGAATAAATATTATGTGCGTAATGCAAGTATTATTACTGGAAACACTAAATCTGCCTCCTATAAAAGCTAACAAGTGCCGCGGAAGTATCTTCTCAACATTTCTGGAACCCAGGTATTTAACTAACTTGATTGGTGTTATGTTAATAGTGAGCCAGTGGGAGGCTTCGTACATACAATTGACGGGCTCGCTTTTGAGTAAGATTTGAACTATAACCGTTTGAGCAGCCAATAAAACCACTACTTTGTGTATATTAATAATAATAATAATAATAATAATAATAATGTCTTTATTTCTGGCGAGGCTCAGGCCGTAAGGCCTGCTCTTCCGCCTAACCAGTTAAATATTTACATTTACATAATTACAATTCAGGCATTCGGGCGGAAATAGTGATAACTGACATTTTACGTTACTTACGAAATTGCAATGATCGTAGTAGCTAACGGTGATGTGCTACGCATAACTAATGAAACCAGGTGTGAATGTATTTTCATAGTCAATTTTCATAATTCTAAAGCTAACATGGCATTAAAAAATGCATGATTCTATTTACAAGAGGGGCGTGGTAAATCAATAATATTACCTTCCAAAAATGCCAGAAATTCTCCTATATCCCGAATGCCTCAACTGTGAACAAATTTAAAGAAGGAGGGAAAATTTTACATTTATTTCTGGGATGCAAGACTAGGGGCCATCCCGGCATACGCCTTAAGCGATTGAGTAAACCCAGGAAAACCTCAATCAGGATGGCGGCATAGGGCCGTAACTCAAGAGAAGAAAATACGAAGACTAGAGGAAAAGTGAAAAGGCAGGATGAAGAATAGAGGGAGTTAGAATGAATTAGGAAAACTGGGAAAGTGGGGAGAGGGAAAGATAGTATAAATATAACATTATTCATGTACATAGATGTAGTTTTCGTAGGTTGGCTATTGGCAGTTGGCTGAGAGTCTACAAGATAATCTGTAACAGAGAAAAAAAAACAGGAACAGAAAGCAGGCAAGTGAACAAGATGAACACAAATGTAGCACGAAAATATTATACATTACAGTGTGAAAATGCATGAAAGTCTTATTATTTAGTATGTAATATACTTGTTTTGAGGCATTTGATTAGACAGGATGATATGTTAGGGCTTTCAGCGATAGCGTAAAGAGGAGGAATAAACAGGAGAAGAGATTGACGTCTTTAAATGTAATCGAATTTGATCAGTGATGATAGCGGACGTGAGTGTTTAATTAGAAATGTGTGAAAATGGGAATAGGGGCTTGTGTTATTTCTAATTAATCGTTTTGATCCAATCACTGAGTTGGGTTTAAATTTTTGAAACCACAAATTTTTTTTAGATATGTGGGTAGAGAGTTCCATATTCTAATTACAGTGACAGTAAATGACTTACTGTAGGATACCGTGTTGTGCCGAGGTATGCATAGTAATCGCGAGGAACGTGATCGTTCCAGTGTCAGCATTTTAAAGTTGTGCGATAAGTGCGTTTGATAGCTATTATTCAAAATTTTATGAAGTAGGAGGAGGCTATGTAAAGTTCTCCTTTTTTCGATTGAGAGAATGTTTGTTGGACCGTAAAAGTCCGATACATGATCGTATTTCCTAAGATCGAATATGAAACGGATGCATGCATTTTGTGCTATTTGTAATTTGCGTTGTTGTTTGACCTTTAAGTCCGTAAGTAAGAAATCGCAATAATCAAGTGAGGCATTATGAGTGAATTTACTAGGCTTATGCGGGTGTTAATAGGTAGTAGTTCTCTGACACGTTTAAGGAATGGAGGCCTGCGAAGACTTTTTGGCAAATCTTACCTACTTGCGTGGTCCAGCTAAGTGTGTTGTCTATATATATTCCTAAGTTCTTTACATCACTACACCAGGGGACAGGAGAGTTACCAATGCTAATTTCCGGTAGGGGAGATTTCTCCAACTTGTTCAAAGCGTTGCGAGAGCCTATCACTAAGCACTGAGACTTCATTGGATTTAATAGGAGACCAAGGGATTCTGCCCATTTATTGAGAGAATTTAAATCATGGTTTATTTTCTGGGCTAATGAGTTTAACTCCGATGGGTATCCACTTACATAGATCTGAAGGTCGTCAGCGTACATTTTGTGCTCACAGTAACTGAGGCATTGTCCTACGTCATTTACATAAATTAAAAATGCTAAGGGTCCTAGAACTGTTCCCTGCGCAATACCACGGGAAGTTTTAACGGCAGAGGATTGCTTTTCATCAGATACAACAATTTGTTGTCGATTTGAAAGATATTGAGTAAACCATCTTATTGTGGGTTTAGCGAAACCCAATATTTTCATTTTTTCAAGCAAAATTTCGTGGTCGACCGAATCAAATGCTTTACTAAAATCTAGGAGAACAAGTATTGTTATTTTGCTTTTGTCAATGGAGGATCGAGCTTCCTCGATAATATTTAAGAGGGCAGTTCCTGTGTTTCTACCTGATCGGAAGCCGTATTGTTGATCACATATCAGATTTTTGCTTTCGAGGTAACTTATAATTTGGCGTCGAGCAACTTTTCCAGAACTTTTGAGATTGTGGTAGAATGCTTATTGGCCTGTATTCTGGAGGGTTTGTGGTAGTTTTAGGAGAGGGTGAACAAGTGCGGTTTTCCATGGGTTTGGGTACGTTCCACTTACTAGAGAAAGTTTATTATGTCGGTTACAATGGGATATATAACTTCGGCACTGAGTTTTAGTAATTTGGCATTGATGTTGTCTGTGCCTGCGGCGTTTGATTTGAGGCTCTGAATGGTTTTAAAAATGTCATAATGATTTGTAGATGCGAAAAAGAATTCTTCCTGAGTGTGTTCCGAAACGTCTCGTAAGGTTGAGAGAGTTTTGTTTTTTGAGAAATAGTCGAAGTGAGGAGCCATGTTAGCAAAATGCTGGTTAAGAGTGTCAAGAGATGCATCAATTTGCGTTGGGGTTCGTGATTTACCTAAACCTAAGGTCGCAGCGATTTCCAAACTTGTTTTGAATCTCTTTCGTGCCAAGAATACTATGATAATATTTAATTTTGCCGTTCCTAGATTTTTGCGTTACAAGATTTCTCAGTTTCTTGTATGCGTCTCTGTCATGTTCGCACTTTGTGATACGAAATACATTAAAGGCGGCATCTCTTTGTTTCATTAACGCACGTATTTCATCCGTTAACCAGGGAGCGGAGGTCGTGTCGCGCGAGCTTTTCTAATTGGTATGTGCCTATCAAGAAGTTCTGTCAGTAAGCACGTGAAGGTGTTTACTTTTCTGTCTATACAATTTTCTTGGTTGATAAGGTGCCAAGGAACACATAAACCGTCGGAGGTAAATGCTTCCGAATTGAAGCTCTTATAGTCACGGTACTTAAAAATTTTGGGATATTTCGGGCATTTCATTTGATATGATAGGTATACAAGGTCGTGTTTAGATATCCCGGGAACTGACATCTGTCCATGTTGATTTACTTTCTCGCGATTTGATACGATCATGTGGTCAATCCATGTGTCTGTGCCGGTAGTGTGATGAGTTGGATTTAGCGGCAGAATCGTAAGGTTCATTTCCGAAAAGAAACGCTTAAAATTCTCGGCAGATTGTAATGGTGTCAGGAGATTGCAATTAAAATCGCCCATCAATATTATGTTTTCATATTTGCTTGCGCAAGATGCCATTACATTGCCCATGACCTCAATATTTCCAGTTTTAGGTGGGCAGTACACTACCGCTAAGGCACATTTTTTGCCAAAAATCGAGACTTCAATGAAGAGGTATTCATTAAATTGATTGACTTCGTCTACTGAAGATACGATATATTTGTAAGCAAGATCATCTCGAATATAGATACCGACACCTCCTCCTCGTGATGCGACACTTGGATTCCTGTCGGTTCTTAGAAAACGGTAACCCGGAAGTGAAACAAGAGACGTATTAAGAGACGCCTTCAACCACGTTTCGCTAACAAGGAGTGCATGAAAATGGTGTAGTGAAACTAGCTCTCTAACTTCATCGATATGGCAATGAGGGACTGTGCATTTATGTGTCCTACATAAAATGATCGCGAAGGTGGTATTGATATATTATTATAGGAACTAGTGGCGTCTAGCAATTGTTGCGTATCTAGTTCTGGTACTGATGCATAAGGTTGGCTTGAATTATGGTTACCTGTTAGTGACGTCATGCCTTGAGAAAGGGGGTGTTAAGAACGAGTAGAAATAGTCTTGGAAGAATAGAAAGAGTCTTGGAAATACCAAGAATGCGTTTAGCTGTGGTTAGAAAGGGTGGGGTTGTAGGGGAGGGCGCTCCTACGCTAAGCGGCTACAGCTTGCAGATCGGCCTTTGTCTGCACGCAGGCCCGCCACTACCTGTTTTTATGACGATTGTTCCGTCTTCTGTCCACACGTTCCTCAGGTCGAAGCGAGCAATAGCTTCATTCAGCAGGTCAGGCGGGCTTTTGTGAGGTCTTCCGAATGGTCGCCAGAACCTTTCAAATTTATCTTTGCGCGGAAGACCTCCCGGCGCCTCCTGTAACTAACAAATTTTACGATGAGTGGACGAGATTTCCCAGGGATCTTTGGGCCTACTCTGTGGCATCTATCGATATCATTGCGATCAAGTTCAATACTTATCTTTTTTGCTACGTCGATCGCCAGCTGGTCTGGATCTTCTTTATCATTTTCCTTTACCCCGAAGATCCGTAGGGAGTTTCGCCGCGTGTACATTTCTAGTTGATCGCTTCCAGCTCAGCCTTAAGATTTTTTATTTCGCGATCCCGTTCTGAAAGTTCCCTGCGCAGATCATTAATTAAATCTGTGTTGAAGCGCATGCTCTCCTCTAACTTCGTAGCGACCATTCCGGTGAGAACGGACGCTAAGGACTCGAGGAAAGCAGGACATTTCACCACCTCTTGCAATGCCGTGTTCAACTCTACATTGATACTGGCCGAGCTAGAGTTGGATCTGTTAGTCCTTGTCATGATGATATGAAAGTGGAAAGTAAAGTAATAAATTGAAACAGGCGAATATAAATAACAATGAGAGAGAATTGACGAAAGAAAAATTCAGAGGAGAAAACTGAGACACTGGTAAATTTGATAGAGAAGAAATAAGTCAAAGATAGAATATGTAAAAAGCAAGATAAAATAGAAAGGTAACAAAAAAGAATAAAGAAAAACACCAATAAAAACGTGCAACACTTATCTTTCTATCCTTGCGCTGCGACGACACCGCCGGTGCAGTACACTAAGCCTTTGACCACCTGCGGGAAAACTACCTGCGCCTAAGCTCGGAGCGCTCCGGGACGGTGTTCACTCGACGAGAGACATCCACTTGTATTCACTTGTATTGCATATTCTAGTATATATTCACTTGTATTGCAAGTTCAGTAGCCAGCGCTTTCACGTAGAGTGTCTTAATCAAGTGCTCTTTGTAGCCAGGCAGCCGATTGAAACGCTCTGGATGTCCTGGTATCCTGAAAAAGTGCGCACGCTTTCTCCTGAAAGTGTCGTCTAATTTCCGGCGAAACGCACAGCAACGGTAATTTCAGTACTGAGAAAGATATACGATGGGCGTAATTCTTTGACATTGTCTCGTAAATGCGTTTATAAGGTGTAACCTCAAAGTTAGGAAGTTCAGAGGGGTCACATGCTATTATGACACATTTCGCACGTTGGAACAGGACGCGTGTGGTTTTTATGGCGCGAGTTACGACCTCGACGCCACACTTGGCGTCCGTGCGCGCAGCACTTGTCGCTGGCGGCGGTCGCTTGTAGCTGACCTGTTGCTTCTTCACACTCAACGACTTTCAGATCTTTTTGCAGCACACAGTATTCGCTTATTTATATCCTATTTAAAAAAGAATACATAAAATAAATAAATGACTAAAATATAAAAAGTAAATATATGTATATATAAATAAAGGGGAATGTGCGTATGTCTGTCGCACATAGACACCAAAACAACTCGACTGATATGGCTGAAATTTTCACTTAGTTCTTTTTAGCATCGAACGTGTTCAAAGAGTGGTATGAATGAAATAAGGCATGTGGGGTCAAATTAGAAGTCGGAAGTGGTTATTAACATTCAGGAACTGTTATCTTGTAAATAGACAAGGAAACAGGCTGATAATTTTATGGGCTCCTCCCCAACAAATTGATCCAATTGTGACAAACGGAAGCCCAATCGCGACTTTTGTAGTGGATTTGAAGTCAGGAAAAAATGTCAACAATGTTGCGCACTCCAGCAAGGATACGTGGAGTTACATAATCAAGATTATAAAAAACAATGGAATACGACTTGGAAAGTGTTGTGTACACAAAAAGACACAAGTCAACAATAACAATTTCTTGATCAATCTTTTTACAGTACTGATCCGGTTACCAAAATCCAGAAGAGTAGTCAGTTGTACAAAGCCACGGTGTCCAAAATCCAGAAGAAGTCCCAAGATACGCGCATGGTCGTCCAAAATACTAGGAGAGAGAAAACAAGTTAACTTAGCCGACTTGGCACAAGATACACCATACACTGAGTCACTACTGGATCGCACTTCACAACTGTCTGTTCCTCTGGCCGGCGCGGCCGGTTAAGAAGCACGCCGCGCCGTAGCCTCGCCTCGGGGCTGCTGATCCGCTTGCCAGCCGCTCACGTCCTATTGGCCGGCCCTCGCGCCGGTTTGTAGCCCTGCTGCCTTCGGTAGCCTTCGTCCCGCGCTGCCGATTTCGCGCGCGATATGAATCCTCATATATCGCCGCAACAGAAAGAGTATTCCATAATAAGCAGTATAAGAGTATAAAATGACTCATAATTTCCATAAACTAAGATCCAACAAAAAACTCAATCGCAAAGATCAAGTGACACTTTCTCTAATCAGATCTGAACATTCGAAGTTAACTCACTCACATCTGTTAAATCACACATCTCCCTTACAATTTGAATCATGCAACGAACAGCTATCAATTGACAATATCCTTCAGTCATGTACAAAATATATCAGTGAACGCCAATCAATCCTACAGACTGATAATCTTGAAAATATTTTATACTCCCGTGACTTCCAGGATAAAATATTGTCATTATGTAAATTATTAAAAGTGTATAACGATTTGAAAGTCTGTCTGTCAATTGCAAATTATGTTTCATTCTTGTTCAAACTGTATTTTCGCAATGTAATTACAATCCTGTTTTAATTACAGTATAACATGTATTTTTGCAGTCGCTAATAACCTTGTCGTTGATGCAACTTTAAATAAAATAAATTTAAAAAAGGCATGTGGGGCGTTATTGATGATGATTTATGCGTTTATAATGACTTAAGAGGCCCTGAACAGAAGCTCTAGGAAACTTCCCCATCGTCAAGTATTAAGCGTTTGTAGCTGCATATTCTATCCCTGCGATTATGAAATATCGGTCGGAATTATTACTTCAACGGTTTTCTTTGACAAGTAAATAAAATTTCTCCAAGGCAGTGTCATAGCGAACGCATGCCCAAACTTGAAGTACATTTTAACAATAGATTACTTGGCGACCTATACTCGCGATATTTCATAGATGAAGTCTAATTCTGATAGATATATTAGAATTTTAGCAGAGCGTAGCGAAAACCTTGATTAACAATCACATGATCAGTAGCGAGTGAAGTATAATACACTGCAATAATAAAACATTGCAGTGTATAATTTTGATACATAAATTGATAAATAGATAAATTGATTTAATACGCTTTAAATGGTATTATTTCGCTACAATCATTTAAAAATGACAGTAATTAAGACTTTGGTTCTCATTTGTCATGTACATGTGAAATATTAAAGCTAAATTAATCTGGATTTTATGAGTAGAACGGTTTCAACCGTACTCTTTCACCTTTCAGTTACTTATTTGTTTATAACACAATCAAAAGTAGTGTTTAAGGAACCTTAAATAATACAGTCTTTGCTTTTAAACATAATTGCTGGTTAACATAAAATTAAAATTTGAAAAATAAAGAAAAGAACTATTTGTAGAACTTTTTTAAAGGACTTCTGTTCATAAATAAGCTCTTTAAAAATCGGTACTATTTTTTTATGCAAGCTGTGCGTACACGACGTTGAGAAGTTTGGATTTTCAACGGACTCTGCAGTTAACCTACGTTCAGAGGTTCTCTCGAAAGAGAGCACTATTCCTGGCGATGGCAGATGTCTGTGGAAGGAAGGAGAGGTTCAAGTTGATCAAGAGTTGCTCAGATGAGAGTATTCTCTAGCAAAGAAGATATTTGGGAATAGACGAACTGGGAAATAGGAAGTACTTTATATATACATACCACCCTGGAGTGTGAGTTTCATCGGATTTCGACTTATTGGATTTCAGTGTGATGCTGCTTCCTTGGTGTGTGATCATCGAGGATGAAGAACAGTAGTTGGTCAAAAGCAGAGTATTGCAAACGAGGAAAGGCGAAGTGAAATACATTAAGGGATAGGAAACCCGTTGAGAAAGTAATTAAACCCGAAGAACGCAGGGCAGAAAATGAAAAATGACTGAGCGGCCGAAGAAAAGGGTTCAAAGAGAGAAATAAAATTATGATTGTCTTCAACGGTGATGTAACCAAGTTACGACTCCATCGGCCCAGACTCGAGGGAGAATATTGCGAGGGTGACTGTCAGAGATGGCACAACAAGAGAGCAGAATAGCCAGTTATCACATACGTGATGACGAAATATTAAGAGTCCTTTAGAGTTACAGGAAGGACTTAAACTTATTTTATCCAACGTTTATCCGTGAGTTTTTATAACACGTTAAATTTCCAATAAGGCGTTTGCTCCCTTCTGCTCTTGGGAAGGTGGGAATATCGATTTCCATGCTGCGAGCGTTCACTGCACCCAAAACCTTTGGTTATGCGGCGAAAGCAATGCCTGCGTCAACGTTGTGAGATTTTGCTTTAACGCAAGTAAGAAGGAGGCAAAACTTATTCGTTTTGCAACTCTGGAAGTGAGCCTTAAATGGCAGTTTTGCTTCCGATTTTCATGGCACGTTTACACCGCTGTTAGTACGATGAATTCTGGGAATGCAATTTCTTGTCACGCTACGAACGCATAAGAGGCGCAGTTCGCTGGATTTACGATGAAAGAGAACCATTTGGGGAAGCTGCACCAGATACTAACCTGCTTTAGATACATAAGCCCGTATCGCAACAGTTTTGAGATTATATAACCATGAAACGTTCGACATTAAAGATTTTAAGGAAGGAATAAAGAAAAATCTGAAAGATAAACATAATTGTGAAATCTATTTAATCTTAAGAGAAACAAAGCTCTAAAAAAGATTTAAATATTGTGAAACGCCAACATACGTGACATTAGAGCCAAAATGAGCAACATAATGATTTTTTTCTGTGACGTCGTTGTACTCCACTTTTCAACTCAGATTTTCTTTCAATGAAAGCATATATTGAACATTGACTTTATTCACAGCCACTTATTATTTAATTGTGAAAGTTATTTACTGTAATTATTTGATTTGTAAAGGTGTTGCACAATTTAGTAGCATATAATTGAAGAATAATTATAAAGGAAATAAATGTTTTTCCTACCCTACTAGGAGTGTTTATTGTTCGTGTTAAATAATTTCAAATGATACCCAATTTTGTAGTTGTAGAAATCCTATTTTCGGAAACAAACGTTAATGTTGTTGATGTTATCGTACTTTTAAAACTATATCTCCGTCGACGAAGATAAGAGAAATTGGAAGAATACTACACTCACATAGGATGTTTTAATGAAAATTATAGTAGAAATGATCTACAATAATGTTCGCTTATATGGTGTATATCCTGCATTTTTCTGGTAGTTTTTATCGAAATAAATATCCATTTTTTGTCATCAAATATTCCCCTCTTTACCTGCCAAGACAGTCATTCCGAACTACACAAACTGCTTTATAAAGCAAACTAGCAAGAAGGCAGTGTTCCCGCCAAAATCTGACCGCTATCAACTGAATTAAGAATTTAGACCTCGTTGGATATTAGGTGGGGAACGTCAATTTTCATTGCAGAAAAGAAATTCAGTCAAAAGTTCGAAAAAAAAACTTTTTTCGCTGACGACAAAGTTGGCGAAGTTTCGGTTCGGTTCGGTGACGACTCGCAAAAGTGGACTCGTCGGCCGCCGGAGGTCGGAGCAGATTGTGAGGGCTCGGCCCCCTGGAGACGATTTCGCGCGACCTCGCCGGCGCCACCGCCGCCGCGATGTCCTCGGCGCAACCGGGAGTCACACGGCGCAACTCCTAGCAGTGCAGCCTAGAAGCAGCAGCGGCCGCTTGGGACGTGACAGACCCTTGGCAGAGGGAGTTCTAAAAATGGTAAGAAGAGTCATTCTATTTAACCTAATTATAGATGTTAAGCCTAATTACCCTGTTCTTTGGCTCGGCAGCCCTCTACGAGTCTTGGCTAACCAACGGTGACCCAGCCTTTCGGCCCCAAGATAAGGGGGTCGTGTGGTTAGCACAAAAGCATTCCTTAACAGTATGTACTGATCTTCATAACCTGAGGATGGGCTTTCTCTTCGTCACACAGCAACAGATACTGGGGCATTTACAAGGAAAGCTCACAGGCATAATTTGCTTTGGCCGGGAATCGAACCTCGGGTTGCCCCGTGGAAAGCGATCACGCTAACCAACGAGCCACCGAGGGAAGCATTTATAAATATTATAAAAAATATTTTTTATATTATAAAAAATAATATTTATAATATAATAAATAATATTATAAATATTATTTTAAATTTGGGTGTCAGTTGATTGATTGATTGATTGTTTCCTTTTTCCGGATGCTAAGGTCATTATTTCCGAAGGTGTAGTGCATGTTTACTCGGGCGGTGACGATGCCCTTCCTGCTGGATGGTGAGATCCGGCGTGAAACTACACGACGACTAGCGTGATTTTCCTAAACAAGGTATCTCCCACAATCAAGGTCCCGCCCCAGTAAGGGTGAGCCCTAAATTCCCGGCTGGTCTCCCGATATGTGTGGTATTGTAGTGTGTGTGTGTGTGTGTGTGTGTGTGTGTGTGTGTAAATCAGGGGTACGGATCAAGGAAGAGGAAGGAAGGATCGCGTGCGGTCCGTAGCCCGTTTGTTAGGATACTGCTCCAGCACTCGCCTGGTATTGATCGGAGAAACCTCGGGAAAATGCCGATCAGAGCAACCGGCCCCTAGAATTCTCGTCCAGAGTGGCTAGAATATTAATGGAAAATTTATTGGTTCTTACCTGAAACACAAAACGCCTTTTTACAAATTTGTTGCGTCTTTTACGCAACAGTCTCTTTAGCCCTTTTTGGGCCTTGAGCTTATATACTACTCGTACATTGGAAAAACCCTCCGTTAAGTTTTTTCTTTTGTTTTATAACGTCGCTCTCAGTCGATGCCTTTTATTCCTTCGGCCAGGGTCTTCAATAGACTGTTTCAATCATAGGGTTTTTGCGTTGCTCATGGGACGTTGGTCAGGTAAAAAATAAAAATTGTTACAATGTTTGTTACAATAAAAAAAGATCGGACTTTTGTTGAACATTCTTCTGTCACAGCTAATATTTTATATTTTTGACTCAGTTGAAGACAACAGACCAATAAACGAACGTTAATGACGCAACGAATGCTGCATGATGGAAACTTTGGAGGCTGGTTCACTAAATTGTATAAGATTTTTTCTCTTAACGGTCGTTTCTGAAATAATGCTTAAAGGCATGAAGCTTCTATTGTTGCCAATATTGCAAACAATTTTAATGATCCATACCCTCAAATTGTGTAAAGGTAAAGTGATGTAAATCATACGATATAAGAACATTTTTCGTTACTAAAAACTAGAGATTTAAGTAAAAACTATACTTAGGAAATAAAAAATCTATTTTGAACACATACTGTAAGACAATTTTGTTGGAACTATTCAGGAATTTTCAGCAATTAATCAACTAAAAATCTTTGTACTCTCTGAAAACAGTGTATAAAGCACTACATTGGATTTAAGGGGATATATTTGAATTTAATTTCACATTTTAAAGGATAATTTTTTTTCTAGGGCTTTAATCCAGCCAAAAGCTGGTTACCCTTTACGTCCCAAAGGGACGCATATTCGACCATACACTAGACATAAACACACTTGCGGGCTCCTCTGATCTGGGGTCAGCAGAACACGAGGCCCTCCGCGACAACACATGCAAAGTCAAGGGACAAACAACCATGCTCAACGCGGGACTCGATCCCGCGACCCTTCGGACCGAATCGCTGAGTCGGTACTCGCTCATTCAGAGGCTAAAGATGCCCTCGGCCATCCAGATCGGCTAAATTTATATTTTATTTTCAAATTTTGAAAGGATTTTCTTTGAATCGTAATAATTGTTTTTTGATTGATGCGTTGGAATAATTCGTTCCAATACTGAGAAAAATTCGAATATTTTTCTCTATAGGTTATTTGAAGATTTAACATTAGAATCGTAGGGAAATTTGAAAGGTAGTTCAAGAAAGTTTCTTCTTGGGTAAGGTAAACAAATGAATAGAATATAGTCCTTAAATTGGGGCATGTCTGGCGTCTTACTCCTCGTTTTCGGTGTAGTACTTTGAGTCTTGGCTCTCGCGCTTATCACTCGTGTTATTTTAGCGGAAAAGTGACTGCAGCGCTGCGGCGCACGAGGCTACGAGCACTCGGATGAACCCGATAAGAGAAGTGCTTCTAATGTTTCCAGTGGAAGCGACCTCTGTTCTATTTGCTTTTGAAAATTATCAGACTACATTTAGCCTTTTGGAGATGTAGATGTAGCTGAAAGTTTAATACGCGTTGGACCACATTTCAGAGAAGTTGGTGGCTGTTTTAATAATGATTTGTTTCTCGTAATTCCATTAATTCGTTAAATTACAATTAACGTGCCAAGTAAAAAGTATTAGTTAGGAATTATTAGATACAGTGATCTTTGAGAGAGTTAAACAAGATTGGTAATGTCATGCCTTGTTTTTAACATGTCCTTAATAGGAAATATCGAAAAAATGTACAATGCATTATCTGATGAACTTAATCTCTACATTGAGAAAAAGATTATGGGGAAATAGTGTTAGTTACAAAGCTCAATTGTGGTATTTTATGTATTTGTTCAGTTATCTTTTAGTTCGAAATAATCCCTAGCATATTGCAGAAACTTGTCCGAAATCGTTATTCAGCTTCATTTTGTGGTCATTATCTTTACATGGTGAAATAATCAACGTAATGCAATTTTTCACTACACTTTTTACCATACTACCTATCTCTCTTCATGACCGCATAAATTTGAGAATCTCAAAGGAAATAAAAGCTGAAAAAAATACATGAACTTACTGTTGCTAAAATGTGCCATCGGTTGCTCATTGAAATAAAAAATTCCTATTGATGACGAAACGACATTCATTTCATTTGCAATTTGAGCGTCCGTCCGTTAGACCTCCTGTTAATGAAACACGTCCCCAATAGCATATCCCCGTTCAAGTGCGTCACAGCAAATATTTTCCCGTGAATTGCCGTGGAATTCCATTAGTAACGCTGTTATGAGCACGGAGCCGCATTTTCCACCACGTGCGTTGCACGGATGTGTCGTTGCTCGCAGATCGATACCCCGGGGCGGGCAGTGCTGCCTGCGGCTCGCAGCGACGGAGCGGGCGGGCGCTTCTTTGCCGTTCGCATCACAGCGACCGCCCACTCACGACCTACTTTGTGTTTGCCACGCTGCCCCCCCCCCCCCCGCCTCTCACCGCGTCACTGGTGGGGGCGGGGGGCGGAGTCGCTTGGCGGCCGGGCCACGAGAGGAAAGAACGGGAAGGGAAGTTGCGGCGGTCCACCAAGAGGGAGGCTGGTGCGTCAACCGGCGGTGGCTCAGTGCATCAACTGATGTAACTGCAGTGCCTCTGATCGAGAGGCCCTAGGGTGCGAGGCACGACGGTGACAGGATTCTCGATATCAGCTAGATAGCTATGTCAAATTCAGTCGCTGACTGGAGGAGAATTTTAGCGGCCGGATTCTCTGAACGGTAGTTTTCCGTGGTTTCTCCGATCAACACCAGGAGAATGTGTAGCAGTGCACTAACAAACGGGCCTCGGACTGCGCGCGATCTGTCCTTCCTGTTCCATGTCCTGTACCTTCATCCTGTCCTCTCATGCACTATACTATCACACTTCTCAGTAGACCAGTTCGGAGCTTGAGCTCCGTCCCGGATGGGGCGGTGCTCAATGGTGAGTGATACATGGTTTGTGAAAAACCCCAGCGAGCTGACTTATAGGTCGGCGCCAGATCTCGTTATTCAGTGGAGGAAGATCGCCGCCACCTCCAATGCCCCACACTATTGGAAATATTGACTTAAGCAGTTCACGCGCCCGGAATCACTGATCAATCAACGGCGAGGTGGGAATGGGGATCGGAAGGGACTAAAGAAATGAGGAGAGATGAAGTTATTCAGGCAGAAATTGCATTAGTAGGGAGGATCTGCAAAACAAGGGGAGCAACGTTATTTCTAAGTAAGGAAGGAGGTGCAAGGAGAATATGCTAGAATGTGAACGTCTAAAGCAGATTCAAAGAAAACTAATTGCCATAGTTTTCTCCGACAGATGATAATATTTTTAGTCAGATAATTTGATCATACATTAAAGACCCGTGAGAGATGAGATGTGTTTGATGACTAAACATCCCACTAAAATAAAATTATGCATGTTAATGTTTGTCTTAAGTAAAATAATGAGCGTGAACACATGTTATCGTTCGTTTAATATTTAATCTAATCCCAGCAATCATATTAGTTCCCATGCACAGGAAATGATGTGGAAGAATTATTAATGAAACTAATTTGAGAAGGTAATTAAGGCGTACAACTGTATATGGGGAGAGTATGCCGTTGAAAAGTGAATGATTCTTTGATTCGTGCACAAATAAACTGAAATCGCGACACATTATATTAAAGGTAATGAGGAGACGATTTGCCAGAGTGAACTCCATTAAGTATGAAGGCAGTAGCCATAAAATTTAGAAGAAGAGGAGAAGAAAAATTGGAATAATTTAATGATAGAAATTGAACATACTCTAAGAAACGTCGAGACGTTTTGGATGTATCTCAAATGTGCAAATAGCAAAGAACTAATCGAAGTAGTAGAAAATCATTTCATTTAAAATGACGCGAACCTTGCAAACTGTATTGCTGTTAAATCTGAGTCCTAATCTACTAACATGTTAACATCTTGAGACAATTTTCTTACTGAAACATCAGTAAACATTTGATTACTTATTATGACTACAATTTGGAAAACTTTTCATTTTTAGAGGAGATTATTACAGATTGCAGAATTGGAGAAAGCAAGCTAGCTGAACTTCGTCACCACTAACTGTACAGATTTGCGATTCCTCTTTAGAAGATCTAGAGGACAATGAACGTATGGCACAAAAATGCGTTGGATTTTGCAGGGAAGGTCGAAAGAGCTGAGCGGGAAAGTGAGAGAGAGAGAGAAAATAAAAGAAAAACGAGATTAGATGAAGAAACATGAAAGCACAAAAAAGAGGGCGTGAAATGATTGTGTTGACGCGCTTTTGAAAGTTCAGAGTGTGTTCATCTCGCTCGGTTCGTCGATGAAGTTGATGTTCAGTTACGACAGACAAAAAAGTGCGCCAAACATTTTACCACGAGTGAGGTTTTGTGTATTCTGTTAACTCATGTGGAATGCCTTTATTCGTTTCTTTAATACGTACATTCTTTATTCAATCTTTTATAACCCTTCTATTTTGTTTGGTAAAAAAAAATAATTATTTAAATAATGCAGAATTGAGAGCATATTGGTTACACATAAACCTATATCAGTTTCACGTATAAAATAATGTTGTTACGTTGGTAGTGTTTTTGGTAAATTGGAAGTGAAGTTTCTTTAGCGTTTTATGTTGTAATTTTGTTTTAATTAAATTTTCTTGAAAGTAATGTGTGTAAAAACGAGCAATATTGTCTTGCTAATACGTTTTGGATTACTTTCCAATGGTTATCCTGCTTGTCAATCACCTACGTCAATGTAAATTAAATCCTCCTTCCTTACTTAGAAATAAATCAAAAACCATTGTATGACTCGAATAATATTAATGAAATAATGTCACATGTTTTCTCAGAGATACATGATCTTTTTTAAAAATGAAGATACACTTATAAACATACCTTCGCACGTATTTATTATAATGAAAGGTTTGATTTGTGATTTTAACGATCTTTTCGACTTTTTGGTGGGATTGCCAGCGCTATCTGGCGGAAAGTATTGAGATGATGTGCTAACACTGGCAGAAAAACTTTTTCTTCGATTATTAAAATCCGATGATTGATTCAAAAGACACAAACCGGAAAGAAACTCACGAAGTCCACGACGAAAAACATAACCCTCCTTCCTTCGCGCAATGGGGTAAAAATACATAAAGTTTGCGGCCGCCAGGACAGAAAGAAAGACGTGCTCTGCGGCTGTGTTATAGCAACGGCGGCTGCGGTGAGGCAGCGTCGGGCCCTTCGTTCCTCATTCGCTCCCTTTGAGGGGGGCAGGGCGCACCGCGGTACTTAACACTTTAGAGCCCATTGTTCCGAAAACGGAACAGTCAATTTCAAGGGTTTTTCTCTTATTTCAAATAGTCTTTTGCGAATTTTATCTCTTAAAGTTGAAAAGTAGGTGTTATTTAACATATATGGCAAATGATCGTGTTGAGACAGTTTATTCTCTGCATGTTCGTGAGCCACTTATGACTCGCATACCATTACACTGTTTCAATTGATATTTTATTGTCATTAATGAATTTTTATATTTCATAATATTTACTAAAAACAATAAAATTCTGAATATGTATTTTTTACACTAAACCCAATTGTGTCAGTAAGGCAATATTATCACAACAATGACGTGTAAATAGCGGTAACATTAGTTCATCTTGTTTATTTGCATTTGATATTGGCTGTGTTGAAGTATATTAATTGTGAGCATAGTGTTTTTTGAAGATGTCTCGTAAAATTTCAGGTGAAGAAATGCGGCATTTCGTGGAGGATAATGACTACGATATGGTGAGAACTATTCAATTTCATCAGACGGAGATGACAATAAACCAAGTGTTCTTCGTGATGATAACGTAACGTCACTGATCCTCATTTTCGTCCAGGCGAGATTTTGGATTCAGATGGCGTTGTTTCGGTGAATGACAAATCACTCAGTCGCGTAAAAATACATAAAGTCTGAGGCCACCAAGGCAGAAAGAAAGGCGGACTCCGCGGTTGCGGTGAGGCGGCGTCGAGCCCCCTTGCTCCCCCCTTTGCCCGCTTGTGGGGCAGACGTCTGAGGCGGCGGCGTCCCGCGGCCCGGGCCGCGGGGGGCGACGGGCCGCCCGCACAACAGGAAGCCCCGCGCTGCTCGGCGCAGAACAGCAGCAGCGCGTGTTGCGTTCGTTGCCTCGCGGGCGCCTCCGCTGGCGTGATACGTTTTCTTTGCGAGAGGTGCGTTATTGCTCGCATTGTTCTTTTGTGCGAACTATATATATATATATATATATATATTGTTCGCATATACCTACAGGACGTCCCACCAACTGTGGGTCCCCCCCATAACTTCTAAACGCTTTGCGATATCGAAATGTAGATTTCACTCAACAATGCAGAATCATGCAGCAAGTAATATTCTGTATATACATTGTTCATAATATTTTTAGTTTCTGAAAAATCTTATGATCTTATATTTTTAAATGGAATTATATATTTTTCTCGTTATGAATGGATAGATCATGAAAACAGAAATCCATTGCTGTATCATATGCCAGTATTTTCTTAGAAATTCTAGTATAAAAATAGACTTTTTGATATGTGATTTTAAATTAAATGGACAATATTTCCCCCTTGCAACCGTCGCCTTTGGGGAAGATGGCCTTCGCTTCGCAACCCCGTCGTCCGTAACAGGTTCGGCGCCGCGAAGACTATCTTCTCCATATTGTCCGTTTAATTTAAAATCACATATCAAAAAGTCTATTTTTATACTAAAATTTATATCAAAATACTAACATATGATACATTATTATATTTCTAGTTTTATGATCTATCCACTGCTGAAGAGGAAAATGTATAGTTCCATTTAATAATTCAAAGATGATTAAATTTCTCAAAAACTAAAAATATTCCAAACAATACCTCTACGGCATATAACTTGCCCCATGATTTCGCATCGTTGAGAAAAAACTGCATGTCGAAACCATGGACGATTTAGAAGTTATGGGAGTTGCCCATAGGTGGTGGGACACCCGGTATATATTTGAAATTCTTTTTGTATCACAGACCATATGTTCATTCACTAACCGCTCACGCAGTGTTTTCACTGTTACGAGGATTCCTTAACAATGTTACCTCTTAATGAAACTTTTTAATCTCTAAAGATTGTGTTTTATAAATATAAAATCTGATTAGATCTTCTGAAAATTTCGCATGAATAAAAGTACTGTTAAAGTTTACTCTATCCATTAACAATGTAGAAGACGAAAGCAACCAATTTCTCTTAGTCAGTACAAAATATTATCTCTAAGCTTTTACCAAACAATTTTGAAGAGCATTTCCATAACATACCTCTAAAGAAACCTTACTAATATTGTACTATTATATCGACTAAATATTGTAATATTATATCGACTTAACTCAAGAAAACATGTATGTTAGACACAATGCATATTAATATTTAAAATTTTTGTAACTTTTAAAAATGGGACACGGGAATTATATTCTAACATAAATACGCTGTATTAATCGCGCACGTTTTCTTGAGCCTCGGAATACCTACCCCCACTCCTTTGTCAACATTAGTCGAATTAAGAATAAATGATAGCAACGAGAGCTTTAAGCAAAATATGGTTGCCAAAAATGTTCGTTCCCGTGTAATAGAAACTGTTTTGCATCGAAAAACGAACTACAAATTTGATATAAAATTTCTTTTGTCCAAATAACCAAACTCCCCACTCCTCTCGCAACTAGAGAAGCGAGGGCTGAAGAAAACGTGCGCGGATAATACAAAAAACAGCACTATTTTTATTGAAAATATAAAAACATTCCAATAACAAAATTCAAAGGTAGTAATTTATCAATTTTTTTAATGTTCACCAATAATGTATTGGTGAACTTTTGTAATTTTCATAGAATTTAGGAACCGAGTTTTCAGAGAAATTTTTGGTCACGAGCTGGTCGAAGCGGGGAACTTGTCAACCAATAACGAGATTCGTTACGATTTCTGGTATTGGAGGTCCTGATTGGATGATAATGTCTGCTTCCAGCTCGTGCCCTTCAAGTGCTATGTTTAAATGGGAGTCTAAGGTTGTTCTATATTTTTGGTGTTATCGTATTAACTTATTATTTAATTATTTTGTGAAGTCTAACTATTATTGTAAAAATTCAGAGAGATAAAAATGTTAATACAATTTTTTGATAAGAATTTATACATTCCAATACGGAAGATGATTATTGAATTCAAAGTAGTTTACATTTCCCTACTAAAGTCATCCCCGCCGGACAGAAAAACCTGAATGTCGTGAAAGATAAGATCTCGTGCCACGCACAGAGGGGCAGGCGAGTGAGGTGGTGATGAGCTGCATGGGTTCGCTCGGGTGGTTTTTTCCGCCGCCTGATGCGCCGGCGCCGCTGGACCCCAGAGCCGGCCCTCCCCGCCACGCACCCGCCACGTCCCGCAACGCCACGCCATGCGCCGCCACGCCCCTCTGCCAACCCGCCATCCCCGCCCCGCGCCGGACAGCTGCTGCGGCGCGTCATAAGGGAGGCAAAAAGCCTCTTGTGCTGTCGGCGCTGCGGAAAAGCGAACAGGTGCCTGTGAACCGACGAAATGTTACCTCTGGTCAGAGACTTAAAATAAAAATAATTTTATTTAATGTAGTATCTATAGCAGTATTGATAGTGGAGATTTGATAATATAGTGGTTTATTATTATTATTATTATTTATCGTTAGGGGACCTTCAAGGGGGCTCAAATCATTGAGGAACGTGAGTTCTGATTAGGGGGCGGATTTTAATGAAATACCATTTTTTCTTTTCACTTTGTAACAATGCCGTTTAGTATAGAAATTCATTTTATGTTATGACAAAAGGAAATTACCCATTTTTGTACGTCTTTTTTGCATTTTTTATCATTTCGGCTAATAAGTAATTTTTTAAAATTTTCCCGTCATTTTTAAAGCATTTGCGCTGATTTAATTTATTTTAACGTAATTTTAATGTACTTGCTTCAAATAATATTTCCAAGATGCAACAAATATTCTCTACAAAATTTATGAGTACCTATACCTAGTAGCCTATTCGATTTCTTCGCTCAAAAGTTGAAATGTCAGTCATTGTGAATATGTAATATAAGATTCCTGTGACACCTGCCAGCGTCATTCACGATTTAGTCGATTTTGGTATAATTAAAGACAGAGATTTTCTGGTAAAATACAGTCCAAACCAAAAGTTTGAAAGCTGAGTTCTCTTGAACGAAAAGAAGAAGCCTCGATTACATCAGTAACATATCCAACAGCTTATGTTGTTCATCTGAACAAGTTTTGATCACATTTTTTACGTCATTTTTCTTTGCTTTGAGGGCATTTGAAAAACATTTTAAGAGCATTTTATTGATCAGTTTTGACGATGTTTTAGGTCATCAACTTCCGCCCCCTAGTTATGATCTACCGAGGTGATAGTGATAACAACCCTTAGTTTACTAAGGTAAACGGTCGTTGTCTGGAGGAGAATTCTAGCGGCCGGCTGCTCTGATCGGTAGTTTTCCGTGATTTCTCCGATCAACACCTGGCGAATGCCGGAGTAGTACCCTAACAAACGTGCCACTCACCGCGCGCGATCTTTCCTTCGTCTTCGTTGTCCTATCCTCACCCCTTATACACACACGCTAAAATGCACTATACTACTACACGTGCCAGAAGACCGGTCGGGGACTTAGAACTTGTCCCGGCTGGGACGATTCCCCGCTGGTGGGAGATACCCCCGCTGATTTGGGGAAAACCCCCGTTAGTCGACGGTATGTGGCGGGCGGAGTAATATGTTGCATTTCGAAGGTGGTAAAGTTCAGATTGAGTTGAGAGTAAATTTAATAATATAGTGTTAATATAAAGAGAATTTGTGACCATAGAAGGGAAACGGTATATATAAAAATATTAACAATAGCAGTGAAAGTAATTGCCTTCATAGTATTAGTTGCCTGTTGTGAAAGTATTCAGATTTGGCAATAGTAAAATATCAGATGAGAAAAGAAATAATTTCTCAATATTCAATATTTTTCATTCATTATTTTTTAAATGTAAATGTTACTTAAAGATAATCCTCTTTAGATCCTGAATCCTTTAAAGGGGGGAGATCTTTTAAATATTTATTCTACATTTTAAAAATAGTTGTAGTTTCATTAGTTAAAATATGCACCAATATCTTCTGTAAAGCTCTACCGGTGATACTACTACACTCACCGTATGTTTTTTATTGTAAGAATGTACTAAACGACGAGATGAGGATATGAATGATGATGGAGCAATGGTGGAATGAGAGGGAATCGGGAGAACCCTGAGAAAATCTTCCACTAACTCCATTTGTGCGCCACAAATTACAACTGATAGGGTTGGAATCGAAGCCGGATCTCCCCTCCTCGAAGGGGACTCGGGAGGAAGGCGTTGCACCACAGCCCCCTTCCCAACATTAGGGTGAAATTCAAAATGTTATCTCGGTTCGGCTACAGGCATAGCCGGAGCATTGGCAAACAATAAATCAGTATTAGTCACAACTCGAGACTGAGTTGTGCGTACGCGCAAAGACTATTTTTGCTGCAATATTTATTTTCTTTCAGTGTTATATGAGAGTATTTTATTTTTTGTTATTGAGTAGTGTATGTGTCGTTTTGTGGAAAACCATTTTGTTCATCAGAAGTCTTACTTCTCCAGGTCACCCTAGTATAACATATTCTTAAAAAAAATAAATACGGTTTGATGCAAGTTTTGATGCGCATTTTGAGGCGGTGAAAAAAAAAACAGAAATACATACGCTGCAGATAACTTGCTCGACGCAAATGCAACGAAAAGTGTTAGAGTGAAGAGAAGATACTAATTGTAGGGAATCACACATTCGAAGAATATTTAATTTGAGTGTATGAATATTCAAAAAATATGAGATGAGTTAATTTATCGTAAATCGGAAACATGTTAAAGCGCTTATTGAGCTTCTTCGATATTTTGACGTCAAAAACATTGGGGTATACATGGACATATGTGTTAATAATGTTATATTGTCACTGAAAATTGAAATATGAATTTGAAATTTCATGCCCTGGACGCCTATTGTGGTTCGCAGATCTCTTAATCCATTATTAAATGTTAATTTCCTCACAGTTTCATATATTATTATGAGAAGCTTAGCGTGAGATGTAGTTGGAATTCCCAAACGTCCTTCTGAAACAATTTGAAATGGAGATATACCATGTTTTTATTAGTTTGAAGAATCTCCAAATAAATTTCAACACATTTCCCTTAAAGCAGATTTTTAAATTGTTAATTGTCCGTAGTGTTCGACATTTCTTGGAGTAGGCAGATTAAAACTCTTTACCCGACTGGTTGGAAATTAGAGGTGCTCTAACAATACATACTTGTTCGCATTTCTGACTTTTTGGAATATTCTTTTGCATTCTCTTTATTACTGACTTGCAATTTTCGAAAATTCAAACGACGAAACGTTCAACGACAATAAGACTTGTCCTCTTCTTTGAAACATCCCTTTCTCTATTCTTGGAAAAAATAAACAAACCATTTGGAGTGTTTTGCGAACTTTTTTATATATTCCATTAATTTCAGGCAGAAATTGCGTAAATATTACTTCTTTCTTCGAGAAAATTGTTCATGACTTTTGATAAGAATGCACCTTCACTCTGTACGCGCGTTATGGTGAGCTCTCCTTTTGCTAGTTGTGGTAGGATTAGATTCAAGGATGTGGGTTGCTAATGGAATGGTTGATAGTGGGATGAAAATAAATTTTCAAATATTCTGAAGCGAAAACTAAAATTTTTCAAATGTTGCTTTTTGTCTCTGTATCCATTCATTATTCAACTATAATGGGAAAAGAGTGAGATAAGGATTTTGATGCTCAAGAAAATGTTACTATACCTCCCATACATTGACAGGTTTTACTATTTTATGACGAAAATAAATAAAAAGTTAAAACAAAACCAGAGAAAATACCACTAGTAACCGAAGAATATTCTTTGAGATCTTTACCGAGAATGTTGAGAATATCTTTGAGAAGATCTTATTCTTGTATATCAAGTCGGATTCCGAAAGAAAAATGAAGTGTGGAGGACCGAAAATGATTGCAGTAACATAGCTTTTAGTGAATGATGGCGCTGATGATGATAAATTGATCCTAATAACTACCGCCGACTGTAATGAAAATGGAAGCCTCAACCAGAGCGTTTGAAAAATTTTTCAGGCGTTAAAAAATAACCGTAGCATAGATTGACAGCGTGTTTGTTGATCACCGTCCATCGCGTGAAATCGCGGATGACGACCGCAACGAGCGGTCAGCCTGGTTGAATGGTAGGGTAACGAGTTCACTGGAACATGTAACATGTAACCGCAAACGGCGCCCTGTGGTGTTTATATGTTACTACTGTCATGTGAGCGGCAGGATCAAAGCACAAACACTATTCCAATTCCTCCATTTACGTGACAAACGGCTCTCCCTTTAGATAAGGATTAGATGGTAAAAAGTTCCCCTAAACTAAATGAGATATTAGTGATTGCGTTATAATTCCAACATAAAAATAATATTTTTGAAAGGTTTCATAGCTCCTGCCTCACCACACACAGCCCTCTACAGCCAAAAACGAGTTTTTTTCATTTATTTTTTTCGGCAAGTTAACTCTATTTTATCTTCCTGAAAAAATATAAGTAAGAAGACAATTTATACTATCACTATCATATTTTTTTCAGGGAGATAAAATAGTGTTATCTTAAGTAGTCTTAACTGTAAACAAAAATATTAAAAAACTCGTTTTTGGCTGTAGAGGGCTGAGGGTGGTGAGACATGGGCTAAGAGACCTTTCAAAAATATTATTTTTATGTTAGAATTATAATGTAACCACTCCTATGTCATTTGGTTTAGGGAAACGTTTTACCATCATATCCGAGGGTACCCTTTTCGTCCTGCAAAAAAATACTTTCTCGTAGAGTATTCACTCTTGATTCGTACCATTTCGAAACTTCTAGTGACTCTGGATCCACGCAATTGTGCATTTTAATCCGACTTTCGGACGCTTGCGGGAGATTTCTTGACCAATGGTCCCAGCTCATGTGCCTCAGTCGATGACACTGCAGTTTCTCAGGTCGGGAGATCCTAGGGTTCGAGTCCTGACGGTGGCAGGATTTTCGACGCTACGTCGGATTCAGCGGCTAGCTGGAGAAGAATTCTAACAGCCGGCTGCTCTTTCGGTTGTTTTCCATAGTTTCTCCGATCAACGCCTGGCGAATGCCGGTATAGTACCCTAACAACCGACAGTACCTTCCTCTTCGTGATTACATTGCATTTTAAGGTGATTTTTATGATATGGTGTGGTGTAAATTCTCAGGAAGAATAGCAAAATCAGAAGGAGGGAAATGAGAAGATTTCCTAGAAAAGTTATCGCGAAACGGCTATCCCCGCCAAGGATTACTCACGGAACGGCCGTCATCAGATTCTCTGAGCCGAAAATTGAAAAATTATTGCGTTGGCACGTCTCTGCGGAATGGAGAGAGACGACAAAAAAACAACAAAAACAAAGTGCACGAGTCTCTCCGATCCCTGAGAATTAAGCCCTGTCCTTGGACCCAAAGATCTCTCTTCGCCGCCTGTTGCCCACCGCTCAACCCCACGACCTCGCCCTGCGGCCGCACCTCCCCGGGAGTTGCCAGGGGGGGGGGGGGGGGCGAGCGGGGCACGCGGCCACTAATTGAGCCGTGGCCGCTGCCGCCAACAGGAGCCTAATAGCCTTGCGTAGGCGAGCAATTCCACCGCAGGCAGAGCGGCGCGCAGCTCCAGAGAGCCGGGCACTCAGCTCGCAGCCGCTCTGCCCTTCGGCTCACACAGCCCAGGGCAGCACTGTGCAGAGTGTCTCAGAATAAATGTTACAAACTTCTCCAGCAAGCAGGTGAATAGATGATGACCTCTTTTTGTCTGGACATGCACTTGCAAATCTCGTATAACAGAGGTATCCATGTTATATTCTCCCCTGAGTGTCAGGCAACGCCTTCCTCACAGGAACTCGGCAGGTTCATAAAACCTCCTTGAAAGCGTTAACAATTAACCTGTTGAACTGTGCTTAAAGAGTTACTTTAACAATCAGAGGCAAATACCGCATGCGTAACTCCGATGCCTTTCTTAATACATCGTCATTGCGAAAAAACTGATCTTTATTATATTATGTCTTAGTCGTTTATGATTTATTATGGGTCATCTTGTATACTCTGGCAGATCATGGAAAATGATAATGGCGCGATGATGGTGTGCGATGGTGGTGTGATGTGATGCGTTGCTAGAGGAATAGGGGGGACAGATGGCCCAGAATATAGCTGTTGTCCGACATTGTTAGTGTCAGGGAAACATACATGGAATACTTAGACGAAGTCGTCTCTACCGGCGACTGCGAATGAAATCTTAGGACTTATTTCATCTGAAAAGTATCCAAACGTTGAACTAGTAATCGTTCGGATATTCCCATAATTTGACAGCTTATTTTTTGTAAGATTTCCAAAAATCACGCTTAAATCCACTCTCCTACATTATTTCAGGAGTATATATGAGTTTTGCGGCTGTCACACGCAACCAATCTTTATAAATAAGTTCTATAAAGAAAGGTACGTTCACGAAGACATGATTAATTGCACTTGAACATTAAAAATATGAAGGATTTGACGGAAAAAATATCAATGTTCATGTCAAATGCAACCCTCAATACTCGGGCAGCGTTCTTGGAATCTATATAGTTATATAACTCCAAAACGAAATATTCTAGGATCTTAAACCTGAATTTTTGAGGTCAAAGGTTTAAAGAAACGTATCTTACACTTTCATTTATAGGAGGAGATATTTAAACTTAAACTTTCTATTATATCGTTACTGGTTCGGTGCTTCTCGATACTTCGTTGCATTTCAATTTCAACCATTACAAATAGTAGTCTTATACTGGCCTGTATTTGTGTTTGTGCATGTGCAACTTTACGTAGATTTCTGAAGAGTATAACACTTTCCCAATAATTTTGTGAATATCAAGAAAAGCGAGAAGGAAACATGGAAGATTTTATAATAACTTCCACTGTTTCTTTTGGGGGGGAAGTGTTGTGAATTGTTCCCAAAACATGTGTATTTAAACGGAATAAATTTTCATTAAAAATCTGTTTCAAATATCAATTGCATTGTGTTTTTTTATTTTATTTGATCTTCTGTAAGTGTATTGGAAGTTACATGTATACGTTTTTAAATAAATAAAAACGTTTCATTAGCAACTTTCCCCCTTAATATGGAAATGGAAGAGGGTGGGGTTTAACAAACAAGAACTCTCCCACGGTACGCTAGTTTACATGTATTGCAGATAGTCTCGTTACTTATAAGGCCTTAATACCGATTTCCAGCAAACGAAATCGACAGAACCAAACGAAACAGATCTGACAGCCGACGTTTTTGAAAGCGCCGTCGGAAGAGTGTTCGGTTTTATTATGACCATTTCCGTTTTCCAACACGTGATTGAAACGAATCGGCACAGCAAACGAAACGTCCGGCGAAACGATTGAAACGTCTGGCATCAGCCGTCCGAAATTTCATCCAAAATCCACTCCAACCTTAAGCAATGAGGCCGTCCAGATGTAACTATAACTTGCCACAAAGACCACGCTAGACCAGGAAAGCTTAGAAACACTATGTACAATAGGTGAAATTTCACTACACGAGGGTAAATGTTACGATCCCACGTTATGCACCTATTTTTCACGCACGTTTGACCTCGGATGTGGAAGAGGGTGGGGTTTAACATCCGAGAGTTGTACATTATAGCCGAGAGTTGCAGAGAGACAGTTTTTGATACCTGAGAGAGAAGTGTGTGTGTGTGTGGGGGGGGTATTTCGGTTGCAATAATTACATATCAAGCCTGGAGCTCGTTTCAGAGCAACATAGTTTCCATTGCACGGAAACGCACATTTGTGCTTATCAAATTTTGCTAACAACACTCGTTCCTACCATTTACTTAATCCAATTGATGCACCGGGAGCCGTAGCTCAGTGCATCAACTGATGTCCCTGCAGCGCCTCTGACCGGGAGGTCCTAATTTCGAGTCCTGACGGCGGCAGAATTTTCGACACTAGGTTTTCAGCTAGGTCGAATTCAGTCGCTGTCTGGAGGAGAATTCTAGCGGCCGGCTGCTCTGATCGGTACTTTTCCGTGGTTTCTCCGATCAACACCAGGCGAATGCCGGAGCAGTACCCTACCAAACGGGTCACGGGCCGAGCGCGATCTGTCCTTCTTCCTTGTCCTATCCTCTCCCCTTACACACACTCTTACACTAACATACACTACCATAGATTCCGGGAGACCGGTCGGGAGCTTAGAGCTTGTCCCGGTTGGGGCGGTGCCCCGCTGGTGGGAGAGTTCTGGTTAGGGGGAAACCCCACTAGCCGACGGTAGGTCAGCGCCGGATCTCGCCATCCGGCGGGGAAATATCACAGCAATCTGCCGAGAAAAATCATTCACTACACTAACGGGACTAATGTCTAAAGCAGTTGACGCGCCTGGAAACACGAAAAAATCAATCAATCAATCCAACTGATGCTGGTAAAGGGTTAAGGGTAGGGAATCCGGTGCTTAAGGAAATATCAAATTGTAACAGAGAATCGGATCGGCTTCTTACGATTTAATTTTACATTAAGATATAATCATTTTAGTTGACAGACTATTTTATATCTTCTGATTTTTTAGATGTCTTCTTTTGTTTTTTATCTGATGCCATTTCGAAGGGATTTTATTTTTCCGAGGAGCACTTGTGGGACTATCGCATTGGATTTGAGAGGCCTTTCAATTATTTTTAAAGAGTTCTACACAGATGGATTTCTTTAATCTCCTGAGTAATGAGAGAAAAAGGAACGGTTTTTTCAAATCGCTCTGACAACAGGAACTGAGAATATCACATATTGACTCGACTGAATCAATATGTAAAGGCAGATATATCAAGATGGCATTAAGAAGATTGAATCTAACTCAGAGATTTCTTTTTTGGAAAGAGGGAAAAGATGAGGCTGGAACTGGCAGAGGAGAATGAGAAGTAAACTAGTGATGCTATAACATCGCATACGTTTTCCCATTTTCGCAACTTTCGTAACTTTCAAAAATTCATTGAAACGATTCATTCAACGAAACCAAAACCTATGCCGTTTCTTTAGCTCTCTTTTTCCTATTCTAGAAAAAAACATGAAACAGTTTAGAGTTGTTTTTGAGTTTTTTATAAATTGCCTTTAACCCGAGCGACAATTGCAGGTTGATTGATTGATTTATTCATGTTTCCGGGCGCGTCAACAGCTCTGGTCATTAGTCCCGTTAGTGTAGTGCATGTTTTTTTCTCGGGAGATGGCGGTGATCTTCCCCCGCTGGACGGCGAGATCCGGCACCGACCTACCATCGGCTAGTGGGGTTTCCCCCTAATCAGGACTCTCCCACCAGCGGGGCATTGCCCCAGCCGGGACAAGCTCTAAGCTCCCGACCGGTCTCCCGGGATATGTGGTAGTGTAGTGCATGTTAAGTGTAAGTGTGTGTGTAATGAGAGAGAATAGGACAAGGAATGGGAAGGACAGATCGCGCGCGGTCCGTTTGGTAAGGTACTGCTCCGACATTCGCCTGGTGTTGATCGGAGAAACCACGGAAAACTACTGATCAGAGCAGCCGGCCGCTAGAATTCTCCTCCAGACAGCGACTGAATTCGACCTAGCTGAAAAGCTAGTGTCGAAAATCCTGCCGCGGTCAGGATTCGAACCAAGGACCTCCCGGTCAGAGGCGCTGCAGTGACATCAGTTGATGTACTGAGCTACCGCTCCCGGTACAATTGCGGGCAAACTACTCGAATTTTCAAGAAAAGTTCATGTGTACATGACCCTTTTTACAGATTCATTTTAGAGCAGATTTTAATGAAGAAATAGTGGTGCTACAACAACACCTACTTTCTCGCATTATTGAGAACGGTTACGTAATGTTATAATATTGCAATTTTTGCCCTACTAACACTTCAGCCATCTCATGAAAGAGTCCAAACCAATTCAATCGAAGCGCCTGCGAAGCAGATATGCATGATTCCGATAGCCAGGAACAAGAGTAATTTCTTCTACAAAACAGACAAGCGTCAATAAATCTAAACTGTTAAAGAATTTGCAGCACATTATAGACAAAGATAATTTAACACAAGCTTGCCTTCATTTCATGAACGTGAGCTTCCAATATTTTAATATTATTATACCATAACCTGCGATCAATGCTTTCATCAAGTAAAAGAAAAGATAAATTAAACATTCAAAGCCTTTCAATGTATGAATGCATCATAAAAATAAGGTTACAAATTATTGAATTTTATAATATAAATATTATATTTAGAAGACAGTAGAAACTATAGAACGTAATTAATTTTAGCTTGGTGCGATGGCTGTTGCTGTGGACAGTTGTAAAAAGTTGTATTGTATACTTCCGGAAATGTCTAGCAATAATTTTGACCTGCAGTTACTCAAATCATAATACCGCTATTGTCAAGTATTAAAAATCATTACATAGGAAATTTTAAGAGCTTTAAGAGTTTTTTACTATAATTTTATGAATTCCCTCGATTTTTTAATATATTTGCCAAAAATGGAAAGATCTCACCTTAAATATTGGTCTAAAGAGCAGAAAGGGAGAATAGTAGTAATATTTACGAACTGTCGTAGCGACAGTTTCTGTTTTCTTGTTTTGAAGTTTACCGACACAATATTTAATAAAGATAGAAATGAAAGTTTAGGTTTGTATTGAAAAACCTTCTTTATTTAAGAGAAAATTATGATAAAAATAATAATCTAGTTTATTCGCGAGAAAATACTATCATTCTGTGGAAATCGCAAGGAAATCGGTTAAGCCATTCCGAAGATAATCTCGAACTCACAAGCATAACGCGTAAGAAAAATTGGTATGCTTTTTATATAATCTAAATTAGCATATGAGATAAGAAGAACAAGATAGTTTTTAATCAATGATACACATTCAAATTTTATTTGTATAGATTAGTATACAACCTACATTATTCCCAAAAGGCTGAGAAAGAAAAGTCAACTACACAGGTTTTATAGCAATGTTGTTTTACGTCAAGTACTTTGTATTCCCAGTGTTTCTTCTGTCGTTGGTTGGCCGTCATACGAATGGGAACAACTCATCAAGACCACAGCTAAAAACAAAACTCTCTTGCCTTTGTGAGATCGGGTAAAAAGAAATCTTTGATTTCGTAGTAGTCATTTTTAAAAGGCCTCATTGTGGAAGAAGAACTGTGATCCCAAAGGAGTACTAAAAATATCGTTCTCAAATCTGAATAATAGTACATAATAAAATGTATTGTGGGAATTCTGATGCGGTGTTGTTGCCATTATTATTACATGAAGAAATAGAGGAAGTCATTATCGTCAACTTAATATATTTATTAAGCTTTAATTATTTATTAAGTTACTAGAGCCGGCATTCGACGGTTTTGACGTCATCATCAGTCTACAAATATAAAGAACATTTTCTTCATATTTGTAGACTGATGATATTAAGTTTACCGAGATGACGTCCTTGATTTCTTCATAAAAGTGATCATAGTTCACGAAACGCCCGGTTCTCCTGTCATTAGCGGAAGAGTCTCTCAGTACCACAATCGAAACGCGACGGCCCCGACACGGGGTGGAGGTGGAAGCGGCAGGGGCCGCAATTTGCCCCGAAATGGAGCGGCAGGTCGGCGAATGTCGGCCGGCGCGATTGATCCTGCGTGAGTCCGATGTGTGGTGGGCGCAGCGGCGGCATTACGCAGTGCGCGAACGACCCCGGTGCCTCGTTGCAATGTGCGGCGCGGCAAATCGGAATTAGCCGGCGGAAACTGTAACCGAGCACTCGCGCTGAATATGACGTATTTTTCCGCTTTCGCTTTGCAGAGAGGCGGAGATTATAAGCATGTAATGCTCGTGGAAATAACGTAATAGCCTTTAGCTTACACGCAAAATGCTTGGGACACTCTCGATTTACTGAAGGGATAAAGGAATGGGTAGTTTTATGAGGCACTTTCCGAGTGTACTGGAAGAGATGTTTTTGTAACTGGGTACATGAAAGAGATTATATGCTGGAGATCACGATAAAACAATATTTGTGTCTGAGGATTACACAAACGTTTATAACAATGCTTTTTGTGTAAACATTAGTACAAAATATACGGCTTACCCTAAACACGACTTTCTTTCCCTTGAAGTTACAACGCATTTTTAGAGTATAAAATATAGTTGTGCTTTATTGTATCATTTGTCATGTTCTAATCATGTTATGTCTAGTGTTTGCAAGGCAATAAAACGATATATTTGTTTATTAAATGATTATTTTTAGCATTTTACGTTTTTATCTTGTATATTAAGTTATCTTCATTATTCCCTATCTATCACCTGCATACTTTATTTAACGGTAAATATCGGCAAGATATACTGGGGTAATAAATAAAAAATTTTGATGTTTAATTAATTTAAAAGACCGAAAACTTGGCTGGCAGATCAGCAAGCAAAAATGAATATTTTATATCAAAGCAGGCTCCCTGTTGAAGGCATTACTTTTCACACTTGAAAGCTGCTGTTCATAAAGACGTAATTAATAAAGATGTAATTAAAGGTATCTTATTTCAATATTAAGTTGAAAAATTAGTTGTGCTGAACAGTATTCTGGTGCTTTTATTCCACTTGATTTCACCTTGGTTTTTAGGTTTTTGCCTATTTTGTACTTACGTAAGTGTAATGCTACGTCAAAACCCGGCAATTTTGAGACAAAAAAACTTGTTTTGTGGATCTCTGTAAACTGAAATGTCTATCATTCTTGTCCCTACATATAATAAATCATTTCCTGTGACACGTTGACACGTTGCATGATCACAATCCTTGTTTTGTAGGTCCTTGACACCTAAAAATTGGTTTAGGGCAAAACGTCTGTGGTCAGCATTAACGCCTTTACTGTTTAAACGAATCTCCAATATTGTTGTTCCTCGATCGATATGACCAAACTCGCTGACCGAACTAAAAAAACGGATATTTTTTTGAAGGTACTTTTCATACTGACCATACATTTTCCAAATTTTCTCGAAAAGTACTCCACATTTTTAGAGTACGCTTTTTCTCGCGGAAAGCATTTTAGAGTATCGGAATGCTTTGCAATGGTGCTAGCCTCATTTTCGGTTAACTAATTGAATTTTCCAAAATTGGAAAAGTTGGAACTTTTTTATAGCAACTACAATATTGAAGAAGATTGTTTCCTTAATAAAATTTGCTCTTTAAAGGTTGATCTTTGTGTAATTGTCATAAGCAATTTTTTCAAAATATGAGTCGTTTTTGCGTAATTTTGCTTAAACAATGGTAATTTTTAAAAAATCGGTATACTCACCTCTAAGGCGGTACATTTTTTGTTGTAAAGTTCAGATTTGTAGGTCCTTGACACCAAGGCGGAGAATAGTATTCATTAATCAAGAAAACCCTCTTTTTCTTGACGAGACTGGAGCGCTCACCCGCCGAGGCCGAGATAAGGAATCCTGTCGAATCATGAAAAAGAGTCTTTTGTCGTGTAATGTACAATATTTTATTCGAGATACTTTTTCATACACGTTTTCCTGTAATTACAAAATTTCACTGCCATGAAATTTGGTGTGGTTTTCACTCTTATCATTTGTTTTACTAACAATACTTGTTGATGGTTGTTCTTGTGTTTTCTTTAATGGTTACGAGAATGTTAGATTATATCAATATGATGGATCTCGAAATGGAAGATAATTTGGAAATAATGGAAACTTCGCCCGGTATATTAAATGAAGGATGGGTCTCAGCTGTTCACATGTGTCCATTAAAATCAAAAGATACGGAATTTTGTAAGTAGAGAGATGCGAGTGGGGTAAGAAGTGTCACAAAAAACGTGCTTCTCGCATTCGTTGGGAGTGGAAAGTGCCGTCAAAGATTTCTTTAATAAATTGTTTAATTACCATTAGTGTAAATAGTTCTAAATAAAATATCAAATAATAACTGTAGGTTTTGAATATTTGGAAAGCTAACTCGATATATTTTGGCGTGGAACTATTGCTATGTACTCGTATTGCTATGTACTGTTCGTTTCATAGCTAGATGAAGACTTGGCTTGTGCCACAAGTAAAAGCGCTGTATGCGTTGACAAACGAGATGAATAACAGATTAACCAACACTAAGTTACGAAATTTTAATATAGTGCAGGGCTTCTTGGTTATTCATGGGCAGCAGTTACATGGTGATAAGTTGGTGACATTGGAGTCATGAAAATTCATTGGATGACGCTTTTATCAAAATCGTGCTATAATGGAATAACTTCCTTGTCGCAAAACAGTATAACAATGAGCTACTTTCCAGACAGACTCGAATAAACAATTTTTTGTTTACCAGCATTATAAACGACCTGTTCTGTTGCTAGAAATCGTTCATAATCGAGCATTTTACGGCACAAATGAGAACGTATTAGCATTTTCGGCAAGACTGATTGTGTCATCACACGTTTAGCAAATTGCAGCGAGAGAATCGTGAGGATGTAACGAATGGTGAACGGAACAGAACGGAACGGAACGACTACAGTTTTCTTGCACAAATGTGAACAATGCCATCTTGAATTTGCTTTCCAGAGGGCATAGGATAACAAATATTCGAGACGTCACAAAAAAGTTGTTTCGCGAAATTAAGTGTGATTCTCTTATAAATTTATAATGCTGTTATACAAAAAAATAGCGTATGCAACTCTTTTATAATGTTGCTTTATTGCATTCGTACAAATTTAAAAACTCGCTCCTAACGTCGCTCATTTTCAAAATATGTACTCGTGCAATAAAGCTTAACATTATTAACTAAATGTATACACTACTATTGGAGAATGATTACCATGGTAATATAATTTGAAGAAAAAAGCAACACAAACAATATTTATTATTCCTAGAATTTAGAATGTATTTAACTCATTACTTATTAACATTTACATTAAAATCCCAATTAGGTACGATTTTAAATATTATTCCTCGAACCGTCACGTTTTCCATTGATTCACCATTCTTTCTGGGAGTGTCAACACGAACTAAATTACGTAGACTCAACTGCAACTGAAGAAAAATATTCGTTTTGCAATATCATCCATGCAACACTTTGTACTTCACTTAATCTTTCAGAAATGCTTCACCTACCTTTGAACTTGTCCATTCATCATGCCTTTTAATATTTGCTAAAGTAGCTCCAGGGTCTGCTAATAGGGTAGTCAAAGACCGTCCAAAACAGGTCTAGTACCCTCATTTGCATTAAATAGGTAATTTAAGAAACTGCGGAAATGTGCTAGGCCCTTTATAAAAAGTTTGAAACCAAGAGGTTAAATTAATCGGTTATTAATGATAAAAAAAATATGAACAGCTTGTCGTGAGGTGTATGCTTTGCCCGGATATAAACACACTTCCGATAGGCATATAAAGAATTAATTACATCACATTCCGAGGTCACAGTCAAAATTCTTCGATCACAAGTTTGAGTATTTCGACCCGTAATAATGAGAGAAGAACATTTGTCCTGGAATATGTTATTGTAAAATGATGGAGTTTTTCTTTTCTGCATGCACGTATGACACGTTTTGGTGTTCTGTGTATGACACCAATAATCAAAGCCACCTAAATGGAGATTATGTGTAAATATTTAAAAATACATGTTACAAACCCGCAAACATTACGCTACTTACTCTTACAAATAAATAAATAAATAAATATCTCTTCTCGAATGATGATCACATAAATATCACTTCTCTAGAAACAATTTTCGATTTTTTAGGTTCATATTTTTCTGACTTGCGCTTCAAGAATGATTTGAAATTCCAATGTCTTTCTTTTATAGGGTTTGATTTCTGTTTATAGGGGGGTTTATTTACCATTGAAAATTTGCTCTATTATATCGATGGTTTAACAGTATGGAACTATTACACAACTATTCAGGGAAACGGCTCCAATTTTTTTTCTAGAATAGAGCAAGGGGCGATTATAAAAACAGTGGAGGCCTCAAGTTGTTGTTGCAGCACCGCTAGTTTTGCTTCCTTATATCAACCAGAGAGTATTATATCAACCTTTATCTTCTGGGAAATTCAAATCCCCTTTGGTTGTTTTGCAAAGTGGTACAAATGAAAATCTTCTTTATATTAGCAATGTCGACCATTAATTTACAAAACTTGCTTACATGCTAAATGCTTTATTCGGGGAATTCTCTTTTAAAAAAATTGAACAATAATTGCATTTAAACTCACATTTGCAACTAAATAATTATCGGCCGTGTCATTGTTGATTTACAGAATATGATTTTACATAATAATTCCTTCCTCAAAAGAAGAGAACAGTATCCTGCCTCTCTTCATCCGTCCAATGCCAATTTTCATGTTTAATACCCTCTATGAAATGTATACCTCAGTGACATGGAAAGCATATATCAAGCCATTCATCACATCGAGACAGTCGGAGAGTGAAGGATCGTTTACGAGAGAATATGTCAGGTATATCTCAAGGACCTTTTATACTGTGGCGATATGCGTGCAATGTCATGAGATAGAACAACGGAAAATAGGCGTTTCCGACTGTATATATGCAACTCAGAGGCTTTACATTTGCGTTACTCAGGCAACGTTGCTGGAGGCTGTCTCATGTTACCGTTGGTCGCTTGTGCACTTGACAGCGTGGGACAAGTGTACTACGTTGAAATTCTGTCGTTTACAGTGAACAACTTCGAATGGCAGTATTTACATTTTTTTCATCCCTTTATGTGCTGCGTTGTAATGAAAGTTTTAACGGAACGCTGCGAAATTCACGCGTAAGCGGAATTCTTGATGATTGAAAGAGTGTAACATTTAGTAAACATACATAAATTATTAATTTACTTCTGTTTTTGATTAATGTTAGTTATTACATATGTACTTGACTGTAATAAAGATAAAAAGAAGGCACACTGATGCATATTAAAAGAATTTAATTATCTTTTTAATGCTCAAATTTGTGTATAATGGTAGGATAGGCTAGCTTTGTCATAGATATGGCACCGAATGCAACCCGCAAACATTAGACCTTATGACACAAAACCTATATTTTCATCCATTTCTGCTTCAAAATTGATAGCATTCAAGGCAGAACTCTGAAGTATATTTTGCGGGAGATATTTAGTAACTCAGACACTCTACGCAGAAGCACTAGAGAGGTCACCTACTAATTATATGGCAGATAACGGTGAATGAATGAATAAAAATTCACGCCAAATATGAAAGAAACTGAAAATATATTAGTTTGGAGCCGGATATGGAACCTAACGTCTAACATGTAGCTGAATTCTTTCAAGTTGAATGTCTTTCCATTGACACCTCAGAAATTAGAGCAATAAATCCATTGAAAACAAGCTCCAATGAGAAACAAAGCAGTAAACGTTTTGTAGCGAATTTATCCAAGCTCAAAGATTCTTTAGCGTTTCTAAATGCATTGAGTGCATTTAAACGTAATGTATAACAATTGAATGACGTGTTTGTTGGCAAAAAGTGTTCAGTTATTATAATTGTGTGGGTTGAATTACGGTTTTAAGTTGCACGGGATAGTATAATTCCCTGCAATTGCTCACAACATCCATCTACAGATCTTGGAAAATATAAAACCTTTCAATTACATTTTCAGAAACTTATATCTGTAACTGTTTTCACAGTGAACATACTGGTTTTGTTCCATATTTACAAACCTCTCAGGTCATTATTCTTGGAAAATAACTAGTGAACGACATGAAACAATATTTTTGAGATTTGCGATTGTCCGTATTAGATATGTATAGTACTTTTCTATTATAACTTTTCTACAGTTTTTTTTGTGCGATGTTACCTCATAGGTTCATTCACTTCATTCTCTAATACATGCAGGCTACAGAATAGTGTATAGTAAGCGAGTAATTCCTTTATTGATGAATTATTTTGACTTGATTGATTGGAGTAATTGATTGAAAACTTGATTGAAAATTTTCGCTTTATATATTCAAGTATCTCTATATCTTTACTACTACTAAATCGTGATAGATAATGCATATAGTATATTGCACAAACCATCAAAACTATAACATCATTCTTGATCTATATTAACAATTTTCTTTCTTCTATCATAGAAAAAATATTTTTTGCACTATGACATGAAGTTTGAATTCTGTAGCGCGTGATGATTACTCCCCTGCTTTTTATCTAGAAAATATCAAGTTAATGGGCACTTCTTCCAGTGTAGTTATTACTACTCATGTTTCCGGATCACAAATTCTTCAGTAAAAGGTTTTTACATTGTCACAAAAAAGTAGTGTAATTAACGCAATTTAATTTCATTCTAATAAAATTGGAGCTGTTCAACTGAAAATGGTATTTGCCTCCAAAGTCGTCTTTACATGATAATCGTTACACAATATAGTATCATTTTATCTCCATTGCTCCTTCGGAAATTTCAAGAAATAAATATTTTATTAACCAAAAAAATATTATGATAAATTACCAACATTTTTATATATTTATTTATTTATTTTAAAAGAAAATATTAACATTAAAATATTACGTGTGTATTATCATAGAGCCGGCATCTCCGGTATCCCTCCCAGTGGGAGCAAAAAGATTTCAGAAACCGCGAGCACAAACTGCCAGGAGAGCAAAGTAAAAGCTTAGAAGTAGGCGAGGAGGTTCGAGGAAGGCGTTGCGACGCCCCGGGATCGCAGAGCTACACGCGAAAGCTTTCACCCGCGCAGCCTTGAGCCGCCGCCGGCTAAACGGCGACAGCGCTCACCCTGTCGGCGGCGACGCGTAATGCGCAGGCATTAGGCGGCGGTAGACGCGGCCGCAGAAGCTCGGCTTAGGAACTTCCCCGCTCCACAACTTTTTACTTGCCCGAACGCTCGCTTAAACGACAAGGTGTTGTAAGCGCGTAAAACATCGATCCCGCCCTAGAAGCTGTTTTCTTCATCCTGAGGCGCGTCAGCTCGAGGTGGGCCTGTGCTCGATATCTCACGAGCTTCCTCACAGCCGTGTCAATTTTGTTACAAGTGTATTGGTTGCTAATCTCACATCTCTCAACGGTGTATTGTATTATCTTTTATAATTTGCTCTTTAGTGACAACCTGTAGCGTGACAGCACGAGGTGGGTCTGTGCTTGAAATCACACGAGCTCCTTCACAACGGGGTTGTGTTCGTTACAAGTATTTTGCGGTGTTGGTGTCGAGTGTAACACAAGGCTAATCTAATGCTACAGTACCACCTGGCGGTGAGTTCTGATACTCCTATGACGCAATTTGTATCAAACACAGACACAACTAAGAAGTTTTCGACAGCAAACTTCAAAATAGTGTCGTGGAATGGTTCCTGTACAAGTCGAACATACGCCATATGGAGCCTCTGGCTTTATTTCTGCTCCCAGAAGGTATTGAGGATTTACTCTCTATGAAAAGTCTGTTAATATATTTCATAGCGTTTAACCCAGAAGTTCGGTATATAAACCCGATGGATAAGTCTCGCCTAAAAGAAAATAGTATGTACTATTCCTCAATTACATGCAAAAATCGTAGTATATACACCAATCGGAAATGAATTATCTATGCAAAATTTTCCCTTTCTGAAGAGCGTCTTTACGTAAGTCATAATTAATTCTGTCATGCTGACATAAGTCATAATTAATGCAGTAATGCTGTCGTTGTGATTACAAAGAAACATAATTTCTCTGTCTGCTTATGAAAACAAAGTGAATTCATGTTCTTGTTACTTTTCATCTCCTTTTCCTTCGCCTTGCTTTCCCTCATCATAATTTCTCATTATTCTACATACGAAATGTCATCCCTGAAAACAATACTAAATATCACACATAATTTGGAAATTCTCAATTCAATTCCAAAACTTCATGATAATATTGTTGTAATTTTGTTGTCTTAATATCCGTCTTTCGTAACCTACTTTCCGTTTCTTTTTGTCCAGGCTTTTTCATTACTCTCTGCAATCCGCTGTTCCAACTTTTCTCCAATCTTCCTTATTTTTTCGTGTTTGTTCACTTTGTTGCTAGTCACGCGAACTTTTGATTCTTCAAGAATATTTCGCAATTTTCAACACGCGATTTAGTTTAGAAACACTCAAGTTGTAGCTCACAATTTTATTAAGAGTTACATCGTATCAATCGGTTTTCTTTCATATGCATGGCTTGCTTTGTGTCAAGGGACAAAGCTATTGTAAGAGTTCTAATTAAAATAGTACGTTTAAAAGTGTTCGTGAGAAAAGAAAATGAAATGTGCAGATTTTCTGGAAACAAATGCTGCAATTTATAAGGCGCTCCAAATGGTCTCAGGCAGCCCGGCACATGAACTTCCTCGCTTCCCCTACTTTGTACTTGCTGAAACACTCACACAGAGGGCGAGGTATTGAAACCACTTAAAACATCAATACCACCACTTTTTATCAAGAAGAGAGCTCAAACATTCGGTGATAGAACGTGATGTAATCATAAAATGTATCTCGCACTCTTTACTGAACTATGTTTCGCTGTCTTTTAAGGACTGGGCATAAAAAAATAAAAAATATTGCATAAATGCAAAAATATTTTGGAAATACCTTCTTATATTTGTGTAAATGTTAGATGAGAATAAATTATTTAACTTTTATATTTGACAATTGTCGACAAATTTTGGAAAACATCAGAACACGCAAAACTGACGTCGTTGCCGTACGTCCAAGTGAATTGTTTATTTATTAAAATTTTGCTGTTATCACTTCACTCAACAGTGTATTGCCTTTGTATCGTACCTTTTTAAATTTGTTCTAAAGTACAGAAAGTTTCACCAAATTCCTCTTCTCCACCTAATCTGACGTCGTCACGCTTAGGCCCCGCTTTCGCCAAGTGGAGGCCCTGGAGATGTGTGTTCTTCCTCTGGGACGGGGCTAGGATTGACCCAGCGCTGCTGCGAAACGAGCTAACTTGCTGCGAGGGACGTGGGTTATTTGAGGAAGTTCATTTTACTCGTAAGAAATTTTTCGGTTCCAGAGAGGCAAACTTTTACTGTCTTAGAAAGAAAAGGTTTATGAAAAATGTGGGAGTTCATGAAGTTCTTTGAAATATAATAGGTCTAGATAAAAACAGTATAGTATTTGCTCTAAAGTGCACAAGGTATGTGATGCACAGGAAAAGTGACAACTCAAAAATCGTCGTTTGATTTTATCGAACTGAAGTATGTTCAGAAACTAGTGTATTTTCATTAGTAAGACTTTCATGAAGATACGAGTAGTTTACAAGAGATATGGTATAAGTAAGTAATAGGTATAGGGTAAAACATGCCTTTTTTCTTTCCCTGAGGCTATTCTTATTACCATATTCTCATATTTACTTTGAAAACTGAATCAATAGAATAAAACGAAATTACATGGCTATTTTAAAAATTGTGAAAGACATCACAAACTGTTTGAATTCTTGCGTAAACATGAAAAATATATCCGGATTTATCTTTACTAGAACTGCAAACCACTTTAATAGAGTTGCAATGTGTATTTTTGGTGTTTGGCTATAACTAAACACACAGAATGAATCGTTCTGAAACATTTTGATGAAATGTGTGGCACATGCAAACTATGAAGTTGAAAATTATAAGTCGTCTTTCATATAAACTTTGAAGTGTGTTAATATAACACTTAATTTCACAGTGATAAAATATTGCTGCAAAACATTTACCCATTTTGTGCCTGTTTTCGTTTATTCACATTTCTTTTTTTTTTTTCGTTTCTCACTTTCATTTTTTTCTTCAGAGTTCTTTGCGTGATCATTTCCATATTTTTACTCTCCCGTCTTTCTACATACGTACAATAGGAAATTTATGGTAATTGTGCGACGCAAATCGGCGATTTTCAACAAAAAAATCTTGTTTTTGGCCCTTGATAACAAAATTGGTGGTGCTGTAACAGCACGCACTTTCTCGCCTTTAGTAATGGTTATTTAATACTATTTTTACCCCAATTTCTATCTGAATTAACACATCTCAGTCATAATTTTTTTGTCAAACTCATTACAAATCGAAGAAAATTTGCTGCAAAAACTAAATATTTTCAAGCAAATATCAACATAAAGACAATCACAAGTGCATTTTCTACAGCTAAATCATACCACAAGAATGAGACGTACTTCACAAAAATTGGCCAGTCGCGACGCAGAATGCAATTGTTGCATTGTTGCGTTCTAATCTGATATAGATCATGTAATGCAAAAAAGAGGATTTTATGACACGACTCCTTCGAACTTGAAAATATTTTGGAATATTGTTTTCCATCGACGAGGTACAATATTAAAATTTTCTGATTGTTCGGCAACAATACACTCTTAAAATCTACGACTTCTTGTGAACACTGCTATATTCTTTAATTTTTTCCTTCATATAAACGTTTCTAAAAATTTTAAAAATTTGTGAGTATATATAAGATGCGTAGTGCAAACATTCATTAAATATCAATTTTATATGGTGTTTTTTTTTGGCATACCACAATACGACGAAAGAATTTTAAAACGCAATTACTTGCAAGACAACCTTTTAAAATTGAGGAACATCTTCTATAATATTGTTTTCAAGATGTTCTAGAAGTTATTAAATTTTCTTAATGATATCTTAAGGAACAAAAACTATCATTAAATGTACTCACCTGAGCTGAAAGGGTCAGTATGCAACCTGCCACAATGATTCATTGTTGCAGAGGCTCTGCTCGCGTGGCGGCTGATGGACTTCTCAGTTCTAGGTGCCTTTTGAAGAACACCTTCCCTAGGCATTTCAGTTGAATCTGATACAGGTTTTACTGAAAGTTTGTTCTCACTGACTGGAATGACACAGATTTTATGAAAATTGAAAAACCGCGAAATTTTTGTTGCGTCTTCCTACGACCATACTATTGATGAGAGAGATTTTTTCAATATTTCTTCTTGATTGTCAATATATGTTTACAAATAAAAGTATCCGAAGTTTTTTATGACAATCATTTATTCAGCAATTTCACAACGTTTCGTAACTCGTTTTGTTACATCATCAGGTGCTAAACTTAGTGAGGGGACGCTATCCCATTGAATTACCTCATCAGCAGAACATTCAAGGAAACATTAAGAATTACCTCACTCTCACTCAGTTGATACCACATTACTAACTACCTAACTAATTGTTATGTTACTTATGTGGTATCAACTGAGTGAGAGTGAGGTATTTCGTAATGTTTCCTTGAATGTTCTGCTGATGAGGTAATTCAATGGGATAGCGTTCCCTCACTAAGTTTAGCACCTGATGATGTAACAAAACGTGTTACGAAACGTTGTGAAATTGCTGAATAAATTATTGTCATAAAAAACTTTGGATACTTTTATTTGGAGAGATTTTTTCCTTAATTAAATCTGTTCCTTAAAGACGGATCTTAAATAAGGACATTCAAGTTCAACTTTTCGAAAATATGAATAGTTTTCGTGTAATTTTGCGCGAAATATAGGCAATTTATTTCTCAAAAGCCGCTCCAAGTTTTTTATTTAAATTTATCCTCACGTGTAATAGGGGACGGAAATAATATGGTGCCTCATATATAATGTGGTAGTAGTCGTATAGAACGCCCGGGACCGGACACAAGTCACATTATATCTTGTGACAAGTCGCAAGTGCGGCCCCTCTGTCACGGCACATTTACTACCCGACGCAGGCGCCCTCCCCCCGCGCATTTCGTCACGCCCTAGTGTGCGCGCGTTGCCTCCGCGCACGAAGGTTTCGTATGCGTTCAAAGACTCCCCAGGCGTCCTTTCCATCCCCGATTTTTTCTTTGTTCCCGGCGATCGCCGGATTGAGTACCGGAACGTTAGGGAAGTCGGTGGCCTGTTAATCCCTTAGGGCGCAGCATAGAATAATCTGCAGACAGCTGGCAGTGGACACTATCGCTTTCTCCAATATCGCCACGTGACCATGATCCCACAAAGGCGACCAATTAAAAAGATTACAAAGTAGGTCGCTAAGGGAAGGGATTGCCTTTAGCTAATTGAGAGCAAAAATCAGTGGAAGGTTCCAGAAGCCTGAAGATCGAACCAATCAGAAGCAAAGCATGACGAACGTGAAATCTCCAAATGGGATGGCGAGTAGAAAGCGAGCGGGCAACAGGATTTCATAGAGCAGAGGGAGAACTTAACAGAGATTCGTGGAGAAAGGGTAGAAAATAACAGAGACTGGTGCAAGAAACATGAGAGTTCACACTTGTTGTGGAGATTTGAGTTAGTGACATGAGAAAGAAGGACTGTATAAGATTAGACTTAGGCAACTTGTGGCGGAGTCAAATACCCACCGAAGTGTGACTGACCAGTACCTGCCGACGATCCGACTATCCATCTTCATTCAATCGGAAATAATTCCGTGTGTTGGATCAGTCGGACCGACTCCCTCAAAGTAATTAAAAGGGCGAGTGAACGCGGACGAGGGGGCGAGTGACGTCAGCCGTGTTCATCAGTTCGAGTTTGGTCGTCGACGGCCGCTGATGTACCGGACAGTCGACGGGAGTACGAGATCAATTCCTGATGAGTACGAGGCCACTTGCTCCGCCGGAACCGTGCTTCACCGGAACATCCTGTTGAAATTGTCCGGTAAAAACACGTGGGCGTACAATCCCACTGAAGTGAGGTAACATGATCTTCGACATCATTATTTCTGTGCATTTGCCCATCTCCAATTCATTTAAATAACAGTTTGGGGCTGGAGAATATTACGATACTGGTAAGTACAAAGTGTATTTAAGAACTCTCTATGTGTCAATAAACGTGCTCCCGCCACTTTAGACGGGTTGCATCTTATAAAATTGCATCTGTATTATTAAAGTAGCAAGTAGACGTCCCATCGACCCAGAGCACCCAAATCCTGAGGTTCTCAATGCCGGAGCAGGATGGCACGTAAGATTGGCGCCCATTAAACAAATTTAGCGTGTGTGCGCTGTCATTCATTAATTACCGGTGCACTCCGCGTGTGATGGTAAACCCCTTTCTCTAGTGGCTACTCACCGGGTCATTACTGTATATTCACCTATATATGTGAACTAATCTATATATCTCAATATATTGATAGGTCAAAATACCTATAGGATATTTTGTATAAAATATAAAAATAATTGCGACAAAATATGATAGGCACAAAGGAAAAATACGAAGACAAATAGAAATGAGATATTGGGGATGTAAGGCTTCATTAAACGCGAGAAAGACGAGTTCGAGGTGATATTTATAATATTAGAAAAACAATTTAATAAATTATATTTAATAAAAGCGGCATTGTTAGGATAGACACGAGAATTCCAATAGCTTAGTTACAGGGGACAAATCAACATCCGACTCGGGTAGTAACAATTAGAACATATGAGTGATCTGATAAACGGAGGTTGCAGATCCGCGAGCTGTATGAAGTTAACTGTAAAAACGGGACATGATAGTAGATGCGAAATTTGAGTCGCGAGTGAAGATAACAAATAGAAGTAGGACGTGAACGGTGGAAAAACGTATGCAGATACGAACTTGGTGGAAATACAAGATATGGTAGAACGACGACGCTTAATGGACGAATGTTTCTTCTCATCGCCAAGAGACCAGCGTTTCCTCAGCAACAGTGACGTTTGGTAATTAAGAAAAAAAGACTGTACAGTATTAAATTTGAAGGCCGAGAATGTCATAGTCAATAAGTTAAATTAAGAGAAAAATATCATAAAAAATATACATAAAAATTGCAAAAGTTAGAAATAATATAGGAAGTATGTGATGTTATAGCATCACTAGTTTCTATTTTCTTCGTTTCTACATATTTTTACGTTTCATCCTCTTCCTTACTCACCATTCTTCTTTCATTTTATATAGGGCTAATTTTTATCCGTATTTTGCACATGAGAATCCCACACGACTGATTTTTAAACAGATTGAACTCAGAAATGCTTTTCTCCAGTTGCCTTGGATGAAAATCATTTTTGTCCTGCCTGAGTGGTGACCTTGTTCTTGACTTATGGAATGAAGTCACAGAGTACGTTTCCGCGTATCCTTGACGGTTGATAAGCGAGATCGATTGTTTTCACCTCGACCCATTGCTTTTCTCTTCCTGATACAAACTTCTGCTTGAGATTGCTGTGAGGCAATCAGTGATGTATTATTACTTTGAACCGGAAAATTATCGGCAATAGGTAATGAGATTACGACAGCGCGTCTTTTATTTGAAGCAACACAGTTAGGTTTTGCAGATGCCTCATCCTGTGCTTTCATATTACAGATCCAATCCATCTGGACTAAGTATGAAGGTAATCAAATAGTGGGGATGTTGAACATCGATTTCGTATGTCAGTTTTAATATAAATTACGCTAACTTTCCCTAGAAGGACTCTCCGAAGTACAGTATACTTTGAGGGCTCTAAGATGAAAAAAGAATATTGTTTTCTGAGATTCAGGAGATCACTGTATAATATCAAAATATTATTTTTATTACTCGCGGAATATTAAACACAAAGAATTAAACGAAGAATAATTGTTTATTGTTATTAAAGAATTTGATTATACTTAATAATTGACAACTTATCCTAAATTTCTATATTATTTATCTTCTGGTTTAAAATATATTTCTTAATGCTGTATAAACTCTTATTACATTACTAATAGTCTCATTTACATCTCCTGTGATGTATTATTTATATGATCCTATTTTAAGAATGTTTCGACAGTGAAATCGACAGTTTTGTGTAAATGTTTTGATTTTATCGTAGTATCCTGAAGCACATTATTTGTATTATTACGTACGTTACGTTGAATACGTGAAAAGGAATTTATATCATATTGTAGTTTAGTACTTTTTGATACGTAATATGAATTATAAATTCTAAATTTGAAATGGGAAGGGCAGACGTCAGGCAATCTTCATGAACTTGCTTTCTTCTTTGAAACCCTCGAATTCAAAACGAATTCATTCTTTCTCAACGCTTTTATATATATATATATATATATATATATATATATATATATATATATATATACCACACACACACTCGTTAGTGATAAGAATATTAACATATAAGTGATAAAGAATATTTTTCGTCTTATCTTCCTTCATATTAGAACAGTTATATCACGAATGTGTAAGTAGAAAATGAAACTATATTACGATCGCTCGCCCTCTCTCTGATTCCACTCAGACATCAACCGACTCTCAAGTGACCGATCAACCATAAACCGCAGGACCTTCTTGGCAAATTAAGAGTTCAGTATCTCTTTGTTGTTTGTAGCCTAACTTAATTTTTATTTTCTCTTAACTCCTTATCCAGACATATTCAATAAGACACGTTTCAGCAATCTGTGTAAGGGAGTAAAACAATCATTCAAATTCATAATAGTGTAGAAATATGAATCATATGAATATTTCTATTGTGAACGTTTTCAAAAACAAGCAGTAAAACTTGAGATATACCTAAAGTAGGTGAAAGTTGAATCGATATAGGTTTGAGCATAGTCTTCGTATGCGGTTGGCAAGTGACAAGACAACGTTGTGGAAATCAACAGTAAAATTCCACACAACCTCGAAGATATTGAATGCTTGGTTGGAACGTCTGAATGTTCAAGCGACACTGACGCATCACAATAATTGAAAATATTTGGTAGTTATCATTGGAATCTTTAACCGATAGATGAATTTAGGACGCTGATTGGATGAGAAGTCATCAAAATGGTTCGTGGGCAGATGCGGGAATACGTCGACTAATGTTGGGAAAATGGACATTCTTGTAAAACGTCATCAAGATTAGTATTCAAAAATTGTAAATATATACTTTTTCATATTACTTTATTTTCAGTTTGTTGCTTCAAATATTTATTTACATCCACTTAGAATATGGCTCCCGTAATATGTTGCTGCACGTTCGTTTAATCTCTTGTGATTTTTTTCGAAATGTGTAGGTTTTATTTTGGTGTTCGTATAAGAGAAAAGGTTAAGACCATCCACATTGCGGAGTAGTATGGTAAATCACCACCTCTGGTAAATAATTTCTAGAGTATCTTTTGTATTATTGATTTTAGTTTTTCTTTAAACGGTTCTTATTCTATCATTTCATATTAATCTGACCTTCAAGAAATGAAAGAGCTCAAAGAATGCCAGACGCCATTACAAAGTTGTTTAATACGTTAAAGTAAACCGACCGGAAATCGAAACATGTTTATCCTGGGTTACGTTCTGTTGTCTTTATCACATCTGTACCGAGACTACCAATGCTTCGACCATGTTCTTGGACTGATAGCTTTTTTAATTTAATCATTTCATTATTAAATAATAATCACATTGCCATCTCCAAAACTTTTTTATTTTTTTCGTTTTATCAATTTTTTTTACATCCCATTCTACTTTACCCCTGACTCCTGAACAACTCCAGATATTACAGGATCTACCTTCTCTTAGTGGAGAAGTTATTTTTCTCTTAATGGAGGCGTTGTGACCGCAGCCTCCCTGTCCACTCCTGCGACCCTGTTGTCGCTTCGGCCGCCCCGCTTCCGCGGAGGCAAATTGGGCCCGGAAGGGCCGTAACGGCCGGGGCGGCCGCCCGCCCGTCCAATATAGAGCGCGCGCACGTAAAGTAGGGGCGTAATGATAACATATCGCCTGGGGGCTGGGCGGGTGCCGGCCGACGCGAAGTAGTTGAGGGGCCAGGAGGGGTGGGGTGAAGCGGTGAGGGGTGGAAAAGGACGTGGAGTGAGGGGGGCAGGGTGAAGGACGGTAGGGGGCGTGGCGCGGTCAGGACGAACGGGGTGGGTGCGGCGGGGAGGGGGCGGGTGAAAGGGGGGGGGCGGGGCTGGGTGCGAGCTGAGGGTGGTGGCGCGGTGAAGGCTGGACGGCGAAGGGGAGAGGGATGGAGGTGGAGAGAGGATGGAGGGCGGGCTGGGGGGCGTGGCGGGCTGCGGCAGGGAACTGGTGCGGGCTGAGAGAGTGGGGCGGGGCAACACGGGACGATGCGACGCGGGTGAACGTGGCGTATTCATAAGCTCCGTCCCCGGGACTCCCAGAGTTAATCAAGGGCTCCTCGAGGGCGCCCTTCGTTTCCAAGCTTCTCCCCCTCCCACCCCGGCGCTCTGTCACGATTCCACCCGCGGACGGAGCCTCGGCAGGTGTCGCCTCCAAGAAGCTCCGAATTGCGTAATTCATGAACGCAAATGGGAAGAGATCTGTCCATCAAGATAAACGGCTGACGGTGTTCTTGGTGACTGCTGCCGTCATTCTAATCGAAATTCAATTGCACCCGTGGAAAATGAGTCATTGATTTTCCCTTTACATAATTGTCTCCTGAGTTGACGCAAACGGCTGGTAAAGGAAGCCGAACAAATAAGTGTGAATTCTAAACCCTCGTGAAGAATGTTCTTTTTATTTATTTCTTGAGAAATAGCATGAAGTAGGAAAAATCAAATGCACTTTGTATCAACCGAATCAAACTCTTCCCAACCCGGCAGCCATATCAACGAGAAGTTGTTTCCCTATTGAGCGCAGGAACTACATGGTTAGCTCGCACGCTGGCAAGTACATACTAAACACGCTGAAGGGGGAAGGTGCGGGAAGAAGAAGGGGAAGTTGTGAATGTTAAGTCTGAAAGTGTATTAAATAAGGTAGCGTACTTGTCTTTTGCGCACAAGCTATGCTTTCAGATGTAACACCACGTCTCAATCAAATATTATGCAATTGGTTGAACTGAAAGTTTTGTTAAATCTTAAGTTTTCCTTGGTTACCGGTCAGAAGGTCAACAGAAATAATGTTTAATATTTGACGTCAAACGACACTTGATATACTCTAAAAGGTCTTCATAGTGCTTCATAATACTCTAAAGTGTCTTCATAGCGCGAAACTATTCTTTCGACTTTCTCCATATTAATACGATACGATTTTTTAATATGATTTTTAATCTTAAGTGTCCCTCTAGAAATTATGTAATAAGAATATTATCTCTCTGATTGCGTTGGATACTGTCAAAAAAATTCCAAATGCTTGCATGGTGAGTCACAATAAGTTTTTGAAATTGGCTATGCTATCCTTCGATGATATTTATGGTTCTGTGAAACCCGTTTAACACCATGTCATGCACATTCCATGTATCAGACGGGAAACATGGAGGTATTGCTTGAGGAAACATGGAAGCTCACATTTGATGAGATTTAATCATATTTGTTTCTTTTGTAGAAGCAAGAAATTAATCCTGTTTCTATCTACGAAATAAAGCACGTATGCACTGATAGCGCTTCCTTTGAATTGGTTAGGACTTTTTGATGTGATTGCTTAAGTGTTAATAATTCAGAAATTGCAATGCTATAATATTAGGCAACCGTTCCCCAAAATCCTGGAAAGTGTGTGATGCTGTGGCCTCATGAGTAAACGTATGTCGAAAGTATTTGAAGATCATTTACATCCCACCGTCTATTGTGAGGTTCAAGTTAGTTCCAGCGATCGTCTTTCGAGGCAGACGTGGGAACTTAATTTTGTAATAGTTACAATCGTACAATCCCATATAAAAGAATGCTGATAATCCGCGACGTTACTACATCCATCTCAAAATATTTTTTGACCAGTTTCCTTTGATCCATTGAGTTAGAGATTAGATGATCATTGTTTTGCTTCTGGGCATAAATGTAACTTCACTATGCGCACTTCTGCTGATTGTGGTAATAGTAGAGTCGAGGGTGTGACACGTTATTTTGGTAGTAACAATAAAAAAATCAAATATTTGTTCCTTTTACCGATGAAAATACGTTTTCTATAACTCGGGAGCAAAAATATCTAGTTTTTAGATGTTGCTAACCTCACTTTGTCAGCACAGCATTCATCATTCAGCACTGTGTAGTCAAATAATAGGGAAGAAAGTTTGAAACACCAAAAATTGCCGATTCTACTTTCCCCCCTACAGTTTTTACTACTTTTAGAACGAAAATAAACCGGGAAGTAAACTAAAATAAGCTATTAGGAGTTGCAAGGATAGAAGTGTGTATATTCAAACTTCTATTATTTCCATGAAATTCTTTTACTTTTTATATTCTCGAAAACGAATTTCTTTAATCTTTGTAAGTTCGTGAAACAAAACATGTTTCTGCAGTTTAAATTCAAATTTGTAATATGTGTAATATTAAATATACACTCGAATACCTTTTTGTTAACAAAGGTATTGGAGTATAGGTAGTGTGAAAAAACGTTTCTGTTGGTTTCGTTTTATTTCTTCTTTAATTACGTCTCCAATTTTTTTAGCGGAGCTAGAAATGATGGAATTTCCTCAGCTTGAGAAAGAAAAACGGAGAAGTAAGGCCCAGCAAAAAGACGATGCATGGCTTTAATATTTCTGGCCGCGGGCGGACAGGCGCTGTGCAAAGTCGGAGTGGAGGGCGGCGGCGGCGGCACTAAACAAATGACGGCACTGACGCGCACCGGCGCTCCAGCGTCTCACACGTCTCAGAGCATCATGCAGACACCGTGAAACTGCCCTGCTAGTGGAAAACTCCGAGATGGAGATTCAAGGCTGGTAAATGCAGACAATTAATCAGCTCTTTTTGTACCATTTGTACAAAATTGTTAATATTATTGACATCGCCAGTATACTAAAAACAACGGATTTCTTCTTTTTTCACTAGGGTCGTTTGTGAATCAGGCGACACTGTGAGCCCCGTGGATGATAAGTGTATGCTTTCCCCCAATATACATGTCGGGTGATCGTACTGATAGAGTGAAAACGGATTCTAATGCTTCTACACTCTCGCATTCAGCTAAAAGAATCCTCCAGACTCAATTACAACCACAATTATAGTTCATAAAAGGAAATTTTGGTAGCCGAAACATTTATTTTTGGTAGCCGTTAATTTGTATATGTTTTCTAAAAACATTTGAAGCCTGACCATCAAAAGATACTGTAAGAAGAAATAAAAGAGGTCATCTTCGTCAACATATTAGCTTTATTAAGATAGCCGGCTTAATTAAGCTAATATGTTGACGAAGATGACCTCTTTTATTTCTTCTTATAAGAACGTCAACAACACCAAATCAGAATTCCCACAAAAGATAATGTGCCCAGAAAACATACTAAGAACCAAAATACACAATCCAGTCATTACTTTAATCACCCGTCCAAATCCTTTCAGGATTTCGCCCACTTTTGTCGCTGAGAGGCGTGCAGGAAGAGGGTTAATAGCTTCTAGATCGTACCGCGGGGATAGGGAGCCATGTTGACTCCAATACCGTGACCAACTACGCTAGGGTCCTCGATTACGGATCTATGGCGCAAACTGCCCGATCGAGATGGTCTTGCTGGTAGATGCCGTCTTGCAGAGAAACAACGATCTACGTGTGGGGAGAACATGGTTCCCGAGGATAGTTAGACACTTCTGTTTATTCATTGTGCCTTCCAGATTGACGAGATTACCCAGGGAATGCCATGAAAACATTCCCCACACTATCACACTCCCTCTCCGGTCTGGACCAGTGCGGCGGAAGTGGCAGGATGTTGAGACGTTCCACGCCTTGTACGCCAACGACCATCTGTCCGATGGAGAAAAAACGTGATTTATCTTATAAGGCCACCTGTGGACACTCAGTGGATGTCCAGCTGCTGTACTGGTTTGCAATTTTCAGCCTTCGTCGCCAATGAGCAGTCGTCGTGGGCGCATGAACCAGGCACCTGCTGCGGAGGACCATACACAGCGACGTTCGCTGAAGAGGAGTCTGAGCTGAGAAGAGGAGCGGATTGAAGAGACGCTCTTGGTAGCCTTTTGGTTCATCTGGACGGTCAGTTGCTGTCCAGTTGTATGCCTATCCGCCCATACACATTTCCACATTCGTCATTCTTCCCTGTCATTTATGACCCGTAGGGCGCCACAGCTGCATTGGCGCCAGTTTTGGATATCGCCATTTTGGCATGCATTTTGGCATATTCTTTAACTTCAGCAGCACGCAAACACTTCACAAACTTATCCGTTTCGGAAATGCTTCCGCACGGGCCCTTAAAGCCAATGATCATGCCCTTATGGACGTCCAATAAATCGTACCGTTTCTGCATTACGACAACTACTGGAATGATTTTCGATCACATCGGTCACGCTTTATATATGCTCCACTGTTAGTGTTATCACGTGTCGTCTAAGAGGGGTTATTGCACGTTTATGTCGAACATAGGCAGTGGTCACATTAATGTGACTGGACTTTGTATATGTCTCAAAGTTCAATTTATAATTTCATTATAAATTTAAAAATTTATAATCACATTATCATTAACCAGTATCTTTATTTGGATCGCCAAGCGATAGAATCACTTTCAGTTATAATAGAACACTAGCACATATTCTATTAATTGAAATATCACTGCCTTGGAAACTAAAAACATAAAATGTTAGTTTCGCTGTTTGCATACAATTGACGTCCCAGTATTCATTGATAAGAATCTGAATTTCATTTCCGCACGCGCAGGATTCATTAGTTTGTTAGAAATGTGTTTTGATTCTAGTGCATCCAATTTAATATTGATTAATTCGGCCATACTGTAATTAATCAGGACAAATCCATATCAACCAATCCAATGATGTTGTTTTCCCTCGAAATAAAACTTAAAATATATGTCGAATATGATTTACTTTTATAGTTACTTGAGAAGCTTATCACAAGAAAACACATTTTTCTAGATAGAAACGACTTCTGAATGTTTCAAATTGAAAGTATATTACGACGTCAGATACGTTTAAAATAAATTCACTAAACGAGGTTTTATTCGTAATCACCAAGAAAATTAATGTGCCGCCAACAATAAATTCATTCGGTTTGAATGTACTAGCAACTATCCTGTGGATGTTGATGTATAATTCGGAGGTAACGCCATCTAATGACAATAAGTACCTAAATTACGACCCGACAGGTCCGAGACCTACAATCGAGATGCAGGCCGTTAGACAGAAATCTCATCTAAACATGCACGTGCATGTTCCAACAAGCCACATTAACACTACGCTCACCGTTGAGGATTCTGTTAATGCACGCATTGCCCCGTCACCGCCACCCCTCCAGCGCCGTCCTCACCGCCACGGTCCCCTTTGGCTCCCGTTTGCCCTGCCTGCGTTGCCGCCAACCCTCCCGAGACTCTCCACCCACGTACTCCCCTTTTCTCCCCTCGTTTCCGCCCGCGGCATCGTCGTTCCTGGATCTGATCGTCACCGTCATCGACACCGACACCGACACCGACACCGACACCGTCACCGTCACCGTCACCGTCACCGTCACCGTCACCGTCACCGTCACCGTCACCGTCACCGTCACCGTCACCGTCACCGTCACCGTCACCGTCACCGTCACCGTCACCGTCACCGTCACCGTCACCGTCACCGTCACTCACCGTCACCATCACCGTCACCTCACCGTCACCTCACCTCACCGTCACCGTCACGTCACCGTCACGTACCGTTACGTTACCGTTACCATTACCGTTACCTTACCGTTACCGTTACCGTTACCTTACCGTACCTACCTACCGTCACCGTCACACGGTCACTGTCGCACGGTCACTGTCGCATGGTCACTGTCGCACGGTCGCCTTCGCCGTCGCCCCAACCATCACCATTACCACCGCCAACACCAACCGGCTGAGTTAACTCAAAGCTAGCATTGTACTCAAAGCTAGCATTCTACAGGGACTAGGACCGGGAGATTCTCATGGGCGAGCCCCAACGATGCAGGATTTTTTTCCACTATCTGTACATATTTGTCAAGTTCAACCGCTTTCGTGGTGTATTTTGTAGAGAACATTGGGAGAGTGAGTTTTGTTCGGATTTACGTGAAGTTTTGCAGAGGCCATCGCTTCCGCATCGCAGAAGTCGCAATGGACATTGACTGGACGTAGGGAACGAGAGTCGCCGTAGATGTTGTGATAGTGAAGTAATCCCGTTTGCCATTTTATCTGTGAAATGTCAGCTTTGTTCTGCTTTTTACTTCCTGTATGAGAAAAGTTCCGCATCCCTGTTTACTCTGTGTTGTTTAAATGGAAATTTGTTTGCCTTCGTGGCTATCTGCAGATCCAAAATAAACATTAAATAAGAGAAGTTTGATCTTTCTTCTTTCTATTTAAGAATTTGCTTTTGTGAACATTAGTCTGGGTATAAAGTTTTATATTTATGTCAAATCTCGTCGTAAAATTGTGACGGGTCTCTACTCGTCTAATATACAAAAACCAATGTTTGTTGTTCGTATTTTATGCGCTGCCGCACCGTTCAGCCTATTGCGATAAAATTCCATAACCTTATTGCTTACACTTGCGCAAAGAATATAGACGTAGTATAGCGGAATTGTGCGTATGTATGTTGCACATGGACGCGCGTTGATGATTTTATGTGCTTTTGCTGACTCAAGCGCTTTACGCAACCTGCCGCACGCTCAAGCATTAAGCCCGTTTCCGCTGCATTTTCTCCCCTGCAATTGTGATATATCGACCGGAATTATTACTTGAACGTTATATTGGACAAGTAAATCAAATATCTTCCAGACAGTGTTGTGGAGAATGCATGCCCAAAGAGAGTGAGAACACTTTAATAAAAGGATACTTCACAACCTAGTCCAAATCAAGACGTAGAACAAAGTCATATTCGCGAGAAAGTCTTTCATCAATTAAAATTTTTGCAGAGCGTATCGTAGAACACGATTAACAATCACGTGACCATCGTGTGAAATGTAATACATTGCAATAGCGACGCATTGTCGGGTCCATTTATTGCCTATAAATATCCTTAGTATGAATACTGTAACTCTAACCCTTCACATGACTTTACTTTACATGACTTTACTTCACGGTCACTAGTAATGTATACATTAAGGGAAAATGTTTAGAGGCGCGACGCTGCCCGTCTGTGGCCCCTGTATCAGGGACACACGCAGCTCTCTGCACAGAGGACGTGGGCGGCTCTCCTATGCGAGTCCGCTCTGCGTTCCCTGCGCTCTATGCGCCACCTGAGCCGAATAAACTCTCGTGTTTCCTTTACAGTCACAAAGCGCCTCTAGTGCTGTTATTATTACTGCCTTGCTCTTTTTCATTTTGAACTGTCTGTGAGTTGATTTTGTAATTATTTGTTTGTGTGAAGTTCGTTTTTCTAAGTAAAGTTTGCTTGTCTCGTGTACTATTTCAGTTGAACATATCGCCAAAAAGCTACTTTTAAATTATGGACTAAAATTTTTTATTTAAACTTTTTACAAAATATAAGATATTTAAATATATTACAGACATTTGATGAAAAATAAATTGTTTTTTTGGCACACTATCGCGTTTGTAGTGTAAAGCAATATTAGACTTACACAATCTAAAAGAGTAACTTTGACGGGATCGACATGCGTGTATAATACAGTCCTTGGTATCTACTTATTGTTGCATGCAATATTCATAATTTATATTCGCGCTAATTATTTTTACATTAAAATTGCACTTTAAGTAAATAATAATAAATTATTACTGTTCAAAAAATAAATAGTCTACTAAGAATCGAATCTGGATCTCCCAGTATTCGTCCAGTTGCATAAGCTAATTCTCCGAGCAGCGATCTACTTGGGCAAGTGCAAACTCTAAACGTGAACAACAAAGACGTTTTGTCGGCAGTTAAAGTTTTAGAAGAATCTAATCTTAAGCCTTCGCCAACAAAACAAAAGACTTTGGATTTTTTAAGAAAAGTCCTGTACTAAAATATGTATTGGAAATAATAATAGAGAAAAGGAAAATCATTTTAACTATCTTAACTATTGTAATATTTCTTACGTTTGCTGACGAGACATAGAAGGAAAATTTGAAAAAATTGTGGAACTCTCTTCAGTATTTAGAGAAGTAAATGAGTGAAATAAACAGATCAAACCTTTTGTAAAGTTAGCCAGTGTGTCTATTTGGAAGAGAGTATCGGGCTGTTAAACGATGGCAGAAACATAAAATGGAATCAGCAGGGCATTTGAAGGGCAACTGCTTGATTTAAACTCGAAGATCAAACTATGAGTGTAAGTATCAGGAATGAATTACACAGTATCAGCCTTGTAATCTCGTAGATTAGATAGGTGAACGAGCAGGGTCTCCTGGTGCAATGTTTACGACAGCAGCCACGAGCGTCAGGGCATATAAGTTCGTACAGTTACTTTGGCATGGATTTTTTCTTTGGTGTAATGGCATGGTAGGACTCTGCCCTAACCACCATGCACCTTCACTACCCCCACTCCTTCTCAAATTTCTCTCTGCCCGAATGGTGTATGAATCTGAGGGATGAATGAAATCAGCTTGCGTGCTAGGGAGAGAAAGCTACCTAATGGGCTTACGGGCCGATCCGTGAGCGCCATCTTGCCGCGTCATAGGCTTACGAGCAACCAGCGGCAAGAGACGTTTCTCGGCCGCAATGGGCTCCCGAGACACTCGGACTTACCTGATGGACGTTAACATCAAGGCTCTCTTAGGTGTAAAAGGCAGAGTAGATAAATCAAGGCAGAAAGCGCCAGCTGATGACCGAAAGTTTAAGCTGCCGTCAAAACACGCAATGATGACGATGAAGATGATGACAATGTTAAAGATCCAATGGTTCGATCATAACAAAAGGATAGACTCTTCGCGATTACTACGAATAACAATAGAACACCAGAGTATCTGGAAAGTGCACGGCTGTAGGCCCAGATGATATGGAAATAACTTCAAAGATGGCGGAACAGCCCACTAATCTTGTACTTGTGTGTGCTAATTGAGTACAGTACTAATATCAAATATTTGAACACAAAATAGCCGTTCAAAATAGATTTAGCCCGTTGCTTTGCTTTAAAACAAACATCAACATACTTTCTCTTCGTTTCACTATTTTGTTATGATGAAACACTCCTTAAAGCACCAACAAATGACATCATCACCATCATCATCATCAAATATTGTATTTTGAAGGATCCTCGCCGATAGTCGTCGCAAGGCACTACTTTAAACTCTGGGACTGGGAGAAATGTCGAAATGTGGTGTGCATAAGGTGATGCCTAACATTCAAGAGCAAATTCACATAATTTACGTGATTTATTATCTGAATTTTCCCCCGAAATATTAATTGGCAAAAGGTGATCATTTTCATCCCCTCTGTATCGCCCATTGAACCATTTATTCTGAGTCATTCTGTTTCACCGACAGAGGAAGTTGATAGGCGATGAGCGTAGAGAGAGCGGAAGGGTTAGGGTGGGCTGGGCCGTCAGGCGATTGCGGCGTGAATATATTATAACTATTGTTAATTATGAATATTTGTATTAAATATCGTTAACACTTTCTCAGGGTAATTAATACAGTAAACCCTCATTAACACGAATTCCAGGGGATCGAAGTAATCGGAGTTCGTGTTGAAACAATTCGTGTTATCAGAGTCATTTAAATGTCCGTATTACCGTAATCCCTTGCCGGGACCAAAGTTTTGTTCGTATTACAGCGAAATTCGTGTTAGGCGAGTTCGTGCTAACGAGGGATTTTGTGAATCTGGATTTTAACCGGTGAAAGTGTGAGTAATTTTTCAGCGGTCATCGTTGTGAAGGTGGGGGTGGGGGCTGTGGATGAACGAGCGCTGGCTGAGAGCGGGGCGGGTGGCCGGGGGGAGGGCAGATCAGGCGTCGACGGGCGGCTGTCGTTCGCGCAGCCGCTAATGAAGCACTTCCTGGTCACTGCTGGGGGCGCGCTGCTTCGAGGCATAAACGCGCCCGCGCGCTTTCTCTCGTCTCATCCTTTAAGCTGGCTTTACGCTTGAGAAGAAAATGGCGAGCAACATTATTCCGCAAGGAACGTTGCCGATGTAAACATTGCGCCAATACATATTTCTGATGTTGGCAATATTTCTTGCTAGATATTTCGGTCGTAATGTAAACTCGTGTGTTTCAATCCTCGGAAAGATATTGCCGGCTGTTGCTGAGACTAGAATTGGATTGAAGTCTCAGCAAGATATTGCTGGAAGAAGCCAATAATGAACACGGTCACATGTGCAGGAAGTACGGTTAAGGTAGACGTATAGGTACGGTTAGGGTTAAGGAAGACAAAGACATTATTTTTCATTGTTTTATCGTAAAATGGGTGTGTGAAAAATGTTTAATTCAATAAAAGTTGTTGTAATAAATATTACAAACCCTCTGTGGTTGGTTATCGAATGGTTCAAATTTTGGTTTAGCAATAGATGATCCCTGATTATTAATTGTTTACGTTAAAATTGATGAAGATTTTAATCTAATCTAAATCAATTTTAAGATTAATCTATAACACATCAACACTACGTAATGGATATTTTAAAAATGTCTGTCAAATTAATAATTGCAAATTTTTTTAAAATGAAAATTACTTTGCTTCCACGTGAATCGAAGCCCACGATAACATTTTGTTTTATGAAAAATATTGAGGCTCCTGTACCGAATTTGCAGAAGCCCCATTTTTCTTTCTTGTTGCCACATGTCCTCACAAAACCTTGGCGTCTCTTTATCTCTTCATTTAGCACAATAAATGCGAACACGACTCGCATCTCCCTTCTACTAGCAACGTCAGAAAGTGAGGTATAGCCTCACTTAAGTTCACGCGCCATTTTCCTTGTGACGTTACCAAACGCGACAACAAACAGTTCTCATGTAAAACGAGCGGCAATATCTTATCGGAAAGATCTTCCTCTCTTTCTGGCAACATGTTGCCCCGTCTTGTTCTTGCTAGTGTAAAGATGACCGCAAGATATAGCAACAAATTGCTGAAAGATATTGCGGAAACATATTACTAGTGTAAAGTTGGCATAAGTCTGGACTCAGTTCTCAACTCTCTCTTAGCATCTTCTTGATCTTTCCCTCCTGGTTGCCTTTCTCCTTCGTCTCCTCCTCCGTTGTCGCCGCCTCCTCTCTCTTCCTGTTAGCTTCTTTCTTCTTATCCTCAGCGTACTCCCTCTTCTTGCCCTCCTCCATCTCCAACACCTCCTCCTTCTCCTCCTTTTTCTTAATTGATTTGATAGTTTGATTTTCGGGTACCACAACTGCTCTGGTCGTTAGCCTCGTTTATGTAGGGAGTGCTTCCAATGCTTGGAGGTGGGGGTGTTCTTCCTCCGTTGAGTGAGTGATTCGGCGCAGAACAACACCTCAGCTTGCGGGGTTTCTCCTACCAGGTATCTCTCACCAGCGGGGCACCGCCCCAGCCGGGACAAGCTCTAAGCTCTCGACGTGTGTTGTAGTGTATCTGTGTATAAGGGGTGAGGATGGAACAAGAAAGAGGAAGGAGAGATTGCGCGCGATCAGTAGCCCCTTTGTTACGGTACTGCTCCGCTATTCGCTTGGTGTCATCAGAAAGTTACAGATCAGAGCAGGCGGCCAGTACAATTCTACTCCAGACCGCGGCTGAGTTCCATCTAGCTATGGATGGAGATCTGTTCAGGGCCTAAATCAGAGTATGAGTTAGGGAAAAGGTTGGGGAAGGCAGGAATACACGCGATCCATAGTCCTTTGTTTAAGACAGTTCCGGCATCCCTTATGTCGAGAGCAGTTAAAACAGTTGCTATCAAAAATTGTTTACAGCCTCAACCATAATCTATAACTTCCTGGCCTGCGAACGTACAACAACAAACTTCTCAGACGTGACAAAAATATGCGGCTCTAACATTTCACACACATCTAAATTTGCAAAAATGGTCTCCTGCCTTTTCCTCGCCGCCAAAGTCTGGTCGACCTCGACTTTCACATCCACATGGATGCTTCATCACCATCCTTAAATGTCAGCTTTTTCTCCCTCACAATACTGGTCGTCTACAACATGGCCTGACGCTTTCCCATTGTTGTTTTAATATGTTGAACGTGGTCCGGATTTACACTCTTCCTTGTGACAAATACAGCTGTTGAATCCCCAGAAGTAACACGGCACGTGTGCCCGTTTGCTTAAAGTTCGGAATCGTTTGCCAAAAGGAAAGATGAAAATAGAATTTAAAAGAAACTGCAACAAAAGTCAGATGTGCCGCATATTCCGTCCATATGGAGTTTTTGATCACCCTGTTGCATGTTATTCTCTCTAGCGTATAATATATTTGAATACGAATTGACCACGTCATAAGTTATGCGTTGCGGGCATGCATGCACAAAAAATGTAGCATCGTCACTGTAATTACGACATGACTTACATTTGATGGGTAAAATCAAAAGCACATTGTAGTATGAAAGGTTACTGACGTTATTTACAATACTTTAATAATGATAAAATACTATAATATTGTTTCGAAATCGCAAAAGAAAGTTGCTTCTAATCCAGGTGTTTACGTTTTGCAACCAATGAACTTATCCACTATGCCAGACGGCTGACAGTAATACAACAACGTTACTAAAATTTAAAAATTAAACTTAAAATTTTTCAGTTACCAAAAATTCTGATCTTTTACAGAAAATCACACCTGCATCATTGTCTTAAGCGCACTTTCCTGTATTTGAGCAAAAGGAATAAAAAAAATTGATGAAACTTTTGAGAAAATTTTAGAAAATGCCGTAGAGGCTTCATGCGATGTACCCCTAAAAATTAAAATATAAGTTTTGAATTCAAAGGTTCGCGACATTAGCTTCATCGATCAGGAAAGATAGGTTTTGATGAAAATTCTGTGTGCGCTTTAGGATCTAATTTTGGATATAAACAGATGGCAGTTTAAAATAAACCACTTTTTAGGTATCTTGTTCCCTCAAAACGTGGATTCTGAATACACTGTTTTTTTGAGAAATTAGTTTACTATACACAGGAAGAAGAAAAATTCAGTTTTTCAATATCATAACTCCTGAAACATATTTGTCGAAAAATCAGCACTTTTTCCTACATCATTTCTTAATTTTCTCTTTTCACGAAGTAGGCGCGGGAAAATAAAAATATAGGGATTTATTGATGATTACGTTTGTATTATTATATCGCAAGGTTGATTTTCCCGTACTTTATTTTTATTTTGATTCCATAAAAAGGTGTCATTGGAATCGAATTATTAAAATGATATTGTGATTCTACCGATTTTTAATGCAATGGCATTAAATGCCATGGCCCCCAATTGGGGATCTCCGACCTTTTTCATTGTTGCTTGGCATTGTGTAATATAATATAGTTAGCACTGAATCATGCTGCCAGAGAACTCTGACAATGTCTGTGGGCACAAGAATACAACGACAATGAGCGAGCGCTACGCGCACAAACTTAATTTGGCAATTAACAGGATAAAGTGTGGTATCTTTAATATGTGTCTCTACAATGTTTTATTTCCAAAAAAGTGTCGCCACAAAGAGGTGTTATTAAGAGTTGAAAATTACGATTGCCGAGTTAGATTACTCAAAATTAATGCACTGCAGTTCCTAAGTGTAGTGGGATATCTCACGAAGGAGTTACTCATGTCATACTTGACTTCAAATTAACATTTTAATTACTCTCGTGCATTTTTTGTTGAGTTTACTATTAATTTGTCTGTTTTAGAGAAAAGAGTATTTTAACTTCACACTACCTTACTTGCATCTCATTTTTATAGTTGGCAAATAAATTCAATTCAATATTTTTTTATTATCTTATCCAACAAGTCATAGTGTGTTTCACAGGAGTTTGTATAATCTCAGTCAATGCTTAAAGTTATTTAAGTATTTTATAAATATTTCAATGACTTTACATTGTTTTATTTAATTGGCTGTGCCTTAAGCATAGATATTTAGAATTATAACTGTATTTTTTGATTTACAAATTTTTTTCTAAACTTGCAATTGGAAATATCATATTTGTTTTTCATTATAGTATTGATTTACCTCACATTGTGTGTATTCATTTTTATGTACTATAAAACAAACACTATGGTGTAGGTGTATATTTGTACTCGGTAGACTAGGTAAGCGAACTCTTGTCGCACATATTTATTTCACTTCATAATGTGTTTATGGCAATGATTTTAAAATACTAATGGACATTGAATATAATATGAGAACTCTCAATATGTTAATTAAAGCGGCAACCACCCAGTTCATTACAAACTTACACGTTTCTTAACATTTAATCTCAATTAATATTAAACCTATTAACCATCTTTACCTGCAACAATACAACACTAGTTGAATGTGGCATCGCGAGCGTTGTAAACTGTTTCAAAAGTATTTTCATGAGCTGAAAATTTCTTTCACACTTTCTTTCTTTCTTTCATGAATAACCTTGTTCAGATATATTCTTATAGTAAATGGCATTGGTCTTAACAATGAATCTTAGTAGCTGATATTGTTATACACCCGTTCAAAAATTCACTAAACCCAATGGCCTTGTATTTTGCCTCCATGCGGAATATGAACTTGCAATTTAAAATGTATAATTGCCATTAAAGTTACTTGCAGGTATAGATAATGGAAATAGCTAGAATTTAGTAGTTACATTTTTTAGCCTTCTTTTGCTAATATGCGCAAAAATGCATATAAAAGATCACCTGTGAGCTGTTCTTATGCGACATTCTCTAATCCTTGTCATTCAATATCATCAATATCATTCTAAACCGGGAGCGGTACCTCAGTGCATCAACTCATGTCACTGCAGCGCCTCTAACCGGGAGGTCCTAGGTTCGAGTCCTGACGGCACAGTGTGTAATTTTGGCCATCTACGGGGCCGAAAGTCAACCTTTCTATTTTTCCAAAACGTGTAACTTGTGCTATATATCAGTAGAAGGATGTTCAGACCACATGGTATCGGTATTGGTATCACTAGAAATTCGCGGAGGTACGGGAAATGATTGTCTAAACATGTTTCAACTTGCCCGCGACGACGCCGCTGTCATTCATTCATATCAGTGCTGTGTGTTCGCTTGTCCTTTGCGCGTCTCTGATGATGTTCAAAGTCTCAAGTTCTTAAACAGTGCAATCTAAATAGTTTTTTCTTTTCACTGGTGGCGTTTTTGTTTAAAATCCAGCTTCGAAGAGCTTGAAAAAGCGTCTTAAAAGGTATGTACTTTTTATGCAACAGAAAAATATTTCGAAAAGTTTATCAAGGGTTTTAGTTTAGAGTACCACCGAGTACTACTTATGGGAACAAATTGGTATTAAAGAATGTAGTTTTGTGAAGTCTATCAATGAAAAAAAATTTGCGAATGTTTGCGAATCTATTAATTATTTCATTCTTTACAGAATGTCGCATTCGTTTTCCCGGAGGGCGCTCTTCGAAATATGGGTGACAAAACCTAAAGACTCCAAGACAGATGCTTTATTTGCACATATTTTGCATGAAATGAAAACTGCATCATATTCTGATAGTGATTTACAGTGTGTAAAAGTTAAAGTAAAAAAATTTTGTCAAACACTTAGTATTAGATGGGAAAAAATAGGGAGGCAAAAAGAACGTTTTCTTCGTTACAACGCTTCTTGGCTCGATGGGGAAATAGTATTTGAAAATGTTTCCAACAATGCATCAGTGTCAGTAACTTCTCTTACTGCAATTGGTCGGCCAGAAAAGAGTTTTATTGATTGTGCTCCTAGAACTAAGAGGCGCAAAGTTAAACACCTCCTGAATTCCACCAGCGAAGAACTGAGTATTGCCACAGGCATTCAATTAATGAAAGAAGGAAAAAGAGATTCAGCAGCAATAGTCAAAGAATTATCCTCTGCCTCACCAAACAGGGGAACTGTTATTAAGAAGGCTCGAAGATCCTTACTCCAGAAATCAGAGCTTACACCAGAACAAGCGCTGGCGTTAATGGTAGATGTCTCTATGTCTAGTCGCCAGTACAAAATACTGCGTCAGCAAGCAGAAATATTTAATTGTAAATTTTATCCACCATATTATAAAGTGAAACAATGTAAAATGCTATGTTATCCACAAGGTGCTGTGATTACAGAAATCTCAGCAGAAATACCTGTGCAGTCACTAATTAACCACACAATCCATCGATTATGTCAAACCGAAGAGGTCTGCAAGAAATTGCGTTTGACAAAAAAATGCAATTTTGACATAATCATGAAATGGGGTTGCGATGGTATGGAGCAAAATCAATATAAGCAGAAGTTTTCTCAGCAACATTTCAGTGATGAAAGTTTTTTAGTATTTCTGTTGTTCCTTTGGAAATGCACTGCGTTTCGACCAATTCAAAAGACATTATTTGGAAAAACCCGGTTCCATCTTCCACTAAGTATTGCAGGCCATTGAAATTTGTATTTGCAAAAGAGTCAGCAAGTTTAATTACTACAGAAGTGAACAAAATTAATTATCAAATTAATAACCTTAGTCCCACAATATTTGTTCTTGACAATGTAGAAATTTCTGTAACTACTACTTTGGTATTTTGCATGGTCGACGTAAAGTTTGTAATGCCGTATCGTGTTGTTCCTCTACCCAGACATGTTATTTATGTGGGCAAAACCCACTGAAATGAATAATTTAAATGTCCTATTAAAAAAAGAAGTGAAAAAAGAATTCCTTGCTTTTGGCATATCACCCCTTCATTCATGGATCAGGCTGTTCGAATGTATTCTGCACATCTCGTACAGGTTAGAAATTAAGACCTGGCAGGCAAGGGGATTTGAAAATAAAAAAAAGATTTCTGAGAAGAAGAAATATATTCAGGAGAAATTCAGAAGTGAGTTAGGCATTTTAGTGGATATGCCTAAACAGCAAAGTGGAAATACAAACGATGGAATTCTGCGCGCAGATTTTTAGAAACCCTGAGAAGGCTGCAGAAATAACTGGAGTTAATCTGGAATTAATTAAGGGTTTAGGAATTATCCTGGAATGTATAAATTCTGGTCAAAGAATTAATGTAGATAAATTTGAAAAATTCACTAAATATATTTACAATCTCTATCTGAAAACTACAGCTGGTATCCAATGCCTGTAACCTTACACAAAATTTTGTTTCACGGGAGAGACATTATTGGTACATGTATATTGCCTATTGGACAATATTCAGAAGAAGCCCAAGAGGCCAGAAATAAACATAATAGGCAGTACAGAGAATTCTTCACTAGGAAGACCTCCAGAATTGACACCAATACAGACCTGCTGAACAGATTGCTCATTACGTCTGATCCATTTATAGCTAGTTTACGAGTTCCTTCAAAACCCAAAAGAAAATATCAACGCAAAAGTGTTTGATTTGCTAGAAATGGATCCATTAACAGCAGACGCAGATGATGAAGCAGATTCTTCTGATGCCTTCAGTGATTCTGAATAAATAAATAATTTTCTTGTTTAGAGTTCGTATTTCAGCAAATGTATTTTGTTTTGTTATATTTTTGTTAAAATATTTAAAATGTTGCTACAATGACTCGCATTGTATAAAATTTGTAAAATTTTAACTTTTTGGTTAATTTAGTAAATTATAACATGATTTAATTCAATTCAGGGCTTTAATTTTTGCTTTTATACTTTCGGCCCCGTAGATGGCCAAAATTACACACTGTGCGGCGGCAGGATTTTCGACACTAGCTTTTCAGCTAGGTCGAATTCAGACGCTGTCTGGAGGAGAATTCTGGCGGCCGGCTGCTCTGATCGGTAGTTTTCTGTGGGGTCTCCGATCAACACCAGGCGAATGTCGGAGTAGTACCCTACCAAACGGGCCACGGACCGCGCGCGATCTGTCCTTCCTCTTCCTTGTCCTATCCTCTCCCCTTACACACACACACACACACACACACACACTTACACTAACATGCACTACACTACCACATATTCCGGGAGACCGGTCGGAAGCTTAGAGCTTGTCCCGGCTGGGGCGGTGCTCCCCTGTGGGAGAGTCCTGGTTAGGGGGAAACTCCACTAGCCGACGGTAGGTCGGCGCCGGATCTCGCCATCCAGCGGGGGAAGATCACCGCCATCTCCCGGGAAAAACATGCTGTAGCGTCAGGTTGGCGGCCGTGGGTGGGAGGAGGAGCGGAAGTATCGCATATCTGCGGGCTGAATAGCCTCGGCACCACGGCGTTGGAATACGTATATTTAGACCAAGTGGACGCCAGCTTGACCTGGATGGTCACGTGGTACACGCGAGCCTCCCTCCTACACCAAGGACGATCACGTGACGGCTACACTCTAGGTATAAAATCGAGCCGACGAGCTCACACGGGGGTTTCTTTTGGAAACCTCGCGCGATGCGCAGAACTTAACGCCCAGGCTGGAGCGTGTCGTGCCTCTTGCACGGGTGACGAGGTCACGGTAGTGGCGCGGGAGAAGCGTCAGTGGAGGCGGGGCCTCCCTAACTATGTGGGGTAAATAAACCTGTACTTACTTCTAAATGCCTTTGTGTTTTTCTCCATGACGCCACAATGCACTACACTAACGAAGCTAGGGACGAAAGCAGTTGACGCGTCCGGAAACACGAAAAAAAATCAATCAATAAATCAATCAATATCATTCTAAAAAAAATTACGTTGCAAAATCTTTTACAGCTACATTTGATTCTGGCCCCGATTTCCTTAACACTTCCATATTTTTCTCCCCTAATTTTTGAAAAGATTAAAACTCCGCAAACGCCTAATGTATGTTCACTTTTACTTCTGTAATTGCTCTATTAATAGTTTTGAGTGCTAATATAAATTGAAACCGACGTTGACTGGTGCCAATTTGAAACGAACCCCGTCTTTCTATTTAAAAACAAGGCCCACTTGGAGCGACATTTGGAAACATAATTATTACTGATAAATGTGATTTGGGCGCCAGGAAAATGTTACACTTGCTTACACTGCTTCATTTCATGTTTTCTATCTAACCAGTATTTAAGATAACTCTATTGATGCGTGATGTTTCTGATGGAGAGTCTATTGATTAACGATAATGTATTGTTCAGTCGAAGTCGAGTCAGTTCGTGTTCGTTATTATGTACCTTATTAATGTAATTAGCTGCCACCGGGTATACCCAATTGCAGTTTAAATAAATTTATTTTTATCTTATCTTTAATGTTAATACGTTTTTATTATTACATAGGGAAAATAAAAAAAGTGTTTTCTTCGCTCTATCGCTCATAAACATCGCCGCAACCACTTCATTTAATGCCCTCTAGGGGCACAGTTCACTGTGTTTGGAATGTTGTGAGAGCGAGATCACTTCAAAACAGAAGATGATAATGATTAATGGCTTAATGGAGTATGTTCTCGTATCCCTTACTACCCTTATTCAAAATTTGAACTAGTAGGTCAGAGTACTGGGTATTTCATTAAGCGGTTCACCGCACTGTACTTTTTGGTCGTTATCTCATTACCAGCATCTCTAAATTTTTATAGTAACAATAGTTTATTAGTATATTAGTAATTTATAGTTAATGGTATTGTGTATCAATTAGCTGAACTTACCCATATATCCACAGGAAGCATGCTACATAAACTACTAACGAATAAACTGCGAATGGTATTTTTATGTAATATATCAGAATATGAATGTACTGAACTAATACATTGTTTTCTTTCAGGTAAGTAGCCGGCCCTTTATAATCCACAATTTTCCTGCAAGGTACGTTATAGTGAATTTATTTATTTATTTATTTTACGTCAAAAAAACAGTTAAAAAACTGCGTATGACGTGCTAAGGGGAAAAGTGAATTGTGTGCACATTTTCAAAATTCTGTGATCCCTACACTAAGTCATATACTACTTAAATTTTGAATTTTGAAAGGGAGAAAAAAACAACAAAAACTCCCATGTAGTAAAATCTATTTTCAAGGATAAATAAGCAATAAATTTTGGCTCTTATTACTTCCTGCCGCGACAACATGGAAACGATCATTTGAATAATTGTATTTCCCACTGAATTCTAGAAGACGTGCACAGAAAATGAAGTTACATTTATGTCCAGAAGCAAAACAAGGGACCATCTCAGCATTTGCTCAATGGATCAGGGAAACTGGACGAAAAACCTGATCGAAATGGGGGTCATTGACCCGGAAGCTGTAGTACAATAGTTGTTACAGGTTGTTTATACTCATTTATACAGTCCAAATGGTAAATAATGCATTATGTATCATTGTTAAAATTAATGTTACTTTTCTTGTGATGCTCAGTATAGTCTCTAATTGTATAGAAACAGTTATGCAGCAGAAACGATTTCACTTGGGATTTAAACTTTTCTATTGAAGTTAATCGTTTAATGTCATCTGGCAAAGTGTTGTAAAATAATGTACATGTATTGTATGTGAATTTTTTGTAATGAGCTGTTGATACTGTCACCTGGTGAATATGATTTCTTCGTCGAGTGTTATAGTAATAGACTTCGGCATTTTCTGAAAATATATTCCCGCTCTTGAGCAAGTCATTTTTTACAAAAACCACTGATTCGTAAATAAAAAGACACGGTAATGGTAGAATTCTAGATTAATGAAGAGAGGCTTACATGAATCACGTGGTGGGATTTGGTTATTATTCGTACAATTCGTTTTTGTAATCTAAAAGTCTGGGAGCTATAAGATGTATTTCCCCAGAATATTATGCCATATCTCAGGCGGGAATGAACATTCGCGAAGTATACACAACGAGCAGTATGAAGGCTGACTGAATTTCCAAGAATTCTGAACGCGTAGCATAATGAACTTAATTTTGTGTTCAATTCATTTAAATGGACGTTCCATTTAAGGTTTGACTGAATTGAGAGACCTAAAAATTTTGTTGCCTTAACATCAGTCAATGGTACACCGTTCATTTTCAATGGAGCACAGAATTGTTTATTTGAAATGGACGAAAATATGAAATGAATTATTTGAAATGGACGAAACTATGAAATGAATGAAAATATTCTTCTTGAAGACTAAGTTGGTGCACATTCTTTCGTTGTTCCCCGAACCAAAAAAAAGTAAATGGAAGGAAGTAAATGTTTAGCCACTTTTTAAAAATACTTTTTTTTTGCCCTTGTACTGCAGGACACGTGTTTCGGGTTTACAGGAGGTTAGAGCTTCTGTCTCTAGCCTTTTCTTGCATTATTTTCCCCACTTCCAGGGTTCTCTGTAGATTAAGTTTTACAACACGATTTCTGGTAGTGGGAGAAGATGGCGTGGCAAGCGCCATGCTTCATGTGTTTATTTTTCTTAATATTTACTGTAAATAAATACATTAATTATTGGTACTCATTTTGAAATCAGGCGGAGTGAACAACAGTGTCGACCTGAATAGGACATAAGCGGGTCAAAATCCCCTCCTTTGATGGGGTTTGAACCCAGGGTTTAAAATATTTAAAAACTGTGTAACGTTCTAAGGGGGGAGTGTAAACTGAGCAGGACTTCTTGCGCTCTGGGATCTCTCTTCTCTGGACTCTGGAATCTATCTACATATGCATGTTAAGTTGAATTATGAATACAGGTAGTAACGAGTTTTTGGCTAGTTTTTGTATGAAAATATTCGCTTCCGTGTAATAAAAAGTATTTGCAAAGCAAATCAGATACAGCTTTTCACCATTATCCCTTATCGTGCCCTTTATTTTGGAATCGGCTTACTGCCGCAAGAGAATGGAAAACGATTATTTGAATAACTACATTCTCCATAGAGCTCAAAAAACGAGCACAGATGATGAAGCTACATTAATGTTCAGAAGCGCAAAAAGGGGCCATCTCAGTATTTGCTCAATGAATCAGGGAAAATGGACAAATACCTGACCGAGATGGGAATCATTGACCCAGAAAGTGAGGTACAATATTTGCCTATTTACCCTTTTAGGATTATATACGTTAAATGATATAAATATTCTTGTCAAAGTCAATTCTACGAATTCTCCTATTTTCCTTTTTGATGCTTATTATTTTTTAATTGTATAGAAACAGTTATACAGTAAAAGGATTTTACTTTGCATTTGAAATTTTGCATCTATTTTAGTCGTGATGAATTTGATTACTACGTCGAGTGTTATCGTTTTATACATCAGTGTTGGCTCAAAATGTCCCCCACCTTGCATGTTTCATTTTTTACAAGAAAAAACAACAGCACTGATTCGTAAATCAAGAACAAAGGAAATTGTAGAATTTCTAGCTTAATAAAGTGAGGCTTATAATCTCGCTATGTGGAATTTGCTTATTGTTCGTGGAAGTTTTAGGTAATATAAAACTCTGGGAGCTATAGAATGTTTCCCAGAATTTCATGCCGTATCTCAGGCGGGGCAAAGTTATTTGTTCTAGGCAAAGTTTTTTTTACTTTTGATACAAGAAAAAGTCACCAAATTAAACATAAAGTTGGTTATCTGGAACATATTATCTGTAATCTAGGAACTCCCTTTCCTAAAATGTCAATAGATGCCATGTTCTTTTTCTAATATCCTGGCCACCAACGTTTATAATCAATTACATCGGAACAGTTACGGATAATGAATTGGACATTTATTCTTTTTGCTAGAAGCTATCAATTCCACAATCAATACGATATTTAAAGTGTAAATGCGATCGAAATTAATGCCTTAATTTCCTCTTTAGAATAGCAAAATCTCAATCGCACGGGAGGAAGGAATGTGCTCAAATCGGAAAATACTGTTCAATGCTTTTATATTTACCTGTAGAAGCAAGAGCTGATGTGACCCTCAATACTGTAATTTTTTTTACCTCCACAGTCATTGAAAAGATTTGGAGTTTTTCGACGTTGGACATCGATGTATTTAGATTTCCATAATAAATGTTGCAATCTCACTAGGTCTTGGAATACCATTCCTTCATGGTACACAAAGAATGTAGCAGAGTCATCCTTCAGAATACGGACACGAAAAACATTTTCACTCTGTTGGTGCAAGTAGAATGCCTCTTGTAATGATATTACAGGAAGGATCAAATTTTGGGTAAAGTCAATGCACACTGCATTTAAATCGCGTTGTAAACGTAAAATTAACAATCGGATGGAACTCCAAAGTGAAACCGCTTCTGTTGCTTTAGAGTAGCAAGAACCCAAGTCACTGACGTTGTATATGCATTCATTCCTATTGTAGCGGCACAGACCACCACGAGGTATTTCGGCCATAATCCCTTGCAGCCACAGGAAATCAAACAAAGGGACGGAAATGCCTAACGGCTTGTCAAACCCACGCCAAGGAAAACCCCTGACGTCATGGGAAGGGCGCGACTCGTCTGGTGAAAGGGCGCGAAGGCCTACGTCACAGGGCGGTTAATAGACGAGACAAGTCACGTGACGCACAACCCGATGCGTGATTGGCGGAGAGCCACCGCGTCATCATGACGGGAGAGGGAATGGCGCGTGCAATAAATAGGGAGAGAAAAGCTTCCACCTTCTTCTTATTTGAAAATCTTCGGTGAGCGAGCTTCTGTTTTTTCTGAGTCGGAACTGGCTCGGCTCCTCTGGGTATCGCGTCGCCGTATGGCTGCCGAGTGCCGCTATCAGTGTCTCGCGCTGAGGCGTTAGCCGCCGAACGTGAACTGGTGCAAGCGTGGACGTTACCGCGTGTACGCACGCAATCGTGTCCGCCCCACATGTGCGGGCACCACCCGAAGAAACGGAAGACGGAAGGCGCCTTCCTGAGGCATCGCTCACCACGCCGCCACTTCAGCGAGTTGCGAGGGAGACTGAGCGACTGAGCCTCGCTGCCACCGGAGACCACCACTACCAGCGCCGATCACGGAGCATTCGGGTGAGATCGCCAAATAGGGCAACCGCCCACGAACATTTAAAAGTGGAGAGAAGGACGGTTGTGAGAGAGAGAGGAATAGATCGTCAGAGCGCAGTAGGCGTAACTTATAATTTAATACTGATATGATGTATGGGGCATAATTGTTTATCTTGGGTGGGTATTAGTAATTAAAGTAATATTTATTATATAATCAGTTCGTTTAATGACTGAAAACCAGAATCCAGTCATGCATGTCTCCCGAATCCTCTGCCAGCGTCTATAAGTGGCTACGCAGGTGAGTTCTCACTACCACTGGCAGCCGGGCAAGCAGTCAGCCCACGTTGGACAGGGCAGAAGCTCACAATGGCGCCCAGCGTGGGGCAATTTTAAATAAATCTTATTTAAACTGAGTATGGGGGGCAGCCATAACCTACCAAATTTTTTTTAAAATTCTCAGAAACGAACCGGGAACTGCGCTGTAGACGGACGAAGAAGCAAACCAGTGACGAAGCAAGTGTTGTTATCATTAAATAAAGATGGAATCAACTTTGATGTCACGTGCTTAGTATTGACGGGTATGTCTGTCGACGTAATTTTAGGAGCTGATTTTCTTATTGAAAATGAAGGGATAATTAATTTTGCGAGGGGTACGGTGACGCTTAACCCAAATCAAGTGTTGGTTTTTGATGAGAATGGGGCGGGGGAAGAACTTATGAATGAAGAAGTCGCAGTATGTAGTTTATCCATAGATGAAGTTACGAGTTTGTTATTGACAAAGCAAATCAAAATCGATTTCTTACCCGGCACAGGCACTAAAATCAAAGGTTAATGAGAAAATCCACGAGATGATCGCAGATGGTATTATTGCCCGGCAGCCCACAGTTTATATTAATCCAATTATCATAGTGAAGAAAAAAGACGGAAGTGTTAGAATTTGCCTCGATGCGCGCCGCATTAATGAAGTGACGACGCCTGCTTATGATTCGCCACTATTAATTAGTGAATTACTTCAGAAATTTCATTCTACCAAAATTTTTTCGGCTGTGGATCTAGCAAATTCATATTGGCAAATAGCTATTGCACCCGAGGATCAAGAGTACACAGGTTTCATTTTCGAAGGACAGACATATGTTTGGAGGCGTGTCCCATTTGGCATGCGCAATAGTGGTGCATATTTCATACGATGTTTAAATGAGAAGTTATCCAGTGGAATTAAACAATATATTACGCCTTACGTGGATGATTTAGTAATTTCCTCAACAAATTTTAAAGAACATCTTGTAAATCTGGAAAATCTATTTCAAACTTTGCTGGAGAATAATATACAGTTAAATCTAGATAAATCCAATTTTGTACAGACAGAATTAATTTTCTAGGATACGTGGTGGATACTGATGGTGTCCGTATCGACAGTGATAAGGCTCAATCAATTTCACAGATTAACCGCCACGGAGCATTAACAACTAAGAAGTTTCATTGGCATTTGCAATTATCAACATTATTCATACCAGGATACAGTCAGCTTGTTAGTCCATTACTTCAATTATTAAAGAAAGGAACGAGATGGTTTGGACGGCTGAACATAATGAGGCATTTAAATTACTTAAATTGGCATTCAAAATGCTATTTTATTACATCATCCCGACTTTGACAAGGAGTTCTTCGTACAGACAGATAGTAGCGACGTAGGCATAGGATGTGTCCTTTTCAAAAGATGAACTGGGAAATGAATTAATAGTATGCATCGCCAGTCGTGTATTACGTGGACCAGAAGTTCGATTTTCAACTTCTGAAAAGAAAATGCTCGCATCTATTGGGCCCTACAAAACTACGCGGTTATTTGTCGTTTCGACACTTTACCATTATTACTGACCACAAATCGTTAACTTTTATTAATAAATGTGAGGTTACAAATGCACGGATACTAAGATGGACTTTATGGATACAGCAATTTAACTTCACCATTGAACATTGCCCGGGAACAAGTAACATTATTGCGGACTATCTTAGCCGATTGCCATACCTATTAGAGACTACGAATAGAGACGAGCCGTTCTTTCAAATGAACGCCTCCAAATTAATGTGGATACACTTCCTGAAATGCGACCAAACAATTTGAGGAGTCTTCAAGAGCAAGACCCAATGATTGGGGCGGCGAAGAAATTTTTAAAGGGAGTATTGGAGCCACAGAGCGAATACATCAATAAATTTCGAAATGACGCGGGCAGCATTAAACTATCAAACAACCTAGTTCTATTTCGTACCAGAAAGGACCCAGATACTTTCAGAATTTGATTCCTGACTAATATTACGGAAAATTAATTACATTTATGCACGAAAGTTATGGACATTTTGGCGGACATAAAATTGTGAAACTCATTTCAGCTTTCGCATATTGGCGAAACATGGCAAGGCAAACGCGTGTTCAAGTCGCGAAATGTGTCATTTGTCAAAAGACGAAGTTTCCCAACCGCCATTACGAGGGGCCGATGCATCACATCATCCCGACAGCTCCAAATGAGCTAGTGTGCTTAGACCTATTCGGACCAATGCTCACAGCAAAATATGGCTACAAGCATGCTCTAGTTGTGATAGATGCATTTTCCAAATTCACGCAAATTTACCCTATCACGCGGCCCACAGCAAGAAACTGTCTCAACCCACTGATTCAACGATACTTCAAAACTGCTGGTAAAAGTAAGAAAGTTCTCAGTGATCATGCCTCACAATTTACTAGTCACTTATGGAGTACGACCTTGGATGAATTGGGTGTGCAAGCAATATTTTCGTCAATTCGCCATCCTCAAAGTAACATAAGTGAAAGATGCATGAGAGAGCTGGCGCGACTCTTTCGAGTGTATGTTTCGGAACGTCATAAAGCGTGGCCTGAAGTGCTACCTCATATAAACAAATGGATTAACTATATTCCGCACGATTCTACACAGATGGCACCATTTGAGGCTCACTTTGGCAAGAAACCTCCTTCACAGTTTCCATTACTGTCACGTTTAGCAACACACGAGACCCCTAATTATGAAGAACGTACGTGGTCTTCAAAAGCAACCTCCAGAATTGCTTGACTAACGCTATATCTGTCTGAAACGATGCACATTAATGCAGAGAATGTGATTGCACTAAAAATTTAATAAGGCCAAAGACATGACCAACGTTTCTGAAATAAACAATTCGACTAAACATTACCTCTAATCTGAACTTACTTTCAACATTTTGTGTACTGAAAGAAAACCTGAACAAATATTACCAAAAAATATTTTTGGTCAAATGAGTCTCATCCATTTTGTACACACGTACGAAAACACACGCATACTCTCGATCACACGTACAGACCCACACGTACGTACTAGTACACACTCCCCATTCAGGAGGAAATGTATTGTCTAACAACGTTCTCATCTGCTGCTTTTTCATTTTTCGGACGATCCACGTTACGAAAGTTTCATTGCCAAATTTTCAAAATATGCAGTACAAAAGTAGACCTAACTTCAAGTTTTAGGACTATTTTCTAAAATTTAAAAGTGCAATTTTTCAGAGTTTAAAGAATGCGATTATCAACAGTAAAGTTATGTAGGTAGCGTTGCTTTCATTGACGAATGTAACGGCCCCCAGGCGATCTTTCTTCCTCTTCCTTATCCTATCCTCGCCCCTTACGTACAAGCTCATTTCATCAGACCAATGCTTGTTTCGTTGGGTGCATTGAGATTGATTGATTGATTGATTTTTTTCGTATTTCCGGGCGCGTCAACTGCTTCCTCATTATTCCCGTTAGTGTAGTGAATGTTTTTTCCTCGGGAGTTGGCGGTGATATTCCCCCGCCGGATGGCGAGATCCGGCGCCGACCTACCGTGGCTAGTGGGGTTTCCCTCTAACCAGGACTCTCCCACCAACGGGGCACCGCCCCAGCCAGGACAGGCTCTAAGCTCCCGACCGGTCTCCCGGAATATGTGGTAGTGTAGTGCATGTTAGTGTAAGTGTGTGTGTAAGGGGGAGAGGATAGGACAAGGAAGAGGAAGGACAGATCGCGCGCGGTCCGTGGCCCGTTTGATAGAGTACTGCTCCGGTATTCGCCTGGTATTGATCGGAGAAACCACGGAAAACTAACAAGCAGAACAGCCGGCCGTTAGAAGTCTCCTCCAGACAGCGACTGAATTCGACCTAACTGAAAAGCTAGTGTCGAAAATCTTGTCGCCGTCAGGACTCGAACCTAGGACCTCCCGGTGAGAGGCGCTGCAGTGACATCAGTCACTGAGCTACCGCTCCCGGTTAGGGTGCATTGAGCTTCAGGATCGTACACATGACCCGAAACAGCGCGTGCCCACACCGCCCCCTGGGCCGGGGCCCCCGGCGCGGGGGCGGCAGCGCCCAGGGCGAGCAGGAGTCGCGCGCGTGGGCGGCAGACGCAGGTCACGTGCGCGTGGCCCGCCGCCGCCGCCGCCGCCAAGCCCCACCTCCCTCCCCGTGCTGCGCCGCGCCGCCCCACGCCACTCCGCTCAAATCGATATCTCGCGGCCTACGGAGGCGGCGGCTGCACCGGTCGTGCGGTTGCGCGTCTGCTTTGACGCTGCTTGGCGACTGCGAAATGAGCCACCGGGAGAGGTGGCTGATGCCACTGCAGTGCCTCTGACCGGCAGGTACTAAGTTCGACTCCCGACGGTGGCGGGATTTTCAACATATTCTATACAGCTAAGTCAATTTCAGCCGCTATCTCCGGCTGCTCTGATCGGTAGTTTTCTATAGTTTCTCCGATCAACATCAGGTGAATGGCAGAGCAGTGTTCTAACAAAAGGACCTCGCCCCGCGCGCGATCCTTCCTTCCTCTTCCTTGTTCTATCCTCACCCCTTACTTACACACACGTACACTAACATGCACTACACTACCACATATTCTGGGAGACCGGTCTAGAGCTTAGAGCTTGCCCCGGAGGGGCGGTGCGCCGTTGGTGGGAGATACCTGATTAGGGAAAACCCCGCTAGCCGATGGTCGGCGCCGGATCTCACCATCCACCAGGGCAGGATCAAAGTCACCTCCCGAGGAAAAATGTACTACACATACGTGACATTAGCAGTTGACACGCCCGCAATCACTAATGAATCAATCAAAGAAAGCAAAATGATCCGCGAACCGCAGCAGCCTTATTGCTTTAATACTTACTAGTGGACTGCAGTAGCCAAAATTATGCTGATTAAAACCACACGAAATTTTTCTTAAACTTACTCACTGTGCTCAGGAATAATAAATAGCTTACTCTCCTATACCACGTATTAAATTATTCACTATACTATCAAATATTTTACAAAAAACGCTGTTCACTATTACTGCAGTAAAATCGTTTAGTAAATTCGGATAAACAATACAGTAGTTCTTTATATACCAAAAATATAAAAAAGAAGTGTTCCATAACGCAACAGGTCAATAGTAAATATTTAATGGTTGACGGCCTCTTTTCGGGAGCTTCGCTGACGCATGGCGTCGGATGTGTCGTAAGTAGTGACGCTCTGAGTGTGAGCATTCAGTCGGTAGGGACAGTATGAAAATAGGGGAAATAACGCCAAGAAATATTTTCATTTCTCAGTCAAAATTGAAACGGTTTACTTCTTATATTTTCACGAGACCCTAGGTATCTAAAGAAATCATTGACACCTCTCACGTGCTAATAACTGGGGCTGATAATTTTTCTCTAAATTTTTGCGCGCATTGAAAAATAGTTATGTAGATCTTTTCGTCCTGGAGTGATTGTGGTTCTTTCAGTTTGGTTTGGTTTGGTTTTTTCGTGTTTCCGGGCGCGTCAACTGCTTTGGTCAATAATCCCGTTAGTGTAGTGCATGTTTGTTTCTCGGGAGATGGCGGTGGTCTTCCCCAGCTGGATGGCGAGATCTGGCGCCGACCTACCGTCAGCTAGTGGGGTTTCCCCCTAACCAGGACTCTCCCACCAGCGGGCACGCTCTAAGCTCCGACCGGTCTCCCGGAATATGTGGTAGTGTACTGCATGTTAGTGTAAGTGTGTGTGTAGGATGAGAGGATAGGACAAGGAACAGGAAGGAAAGATCGCGCGCGGTCCGTGACCCGTTTGGTAGGGAACTGCTCCGGCATTCGCCTGGTGTTCATCGGAGAAACCACGGAAAACTACCGATCAGAGCAGCCGGCCGCTAGAATTCTCCTCCAGACAGCGACTGAATTCGACCTAGCTGAAAAGCTAGTGTCGAAAATCTTGCCGCCGTCAGGACTCGAACCTAGGACCCCCCGGTCAGAGGCGCTGCAGTGACATCAGTTGATGCACTGAGCTACCGCTCCCGGTGGTTCTTTCAGCCATCCACCCATCCCGTCAAACCACACCTCCCATTCCCATGTTTACATTCACATTTCCTCCCCTCGGCTGTCGAAGGTGCTCTTCTCCACCATTTCAAACGGCAGGAAATTATCCAGACATTACGCAGACCCGTCTCGTCGAAGGATAACAATATTTACTCCAATTACGGCTTCCTAAGTTGTCTTTGGACTTTTGGATAGTGATAAATGCACTGAATAAACATGACATAAAGTTCATTTGGATGTATTATTTTATTGTTTTAATACACAAATGTATATTTTAAAATGTCTGTTGTGAAAATTTTTTACATCATTTTATTTGTCAAAAATCATTTCATATAAAATTTGTCGAATAATCCAAAATTTTCTGTGAAAATTATCTCAAAAATGGGCATTTTCAGAATTGCTCAAACAACATTTTCTTACAACGGCACTAAATTATTCAATAAATAAAACGACTGTTTTAATGTTTTGTAATATTCTCAAAGTCAAATTTTTATTCTACTATTAACGGACCAAAAATGATTGAAATGGGATTGAAAAATGTGAAAAATTCTTTTAGGTGCCGGTAGGCAGCAGCCGTAAGGAACAATACGGAAAAACTAGCCTAGACTGAGGAGATTAGTCAGTAAGAAAACTATCTGGTCCAAAATAGTCTGTGCAATTCTGTAGGAGCCCTTTTTAAAAGATCCATCCATCTGTCCGTTAGAGTGGAAACAACACAGGCTCCTAAATTATTCTACAATGAATGTTCCCTAATCGATCGGGCCGAACGACTTGGTGCAATTTGGGAAATAATTTTTTCAAATTTTGTGGGTTTATTTCACACGAAGCCCGTGCAGTATTTTCAGTACTTTTTAAAACATGTGATCGAAATTTCTAGTAAAAATATAGGGAAATACACTTATAAAGATGACACTAGTCGCATTTGAATTTTGGAAAAATAGGGAAGACATTTTTTTAAACTCTCATATATATATTTGTTTCATAAACAATGATTTTTTTTCATTTTTCTACTTTACAATTTTTTTTCCAAAAAGACTTTTTTTTAATTAACGTAGTAATTTTGGTGCAATTGTGAGTAAAATATGAACTATATTAAAAACAAGATTTTCTGAAAAACTGCTTCAAGTTTTTTCCTTTTAGTTTTTGGTCGTAGAGTACTAAACGCAATGACTAGTATGAAATTAACGTCCTTTTCATGTATTCCATTGATTTTTTAAAGTACACGAATTTAATTTTTCGAAATATCTCTCACGTTGTTAATATTTACATTATTTACTTTATTTCATTGTTTAATATTTGCTAACAGAGACGGTTCAATGTATCTATATTAATGGTTATCAAAAGCGCTCAATTTTTTGAGTATATAGGAACAAAAAAAATCGAAACAGTTCGAACTGATTTTTTATAGAGTAAAGAACTATTAAAAAACGAGTCAGTCTCATTTTCTTCGATCCCTTTGAATTTTCGAAAATCATCGTTCCTTTCGTAACATTCAACGAACTACTTCGATTGTAACATCTGCCCTCCCCTTCGCTCAGCCGATCCAAAGAAGTCTGCGCCATTCCTTCCACCTCCTTCGTCCCTGACCACGACCATAGACTAAAGAGGCATCTTTACTCTATGCCACGACGCAACTCCTTGAAAGCAGGCACCGATTGCAGCCGCGCCCGCTCCCCCCTCCTCCAGCGGAACCCTCACCCTCCTCCAGCCCCTCCCCCACTTGTGGCGCGGCTGATCCTCCTCCGCCGGTGAAGGGTGTCGGTCGCTGCGGGGGGAGGGGGGGTACCGTACCCTTGACGAGGGCTCTTCGCGGATCAAAGCGCGGGCAGAGTTTTTCATGCACCCTTCCCCGGGCGGAACGGGGGGGGGGAAGGGAGGAGGAAAGACGGAGGCGGACGTCAAAAGTCTCGTGATGAAAATGCACAACGGTGATGAAACAGAAGTCGAGTCCCCAACACTTCATTGCGTTTTATGTTTGACGCGCACCCATTACTTTTCTTCTTCGTGCTGTAAAGTCAGTAGATTTATAGTCGGGACGGCGGGAATCCCCGAAGCTCAAGGCTATGGAGGAAGAATGATGGCGTGAGATTAAAGCGTGATAGTTCATTATGTTTTTATTCTTCCTTTTGAGAGTGTATTTCTTCGGTGTCGTTTCTTTTCAACCAATGAATTTTGTGTCGGTTCTGCGATTAACACAATAGCTACATGAATTTAAAAAGTCAGACGTATATTGTAAGTAGGTGTTGATCTTTCCTGAAAGTTCCAGATTGATGAACGAAGTTCATAAAAACGACCATTTCATTGTACTAAAAACATCAACTTCCTAATAAATAACCTCCTCTCAATAAGTACCCGCCTTTCAATTTTGAACCAAGAACTGTCATATTAAAAGGTCTCAAATTTTCCATAGCCAATTAAATTCAAATATTTTCTTGAATTTAGAAATAATGTATAAAATTAGAATAATCTAATGGGAAGAAAAGGAAAACAAAACAAAATGACATTATTTTAGTTTAACTGTATTATCTAGATTATGGATTATTTCCTGTTTTACGTTAAAGTGTTTCCCCTTAGCAATTCTGTTTCACAAGACCTCAAGTGCATTCTAGGCAGCGTGAAATTTTCAGTGTAGAGGAAAGTCGTGAGCTGCAGCGAAGAAAGAAAACAAGCCTTCATCATCCACACGCGAGGCCCAAAAAAAGTTCGACAGTCGAGAAAAATGGTTGTGAGCCAGATGAAAAGCGTCACCGATCGCGTGTAAAGGACGTGGGTAGTGAGAACGAGGGGTGTAAGGTCGAAGGCAATTGACGTGAAGAAGAATGATGAAAGAGTTAGTCACATGTGAGCTAGTGATGTCTAATTCAATGTCGAAAGAAATAATACCCGCAACAAGAAGTAATGGCACAACGAACGGCTTACGTGTTTAATATTTTCCTGGCTGAAACAAATTTCATACAAAAACTTCCTTAACTTTAGTCATGTAAAAGTAAATTTGCCAAGAGAGAAAGTGAAACTATCACATTTTATAAGATTATTAGGAATATAAAATTTTATTATAACAATGAATCATCTTATGCAAATATAAGCATTCCCCATTCCTACGCTCCTTGAACTTTTCCTCCTTTGTGTTCTATGTGAAACATTATGAAGACAACTTCTTGTTTAATGACTTCCGTTTATGTCGTTTTTTTATGTATCTCCCCTCTGGGTGGCCGCAGGTACCGGCCCGGCATGTCGAGACACGAATCGTGCCACAAAAGCATCGGATATTTATGGTTTTGGAAAGATAAGATGAGAGGGAAACATGTAGAGTATTTGTCGAATGTAAATTAATTATTTCTATTTTTATCTATCTAAAGAACTTGGTACGAATAAACGTTTGTTAAGAGAAACAAACTTTCAATTTCTGAACATAACTGTACAATTTATTGAACATATAAGAAAAAACTGTAACATTTTTTTTACTCTTCTTTCATCTTCTCCTTGCAGTACAAAATTCACAATGGGAAAAACTTTAAACAATCCCAAAAGAATTCGCTCTCGATATCCCAAAGACATGTTTAAACCCCCATAAAAATGTAAATCTTCATCCCAATGTATGTATAGAGTGTATCTAGATTTAAGAATATATGTATATAAAATTTGTGTATTGTATGTCAAATTGTTTAGTTGTAAGTATTCGAAATATAAGTATTAAATCCTGTAAATCAGCTAGTAGTAAGATACAAGAGTGAGAGGTTGTATGCTCAAACGTGAATGCCCAAACGTTATGTATTACAAATAAAAATGTACAAACCCCTGAAAGGCAAAACTGCTGAACAGGAAGATAATACATTTTTAAAAAACTGTACAATTTTCTGAAAATTTGAGTAATATTTGCGAAAGGTTTGCGTGAAAATACTGGAGGGAAAGTATGTGCTGGTTTAGCAGCGCTTAGTTTTTAAATTGCAAATCAACATCGTGAATTTGTTATTGTTTTTTTGGTTTTGGTCGGTTGTTGACCGACCCAAAGACTTGATTCATGTTTCTATACGTATGTTGACGCGCTGAATCCGAATATAAAGCCAGAATTGCGTTACTACTTTCCAATTTTTCGTAAATCGCGCAAAACTCATGTGAACGCGTAAATCGCGCAAAACTCATGGGCTTAGTATCCTGTAACATTATTCTCTACAGAAGCCAAAAGTTGGCTGATCCAAAACTAGTAAGTAGTGTAGTGTTCACAGACGGACGAACGGACTTTTGACATAAAATTACTTTTGCGGTATCAGGGGACCCCAAAACTAGTATTTCCGTTGAAATCTCGAAATCTATTTTCCACAGCATAACATAACTTTCTCTATACTACGTACATTACTCCCTCATGTACGTATTGTGACGGACCGGCGATTCGGTCCTATTCTACAGTAAATTTGTAAAAGGGGTCAGGTATTCTTTCTTGCGAATGGACTCTAAGTGCATGCACCAACAATGAAACAATTACTTTTAATGTAAAACACAGAATGCTTTATTCGCAGGAAAGATAATAGATATTACAAAAATATCGTTCCATTGGATGTGTAGAAGGTAAACAAAATAATGGTTAGTATTAATAACTTTCTCACGATACTGACAAACATGAACAATTTTCTTACTAACTACGTAAATATTGCTAATAAACACTTTCTTTCTGCTTTAACTTTACACTTTATACTGTAAATGGGAGCTCCCTTTGCATGCACTGATTCACAATCACCCCGTTATTTCAATACTTAATCTATTTACAGACAATGTGTACCCTTCCAAAACATCCTTTCTATTCTCCACATCAAATTAGATTATTTATCATTACATGGCAAATTCCCTCATCTAATACCCCCTCTCACAATCGTCTACCCCATTTTCCAAATCACTGGATTCTTTTACCGCCTAATAATAAGTTCCTTCTAGTAACAGTCTTACTGGTTTTGCTGCGTCTGGGATTCCTTCGAGCTCACCAACTCCGGATGGGCCGGCGCGATGTGACGAGCCGGGGGCGACTCGCCCGCCACGTGGCCATGGCGCTTCCGCTTCTACCCGGCCGCCGATGCAAATCCCACGCCGCAGTCGTGCTTCGCCGGGCACGGCGATGTCCACTTGCCGCCAGATCAGCAGCCGTCCTCGTTTCCAGTTCTTCCAAATTCGTTTGTTAAGCCCGCCGATGCTGTATCGCTATGTTAGTTTCACTCACGCTGCCTTTGTCGCACACGTGTCTATACACTCATCACTTTCCTCGCCTCACGCCGTTTTATCTTTACTGTATATCACTTAACTCTAGATCAATTAATAGTTCTCACTGTTTCTCATTGTCCTACGTTTCGATTTCTGCTCGATGTCATCGGATTCCTCTCAACTATATATCATCACCGCCATCATTAGCTTTTCCGCACTACCGTCCGTTACCTCTTCCACACCGACTCCACCTTCCGACTGCCGCCGTTCCCACGATCCCCTCCTCAACTGTCGAAGTCTCGTACTTCGCGTTCGTTTCGTCTCGCTTACCGCGGGACACTCTCTTGCTCGGCCGAGTCCGCCCGGACGGCCGTCTCTACCGCGCTGTTTAAACCATGTTGGCACCCGCGTCTATGTTCAGAAACGCGGTGCGTTTCAGTATGTATACGAGAAAGTAAAAAACTGGAGGGTGATGGCGTAATTTTGGCTTCACATTCGGATTCAGAGAATCGACATTCATAGAGAATCTTGAGGTAAATCTTTGGATCTGACAACAACCGCCAATAAAAAAATACAGTTTAACGGAGAGTTTTTGCGATTTAAAAACAAACTGGAGGGTGATCGCGCAGTTCTGGCTTCAGATTCTGATTCTGCGCGCCGACATACATAGAGAAACGTATGTCAATTCTTTGGGTCTGACATATTTCTTATTTAAGCTTCTGGTGAACACCTATCCACATAATCCTTTTCAAGTTAGTAGGGTCTCACGTTGAATCATTTCAATTGAAGAATATACATTTTATAACATATTTATACGGTTAAATCACAATTGTTGGGGTGATAAAAGTATTCCACCTTTTCATTATTCATTATATTTTTTAACTTCACTGTCGGAATATCATTCTTGATTGATATTTTTCTGGGCACATCAACAATAGTTTTTAGCCCCGTTTGTGTAGTAAATGTTTTTTAATATTGTGTGTCTGGAAGTTTCCCGCTTGATGGCGACCCCCAGACCTTCAGTCTGCTTGTAGGGAAATATCCGTCCATTCACCAAGTGTGAATGTAAGAGGGAAGGAGAGGATAAAGAAGAGAAAGAAAAGATCCTCCGCGATCTGGAGTCTGGTTTTCGGGCACTGTTCTGGTTTTCACCAGGTATTTGTCGAAAAAAAAACACGGAAAACTACTGATCAGAATAGACGACCTCTAGAATTCTCCTTTAGATAGCAATATATTTTGACCTAGCTATATAGTTAGTGCCGAAAATTCGCCACCTCTAGATTCAAGCCCTGGGTCAGAGTCGCTGCAGAAACAAAGGCATTAAGCTAATCTCGGGCGGTGGAAATATCATTAACCTGTCACGGTAACACTGAAAGATTATGCTCTGTAAGACAAAGGAAATATTTAAGTCAAGTTATTTTGTGGAGCTTAATGCCTGAACAAACAAATAAAATATACACCACAAATTGTATAAGCTCCTCCTTTCAGACATTTAAAAATACATGTGCTTCAAAATATATGTTACACACATCTAGGGCTTTGAGAGGGGTCGAAGTTGATCTCTCTTTGCAAATGAACTCGTGGTGAGAAATTCCATATATCCATGTTTTATTTGCCCCTGATTTTAAGCAATCCGTTCTGTGGTGGTGTTTTACGGGGACGTGAGACCTCAGACAGGTGTCCTGCAAAACACCAGTGTAAAATAAATTCTCAACTGTTTACACCTAATCACCTTAACGCATATAACGCTAAAATGTTTTTGTTTAATATTGCTACTATGCTTAAAATTATGTTCATACTAATACAATAGGTATTCAATTTGTATAATATACTTTTTCAATATTTTAATATTTATTGATGCAAATACGTCAGGGGAAAAAGTATTTTGAAATAAAACGAAGATGATTTTGTTCAAAATACTTAATAATAAAAACAACTAAAAAATTAATAAACTATCCTCGTGCCATGCCGTGCACGAGGGATATAAAGACATTCATGCAGCTGAAACAAGAGAGCATACAATAATATATTCAGAGAAATGCATACCATTTATTCCGTGTAAACAAAGCGTAAACACATCTCATGCTTACGTTCTCAACAGCTATGCCAAAAGAAATATTTTGTAACACAATCCTTTGGGGACTGGGAAACTAAAATGCGGCGGCATGGGGCCACTCGAAAACTGGCGTTATTTGTTTTTCCTTTAAAGAGAAATTCTTTCACGAAATTCGTCCTCCCCTGTGGATCATGCAATGCGTAAAACAATACATTTGATATAAATGTCCACAAAATGAAGTCACGATTTAATAATATTTCGGAATCTCCATTTCGATCGATATCCATACAAGAATTTAAAGAAAACTAGTTGTGCTACAACAGCCTCTACTTTCTCATATTATTGAGAACGGTAACCAAATATTATAATTCATCCTTTCATTCTACTTACAATTTAGTCATTTGTTGAAGAACGAATACGAGCAACTCAAAATTAGGCAAAAATTATATTTCGTTCGAATAAGTAAAAATGGTAATCGTTTTATTTTAAATAAAAAAAAAAATCATTGACCAACACTTCAATGTATTTGAAATAAATTACTCAATTTCATAAGTCGCAATATTTCATAAAAATCTCATTGTATTAACTTCAATGCGTGGAAAGTAGTTTATCTTTTCTTTACGACAAAACAATAGAAGAACCGTTTGAAGAGTCAGATTGAGAAGAAAAATCACGCCTGACACAAAAAAAATCAATTTAAACTGTGCTAACACTATATTTTCTGTCAATATTCAATAGTATTGATATCATTATTGGAATCATTGAAAACAACAGTACAGCATCGAAAAAGACGGCAAGTGTATATTAAGTGTAAATGATAGCAACGAGCGTTGTTGAAGAAATATTCGTTCCTATGTAACCTATTCCAACCTATGTAACCATTTCCTACCGGAAATGTTCGTTCCTATGTAAAAGAAACTATTTTGCATCGAAAAACGATCCATTGATTTGATATCAGAGACCTGTCGTCGAAACAACTAAACCTATCGCTCCTTTCCCATCTCGCAAAATGAGGGCTCAAGAAAACATGCGCGGGTATTACCTTCTCCGCGTTGGTTGGCTGCGGGGCGTGGCGGGGCTAGGCGCCGCTGCGGGTGCAACAGGCGTATGGGGGAATCAGCGGCCCGAGAAGGGGCGGCAGAGAGGGAGGGGAGGGGAGTGCAGGGGTCGCTCGGGGTCAAAGGTCAGCAGTTCACGGAGCCCGTGCGGCTGCAGGCGCCCCCCCCTACACCCCCACCCCCGCGGTGCGTAGACGCTCGCCGCTTCGCACTTCGCCATCGCCACATTTCACCACCGCGAGAAAATACAACTTTGTTTTGCAATAAAAGGGTTTTATGGAGGGTGACGCCGACGCCGTAATCCTGTTTTCTTCAAAAGATAGCGGCGCGAAGGTTCTATGAAATGTGTATCCAAAATGCAATTCGAGATGAAAGATGCGTTGCAGAAAAAATACAAACAATTCTCCGTCCATTTTGAGGTAGGATGCTCCTCAAATTACTTCAAAGGATATTGTACTATCATTTTTTAAAAAATGAGAACGTAGTCGCATTTGATCAGGTCTGGAAGGGTATATACTTCTTGGCTCAATGTCAGTCGTTAATAATTAAGAGACATCAAGTGTCGATAAAAGTTTTGCGGAACTTACGTGAATATGTTTGTGTCTTTACACTTTTCTTTTTATTTTTCGCTTATTAATTTTTTATTTAGTCGGTAAAAAGTTTGCCGACGGGGAATTACAGTGAAAAATGAAACATAATAAAGACACAAAACGACAAATACGTTACTTGCAAGACAATTATACGAAAATACAGAGATATTAAAGATAAAAAATCATAATCAAACAATGTATGTATAAAAGACGATGTCAAAGTGAAAGATACAAAAATACAAATGTGTATAAGGTGATATTAATAAATATGAACAAAGTGTTAATTGTTAATGTGCAGATGTTGAATTCTGTTCAGTGCCGACGGAGTAGCAGCGAAACAGTCATTCCTTACTCCACGGAAGGCTCGAAGATCACAATTTCTCACAACGTAATTTAAGGTTTTGCGAGATGCGCCACACATGAGAGAGACGGCCCAAAGCCTCTTCTAAGGAGACAACACACATTCCGAGCCCAAATCGGACTCTATTCAGTTTTATCCACGGTCATCAAGGAAGCTCTGATCGCGAGTGTAGGGTTGCTGCCATGAAACCGCTTGGCAGGTAGGGCTAAGCAAAGTCTTTGCATTGGGTGCGCTATTGTATAAAAAAATTGAACTTGTTCGTTTTTAGTGCGTCGGCATCTCTCTATTCAGAGTGATGGAAGCGCTTGGTGAATGCGCAATCCGTTGTTGCCCGTAGTTTCACTATACTCTCTCCGAACAGCATCAGTCCTTTGAAGTTGTGGTGGGGCCATACCCGAGAGAATAGACCATGAGTCGGAGTTGTCTTTATTGTTTCTGTTATGAACCTAATAGTCTGATTGAGCTAAACGTCCATTATTTCGATGTGAGGACTGTTTAGACAAACGGGGTTGGGGTACAATACTCATCACATGAATAGGTAAAGTGTAAAGTACTGGTGCGCCGAATCGAATCTGTAGGCTCCTACATTGTTCCTCCATTTGTTTTCACCATTCTCCCCATTTGTTTGGATTAATATTATTTCGTGATCTGAGTTTTCCTGTGATGTTGGTTAGTCGTTTTTTGGTAGCAGGCACCGCGATCTAAAGGCACTCCAAGGTATTTTGGAAAATGGTTTTGCTTTAGTGATTGATTAGCGAACGGTACTTGTAATTCATGCCTGTCTAGTCTGTTACATAGGTTGAAGAAGGAAACTTCTTATTTATTGGAGCTGAGTACCAGTCTCTTTTTCTTGAAATAGTCAACATTTCACATTTGGTGTGAAATACATAAAACGGAATCTGGTAACGTTATTTATTACAGAACTATGTTTGAATAAATAAAAAATAATAAGTTAAAAAGACATAACTCTCGTAACAAACATTATGAAACCTTTTTATTTTGCATATTATAATTTCGAACTACCTGAAATTGTGTTAAAAGGTAAACCCCAAAAATATATGGCATCTTACTCCACATCCACCAACTCAACACAACTATAACGTTGGATTGAATATCTTATGATTATTTAACAAATAATAGTATTTGGTTTGAAGATAAAATGGGACGGGATTCGTCCAAGCTACGTTACTTGAACGACAGTGAGGAGATGAGAAATATATTTTCCCCTACGTGCAAAATCTATTTGTGCTCTCTTGGGTTTCGACCAATTAAAAAAAATGTTTTGTGCAATTTCCAAGACTGATAAAATTTTAAATACTTTTAATCATCATCATCCGTTTAGGGATTAGAAGAGTCTTCTGCTTCGTCTTCTACAAAGCTGTCTAAACTGTTAATTGAACAATTTTACTCTGTTAATTGTCTGAACTGTTAATTGAACTAATCTCGAACGGCGTACATATCTAATACCACGATGTTGGGAGTGATACATTTGTTAGTGTGCTACTCATTCTATTTTGATGCTGGGACCATCAGACCCTGTATTCTTGTATTTTACTTATTAATGGGAGTATTTCTAATTCTTCTCTGATTATCTCACTTTTGTTTTGTCTAATACTGTTCAGCCTTTGACTTGTCTAGAAAACCTCATCTCAGACCTATGAATTCTACACGTTCTAATCAATGCAATTACAGCGTCTGTAGTAAATTGGTCGTTGAAATTATTATTAAGGAACTGAAGAATATTGTTTTTTGGCACTTTTTTCTTCAGATGTTAATTTCCTCACTTAAATACTGTGCATTTCCCTCCTTAAATCCTTTGGGAGGAGGGAGGTGAGGTGAAGTGTGTGCAAATGGAATTAAGCAGCCTCTGCGCCTTGGAGTAAATAATTTTTTTTGACAAATTTATCACACGTTTTTTTTGAAAGAATACTGCACTATCTCTTTGCAACCAACATCAATCGTCAGAATCTTTGGAACGGGAGTAATAGACCTCACTTCTGACATGAGAAACGTGAGCTCAAAAGGATATAATTGGTCCGAAAGATCCTGAGACACATATCGTCATGATTAAATCCATTCAGACATCACGACAAAACCTGCATTTTTTATTCCAGGCATTCCCAAAACGGATTTTGCAACCGAAATCATAACGTCGAATTATTGAGATAAGGTAATTATGTTGTATTCATAATTTCTGGAAAATTATGGGGTATTCATAATTAGAGAAATAAATGAATAAACCAATTGCTTTAAAGATGACGTAAGGGTTTGGAGCAAATGTTTTGTTTTGCGTCTCGTCATTATATACTGCACTGTTTTAGAACGATCTTCATTCTTTTTATATATATATATATATATATATATATATATATATATATATATATATATATTTCCTGTTCAATTTTCTATAATTCTTGTATCATGTTGTTTGTAATACAATCATAGCCTGATGTTTTGTGAATATTCAATTTTTGCGTTATTTTTTGAACTTCTATTTGAGAAATAATTTTATTTTTGAAGGGACTGAATAAAGTGGAGAAGAGATGAAAGATTCAACTTCGTTATTAAAAATTTGATCTATTATAGGGTTTGAGGTAAAGCACTTCTCTAATATATTTGCAATTAAATTTGATTTTTGAAAATCAGTATAGCCAGTTATAGCACCGTTGTTTAATATTTGTGTAGGGGAATAAAATGTTTACCATTGTTGACCATTGTGATCTGCTATTACGATGTATTTGTGCAATGTAATTTTGAAGTGTGTCTAATTCATTTTGATCTATACGTGATTTGATAATGCGTGATAACATGTTGACTTTTCTTCTAATGTCAGAGCGACGAGTTTGTTGTCAGAATCGTCTTAGGTTATGTTTGGATTTAATAAGATTTAAGATATTTATAGGAAGAGATCGAGTATGAATGTACGGTGTAATGTGTGTACTAGACTATTTATATGCATCTAGAACTATTGTAGTGAATTTCTCTTCATTCTGAAGTTACATAAAACTGAAGAGATCTGAACAGATACAGAATGACAATGTTATCACGCGGCAATAAAACTGTTTCATTGCAGTGACTGGTCTTTTGTTTATTTACTCAGATAACTCGTTGAAAACAATAAAAAGGTTTTTGATGTGTATTTCATTGCGAAGCAGTTGTTACGTGCAGTTGCGTTTGTTTTGATTTAAAGTAACAACATTGAGTAATGTCTTTACTTAATACTCAGTGCGTGTGTAAAATAAACAGTAAAATACTAAAACTTCAATTCTGAAAAATGTTTATCATCAGTTTTCAAGTTTTCACTCTTACGGTACAAGGCTTTCTAAGAAAAGGTGTTTTCTTTATTTTTCAATGAATCGAAGAAGTTTTCAATAGTTTGAATAAATTTAGAGGTACTCGGTCAAATTATGTCCGATTTGACATGGAATGACCCCTTTCTATTCTATTATTATTATTATTATTATTATTATTATTTCATATTTCGTGTACCCCTACGCTCTTTCCGAGTTTCGGCATAACCTGCTGACAGAACGCTAACACATATGGTGAGGCAGATGGTGAGAAGTTCTTGCTCCAGTGCACCTGTAAGTTCCGTTTCAATGATTTAGGGAGAGAACCTTGTGCACTATGTTGGTGGTTGCCAGCAACACTGGGCTCTTCTGCATGGTTCTGAGGTGCCATCATTTAGATGGAGTTTTTCTTTCATAATCCCTCCAATCTTCAGCCTTCACAAGCCCATTAGTTGAAATAACCACTGGTACAATATCTACCTCTATTAGTTTGTATGCTTTTCAGCTCAACTGAGAGTGGCTGATATTTTCTCCTTTCTGCAATAGTTGTCAGCAGATTATGATCCAGTGGGACTGCGATATCAATTATTATTGCCCTACGATTAGTTTTGTCGAATACGACAAGAGCCAGGCTTATTTTGCTTCCACTGTTCTATCTTTGTAAATAATGGGAGTATCCCACAAGATTTTTGTTCTCTCATTAGCCAAAACTTGTTCTGGTAGATATTTGCAGTATGGCAGCTTCCTCATCAGGTCCGATCTTTAGCAAGAGCTTGGTGGATGATTTTGCCATATTATTATGACGTTGTAAATAACTGTTTGTGCCAACTGAGAGCATCCACTGCAGATATGTTGGATAGATTCGTGGCCTTCTGCATAGGCGACACTTGTCGATGTTCTCTTTAATACATATCGCCTGTAGTTAGTAATACTACCTGATCTTGAATGGCCAGTACAAATCCTTCCGTTTCGCCAAAAAGCCCAGCTGTTCTCAGCCATTCAGTCGATCTCTTCATATCTATGGAGGTACTTTGAAGAGCAGTAGCAAACCTGCCATGGAGTTCCTTTGATCTCCACTGCTCAATTCGGTCCAGCTGTGTTTCGAACTCTGATTGTGATCTCCTGGAGCAGCTTCAGAGGTGTATATAGCCGTGATCTTGTGCACAAATGGTCATGGATTCGTTGTTGGTGAAACACTTCTGAGCTGTTTTTCTTGCTGGCGACACATAACTTCAAGATTTAACAGTCCACGGCCCCCATGATGTCTTGAAAGACACAGCCTTCGGTGGAACTTCTCGAGGATGATGAACTACAGCTCTTGATAGAAGTGTTCTGATTTTCATCGAAAGCTTGCAAAGATGTCTCAGACCACTTGACAACTCCAAATGTATGTGATGCTGCTGAAAGAGCCCAGGTGTTAATTCCTGTAAATTTGTTTCTTGAATTAATACAGGACTTGCAGATTTTCGGTCAAGCACGAGTATAAACCTTTCTTCCACTTGTTTTCTTATTTTTCATCCGCAGTTCCAGGGAGCTGCTGGAGGCCCAGATACTTGTATTCATCGCCACTGAAGAGTTCTTTAATTCTCAAATCTTCCACTAAATGAGCTCATTCTTCTGTATTCTGACGCTACCTCTCTTCACGTGAACTACTGCGCACTTCTCCAAAACCAAGATCCATACAAACAGAGCTACAGTTTCTACTAGTGTCAGCATGCTGCGAAGTTGTTCTGCCCTTTAGCATAGAGCTTGAGACTGTCCATATAATTGGTGGGAAATGATCTTCTTTGGGGTTCTTCTTAAAGCATACCCATAGCCGGAAGCATTCAATATCCTACCAAAGGGTTTAATGCTAGGCAAAACCAGAGCGGACTTTAGCTATCTCCTGAAAATGCCTCTACAAATTTTCTAAAGTATCTGTCTGGTAACTGAATTTCTCGCGTTACAAGCAGTGTTAAGTTGCCAGCTGTTCATATTAATGCTGTAAGAAATGTAATGATAGAGGGATGAACCTTGTAGAGTTGAAGACCAAGAATGCGGAATAGAATCGAATGCCTTTCGAAATCAATCCAGCCCACTGACAAATTATGCGCTTTCTTTTTTACATGCTTGGATACAATATTATCTATTATTAATAATTCTTTGCATCCTCGAGATCCTTTCCTACAACCAACCTGTTCTGGCAAAAGCAGCTCATTTTCTTTCAGATGCTCGTCGAGTTTGGTGGCACACGGAGGTGAGAACTTTATAAATTGTGGGTAGACATGCATAGGTCTATAATTCTCGGGGCAAGACGCATTTCCTCCTTTGGGTAACATAATGTCACAATCTATGGTACAAAATTCTGGCAGCACAGATGTTCCTTGCAAAATATTTTGAAATTGACTGCCAATATATCATGAGTGCACGTCGATATTTCACCAAAAATTGCGGGATTCCATCTACTCCTGGAGCTTTCCAATTGTGAGTTCTCTTATAGATCTTTTACATCCTCTGTTGAAACTGGCAACTCTATTCATTTCTGGGATATGACACGCTTCTTTCTTCCTGTCGTATCCAGTATGCTTCATCAAAATGTTGCTTTGGAGTGACCAGATCTTTTGAGACCAGAAGTCCGTCATGGCAGAAGCACTTGGGGTTTATACCATTGTCGCTGGCACCTCTTGACTTAGATATCTATAAAAGCCTTTTTATTGTTAAAGAAGGAGGGAATTTTTTCTGCGTCGCGCTGCTTCATTATACCTTCTTATTCTCGCCCCTAGAGCTGCTATTATTCTTTGTCTTAATTCTCATCTTCAACATTGGTTACTTTCCAGGTCTTTATGTGTTCTTTTTATCCCCAGTCTTCTGAGAATTGAGCGAATAGTTGCGCGAACTATCTTTGAAATTCCTCCTTTGTCTCAGAAATACTCAGCAATATGCGAGATATCTCGTCTAGCTTGGGCAATTTGATTTTTCAATTTTCAACTAGCGGTGGATTTTGTCTTCATAAGGTTTCTTAGAAAGAGAAGTGCCATTTCCCACCCGTACTTTGTAACCTAGGTGCTGACAGGCAGCAATTGCAGCGCAGTGAACTGAAGTCTGGCTACATCTCAAGAGAAGTAGTCTGAGATGTTTGGGGCAATAATTTGGTTCATTTTGCCAACAACTTCATAGACATTAGCACTGCATTTCAGTTTTGGCATTTTGGTCTTAGATCTACCGATATTCCTTTGCAGTGAAGCTTGTTGTCTCATAAATATTCTTGAAGGGATTTGTCAACCATTTCATATCTGAGCTGGGGATGAAACCACAGCGTGCTAAGTTTGTTCTCATGTGCTGTTTGTTCATTTTCATTAACTTGCTGCCCAGGATCATCTCATTTGTTAGTTCTAGTCTCACTTCCGTCTTGGAGAAGATTTAATTCTGCATCTGAGAAAACTTTTCTTCCTCCTTATGGAGTTCAGTTGGCTACACACACGCTGCCTCATTTTAGAGCGCTTTCTCTGGACATATATTTCTCCATCTGGTTAGGAAGCTTCTCCCTGAAGCCCCTCACATTCCGTCTCGCCTTTGTGCTTCTGTAGTATGCACGCATGACAGACATGTTTAATTTTGTCCATTGCATGCGTTGGCTTGATTCCTGAAGCAGTGGGGATCCTGTTCCCAAACTTCTACCAGCAGGTGCTGCATCTTGCGACGCGATATCGATTTGCGGTAGCCCTAGTGGCGGCGCTGCGCCTCCTTAGTTGTTGCGGGAGGTTCACCGCTTCTCCACCAGCACAGGTAACATATTTCACAGCTGCCCCGGTAAGCAGAAACAGCTGCGCGGCCTTGCGAGGGCCGGCCGCCAGCGTGACTTTTCCTTAAAGCACTACCTATAATTCTTCTCTGGGGGCCCAGTACTGGATAATTGGATTTAAGTTATGATCTACAACTGTGTCAATTTTTGGAGGGATCTGACAACCTCCTATTATTATTATTATTATTATTATTACATATACATATTGATGAAGCCAACAATTTGAACTTTTGCAACTTGAGAAGTCTGAGAATCTATCAAAATAGAATCTGAACCATTTTTATACCAATATTTTTCCTTTAATGTACAATTTTATTCACTAAACTGGGATTATAGTAATTTTTCGTTTAGTTAACTAAATATGCTCATTAATTCCATGAAAATCGTTAATTATCTTTATGTTAATAGCAGTGCAATTAAAAACTTACACCAATCAATCATAATTCAGAAATGGAGTGAAATCAATTAAGAAACTATAACATATACGTAGCAAAGGTCAGAGTCGGCCATAAATATGAACTAAAAGTACATCACATTTTACGTACCTACTACTACATATTAACAACGAATGAATAAAACTTAAACTGGGTATAATTGTTATGGAATTATGAACAAATATAAAATATTTAAAGCGAATATATTAAATGGTTTATATAAAACAATAGGTCTTTAGGATTAAGGAATGTAATAGGAAACAAACGCCAGTTGTGTCTACCAGTCTTAAAAGGATGTTATACCACATCTGTCGTGGAAGTGACTAGCTTTTTTCTCAATATTAATACATGCGTTGTGGCCTCTTACCTGTCTTTACTTTTTCGTAGAAGTAATGTTTTCATGACTTTAATGGGCTTAATATTTTATCTGCATTTGTTCAATACCTTCCTAGTATTTGGTAAATATTTCGTAGAAACAAATGTACTATAAACGAAATTCTACTTATAAAGTAAAAAGCTGCGTTAATTACTATAACGAAACGAGTGTATAAAGAGGGTTATAATTGCATGAATGCTATGTTCAAGAAAACGAGTGACGATAGGAGCGAGATGTTACGTTCAATATTTTTTCGTTTCCATTTATGAATAATTCAAATTTTTAAAAAAATTCAAGCGCATCTTTTTACCCGAGGTATGCATTTCATGACGTAGTATTACTTCTGGAAAAGATCTGTTTTGGCGAGCTTTGCATTGTTTTTGTTTCCACGATAGACTCCAGGCCGTGTATCAGGCCGCACTAAATTCGCAATATGGCAGCTTGAAAGATTTTCTGTCGGAATAGCCAACTTATGAAACTATAACTCTGATCAAGTCTCTCGCTTTTGTTTTGTTTGTTGTTCATCTGGCAATCCTCGCGCGGTCTCGAGTCTTGTCCATCAATTCTATAATACATGTTTCTGGTTATAGAATTTAAAAAGATGTTCATCTATAAACGAATATTAACTCTGGTGAATAATTATTGCTAATTAAGAATTATCATTATCAACTACTGCGAGCTAGCTGCTAAAGTGTCAAGTGCTAATGAAAATACAACTTCAAAAGTTATCTGCGTCATAATTTCTATGTTATTAATGCTTTGAGATGTGTCAACAGTTCCTTCACGTTTGAAGTGGTAGTAATGAGTTTTATTGAACGCAAATAAATACCACAATTATTGAAGTTAATTAACGTGATATACATGGTAGTTTTTAAGTGATCCAATGAAATGTTCCAAACAGTCCAGTTATGTCAATATCAATGCAAATACATTCATTTAATTTATCTGTTCAATTATTCATTAGTTTTCAAAAGTAAGTTCAAAAAAATAATGAAAATCATCATTAGTGTAAGTTTTCAATAACTTATCCATTGTTACCAGAGACAGTCATTGAAAACGTGTTATCTTCAAAGGTTCAGTATTAAGTATAGACCCAGATACAGTTAGGCTTTACCATTATTTTCAGTTATAATTAAAATGAATTCAGAAAATAATAATAAATATAATATAATTAATTTAAAACAAGAAATAATAAGGACACTTAACAACAACAAATAATGAATTACTATAACTATTTCAATTAACTTTATTATTATTATTATTACTAAAGAAAACAATCGAAAAATAAGAATAAAACTCAAAATTTAGTACTACTAAATAAATAAATTGGAACGATAAAATGCAAGAACGAAGAGCACCAAATCGCAAATGCAAATCTTAGCAACACTCGTAAACCAACACAATTTAATCCTGGATGGCTTTGAATGTTGGCGGTATCTACGGAAGTAGTCATTGTTTCATTGCAAACTTAAATTTTAAAAAAATGTCCCTACCGCTTGAAGGTAATATATTCAGGGTATTTGTGTGACGGTTGGCAACAACTTTAGCCAACATAAAACGAATCGAAACTACTCTAAATCGAGTATAAATGTATGTTCTCATCCGACAGTGACATTTTTCAAAAGTTGTCTCGTTAGTTCATTTTTAGCTGGCCAGCAGTTCATATATTTACAAATGGAAGGTACTAAACCTTTGCGGATAAAATAAAGCTACTAAGTGACAAGAGAAAACATTACTTCCCACGAAAAGTAAAGACAGATATGAGACAGAATACAACATGTATAAATATTGAGAAAACTAGTCACCTCTGACAGTTTTGCTATAGCGTTCTTTTCAGAACTGGTAAACAACTGACGTTTACATTTTTTACATTCGTAATCCTAAGATTAAATGTTTTATGTATAAATCATTTAATTCCGTCCACGTTGGGGCTATTTCCATGTTGTTCCCATAAGTCAGCTAGCTTAACATTTACGTCCCCAATTTAGTTTATTCATCAGTTGTAAAGCATGAAGTTGTTATAGATACGTAATATGTTATGAAGAGTTTTGTTCATGGCCGACTGCAAATACTTTGATTTTATTTTCTTAATTACCCGATTTGTCTACGATTCTGAATTCTGATTAGTATGTGTGTCGTTTTAAATGCACGTTTAAATTTGCGAATGCTATTAATACAAAGATAATCAATGATTTTTCATGAAATTAATAACATATATTAGTTAAACAAATACGCATTTAATCCCAAAATTTGAACCACTTAAAAATCTTGAAAATGTCAAGAAGGCTTCTCAGAAACACTAACAACTAAAATATCTACCTAAATTCAATGGGCCAGACACTGGCCAGATTGATCGCGGAAGACCATTTTGGTTAAAACCCTTTTGTTTAGCTGAGAGCGTTGCTGACGGATCGAAGGAAGAGAGACTGAGACGGATGGAAATAGTTATATATTTTGCCGTCACCCAATCACGGTCACAGAAAACGTGGATTCTGACTGTATGACTGTATTAGAGAAATTAATTTACTAAATATATGAATAATAATTATCTATTTTTTTCGTGTCTGGACATAAAACGAATTTTTCTGTCAAAAGCTCCATTCATGGATTCTACCTACACAGTGTTTCAAGGAGGAAGTATGGAATAGAGAAATATTGTACTATCATAACAACAAGATTTTTCCCTTTTCGTTTCCAATGACCTCGGCACAAAGAGTTCTTCTGTCGAAAATTTGCTGCTTTCCGGTGCCTGATTGATAAATAATTTTCTTCTACGAAAGTAAGACCGAGAATGTAAAAAGGATGATGCTAGTAAGGAAGTTATGGATATCGAAATTAGATATAGAAAAATATATATTTAAGTACTGGTTGACATGAGACAATGAAATTTACAATAATAATAATAATAATAATAATAATAATAATAATAATAATAATAATAATGATCAATTATGCATGTTGGGCCAAAAGTGGAATAGGAGTCACAAGAAATTGCAGAACCCGTTGAAACCTGCATCAAATTTCTTGAAATCGCAAATTCGAATGAAATTTGCATTTGCATCCCAGAAGCCAGAAGTGGAAGCTAGGCATGCTGGCAGCTACTCACAGGTCGCCCTGGAGACAAAGGATTGACAATAGTTTTTGTGCTAGAAGATGGTGCTGATAGCCGCTTTCTAAGAAGTCGTAACACTGGCAGCAGAAGCCTTGAAAACGGTGAACTCCGTTTTAGTCACACTCGTGGGAGCAACAGCTGCGAGAGCGTCTGGGTGACCAACGCGAAAGAAACCGTCAGAAGACGGCTGCTGTCGGAAAAGGTGCGCTGGCAGCGTCCGAAGGGCAGGGGGCTTGCTGCCTCGCCGCTCGGCGGTTGATTAATGATCGCGCCGCCCCGTTGGCGCCAGGCTCTGCACGTGCCCTCTGCCCAGTGGGAGACGGCTGAGTTGGCAGCTGGAACACAGGAATTTCGCGGGATCGTCCGCGCTTTGGCACTTTCCTTAGTGTGCAATAACGAGACATTTCAAACACTTGTTTAGTCACAACAGGTGCAGTTTTGTCCGCGTATTCTAATTTATTACAATTAATATGTTATAATATAATAATTATTATACATTACAATATTAAAATATTATTTACTGTAAAATACTGACGTAATTTTAATTTTTTGATAATACTTATTAATTAGTCACACTTACTTTTACAATAGTACTATCACTTATCAATAAAACATGTGCCACTTGTTTAGTGCCGTCATTACAAACAACTATGAAACGTGTCTGAGAATATAAGTTATTTATAAGAAGACCGCAGAACGTCTTGCAATTGCATACCGTAACGTATTGTAAGGCTACACAGAGCGACCGGCGGGGCGTCACAATGTCGCTGCACCAAAGGATTAGACGCCAGTGGCCAGGCAGTGATGAGAACAATGAGGTATTAGGAGAATTCTAAGAACTAGGGAAAGGGATGCCCAAAATGCGGGATAAAGGCATTTTTAGCGTGCCGCGTGCAAAATTCTTGAATCCAGGGCAATGGATGTCCAAAATGCCTGGCAACAGGACCAGCGCGGGCCGTGAAACCCAGTGACGTTTCAGGTCACGGGTGGGGGCCATATAAGAACGAACGAGCGCGTGGGGTGGGGTTTGTCGAGCTGAGTGGAACCCTCGTGCGAATGCACAAACTTGCGCCCAGGGCGGTGCGGAGCCGAGCGAGGCTCGTATGGCAACCCATGTGTTGGGACGCCGGGGTGGAGATTTTCCACGGGTGACCTACGTCACGGGAGCCACGTGCTGTGTGCATAAGGTTCGGCTGAGGAGGCGCGGCCAATGAGTCATGCTACATTCTTATTTTATGATCGCCCTGCGATCAGGGAGTAAACGTCTACCAGAGCTAAGAGTAACTTAATTCATTTACTGTACATATTGTGAATAAACCTGCACATATTTATCATTAAAGCTCGTCTGTGATTATTGTGTATTCCCACGACGTCATTAATACATTTATCGTTTGTTAATATCGAAAGGGAAATGTACTATCACCAAAAACAACAAATCTAGCCCATTTTTTATTTTGAATAATTGATATTTTATGAGATTTTTTCTTTTCACTGCATATTTTAATGTATGTATATTTAAGTGCATATATTCCAGGTTTTTGGTGGAAGAGGGTCTAAGGCAAATATTTTCATGTATCTCCCTTTCAAAAGAAAAGTGAATTAAGCCATGCCAATGCTACAATAACAATATAATATTTCCGTTAGTCTTCTGATAAGATTGTTTGAAATTGGTTTGATTTAAGGTCGCTTTCCAACATCATGTCCTTAGCGACAACTATTGATTAACGTTAGGTAACTATGTGGATGAAACGATATGGTGATGATGATGTGGTGAAAGGACGAACACAAATACAACCATGCCCGAGGCGGAACTTGAACCCGCGATTCTTCGGTCCGAGATCGCTACGACACTACTGCCTTAGCGATCTCGGCCACCGCATCGGCTTGATAGGATTGTTTTTGCTTGAACTGCTACTTGTGTAAAAGTTTATTCGTGTGTTTGAACTTAGTGAACTGGCCTGAAATGTTTCGCGCATCTTGTAATAATGCTATTGGTTCTCTCGCTTAATTTGTTTTGTTTATTATAACAAGGAAAGTATATTTTTATTATATGTGTTTGTACTACAGTGTAAAATGATAATATTTATAAATAAACCTGAACTGTTGCTCACTTTGTTTAACGCATATTCTTAATTTTGAGGGTATATATTGACTACTTTAAGTGCATACATTGCCAATTTTAAATGCATGGTTGCATACATTATTAACGTTTTTAGTACTTGAAGTTGAAAATAATTAATTTTGGAATCAATTATATATAGTAGAAAATGTTATATAATCATGTTACACATGTAATGAGTATATCATGTCCCTTAGGTGTAGATACTAAGCAGAATACGCTCTGGAAGAGTGAAGGATATTTTCTTTAGTAAATGAGATTAATTATTTAGTCGCGTCCAATGAATTTTCTGATATTGGTGGAAATATTTATGTAATAAATATGAATAAAAGGAGAATACTTTGAAACATTCTTATGAGAAAATGTTTTTATTGTTAGTCTCAAGTAGTGTGATATTTTGCTTAACTGTGAATATCAGTAAAGATCGAATTGGGGATTTGCTGCACGAGAGAAGTAGAAAACAGTAAGAAAAGAGCAACCTACTAGTTCAGTAAGGGCTTGACTGTGTGGAAGCGAGTGGGGACGCCGTACAAAGAAAAGCAGAGCTTCGTCTGTGCTGAGACAGCGGTTGCAACGGAGCGTCCCGACGTCGGGGCCCTGGGATCAGCGAAAGGAAAATCGGTCTCAGCGAGGCTCGATGCGTCATGGCCAAAGTGAGCCCGCCTTTAGGGAAGCGGAAGTGTGGGTGAGTGGGTTTGGGGTGAGTGCAGGAGGGGGCGTTGGCCTGATCGAAGAGTTTCTAGAGACAAATAGTCCTCCCAGACGCGCCGATTCCCGGAGGCAGTCGCTTCCCCTCCCTTGTGAACTCGAGGACCAGGATTTATTGTCGCTGTTTGACGGAAAATGTTTCACGATTGATGATAATGATTCCCAAATTTTAAAACGTGAAGAGAATTAATTTAGATGTTAAACTTTAAATACTGTTAATGAAGGAATGTCTCATTTTTGAATGTCAGTATATTTATTACATTATTACTGAAATATTAATACGTTAGTAAGTTACTGTTTTACTGCCCGGCTCGTTTCATTGTACGCTCTAGGATCGTTTCATAAGGCTCCACATGATCTCCACGTGAGTCTTAGATTCCAGATCAGTCTTGGCTGGACTATCATATGACTTCAACATTGTTCAGGAATATAAATATTTTAAAACTTTTCATCTTAAACAATTTGATTACGAAATTTTCCTTCAGGGAGCAAATAATGCACAGACAAGTTACACGTCCTCTTGTTCCAACGTAATAAACGTGACAACAACAAAAATAACAAGTCGTAAAATGAGTACAAAGGAAAAGAGGATTATCCCTTCTTTGGCGTCTGTCGGTCTATGCAAGTTAATTGAAGATTTTGTCGACAAAGAACGTTATGGAATATAAACGCTTACGTCATTGTGATCCGTTAACAACAAAAGTCGGTAGAAAATAATGATCGTTCATCCCTCCCTCCTATCACATCCATTATTCGAATATGCAAATTGTCAAACCGATTAGGTGTTAAGAATTCTCCTCCCCTTCTCTCTTTTCGGATTTCTCAGATGATAAAGTGTGTATACTAGTTTAAAAAATAAAACAAACTTCTAAATGATTATTCGCCTAAATAGAACAGAAAATGTGTCATTGATGTAGGAATAAAATGTTGACGGACGAGATGTTGAATGGATGCGAGAATAGCATTTTGAAATGAGTATGCCAAAGGCACTTTCATAGAGCGCCAATATTTTACCTTCTCGCTACGGACTACAGAGAAAGTTACGCAATGCTGCGCAAAAAAAAGGGAATTTTCAGCAGGAAAACTATTACAGGGCCCCGATAACGACTCTGACTGATGTTAGGTCCCTTAAATTTGGAACTGACATTTAAACTTTAGTATTAATTACATGAAGCCTTGGGACATTTTCCAAATTTTCAGAAAAATGACTCCATCGATTTTGATTAAATTTTGTTGTTGAATAGTGTGAAGGACGTTTAAGAGAATGGTGCAGGTCTTATGTTTGTTAAAACCTGATTTTTTCAAAAATTTCAAAGAATCAAATATCGAAGAAATAAAAGAATATCGAGGAGTCTCCTTAGAAATAGAATTATGAAGAGCATATTATTTTCTACTTTAATTAAATCTAAACTTAAAGATAGATTTTGAAATAAGGTCATGTAAAATTTTTCAAAAATTAGAGTGGTTTTCGCGTAATTTTGTGTGAAAGTTCAAGGGAGAAAGTAGTGCTGTTTTAGCCCCACTAGTTTTAGTACGAATTCATGGAAATTTCAAGTATATACTCATGGGATAATTCTCAATATGCAATGCGGCAGCCATGTTGATTCATGTCGACCCAGAGTTCCGTTTGCTTTGCAGTACTCATTGGTTTTATATGGCCATGACTTCTTTATGCCGATCATACGGCAAATTTTTTTGCCACACGTTCCGTATAGAGAAACTTGCCATAAAAAGTGATGGTAAGTACTGAAGCCTAATGCATTAGTTCTCAAAATATGTTGGTTCCATGCACACAGCAATATTGGTCCAGGCAGTTGATAACTGAATTGGTGAAATTTCACATACTTTATTTCAATGCTTAAGTAATCATATTTCCTGTAAGATTTAATTCAATGATTCAATTAATAAATATTGGTTTATATGTAGATTTTATATGTATGAGGGTTGCTAAAAAGTAATGCCCTCATTTTGCCTTCACAAATATTTATTTGAAGAACTTAAATTTACACACACATAATATTGATGTTATTCTACTGACTATTTTTCCACATAATTTCCATCATGGACTTGAACAGCCTTGCGCCAGCGTGAAACAAGGGCGTGCATGCCTTGCCGGTACCAAGTCTTTTCCTGACGGCGTTGCCTTTCCTTCACTTCGGGTCATCTTCAATTTTTCCTCCACGAATAGCGTTTTTCAGTAGCTCAAAGGGATGGACCACCCACACACGGTCAAGCAAGCACCAAAGTTTTTGACACGTACTTGTCGTTGACAAGTAATATTTTTTAAATGCTTTCATTGAGCGACAGGTTTTGAAAGCTCACGGAAACTTGTTCCCGACATAAAATATTGCAAGGATGCAATACAGTGCAGCTTGCAATCACAGTTAAATAGTCCAAAAAATATGTGTTCGTCTTACAGCTGTTTGAGATCGAATTTTAACATAGTAACACATAAAATTGACTTCGCTTGCTGGCGGCGCGATCTACTTTCAATTACGCGCATAAACGCCGATGCGCGTGCTGGCGGCTCCATCCGCTCTCTGCGCCGATCTCAAGCAGCTGTTCAGTCTCTCGACCAGAATAACCCTGATTTCTCCTATTGAAATTTTACGCTGTGATTGGTCAGAAACTATTGCGCTGTAAGATATTCTCAGCATATCATCGAACTATTTTAGAATGTTTTGCCCGAAATATTTCCTATCGTTGTGTCTCTATCTTTCAAAAATGTTGATACAAGGCACGAACGCGCAACTGGCGCCGAGATCGACACTGGTGGTCCTATTTTTTTATTCTAGTAATTATTTAGTGTGTGTGAATCGTTGTTTATTTTTTTAATTATTAATAATTATCATTTATCCGCCGTAGCATCGTGACTTTCCACACGCACAGGATTGCGCTTTTTCTGGCGGCCAGACAGTGGCGGTTAGAAGGATGGTTATGGTCCGCGCTTCGACACGTAATAGATTTAATTTATTTATGATATAAAGTGTGGTAAAGCATCTACTACATAAGATTGAAAATTGCGAGAGGCCGTTAAGTCACGAATATCGTACGTTTTATCAATTTTGTAAAAGTTTGTTCATTTAATGTGAACTTTCATCCTATGCCTTCATTTAGTATTCACAATGTTTTCCTATTAGTGGTGACACTGTTCTCAACAAGGAGAACAATTGAAACACACTTAGTGTTTACTTTTCGACATGAGTGAATGTAGTTCTGATTCGGAAATAGAAATATCAGCAAATGCATCTATAGAATTGTTACTCAACAAATCAAGAAAGAAATATGAGCGTGAGTATTTAGATTTTAAAGATTAGTGTAAAAAAAGTTCATTCCATATCGGAAAAACGTTTTGATTGTTTACTTTTCTGGCAAGTCAGAGAAGGAGAAACCATGTTGTCTTTGGACCCACTACTCTACGTTAAAGAGTACATTATCACTTAATGAAAATATTGATATTAGTACGTTTACTCAGTTATTTGCTTTTCTAAAGAGGAAAAGTGAAGGATACAAGGCAAAGAAATTCAAAATATTTACAATAGAAGAGTGGCAAAGTACGTCGTTACTTTACCGTCATAGTGTGGTAATGAGGAACATTACCAAACTAGGGCGGTAAAGTGCTTAATTACGAAACTGATTATAATGGAGTAATGTTTGACTTTACCTAACCGAAGTGGATAAAAAACAAAAAGTGAGGTTCGCCGGCTTGGCTCTTTTGGCTCCGTCGGCGGTGCGCGGTCCGGAGGATTCCCTGGGGGAGGCACTCAAGAGCGGCGCATTTGGGATACCCTCACACAGAGGGTTCACGTGTTCTCCTGCATTACGCAACTTTACCAGATAATTACACAAAATTTGTTTTTAAATTCTTATACGATTAATCCTTAAACCCTGCGCCCCCACAATATAGTAAGTAGAACTGTCATTACGTAAATTGTGGTTTACAAATAATAACAAAATCTCTGTGACACAGTAATGCGTGACATCTTTTATTTTGAGCTCTACGGTGTGAACTCCCTTATATTTATGAAACTTTCTGACGTGTATCATGATCGACATATTATCAAATTAACAAATTTCTTCAAAATTTCAATTGTCCACTATCATATACATTTTTTTTCACACTTCATCAATTCGTTCTTAATATTTCAAAACAATTTGCAAATTCATGAACTATCATAATTAAAATGTTACAATTCACTAACCCATGAGTACATACTACCAATCGTGGCTAGGACTTTTAAACCTTTCTAAAAGTGAGATATATTGTTATAAATCTCGCGGAGTTCATTAGTGTTTTGCTTAATGCCTCGTAAAGTAGGAGAAGTTTCGTGTAATGTGATATATTATAATCCCTAACGCTTTCTAAATTCTACAAAAGAATAGTTTTAAGCCATAACTCACACTTTCTGCATTGTATTCTCCCATAAATAATGAAACACACAACAGATCAGCGGGCATTTTAGATGGAAATTACACGGCACATTAAGCTGTGCAATATTAACTTGGGTGACGCTGTCTTCCCCTGAAAACACCCGCATCTGGAAACCGCATGGAACTCACCGCAGCGGCCGAATAAAAGAACTGGCGGCGCTGACACAGCGAGAAGTACGCGGCACTTTCTACTTCCTCTGCATGGAAAGCGCTGACTGAATGATGAGCGGCGTGTTGTTAGACGGTGTCCCCTGAATTAAGAGTCTTATTTATGCGGGAGGAAGATAGTCATAGGAAGTTTCAGCTTATTTATATTTTATTTTGTTTTGTTTTTACATAATTTTGTAATGTTGATCAATAATATGAAAACTTGGTAATATCACAAAATACTGGAATTTTGCAATGCCACGAGCTCCCGGTAAAGTGAATTTCCTGGCATTTGAATTTCCATCAAAAATTCTACCTTTATTGTTTCACTGAATGCAGCGTTGTTGTATAGTACGGTTATACACTTTTTAAACCCACTTAACTATTTTCTTCTTCTTTATTGCTAACCAAGTAGCCCTCGCATGGTCCAATATATGATCTGAGAGTGCACGGAATTAAAAACATCGTCGGAGATTTGAAGCTCCAGAGAAACAAGAATATGCTTCAATTCGAAAAGTAGCGAGTTACCGTTCTTTAGTTTTATTTATATTTGTTTCGTATTTATTTTCTGTCAAGATTTGTTTTTTCAATAAATTACGTTTTGTAATAAAGATTTATAAGAAGAAAATAAGTAAATTGTCTTTAGATAAACCTGCAAATATACACTGCTGTCAAGTTATCTTCCTAGCAATGGTATTACGATAGAAGAATTCAAATAAACAACAGAATGCTTTTATGAGATCATGTGATGTTGGAAAGCATCTCTGATCCAGGGCATGTAGGTTTATGCAAATGTATGTATGTAGTGCTACGCAATACTGGCAGTAATAAATTGTAAATGATTAAGAAATTAAAATATGTGACTGTAAGACATGTCTTGAAATTATACTGTTAATCATTTTGTTCCTGAAAGACTGGGGTACTTCTAAGGAAGGAAGGATCGACGGAAAGTCGATGATTAGAGTCAAGCTCATTATAGGAGCATACATTCAAAAGGTGACACGCCCATTTGGCAAAACTTGAGTTCTTCTGTTGTTTTTACCTTTACTTTTTATTTCCAGAAAAAAGTACAATACCATATGTACTACTATGTATCTACTCTTTTCGGTGAGTTAGAACCGGTGTTGGATTGATTAATATTCCAAGTGCGTCAACTACTGAGGTCGTTAGTTCTGTAAGTGTAGTGCGTGCTCTTCCTTCGAGGTGGCGAGATCTTCACCCGCTGGATGGCGATCAGCGTCGACCTGGCGGGGTTTTCCTAAACAGGTATCTCCCCACTGAAGCGGGGCAACGCCCCAGACGGGATGTTTTACGCCCTGACCGGTCCTCGGCATGTGGAAGCGTAGTATATTGGTGCATATAGTGTGTATAAGGGTGAGGATAGGACAAGGAAGAGGAAAGAAAAATCGCGCGCGGTTCCTGGGACCGTTTGTTAGGGTACTGCTTCGGCATTCGCCTGATGTTCATCGGAGAAACCACGGAAAACTACCGAACAGAGCAGCCGTCCGCTAGAATACTCCTCCAGACAGCGACTGAATTCGACCTAGCTGAAAAGCAAGTGTCAAAAATTTTACCGCCGTCGGGACTCGAACCTAGGGCATCCCGGTCAGAGGCAGTGCAGTAACATCAGTTGATTCACTGAGCCACCTCTTCTGGTAAAGACGGTGTTAAAAAGTGTAAATTTTGTGCTGTATTTTTTATTTTCATTTGAAAAGTGAAGTGGACGTGTCGATTTTGCACGTTTGCTTCTTACTTCACTCGGGTGTCCAGATGTCGCGCGTCCGTCCGGTGAGAGTCGGGCCCGGGTGGGGGTAAGAGCGGAGGATGCCCTGCTCCGTGGAGCGCGTCGCACTACGAGATGCGCTCTCTGGGGCGGAGGAACATTGGAAACAATTAATGCCTGATTTTACGTGGCGAGACTCGAGCCATCAGACCTGCTCTTCCGTCTGACCACGCAAATTTCCCTACGCTCATATCATCATCTAGAGGAGAAAAGAGGTATATTCTTAGATGAAACAAGGAATTTGAATTTAGCTCAGAGGACTACTTTTAGGCTTGAGGATTTTCTACATGCAGTAAATCTACAACTTGGGAGTCAGCTATACTTCCCCTCTGAAAGGTGTTCAAAGGAGTTTTTTGCCTTCAAAAATCAATGACTTCGACTGTGTTTCAACCCGCGAACTTTGGTATAACATCCTGGTACGCTAATCAAGTTATACCACCTAACCTAAAATCCCACTGAATCTACACTCAGAACAGCAGTTCTATTTCGGTCGTCAAAAAGCAAGATTTCTATTTACTCAGTTGCTGCAAAGTGTTCTAAACTTTCTACACCAACAAGTAGATACCAATATATATTATTCATTTCCTATGCGTTCAGAAATTGAAAGAAAACTACACAGCCTCCGGGAATGAGAAGGGTGTCTATATTTGTTAGATAATCTAAAACAATGACAGTTTTAATTTTGAATGAAAATTGCAAATATTTGTTTATATTAATCACCAATTACTCATACTTAATACACCGGACTAAATTTATTATGCTCTGAGGTCAAAACGTACGACACAGTTTATGTTTATAGCTGCAAGACTGCTAGAAAAAAGCAGTCCGCCATTAAATATTTCCTATACGCGTGCTGTTATGGAAAAGTAACGTTTTTGATGTTCTTGTAAATAACTGTTGCACTATATATTGTAATGTACTATTTCGATTTGAACATGATTCAAAGAAAAATTATGTTCAAATTTAGACATCATTTCGTCGTCGCGATAAGACGGTAGTGCCAGAGGTAGTCCCCGAGGAAAGTAGTAATTTAACTAAGCGTAAAAATGACATGATATTTTTTCTTAATGAAATACTGTTTCTTAAAGATATATTTTGAAATAAGGTTATGTACAATTTTTCGAAAATTTGAGTAGTTTGCGTAATTTTGCGTGAAAATAGGCAATTTTTAATTTTGTTTAAACAATTTTTTTTCTCAAAAACAGCACTCACAATTTTATTAAATTTTGACCTCAGATAGCGTATAGAATGCTTAATACAATGGTATACGTCTCATGTTCGTTGAAAATTCATTTTTCGAAAATTGCAAAATTCAATTTTTTCGGCGTCTTCCTACAATTACAATTATGAATATTAAACATTTTGTTAATGAAATGTCTATGAAAACCAGATATTCAAATAAGATCATGTGAAATTTTTTGATGAGTATTTTTTGTGTAATTTGGCAACAAACATAGTCGCCCGCTCCGAATTTACTGCGCTTCGTGAATGTAATATATGTGATTCCAGGCAGTTGGATGCTTCGTAAGTTAGAATTTGTATATTATTTCTTTTTTCGATTTTTACATTTCAGCTTTTGTGTACAAATTAACCCTTTAAAAATAATTTAAAACTTGTTCAGTTTTTAAATATATGAAAAAAAATTGTGTGCTAGCCTTGAGGGAATATCAGGACAAATGCCACACTGGTATTCCGCGCCGTGACACTACAGCTGAATTTCTGTGAATTACATCTCATTGTTGAACCAGAGAGAGCACTAATAGAGACGGCACTCAATGTTAATCCCAACGCTCTTATTCAAATTTCTAATTTTCATGGAGGGGGAAGCTATCTGGGCCTGTTTGAGCCAATAGCGTCGAAGGGCGTTCTACCAATGGGAGGTGGCGCGTATTGACGACCGGGCCATTTAAAATTAAGTTGTTTTCAAATGGCGTCAAATGAATACATTATTTTTATAAATACGCTAGGCAATTAAGAAGACTCAAAATATTAGGATTTGGAACTTCTAAGTCACTGAATGGAATTATTGTCCAGGTAGTGCAAAATAAAGTTATTTTATAAACAATAACATTTATTTCTAAATTATGTAAATAGTCATACACAATATAAACAATACAATTTTTTACAAAATAAATGTGAGCAAGTAATCAGACATAAAGATTATTTTACTTTGCCATTGACTAAATATTGAAACCATGAATTTATTAAATTGTCCAAATATAACTAGTGACCATTACTTTAATATTGCATCATTATTAAAAATGACATTCCAGCTATCAACACTGTCAAATTTCTGCCTATTATCAAAATTGCTACTAAGGTACAAATGAATATTATTGATAAGTTTTATAAATAAATATGGAAACTTGCATCTGCACAGTCACAAAATCTGTCTTTTTGCTTGCTTTCTTTCAAAAGCAATATTACACATTAAACTGCATTACAAGAAATATGTTTACCCTACCTAGTACAAGTGATGAACAAGTAAAAATTAAGGATTCCTACTTCAACTTACATTAATCTCAAAGCAGAGTTTTGGACTTGGTATGTTTCACTAAAATTCCGATATCACAGGCTACATATTTGTCCAAAAGTTATGCTAGTTGCTCAATGGATTGTGGATGAAAATCCAAAGGTCAGATTTTATATCCAGAATTACTTCAACATTTGATACAGATATTGAACAGTTTTCAAATTAATAAAAATATTTTCATGTCTTTCCTAATCATGTTATGTGACTAACGTAATACAATTTCTGCAAACAATATAACTAAATAAAAGCACCTATCATACTCAGGAGATTATACCCAACAGATATCTCAAGAACCATCAGAAATATAAGCAGAAAATAGCTAATGCTTCCTGGTAAAATGCCAAACTGTTATACAAAGACTTTATACATAGTCTCACAAGACAGATAGTGGGCCAAAAACACCTGAGATAAAAATTTACTGCAACAGAAACACCAAATGATTATCACTCAAAAATACAATTTTTTATTAAATTGAATCCCAAAAAACTTCAATTTGGTACATGTCTCCAAGAAAGTGGTCCTGCAGTTTGATTTACTAAATTACATATATAGTAACTGAAGTGCTACAGAATAGCTTTCAAAGTTGTTTTAATTTCCTTTGGAGTGGACCGGCTCTACGGTTTTCCCACATCCCTTTGCCAGCTGGGCATCTATCGCCGCCCAAAATACATTTTTTGCCATTTTCTCAACTCTTCGATTACCAAATAGAACTGAAATATTATTTTAAGAGATAAGAAGTGCTAAACCTTGTTCAAATAGCAAGTTCATTGAAAAATTTGAAGCCATTAAAAAAGGCGTTAAGCGTTACTGTAAAATGCAAATTAAAGCTCTTTTTTCTGAATCTATTTGAAAGTTTTCGAAAACTTCATTTGAAGTCACCTGAAGAACTTCCACTCCACAAATTCAATAATATATCCATTGAAATGTATATTAATGGCATGAGATATTGAAAGAAATAAAACATTTGTGCAATTTTAAAACAAAGAATTAGACGCAAAAATGAACATTACATTATATTATATTAAAATAGTACCATTACCACTATCTTGTTGAAATAGTTTTAAAGAAAGAAATTGAAGCCACTCTTTGTAAAAAAATGGTGTGTTTGAGCTATTCTGGAAATGAGTAATTTTGAGTTCATTTGAATAAAAGTTGAGTTACTAAGAAAATTTACTTGACATTATTTAAAGTGCATGTACTCATAAATATAATACTGTTCAGAAAAAGTGGAGCTGCTTTGAGAAAATCTTCTTTGTCATTTTTTAAAATTCCAAATAGTTCACCCACAATTGCAATAAAACTACTAATATTTACAAACAATCTTTCACACCTTTAAATGAAGAACTATTTATGCACATCAAATTTAATCTGAAGGGAAAAGCTCTAAAACTTCAATATTGTAATTGTAAGTAGAAGTTGATGATAAAACGCATAATTTTTAAAATTTCTGAAAATTCAGAGTTAATCTTGAAAATTGACCTTGCCACCTTTATAAGTATTTTACTCTGTTCTTACAAGAAATTAAAACAAAAATTTGTGCCATTTTTTGAGAAAATTCTAAATCATTTCTACATGGCTTCATATAAAGTTCTAAAACTAAGGAAGGTTTTTAAAAATTTAACCTTTCTACTAGATACATATTGACAGGGTTTCTTCAATTTGAAAAATTCTACGCATGGTTTAGTGCCATGTTTGTTCGCATACCATGACGTTTTATTTCCAGTTGGCTTTTCGGCATCAAGATCCCACAAAACCAGATTTTGGATCACACCACGTGTTACAGGATTTTTTCTCATTTAGCAACTGAGAACCAGATAAATGTTAACAATATACGCCGAGCAGATCCTGCAAATGAAATAAGGATGTTTAATTACCCAAAACGAAAAGTTTTCATTACAATCTTCTAGTTGCACAATAATAATAATAATAATAATAATAATAATAATAGAAATGTACACCTTGTTGTGGTAAGCCTTCTATAAATGACCTGAGTGCACCTCCGGAAACTCAGGACTTTCATCAGCAAAAATTATGAGTCTCTGATTAAGTGCTAGTCTGCCTGCTGCAGTGAATATTTCAGCGTGAAGTGCCCATACATACATATCTCGACATTAGTGAGAATTTCCCAAGGGCTAGATGCAAAGTCAGATCCCTAATTGCCTTTAACTATTCTACCTGTTTTAAAACACCTTTTATTAAACCTGTACAAATTAGTAATGTATTATTGAGCTTATTATAGTTATATCAAAATCAATTTTAATAAAAGCATGTAGCTATTATAACTTATCAATTACATGATTATTAAATAAACCAGTGCTTTCATGACTTCAATACATTGGATGTTCAACATAGTGTTTATACATCTCAATTACATTATGTACTCATTTCACAAGGCTTATGACATAGTTAATTTACTACGTCATTTCAATATAATACATAAAATTGTTATGAACCATGCGTTACTTCCTCATATCGCTTACCTTTCAGGATCTCTCTTGAAACTTAAAGAATTGCTGTTCACCTTATTTTGGTTGTATCGGCAATTGTACCTAACAACGCCTAAATTGGGGCATTTCGGCAAACACAAACGCAGAAACACAAACGCTAAAACACACAAACGCTCTTGGCAAAACGTTCAGATGAACCGTTTCGTTTTCACACAAAGCATGTTAATAATTGCCTGGTTCATCAGACTGCGCACGCGCTTTGCGCCCTTCGACGCTATTGGCCCATTTAGGCTGCATGAGTGGATCTAATTTTTTAAATTCAAAATTTTAAATTTAAAATCTAAATAAGAACAAGCCCTGGCCTATCTACTGGCAGACCACTGGTTGGAATACGATTTAGCTACAAGAAAAGTAGTTATAATTCGTTTAATCGAAGTTTATATATGCTTGAAGATTAGTTTTCCACAAAATGTTCTATGGATTTGTAATGAGTAAAGAAAGATGACATGTTAATTCGGAGCATATTTGTATAAATAATATTACACCATTACTAAGGGCAAGAAATGATGCTGTTTTAGCACCACGAAGTTTTTTCCACATTTTTACAGTCAGCTCAGACATTGGTTGCTTTCAGCCACGTGCCCAGTGCAAAGCATTCCACGAAATTTGCAATTTCCTTCAACTTGAATTATGGATGCACGAGCGCTGCTGCAATCACTTCTCGTCATGTTCTTGCGACAGGCATCCACCCCCCTCCAACAATCAGATTCCCGTAATCCCGCAATATTTCTCGGAAATTCAGCTCTAACCCACATGCATCTGAAGGTGACGCATACAATTTGAACCAAGTTTGTCGAGTCCGCGCTGAGAAAAATCCAACATTGGAGGAATAAACTCAGCCCATGAAATGATCGAAAAATTCCGCTCTGACACTGAAGATCATGATTTCTGATGTTTAGAACTAAATTCTGCCGTGAATAAAGTGTATCTTCCATATGCCATCAGTATTTGCACATTTTTATTTATTTATTTTATTGTCAAAAAACAGTTAAAACTGGTGTATGACATTTTGTAGGAAAATAATAATAATAATAATAATAATAATAATAATAATAATAATAATAATATATCTTATTAAGTGTTGCCTAATATCACACAGACTTTCTCTTACGAAGTTATGAAAAATTGCAATTGTAATGAATTTATTAAAATTTTGTTTCTTTTAATACGCTTTAATGCGTATTTCAGCTATTGTGTGCAAAACTCTCTTTGTGGAACTGCTTAAAACAAAACCCACCATTTTTTCTAATACCCACTTAATAAGTAAAATTGACGTTTTTTGTCGAACCCAATAAAGCGCTTAACAACACGAATCTAAAGTTATATATTTCTGGTATTCAGCGTAGTACGTTTCCATAGCAACAATATTTCAAATTCTGAAAAAAGTTAACTTACTACAACAGTTTTAATACCCTCAGACTAATTTTGTTTTCATAATTGATTTTATTTCATTTAAATGGGAAACTTAAATAAAGAATAATGGTCTTTAGAAAATGATGGCGAATATTTGCATGGTTATAGCAAAATATGATTTACAAAAGGTCACTCGTAAGACAAACACGATTCACAATTAGAATCAATTGATTGTATTTTTGAAAGTTCATATAATTTTGTTTTCATATTTAATTAGTGTAAAGTAAAATGGTACTAGATGTGATATGAGGCAGTTTTGACAGTTATAATTCGTTGACCTCGACATTTATTTACCTTTTTCATAAAATGCATTTATGTTTGGTAACATTTATACTTTGCAATATTGTATTTACATTCCGTTTCCACTCTTAATTGAAACGTTTTGTCATTAATTAATTTTGAACATAATGCAAGTATATCTTTGCATCATAATTATGCAGTGCGTGAACAAAATTTATATTGTTAATGATTTATTATTATTATTAAACATTTGTTTATTAATTAGAATGTTGGTTGTTAAATGGATTGCCTTTTTTGTGTTCTGCTAATAAACTAATCTTATTAATTCGCAAAATAGTTATTTTTGTATTAAGTGCGTGAAATGATTGCTGTTTTTGCACAGTTTAACAGTTTTCTACGACTTATAAATACTCCTATTACGAATCATGATTCGTTGCATCTCTACTTCTCGTGGTTTGCTGAGGTGGTGTTGAATTTATTTGAAAGGAACCCCACCTTTGCTACTCTTGCAAAAAAAAAAAGGCCTATTGTAGTGAGGTATATATTTCATAATGTGTTCCTCATGTATAACTGATACATTGCGTTATAATTACTGAACCTAAAATGATTTAAATCAGTTCTGACATTTCACAGCAGTTGCTCAAATTCGGAAACTACAGTATCTGATCTATTGCCCAAATTCATATATCTAAAAATGTATCAACTTTTACACCAGTTGATAAATTTGTGTACATCTATGAGAGTTACATGGTTTCAAAATACATTACGTGTTAATAGTTAATTATTAGTAATTTTGTTAGAGTTTAATAATTGTGAATGAAGATTGTAATTGAATTGATGACTTATTTTACGTAGCGAGACTCGGGCCATGAGGTCTGCTCTTCCGTCCACGCAAATTTCGCTTTGGTTTCACCAACTAGCGGAGAAAGAAAGTATTATTTGGACGACGAAATATGCAATTTGAATTTAGCTGAGAGGCTTCATACAGGCTTGAGGATCTTCTACATGCAGTAAATCTAATAATATCTGACAGCATGCTTTACTTTTCCTCCTAAGGAAGGCGTACGAAGGATTTATTAACCCCTAAAAATTCACTACTTCGATCAGGTTTGAAACCTGCGAACTTGAGTAGTCCGATACGCTAACCGTTACACCATCGAAACCGCCAGATGCTGTTAATTTGTCCTTTATATCATTACTTCTCTTGTAAGCTACCTGCCGTGCGTAAAAGTATTTTTCGCATTGTGACGTCATCGTGAAAATACGTCTTTTACGCAGGGTGACGACACGTTTTCCGGATGTTTTCAGAAAAACTAACTTCACACGCACGTAGGTAGACGTAGAAACCCGCATTTTTATGCGACCGTAGAAAAAGTGTTTGTGATAATGCTTCCTCTCATAAGGCGACGGGGACGCCGTGGGACGAGGATAATCAACAGCTCTGGAGGCGCAGTCCCCGGGATGGGAAACCGTACGACTCCGCGGCGAGATTGGGGAGGACCCAGAGCGGCGGCAGCGGAGGAAGCCAGGGGCGGCGCACGCCCTTACAAGGAGGAAAATACGATTTTCTTATGACACGCCTCCCTAGCGGACGCGCTCCTTCAGTTATCGCTAGCGAGCCGGCGGAGGCGAGTTATCCCCACGAACAGCCAAGGAGTTAAGACGTCTTTGTTATTCGCTCCGAAGCTGCAGGCACTTCCTTCATCGTTGCTGCGATCTTTTCTCTCGCCGACTGGAAAAGTCTTCTCCCCACTTTCTTCTTCAACTGAGATGGAAACTGTCGTCTGGATATGTGATTTATTGAGTTCTTTTTAAAAAAAGGATCTTATACACACGGTAACGTAAACTTTTCATTTGAAATTGGGTCAAAGTTTTGATTTTCTTTTCTTTTTTTCAATAGAATTTGTTGTGAATTTTCTTCACCAAAGATTCGATCTGAAACTTTGTTTGGTTCCACTGCAGGGTTTCATATTTCAATCTCTGAGCACTACCTGGCAGAGGAGGGAGATTGCTTACATTTCCTCCTTCTGCCATCTGATTGAGATGCTTTATTTACTGAATCGTAGTGATATTGACTTCTTTTCGCTGGTCAGAAAAGTTTTCTCTTAGAGAGAATCTGGTCACGTTAGGGAAAGTTATAAACTAGTGACCCAGAAGGGGTTTCAAGAAAATTATAGACAGTTATTGCACATTGCTTTGTGTTTTCTTTAATGAGAAATTTTATTCTTCATTTGTTTCAGTGAGGGGGTGATTTCAATGTGAGGTACAATATTCTGAATGTACATATTTAGGTTTATTCAACAATATGCATAATAAAATAAAAAGAGATTAAATAATGAAAATATCTGATGTTGAGTTTCAAAAGCTTTTGAACGTGATATAGAGTTATAAATTAAATATTAGATCACGACCTTTCATGCAGTGGAAATAAGAGCCAGTGAAATAATAATTATTTTTATGCTGTGAAGAAGAGAAACATCGGGACCAATTCTACCAAAAGTAAAATCAGGGACTTTGTGTTTCCATATAAACAGAGGATTGTAGAAAATATTAAATTTGACCTTACAATTATTCTCTATATAATATTTCAAATAAACAATCTCAATTTCTCTCTCTTTATTAAACTATAGATGAGGCGCATATACATCAAATTCTGACTTATTTCATACATTTACTACATTAAACTGAGCTTGTGCTAAGCATAATGTCAATAATTTACATTTATCAAAGCTGTGACTGTATTGTCTTTATAAATTTCATGCAACAAATTATCACGCAGAAAAAAAAACATTCTGCCGGATATTCAAATTCAACAGGAAACATTTAAATTCAATATTTTTTCAAATAAAAATATTAATCGATAACTGCTCAATTTGCAACTTGTTTGCATAACTCTTCGCTTTCATTGTCTACGTGCTTGCTTCTCACCTCCATTTACATCCTGATCTCTCCAGTACGACCATTAATTACCCGAATTGGCGCAGTCTCTATTAGCAGGCACCAGGTCCTGCCTTGTCATTCTGATCGTCACCGCAAAGACCTTCTGCGAAAGCGGATCCCGCCGCCATTTCGGATCTATCGCAGACTCGCCACCCGTTTGCAGTCCCCCCAGTCGCCCCACCGGGTTTCTACGGGGGCTGCCAGTGCGCGACGCCGTTATTGTCGGAGCGCGGGTGCGGTGCGGCACCGGACTTGTGGCTAATCCTAGGCCGCCGGCAACGAGCCACTGCCGCCGCCGCCGCCGCCGCCGCCGCCGCCGCCGCCGCCGCCGCCGCTGTTGCCGTTGCCGCCGCCGCCGCTGCCGCCGCCGCCGCCGCCGCCGCCGCCGCCGCCGTGCCGCCGCCGCCCCACTGTCCCGACAGCCGCCGCCGCCTCCGGTCTGCGCCGTTACCGCCTCGGCCTGCGCCCCACCGCCGTCGCCGCTGCTGCTGTCGCCTACCTGTTCGCCCCACAGCCACAGCCACCGCCACCGCCCCCGACGCCCCTCCCACAGCCCCCGCCACCGCTCCCGCCACCGCCCTCGACGCTCTCGCCGCCTCAGTCGCCCGTCCCACCGCCGTCGCCTCCGCTCTCGACGCCGCCGCCCCTGCCACCGCCGCCGCCTCCGGCCCCGTCGCCTCTGCCACCGCGGTCGCCTCCGCCGCCCCCGCTGTCCCCCCGCCGCCGTCACCGCCTCCCGACTCCGGTCCATTGCCACCACCGCCGCTCCGCCATCGCCACCGTCGCCGCCTCCGGGCCCGCCGCCGTCACTGCCCGCTCCATCGCCGCCACCGCCACCGCCGCCGGCCCATACCGCCGGCTCCCGCCACCGCCGCCTCCGCCCTGCCGCCGTCAGCGCCCACCCCGCCCATCGCCGTCGCCTCGCCGCGCGCCACCGCGCCTCCCAGTCCTCTGCCAGTGATAGGCCCCGGCCTGTTCTTATTTGAAATTTCAAACTTTTGAATTGAAATCGAATTCCGCTACGCGGGGCCCTCCGTGGCCAATAGCGTCGAAGGCTCCAAAGGCGCGGCGCGCGAAATCTACAGGCCAGACCCGGCAATTATTAACATGCTTTGTGTGAAAACGAAACGGTTTCATCTGAACGTATTTGCCAGAGCGTTTGTGTGTTTTAGTGTTTGTGTGTTTCTGCGTTTGTGTTTCTCGAAATGCCCTAATTTAGGTTAAGTTGGGTACTCAATTGCCGATACAACCAAAATGAAGAGTGAACAGCAATTCTTTAAGTTTCCAAGAGATCCTTGCAAGGATATGAAATGCTTATATATTCTATAACACTTTTTCATGTACTATTTAGTGACGTAAATTAACTATGTATGTATGTATTAAAGAAGGTATGTATTTCATGTAAATAATACATGAAATTAATTTACATAATGTAATTATATGCGAGGATATTGTAACACTATTATTATGAATATCCAATGTATTGAAGTCATGAAAGAATTAAGCGTTTTTAAAATCATGTAATTGATAAGTTATAATAGCTATATTAACATTAAGGTGATTTGATATAACTATAATAGCTCAATAATACATTAATAATTTTATTACAGGTGTATGAAATGGTTAAAGGCAATTGGGGATCTGACTTTGGCATCTAGTCCTTGGGAAATTCTCATAATGTTGAGATATGTATGTATGGAGCACTTCACGCTGGAAATGTTCACTGCAGCAGACAGACTAGCACTCAATGCGGAGCCCATAATCTTTGCTGATGTGCGTCCTGGGAGTTTCTGGAGGCACTCAGGCCGGTTTATAGAAGGCTTACTACAACAAAGGTGTAATGTTTTCATTATAATGATATACACAGCAACTAGAAGGTGTAATAAGAAACTTTTCTGCTGTTAATTTAATTAAACATCCTTATTTCATTTGCAGGATCTGCTCGGCATGTAGTCTGGAGTTCGGTTGCTAAATGAAGAGAAAAATCCTGTAACACGTGGTGGCCAAAACTTCGGTTTGTGGGATCTTGATGCCGAACAACCAACTGGAAGCAAAACGTCTGTAGTATGTGAACAAACATAGTGCCTAACCATGCGTAGAATTTTTTTCAAATTGAAGAAACTCCTGTCAATATGTATCTAGTAGAAGGTTAGAAATTTAAAACCTTCTCAGCTTTTGGGGGGAACTTTTATATGAAGCCGTAAGAAATGATTCAGAATTTTCAAAAATGGCACCTCAAATTTTTTTGTTTCAATTTCTTGTAAGAACAGAGTAAACACTTATAAAGGTGGCAAAGGTCCAATTTTTCAAGATTAACTCTGAATTTTCAGAAATTTTGGTAAGTGTGTGTTTTTACTGTCAACTTCTTTCAATTACAATATTGAAGTTAAGAGACTTTTCCTTCGAATTAACTGATGTATAAATAGTTCTTCATTTAAGGAAGATTGTTTTGTAACATAGTAGTTTTTGTGCAATTGTAGAATTATTTGAATTTTAAAAATGACAAAAGAAGATTTCGAAAACGGCTCCCACTTTTTTTTCTGATCAGTATTGTATTTATGAGCATATGCACTTTAAATAATGTCAAGTCAATTTTCTTGAAAACTCAATACTTTTTATTCAAAATGAGCTCAAAATTACCATTTTCAGAATAGCTCAACACCATTTTCTCAAAGGTGGCTTCACTTCTTCTTTAAACTATTTCAATGAATAGTGGTAATGGTACTGTTTAATATATTATAATGTAATGTCTATTTTTGTGTATTCTCGGTTTTCCCAAAATTGGCCACAAATGTTTTTATTTCTTCAATATCTCATGCCAGTAATAATAACATTTCAATAGATATATTATTGAATTCCCGTGAGTGGAAGTTCTTCAATTATTTCAAATGTAGTTTTTCGAAAACTCAACAGATTCCAGAGAAAAGAGCTTCAATTTTGCATTTACAGTAACGCTTAACGCCTTTTTTTTTTTTTTTTTTAATGGCTTCAAATTTTTCAATTGATCTCATATTTAAGACAAGGTTTTGGGGAAACTTCTAATACTCTTAAAATAATATTTCCTGGTTCTACTTCATTTGGTAATCGGGAAGAGTTGAGAAAATGGTAAAAAATGTATTTTGGCGGCGATAGGATGCCAGCTGGCAAGAGGATGAGGAAGACCATAGAGCCGGTCCACTCCAAAGGAAATTAGAAACTTAACTTTGAGAAAGTTTACGGTAGCACTTCCAGTTACTATATGTTATTTAGTAACCAAACTGCAGGACCACTTTCTTGGGAGACATGTACCAAATTGAAGTTTTTTAGAATATAAATTTAATAAAAATTGTATTTTTGAGTGATAATCATTTGGTGTTTCTGTTGCAGTAAATTTTTATCTCAGGTGTTTTTGGCCCACTATCTGTCTTAGAACATGTATAAGTCTTTGTATAACAGTGTGTATTTTTAATAAAGTATTTAGCTATTTTCTAAATATATTTCTGATGGTTCTGAGATGTCTGTTGGGTATAATTCCTGAGTGCATAAGTGCTTTTATTTAGTTATATTGTTTTGCAGAAATTGTGTGCGTTAGTCACATAACATGATTGGGAAAGACATGAAAGGTTTTTTAGTAATTGAAAAACTGTTCAGTCATCTGTATCAAATGTTGAAAGTAATTCCTGATATAACTAGACCTGGATTTCTTCATCCACGATCCATTGAGCAATTAGCCATGCTTTTGACAAATATAGTTCTGTGATATTTGAATATTAGTAAACATACCAAGTCCAAAACTCTGCTTTTGAGATTAATGAAGTTGAAGTAGAATCATGTAATTTTTTTTTACTTGTTCATCACTCTGTACTAGGTAGGAGGTAAAACATGTTTCTTGTAATGCAGTTTAATGTGTAATATTGCTTTTTTGAAGAAAGCAAGCAAAAGACAGATTTTGTGGACTGTGCAGATGCAAGTTTCCTGTTTATTTATAAAACTTATCAATATTATTCATTTTGTATTGTACCTTAGTAGCAATTGATAATAGGCTGAAATTCTGACAGGTGTTGGATAGCTGGAATGTCATTTTAATAATGATGCAAATATTAAAGAAGTAATGTCTGTTAGTTATATTTGGACAATTGTCTAAATTCATGGTTTCAATATTTAGTCAATGGCAAAGTAAAATAATCTTTATGTCTGATTACTTGCTCACATTTATTTTGTAAAAAATTGTATTATTGTTTATATTGTGTATGACTATTTACATAATTTAGAAATAAATATTGTGTTTATAAAATAACTTTTATTTTGCATCATCAATAATAATTCCATTCAGTGACTTAGATTCCAAATCCTAATATTTTAATTTTCTTAATTACCTAGGTATTTTACATAAAATAATGTATTCATTTGATTACTTTGAAAACAACTCATTTTGTACCGTCCCGGTCGTCAATACGCGCCAATTTCCATTGGTAGAACGCCCTTCGACGCTATTGGCTCAAACGGCCCAGATGGCGGCTTCCTCCATGAAAATTAGAAATTTGAAATAAGAGCGTTGGGATTAATACTGAGCGCCGTCTCATTAGTGGTACTCTCTGGCGCTCCACCCCACCGCGCCGCCGGCTCTTCTTCCGCGCGGCGACTGCTCGCCCAGATAGCAGCACCGCCGCCCGGCAGGCCACCGCGTGCCCGCTGCGCCGCGCAGCTCAAGCCGGGTCACGGCGCGAAGCGCCTGGAAGGCGGCCGGATTACGACCGTGTGATCCCGGACAGAGGGGAGATTTGCAGGCAGGAGGCGAGAGAAGACCTGCGTTGCAACCGAACGGATCGCGCCACAATCAGGCTGACGAAACTCATTATGATGTCATGGCTGCAATATTGGCACAACTCGAAAAATGAAGTTCGGATAAATGTGTCTAAAGGCTTACGGAGGGTTGAATAACAGGCATCGCACGCTATAACTTGTTCATTAAGGGGTAAGAATTACTGAAAGCTTTATAGAAGTTCTGTTAACAAAATTGTAATGTTTTTTAAATGAGTGTCAAATTTGTATTTTACTTAGTTATGTTGAGTTAAGCGTCTCCACGAAATGATAATAGCGGGATGAGATGCCAAAACGGATATTACATGTTTGCGCAGAACTATACCCATATCTTCGATGACAATGATTGGATATGATTGGTGAAAAATCATGTTCAAAATGGCTGAGGTATCTGTTGTCAGTGATTGAAATTATTGTGTCAGAAAGACACTCACCTGGCTATCGCATAATGGATGTAAACGAAAAGGAAAGGAGAAACAAAATTATTCCATAAAGCAAGGGAGTATGAGTAGAAGAATAGAGAAATAGAGAAGGAAACAGGACTGAAATAAGAGTAACATTGTCTAGAAACTAATCATTGTAGTTGGGCTAGAACAATAAAAAGAGAATAAGAAGTATCTCAAAAGTTTTCTGCAGCCACATTATGAAACAGGATAGCAGAATTACATGGGTAATTCTACTAAAATAGACACTTTTTTCAGCCAGGTGTCTTGGTTCGTTAGGGTCTATCAAAAAGAGAATAGGAAGAAAAAAAACAAGACCTACGGATAGTAGTAATACCAATAACCTCAACCACAGCCCCCTCTATCTTAAAACTGCCCATTAAAATTGCATTGAAAATCGATGCTAGAGGTTCTATTGGTACAATTTGCAGAACCGTACCGGTCAATATTGTGTAATGAGCGTTAAATAGTTTCGAACCTCCAACTTGTTGTATTATATTTCAATCAAACTTTCTCTGCCGAAGTGCTGAAAAATTGTCTATATTAGTGACAATTGAGTCAATATTACAGCTCTTTTCTCATATTCAGCCAATCTTCAGATTAACTTTCTTCTTAGTATAATGATGTGTGTATGTTATTTCAAGAGGTTTTACATAGTTTTCTCATGTGAGTTACCTGCCATTTACTTTTTACGGTTCTTCGTCACCTTATTCTCAATTATACTTGGTATATTTGGGAATGTTTTTTCAGTCTTTTTTATTTTAGGACTGTAATAGTTGGCTGCTTCATGCACAAAAAATTCTCTTACAGTATCTTAATGGCACATTCTCTTCCAATATCTGCGTTTTGGCGACTAGAATCTGAGATTACTTATAGAATTATAATTCAACTACTTTGAAAAGCAACCCCAATTAATATACATGATATTCATTAAAGGTAAAAAGTTGTAAATTTTAGTAGAGCTGATGATGAAAAAATGGTGAATGATTATATTATAAGTCAAATAATGCTTTAATACTCACGGAGATTTGTGATATTGCTTTGGTGATGAAGTCGAGAATATCCTGGTTTTTATATACATGTGTATGGTTTGTCTTTGAAGATTATGTGATGATGAAGAAACTTTAGAAATTAATAAAACTCAATTAAACAAAGACACAAAATTACGTCAAAAGCAAAAACAAATAAAAAGAAAAGCAACAATGATCGGAAACTAAAAACAAATATGAGGAAGCGTGGGAGACGAACAATCGAAACCTGGAAGGAAGATCTTTCTGCCGGCGCTCATCCGGTCTCGGAATGGCACATGATCGCACATAGCACATGGTCTCTCTGTGGAGCCCGTGCCTCGAGCCATCTGGAGCTCTGTCCTGAACACACACATTTGCATGCCATGTGCGACGCGCAAACCACAGAAACCTCTTCGCCTTCGGGGATCTGCCAGAGAGCGCGCTTCAGGGGGAATTATGCTCGTAGGATCATGCAGCGCATTTCGCGATTGCGGTAATGATATTTGCGACAAGTGCCTTTCTGCAAACAGGAAAATAAGACTGTAATTATACACTGCTGTAATTCAGTATAGAATATTACGACCAATTAGGATGTAATTCCTCATACGAAATTTTATAAATTTTAAAGACATTTGACATCGGATTAAGAGGTGTTACAATCTCAAAACGATCATGGGCACTTTCGTCGACAGAATAAAATTCATGAATTCTTATCGAATAAAAATTTTACATTTTGTTATATTTAAATAATGGTTGAGAGAAGATTTGCATAGTAGTCTGAAAATGCGGATCTCTGTCGAGAGAAATATGTAACATTTCTTGTATTTTAGCATTCTGTTGCATATTATGTGATTACTTTCAGTTTCCTTTTGTGAATGCTTTATTGATCATTTTATACTGCTTGTATGTTTCATGCTAGCATAAACGAGAATTAAGAGTGTGCAAAATACATAAATAATTCTATGAATGGAGGATACGGTATTTAAGCTAGAACTCTCCTCTCCCTTCTTCTTTTTCTCCTTTTCCTTCGTATTCTCATCCTCTACCTTTATTTTTTTGTCTCCTTCCTTTTACTTCTCCTTCATCTCCTTTTCCTTCTTCTTCTTCTTCTTCTTCTTCTCCTTCTTCTTCTTCTTCTTCTTCTCTTCTTCCACCTCCTTGGTGAGCCTGCTAATATAAATGGGGCGTGACAAGTGCAAGTGTCGTTGCAATCCAAAAGTGAGCCCCATGAACTCCAAGTGGGCTGCAAAATAAATACATTTGCAGACGACAGCAATTTGCAGTGTTCAGCAATATTTGTTAATGATGGTGTTCAGATTACTTTCATCTGACATTTAAAGTTTGTGGGTATGAATTTTGACAAAACGTGTAAGAAGAACAAATGTCAAAGAACGATTTATTCCTCATAATAATTTGCTAATATAAATTACGTAATAGTAATAGGAATTTAAATAGGAGTGTAATAGCGTAAGAAATGAGACCCGCTACAAAATGAGAGTTGCGAAAAATGTTTTATTGAAATATAAAGTAGAAAATTATTCACATAAATTGGATGAAAGAACTATTAATATAATTTGTAATAAGGACTGAAAATACTTTAATTAAAGATGCTGAGGCATAACTTCGAGATGAGGAAAAGAAAACATCTTTCTCGATTATCAATCTACTTAAAGAGACAGTTCAAAAGAATAAGTCTATTTTTTAAGCACATAAATACTAAAATTATGATTTATGGAATAACATACCTTATTATTACTACTAAAAATGTTATGATATTACTTTTGTATCGTTCGAAGTTTCACTTAACCTTTTTGTAAGTTGAGTTTTCCCATGAAGCCTGAGTTTAACAGGCAATCACTAAGGGCATTTTTATTACATTTCCCAATAGAATTATTTTCATTGTGTTGTAGAAGTTTTTAATATTCCGCTCGTAACGTTTTATTTGAGAGTGAGAATTATTCTCTTCTACTTCCGTATATTTTATCTGATTTTTCAGCATTGTAATAATGTAGACTTTGCGATACTGCAACCGCTCTTGTGTGCACATTTTTCAGCATTCCTTTCGATGGAGTTCAGTAAACACTAAATGGTAATATTATTGTGGACAACGTGTTTGTATTAAAATCAAATATACTACATCCTTCCAAATTTTTTTTCCAAAATTAAACTTTATAATTAATTTTTATCATTTTTTATCTATTAAAACGATTATCATATTGTTCTTAAATAGGGAGGTACCTCAAGCATACAATAAATGGATGCACAATTCACTTGCATCTAAGATTCTTTTATGAACATCAGCAGATAAAATAATATAGATCGTGTTTATGTAATAAATTACATTTTGTGCTAAAAGATTTAACGTGAACCATTGAAGTTATATTTTGCTGACGAAGGGGAGTCAATGATAAACAAGAGTTGACTAGAAGTCTATGGAAACGCTGAATGGTGACAGCTAGATTGATCAGGAAAAGGTGAAGGTCAATTGTTGAGAAGGGGAGGGCAAGTGGAAAGAAGTTGTTGGTGGGAGAGGAAAGTGTAAGATCACCGGGAAAATTTCTGAAGCATATGAAATTCAGTGGCAGAACGAATATCCCAAGTTTAAACTTCGAGAGTAGAGTGTCATAGTTTGTGATAAATTTTGTTGCAATTTTGAACGAAATCCAAGCAATGTTTATATTTAATATCTCAATTCTTGGTCTTTCACAGTCAGTCTGCTCTATACTGAGAATTTTGTGTTATCAAAGTAAATAACATAATTAGATGGTACTCTGTGATAAGTGAGTGAGTTCTATTTTGTGAGCTAGTCATTGACATACTTACGATGTTAATTTATTCTCGTACGCAATTTCCTCTTAAGACTGTCCTACATATTGGAATGGGAAACTACTTGCTTTCACAAAAGAATTGAAAATGGTCAGTTTTAGAGATCTCATTTTCTTGAACATATTTAATTTAACAAAAAAGCTATCATCAGTATTGAATTTTTGCCATGTTATTTTTTTTGCAATTTTTGTAAATATAGAAAGTTTTCCGAAAATAAGTTCAGCACCACATATTTTACCGTCATTGATAAATTGGAAGAGAAAAAATAAATGAAAAATTTGGAGCGTTTTTGAGAAAATAATTGTTGAAAAATTGTCTATATTTCGTGCAAAATTATGAGAAAACTATTCTTATTTTCAAAAAAAAATTGTAAAGAGCATTATTTCAATATTTCTTTTTGAAAAACATTTTATTAAGAATTAGAAATATTTATTATTAGTTGTAGGACGATGCCTAAAAACGTTGAACTTTTACAACTGTCGGAAAATTAAATACTTTAATGAAAATAATACCCGCGACGGTTTAAAAAAAAGTATTTTAAGTTATATCAAGGCAAACTTTATTCAAAGAATTTGGAATCATTAATGAGCAAATTTTGAGAATGTTGAAGTTGTAATGTAAAATGCCAGCAACAATTAAAATACCATATTTAAATCCAAGGGACCACAACATAAGCGAAATCGATGAAGGAATATAAATTTTGAAGATAATCCTACGTACGGTTTAGCTCCTAGCTTTGTTTACAGACGGATGAACAGAGGAACGGACACACATTTTGCCGTAAATTAATTTTTTAGTGTCAGGGACACACAAAACGTAAATTCTGACTACACAACACCTTACAAAAAGTAATGAATTATTTATTGGAACAAGATAAATTCCTTTTTGCTTAATTACAGTAACACAATACGAGTCTTTCTGTTAAAATCGCGGTTTTCCCCTGCACCATTACAGTACTTTTTCTATACTACGTAAGTAGTTTGCGAGAAGGTAAAATTAAAAAGGGTTTATTGGAATTTCTTTACTAATAATGTATTTGCCTTATCTCAAAACTTTCGACACGTCAATCTCCAATCCCTCTCTAGTTATCAAATTCTTAAGAAAACGAAAGAGTTTATAACTATCGTTTAATATGGCACTTCGGAGTACTGTCAACTCCACGGTTTAATTCGACGTCCACCGACAAGATTTAATCGCACCCACCTGCTACGAAGTTTTCTTTTGCTTCCTTTTCCAAGCGCTCCGAGTCTAACTCCGATATTGAAACACACCGTTCACTAATCTGGACCAGCAGATAAAGTTAACAGAAGTCTACGACCGTTTCCCCCTTGCGTCGTGGCTGCACTCGTAACTCAGGGCCAAATAGAAACCAATTTAATGCGGCAAGCCGTGTAACTCCCTCGACGTTCCTTCAGAGAACTACCAACTACTGTGTTAGCTCAGCGACAACACCTTTGCCTAGACAGGATGTCGGGTTCGATTTCAGACGGTTGCGAATTTTCGACACTAGTTTTAACAGCTGGGTCGAATTCGACCACTAGGTGAGAGTTCTAGCGGGTGGTTGCTCTGATGCGCACTTTTCCGTGGTTTCTCCAATACTTCAGCGATACCCTTACAATCAGAGATCCTGATAGCGCGCGAACTTTCGTTCCTCATGCTTGTCCCTTGCAGATACACGCACAAACAGGCCGTGTATGTCCACACATGTCGGGGGCTTCGAGCTTTACCCTGATGGGACGGTGCCTCACGAGGGAGAGACATATCGATGAGGAAACCTTACGTGCCAGTCGGTGCCGGATCTCGTGTTTCAGCATGGGAGGATCGCCGCCACCTCCCGGGATATAACATGCACTACATTTAAGAGGCCCAACCTCAGTAGTTCCCGCGTCCGGTGTCAATACTCACTCATGGAACTAGAAGTCTATGCTACAAGCGGGGGGAGAAGGATGGCCCGTTTTGATGTTAATTCGATGAAAAAATGAAATCCTGTTGTAGGTTATGTATGTATTGGTATTCTGACACAGATTTCCCCTCCTCTGTGTGTATTTCTTCAGCAGTACTAAATAAGCTCTTTTTCGCGACTTTGATGTAGTATAGAGACCATCTTGAGTAAATTCCGTTAAGATAGATAGATTTATTAAAGTTCGCTTTGAGCTAATGCTCGGTGGCAAAGTTATAGGAGATAGGTTAGGTTATAGGTATAAGTTATAGGTTTTGAAATGGCTTAAAGAACTCGGCCTAGCCACAAAGTATTCAGCAATGTAATTAATGTTATAAAGGGACATTCAATTGAAATAAAGTTAGTAGTCTCGCTACGCCCAGTGCCTCGATGGAACACTGCCGCCCGTCCCCGCGACGACGTGGGCGGCTGAGGAGAGTCGAGTGGGGGCCGTGGCGCTCGGCGCTGCTCTTTTGTCTGGCCGCCTGCGCTCTTTTTTCTTTTCCCCTCAGCTCCGCCCTGCAGCTCCTCCGCCCAAGGAATCCGCCCGCCCTCCGCCCTCAGCAGTCTGTCCTCCGATGAAGGGCGTCGGGCGAACTCTATCTGCTTCGACAGGGGTAATTAGTAGCAAGAGCTGCGAAGTTCTTCTACTAATTCTCTAGCGCTTGATGAAATACGGGATTAAAGGAATCCTTTAAAGATGAAAGGAAGGAAAAAATTCAACTTCCCAGTCTGATAATAGTAAGCAAAAACAAAATGGATAACCTGCCAGGAAATAGATAATGTTTAATTCTGGTATCTTTTAGAGAACTGCATTTCTTAAAATTTCCATTTATACTTTAAAACATGTTCTGTAACAAAAGGAGTAAAATACCTTATAAATAATTTGTTACTGTTCTGCAGAACATATATATTCTAAGGAGAAAAAACAGTTTTTCGATACGTTCCGACTAAATTAAATGACTCAAGTCAGCACTGTAATGTCTCAATTCTCAGAACGTCAAGTTACGTTCTCATCTCTTTCCTGTCGATCTGCCTTCTTTGAGAAATAATGATTGTATTTTTCAGTAAGAAAAAACATTTAATTTTAATAATTCTGTCTTACAGTTCACAAGTTACAACGTCTTAACCACTTATAAATTATTGCTAATATTCCTAGCATAATTGCATTTATGCAATACATTTGCATAAATCCGCATACCCGTGGATCTGAGAATCTTATGAACTTGTCTCCACGACCTCGCAAAGGAGTCTGCTTGTTTATTTAGAATATTCTACAATAATACGCCGTTGCTAGGGGAAGACAACGTGATACCCCATTGCTGTTTGAAGACATCTGATAAAGGTAACCCGGTATATTACAACACCGAATGAACCAGCTCAATTGACCCCCCAACTTCGCAGTGAGAGTCGAGAGACTGGTTTTTCCTTGGCTCAGTTCCATTGTACTGATTGTGAATCATTATCCATGTCGTCGATGAATGCAATATCTTCACGTATAATATCAAGAGAGAGTAAATAATATACGATGCTAACTAGGTTATATAGTCAATTTTGAGCTCAATAAGCTCGAGGGTATCCAAATGCGATGCCTACGTCATATATTGGGAATTTCCATCCCCGACCGTGTTCGAAACGAAGTCATTTGTGTAAGGAACGACCGTTGCAGAACATATTCAAAATTTGCATTGATTCGGTCATTTCTGATGATCGCCACCCCAACCACCGCACCAACTCCTCTGATGACAACGATTAACCCACTGGAAAATCCAGCGTATGGCCATAAAGAAAACCTGGCTCAAAAACATCAAGGAAGATCTGAAGAGCCACCGTCTCAACATCATGCCAGGGAACAAGCCGCAAACAGCGAGAATGAATAGAAGTACATAAAGAACAGCCAGAAAGAACAGAAGCATGTCGTGTTCAACGTCCTGAGTCCAGCAACATCCACAGCAGCGTACTGGTTACGGGACCAGCCCCCTCCTCCAGCCGCCAGCTGGGGACCAAAGAAAAAAGACGAACAAGATAAAGTTATTGTATAGAGATGAATTATAGAAACAATACTATCTTCATACAAAAAGTAAACATGAATACACTTTCGACTTTGTTGCTTGACAACTACTTGTATTAGTAGTAGTTTTAGCTCAATATCGAAGACTTACTTGATCTTACAGTTCTTTGCTCTTCAATCTAAGAACCTCTCTTTTTTAAAGATTTGTCATTTGACTAGATCACATTAGATAACATTAATTTATAATTATTCTTTCTGTTTGCTTTAGCATATTAGATGTGGTAAAAAACTTATTAAATTAAAACGCAACTTTTTATCGAAAAATAGTTATGTATCTCTGAAGCGCAAGTTTGTCAAAGAACAAGTTTTTTAAAGATCGTGTTAAACTTCTTTTCAGCAGTAATCAAATCATATTGATGTAACTATCTCTCTCAAAGGCTCTTTGTGAAGTGAAAATGAATTATTTCATTATATGCTCAATATTATATTTCAAAAAGTAAATTGAATTCAGCAATTTTATTTTTGGTATAATGTATTCCAGAGATTTCATTAATAAAAAAGTTCCTGTGCTTTCTCAAAACATATTCTAGAAAGAAATATGTGGTGTTAAAACTTTGTTTCTAAATTTGTATGGCGATGTTGATCTACTCAGAAGCTGGTTTGGTGAGCCTGTAGCCGGTAATTAATCTCTACAAAATGACGCCCATTCGCCGTATACATCAGGGTTATTCAACATCGAATTACGTCATGTCGGATTGCTGTTTCCTGCGATGGCCTCACACTGCTCCGGAGTTCTACGTACATGTAGCATCCTGGTTCATTAGCGTTTACGAGCGTGCCACTAGTCATTCATACCCCACTGCTTGCAAATTAGACTGAAAGAGAAACATTGGTTCAGAAATCTCGAATATCTACTGGGAGTTCCTCACTTCTCCGGTTTCAATAATTCCCTGATATAAAGTGTATGTTAGCTTTTTGTCACATGTGACAATTGAAGGTGACTGACTGACAACTTCGCATTCGTTTGCATGATGAATTCACCAGTTTTATTGGTTCTGCATTTCACGCTTAAGCTACTAATTTTAACGATTCTTTCGTTTTTGTGAAAGAGCGTCAATATATTTTCTTCCGTCGTATCTCAGCTCAGATTTAGAGATGAATTCATCGCCCCAAAAATTGTATTTATTATTAAACGTCACGTAAAGATGAGAATTTAGTAGAAGTCAAATGGACAAACACTTGAATCACTGAACAAACACTTGAACCATTCACTGAAATTCTGTTCACTGCATGTATTGAGGGTAATGCCATAACAATGATAAAGTTCGAACAATAATGTGTCTGTTCATAAGGGTTAAACATATTGAAGATGTGTCTTGTTGAGCACAATTCTCGAATTATGTCAATTCTAACGGTTAACTCGAATGAATGATTCATGATGGTAAGCATAACGTCGCCCTGTTATAATTTACTGTGGAGTTCAATTTTAGCAATTACGTCTGTTTACAACTGGTATTGAAAGGCGCCCTGTCATATTAGTGTGTGTTGCGATTATGAATAGAGTATGTGAAGGTACCTTTTGCACTAAAATCTTGTCCCAAATTTGTAATAAGGAGTCGTTCGAAAAATGATCGCGGAGATGAAACCTCATCTCTTCACAAATACCACAGAAAAGTGTAAATGAGCATTATTCGCTCTTGTTATTCATTCATGCAACACTTATAACTCTTTGCCATTACTATTCTCCACCCGGTGCCGAGACAACAATTATCTCTGTCATGCTATTCGATATGATCAAATAATACAGCAGATTGGAACGAGAATTTTCGGAGCTAGGGTCAGATTTGTATTCACAAAGACGTGTTGCCCTCCCCTTCAGAAAAATAGTAGATTTACTAAAATGACATGAATTATAGTAGAATAAATTTTATTACGGTGAACTCTTTGCTTAAAAACTATTTTAGATACTCAAACATATTTTATGAATTTTTTGAATATTTTATATTTTATTCCGGTCCACCAATAGACGGAAGCTCATCAGCAACTACTAATTTTGCTTGTAATTAAATACGGGTGTGGTCAGACGTTTCAGTTTTGCCGGGCATTTAGCCAGGTTTCTTTTCTTTCTAAGCTTCAGCTTAATATTAAACTGCAGCTTCCGGGTCAGTGATTCCCGTTTGGATCAGGTTTTTGTAGACATTTTCTGATCCATTTGAGCGAATGCTGAGATGCCCTCAGTTTTGCTTCTGGGCGTAAATGTGCCTTCACTATGCGTATGTTTCATTGAGCTCATCTTTTGCTAGTAATGGTAGGAGTAGCGCCGGGGGATGTTTTGTTAGTTAGCGTCGGGGAATTTTAGCAATACAAAAAAATTGAAATCTGAAATTCGTTTATCTATGCAAATACGTTTTCTATAAATTGGGAGCAAAAATTTATAGTTTTCAAAATGTTGCTATTCCCCCTTTTTTGAAACTTGTATTTATCATTCAACTACTTGTAGTTAAAATGTTGGCAAGATTTTCTGGCGCTCAAGAAAATGTGCGCAGATGGTACTTCTCCCTCATACGTCATATTTAGTAGTGTTGTTCTTTGTCTAAATAAATCAAATCAATTAAATGTGATGTGGTGCAGTGAACATCCGTATCAGAATAGTAAACTTGCACATTTCCATAGTCTCAAATATTAGCTTCTGCGTTGCTTGACATAATAACCAGTCAATTTATTTATTTATATATGAAGTGCTTAACCTAGGAAAGGTGATGTAGTTCTAAGTTTTATTCTGTCGTAATAACCTATCTCAATAGTAAGAAACAGAGTTTGCATCGTTCAAAGGCCTGAATGAGTTATGTAATACTAAAAATCCGCGAAGTATTTGCACTTGTGGAGTTTGCTCAATATCTTCTCAATTTTGCGCTCAGATTTTAATATACATTACATATTTAACAAAAGAAGCTTAAGCCGAACTCCGTATTTTCAGGACTTTTCGAGAAACAGCTCTTCCGTTATCGGCATTTTTTCCAAAAAGTGAACGAGTTTTGTTTTTGTTATGAATCTTGTCAAATGTCGGGATAAATACTTATCTCGCTAGGAAAGTTACTAGTGATGAATTTGTAGTATATTTTAGGTTACTTTATATCGAGCTCAAAAGGTTGTCGATACGCGGAATAGTTTCCTCGAAAGTAGCAAAAAACTAATACCGGAAACACATTTGTCTCGAGAAAATTCGGTATCAAGTATTTTTAACACATAAAATCGGTTATCATCTGAATCAATCAGTTAAAAATAAATGTTTCATTTATCGTTGTATTACGATTGTTAAAAACACCGTTCTTGCCCACTCTATCTCTTTGATTTTCTCTTTTCCTTTGTTTTAATTTCTCATTGTTTTATATTATTTATTCTTTGATTTTACAAACATGTTTAGATTAACGTTTATTCATATATTTCTCTATTCAGATCTTTCTTTTTAAGTTCAAGTCGTTTTCTGTTTATTTTCTCTTCAATGTAATTCTCGTTTCATTTAATTTCGTAAAACGTGGCATACCTTTACCGCAGAGATGTATTAACTGTCATTTACAGCCTTTTAATTATTTCGAATGAAAGTGCCTGTAGCGCCTCGTCCCACTGCTGCAGGCGGAGTCGTGGCGGTCGACAATCAATAAGGAACGAAGCTGTCTGGTGCGCTCTGGCAGGTTAATGTGCCTCCCGCGTTTGGGCAGACAGCGCGAGGAGGACATCCAAAATGGATGCGGCCGCCGCAGATCCCGGGGCCGGGGAACCAGGGGCGAGAGGAGAGAGGGCTAGGGCGCCGGGGTGGCGAGTCGAGATATCGTGACGGGGGGAGTAGGGTGGTGGTGACGAAGTGGAAGTAACGCGATGGTGGTGACGGGGCCATGGTGGCCGAGCCATACCGGTGGTGACGGGAGTGACGGGGCTATATTGGCCGAGCCACAGCGGTGATGGGGACGGGGTGGTGGTGACGGGGGGTGGTGACGGGGGGTGGTGACGGGGGGCGGTGACGGGGTGGTGGTGACGAGCATGGTGACCGATCATTAACGGGGGGGGTGGTGGCGGGGCGTGGGATGGGGTGGTGTTGCGGGAGGTGGTGCGCGGCGGGGTGGGGCTTGGTGACAGCCCTTCGGGGGACGGGGTTTGGTTAAAAGGTAGTGGCGATGGGGCCTAGGTTGTCAAGCCGAAGGGGGAGTCATAGGGTATTGAGTATTGATATTGATAGAGTATTGATAATGAGGTGATGACGGGTCCATTGTCATCACAGCGGTGGTGACGTGGTGGCGCGCGGGAGGGTGATAGTATCGAGAATTATGTAAAAGATATGCTCCTCGTGAGGCAAGCGATAGCATTAACTATATCATTTGAATATGCGATTGCAACTTGCAACAAGTTAGCAGATTGGTAATCGGTCCGTTGACAATATTGAAAGTGTAATCAAACTAATGATGCGACTACATTGTTTTGTTTCGTGATCTAATATTAAATATCACTAGATTTTTGAATAATTCTTTCAAAACAAGCTCATCCACGCAACCTAAAGAATATATCCAGTGATATTTTCTTTCAATGTAAGATTACTTTCTTTCTTTCTTTATTTTTTAAGTGAACTTCTCGAAGAACTCCGCTTTCATCAAGCTTGATATTTTAATCAACTCGGACATCAAAAGTCGCTAACAGAATCTCATCTCTTGATCTTGAGTTGAAAGAGAGAATTCATCAAACCACTTCAGACACCACAACATTTTGCTTGGAAGCAATGGGCGCATGAAACGTGTTTTATTTATTTTTCACAGCCACGCGATACAAACGAAGAGAAAGTTCTTTAACGTGTAATGTCTCTTAATAAAGTGAAACCTAATGGACGAGAACCAAAATAATACGCGCCAGATTGCTTCATACGAGTTTCTGGAATAATATTTCATATTTATGACTACTTTATGAAAATTTGCTTCTTTAAAATTTATCGGATTTTCAGGAGAAAATGCAGTGCATACATAAACGTACACTGCTCAAGTCTCCTGCGTATAAATGCATAATTGAGTTTCTGCTACTATTTACAACAAAAATGTTTCCCCGAGGAAGGGGTAGAAAGCGAGTGAATTTTGGAATAGAGACTACCAGTGGTAAAATATTCTGTGTTGAACCTTATTTATTTAGCTACACAGAATTAGTTACAACCTGCGTTACCGTATGTATTAACAAGTACGCACCTGAAGCTACATGGATCAAGATTCTAGTGTAGAGTTGTGGAGAAGACGTGCTTTCTCGACAAATCCTGAATGTGTCGGTTGAATCGGGCAGCTGTCTGGATGACAATTCTGCAGGTCGCTTCCCTGATCGATTGTTTCCTTCGATAAATTTCAAGCAGATACCGCTGTAACATCAACAACGGAACTCGATTTTTTCTTCCCCATTCTGTTCCTACTCACATTCTAGGGAAGGCTAATTCCCCACCGATCGTGTGGCCCATCCTTCAGTCACACAGAATAACACCCGTCTAGGAAATTACTTCATTAAGGACTGTCACTCAGTGCTCCTTGCCAGATACACGCTTGGCAACAACTGGCTTTCTGGTGAGATAGTTATTTTGCATTCAAATTCAATATTCGCATGCTGTTTTCCTCATCGTCGTCTCACATCGTCCAAGTTGTCAACTAAATGCTCTCTTACCTTCCATGTCGACTTGTACTCATCAAACCTAACTTTTCTTATGATGTTGCTCCTTCCAGTCGCTTCGTCCAGCCAGCTGCCTACTGCACCATGCCACTGCTGACGTCTCCGATTCAAACCAGTTTTATTTGACGACTGGAACATTCGCATTCATGAATGCGTCTACTTATTCTAAAGCTCGTCTCCGGTTTCGCGTCGTGTTATTCTTTTCCTCTTCTTCCGCCGCGTCGCCGTCTGTGCTGAGAGATCAATGACGCTGGTTGGCGTGTTTTTTCGCCCACCTGTCGAGGGGACCCCGAGCTCCTGTTGCCTCGGGCAGCGCATCCGCTTGACTTTCGCTTGCGTTCCGTTGGCAAAGGCAAGGGGATTTTATCTTTTTGCCCTTTGACTTTTAGTTTGTATTCCCGTTTGGGGTGGTCTGATTTTAACTCTGATTTTTTTTTCGGACTGACAACTACTGGCTTCTCTCGCTAAGCAATGTTATTGCAAACAAAATTTTATTATATACTAAATGACACTAATGGCTTTAATATCAAAGCGCTCAGTCGTCTGTAAGCTTTTAATTGACGCACGTACTTGGCACGCTTTGTATTAGATATTATTAATGAAGTATCGGTTTTAACTGACTTAAGTAAGTAGTAACTTCTTGACTAAGAAATTATGATAAACTGTTTCTCAACTCTCAATACAATGGAACTTGAGATAAATTGCATATCCCTTCCTGTAGTTACTTGTAAATATAATTTTTTTGATATATTGTGTTTGTTTGAATAAATTTTCAAGAGAAAATAATGTAATATTACATTGTGTAAGTTGCCTAAGACACTCAGTTGCTTGTTGTCGTATAGTTCCTTTCTTTAAAAAATATTTTATTAAGGGGTATATAACTATTATATCTTATTAGTAAAACTTCTTTAAAATTGATGTAGAGGCAATAGTGCCCAAATGAACAACAGCTTTTGTCGCAGTAATTTCAAACTCAAGTAAGTGGGCTAAAAATAGGTATAGTGCAAATGTCTGTTTTAAAGAGGAAACTAGAGGTGCTAAAACAGAATGTACTTTCTCGTCCGTACATTCACGCCAAAAGTTCTCAAATTTTCAATAACTTGCACATGACCATATTTCAAAACGTATCTGTAAGAAACATATTTCATTCAGAAAAAAATATATTTTAGTTGTAGAAAAATAGCGAAAAAATTTTGCACTTTTACAATTTTCGAAAAAAGAGGGTTTACAACAAACTTAAGACCTACACATTTCTCTTTAACGTCCTTCACACTATCCAACAAAAAATAATCAAAACGTTTCAGACACTTTTTGAAAATTTGTAAAATGTCCTAGGGGCTTCATGTAAAGTAACCTCCAAAATTACAATATCGGGCTTAAATTCAAAGGGACGCGAAATCAGCCAGATCAATTGAGGAATATCAATTTTGGAGAAAATCGGCTGAACGGTGAGACCGCTAACGTAGTTCACAGACGAACGGACACACGGACGGACAGACGTTTTGCCATCATTCGATTTTTCGGTATCACAGATCTACAAAATATGGATGCTGATTACACCACGTGTTTGAGGAATTTTGTCTAAATTTAGCAACTAGATTTATCCACTTTTTCAGTACCAGAGTCTGGCAATAAGTTTTTCTGCCGAAAATTCGCCGTTTTCTCCCACAGCATTACATAACTTTCTACCGCGTAAGCGGCAGAGATAAAGTAAAAATCAATATTCTATATGTATTTTGAACAGTCGAAATACTGTACGCGTAAAGCAAACCAACAATATTCGTTATTTCGGACGTGACACTTTTCCATCAGAAAAAAATTATCTGATCGGAATGAACGAATAGTGAATAAAAAGAATAAGTAAGTCTCATCTCATTTTGAACATCAAGTGTACATCTTAAAGACTTCAGAAGATACAAGCTAATCGACGAAAAAGTTTGACAGTTTTCTTAGTGCTGCGAAGTATGACTGCAAGGAATAATTAGATTTACGAAAATCTGCCCGAATTCATTTAGCACACAAATCATCAATAGAAAACGCGGTGCCCGTATCCAAAAACAAAGCTCAGTACTACTGCGCGAATACAGGCAACCTAATTTGCAAAGTCGAACATACGTAAGTAGTTTACGTAACAAGGACGCGAAACAGGTGTTTCACACACGAGTCAAGTTCGTCGTCGGAGCATAGCGAGGACGACAAATTTATTTATTTATTTATTTATTTTAAGTCAAAAACAGTTAAAAACTGTGTGTGACGTGCTATGGGGAGAACTGAATTTCGTGCACGTTTTCAAAATTCTGTGATCCCTACCCTAAGCCATATACTGCTTGAATTTTGAATACAGAAAAACATGAGCGTTTTTTGCAAGAATGTTAACAAAAGTATTCGCTTCGATGTAATAAAATCTATTTTCAAGGGTAAATCAACAATAAATTTGGGCTCTTATCCCTCGTCATGTCCCTCGTCAAGGAATTCGTTACTTCCTGCCGCAACAACATGAACGATAATTTGAATAACTATATTTTCCACTGAATTCTATAAGAGGTGCACAGATAATGAAGTTTGATCCCCTCCTACACCTTAATTAAGAAACCTACCTCCTCCCACAATACCCTCCCTTTAACAAAATAACCTCTCTAAATCCTAGACCTAACAAATTAACCCGTCTTCTTATGTCCAAAACACCACTCATCCATTCACGCTTCCCATACGCCATTCTCTCCTATCACCAGTTCATCTGCGGGATGGAGAGATAAGATTGTTTTTGCGCCATGTTAAAATCACATACATGCTGAGGAGTACAATCTCTGTACAGGCAGCACGACTAAACACACACACACATACGCAGGAAAAATAATGAAGTTACATTTATGTCCAGAAGCAAAACTAGGAGCCATCTCAGCATTTGCTCAAAGAGACGAGTGCGGCAATCACCTCGCGCCCGTGTGGCATATACTATTTTTAACAACCCGCCGAGAGCGAAACGCAATGCGTCAAGTAAAGGAAAATAAATTAAATATGAAATAAGTAGAAATACCTTACTTAAATAAAAGTAAACGAATTCCAGTCAATGTCGCAACACTATTGTTTGTAAATAATAAACAAAGACGTCGTCAAGACGAAAAACAATTGCGAATCGTCCAGATCTTTCGCACACGCTTCTCGATATTTCGCGCACGTAAAAGAAGCAAGAGAAACCCGTTTCGCGCACGGCGTTTTAAAAATACAATTTTGATCGTTCGCGGTGACAAAAGTAGCGGGCCGTGACCGTTGTGCCCAAGCTAGTTACGGTCATCAAAGAGAACGAACGTAGAGAGCTGTTATCGGGATGCACCGTATCGAGATGAACGGTAGTAGAGCTTTTATCGGGATGCACCGTCTGTGTCGGCGCTCGAGAATGCAACGATGGATAACGAACGCTGGAGGCGTCGTCGCATCTCTCGACAACGTTTATTCCTCAAGCTTTTCTTTTAACCCGCGAGTATGATCGAGAATATAATGTGTTTTGCACGCATCTACAGTACCGGTAGCGTGTAAGCGACTCCGATAGTTTAATGCGCTGATGGCACGCATTGCTATGCATATGGCACCACCTACAAGGGAGATAAATGGAATCTCAAAACATTGACACTTACCGACATGCGATGACACGTCTAGATATCATGCGCAAAACCTTTGCCACAACCGATCCTAATCACCTCCTAAAGAGTGTTGAAATCTTGATGCGTCAGCTCCGGCTGGCTTCGTTCTCTATTGGGCCTATTTGCTGCGCAGCCGAAACTCTACACCCAACATTGTCGAGAGGTAATAATAATCCGCCGTTCATCTTTTCGGCTTCAAAATATTCGCGAAAACATACAAAAATTCACGATCTTCGTTAACACCACGTTTGCGCGATGTATGGGACGTAGTCCTCACGAAACTCTCAGCTTTAGACCAATGCACTCGGCGCTCGGAAATCACACACCAGCTGGCCTGGCATGCATCGGCAAAAGCGCATTTCATTCGCACTGATACTACCGCGATCACGCTTCTCGAGGGACTTCGTGCGACTCAGATGAACGGCAACGCTGTATCCTGGCCGAAAGAAAGTAAACAAATCCTCGAAAGCTGATTGCTTCAGAGAAGGTCACATGACGTACCACAGCACATAACGAGAAAACTGTCAGAGTCGCTAATACGCTGCCGGTACTGTGGTAAGCGAGTTCGGTCAACTCACCCGCCGTCTGGCGGGAGTATAAAGTAAGGATTCGTTGCTGATGCGGTGGAGAGTGCAATGAATGTCGACTCTATTAAATCCACTTGAAATACCCAATGCGGCAGCGGCGGACTGAAATTTGATCTTGTAAAGTGACCGACAAATAATTCAAAAGGTTCTTACTTAAAGGCTTTGGATATAAACACATACATCTGTCATGTAGTTAAAAAATGATATGTAATCTATCTCTACAAATACCACTGGCAGCGAGTGTTTGACTGTGAATGACGTGATTACATTACTGTTTAATAAATTTAACAAACCAACTATGAATGATAATTTCTATAAATTTGACAATTGCATGAATTGTGGAAATACTTACAAAGTGAGGTATTCTGTTTTTCATGCAATTTCTCTGTATTCAAGAACTGAAACTTTAAAAATAATTAAACTGTTAAGTACAAAAATTGAATTTAATTTCAAGTGAGACCGCCTCAAGGCCACTGTACATAATTGAAGAGTTCACCAAAATAAAAAGGATAGTTTTATCCGCATTTTTAATCTATTACTTTAGATTTTTGTCTACTTATAGCTTTAATACTTTTTTAATTAAATATTAAATAAATCTTATTACTTATAATTAAGAACTAACATAGAAATAACGTTTAATTATAAAACTTACGGATTTCCACGAGGAATTAGATGAAAACACTAACCCATTACGCCTGAACTTGCGAAGGGCTTATCCATGTTCTCTAGACTAATGTCAGAGGTCGTCCCCTGATCTTCTTAGTAGACGACTTTGTGGTTGCAGTTTGGGCATTACAGAGATCGGTCTTTGTCCCACTCGCAAACTATGTGAAGAAGACAAAATGCACGCGTTCAAAGCGCATCAAGATACACCAAATCACCTACTATGAGAGAAAAATAAATTTCTTGCTAGTGTTAAGTTTAATTTGGCTGTCGTTTTTCGATATATTACCTTTTACTTAATGAATTCTGTGTGTAGAACACTTTCAAGCTTAAAGGCCTTCGGCACATAGTTTGAACTAATTGGAACGTGCATTATCCAATGGCTCCACGTTTAGAATATATTTTATTTAAATGTGAGTATATTACCTAAATTATGAAAACGTTTTCCGAATGTAGTGTTTTATTACGATAAATTAGTGAAACAATGTATGTACACATCCTAAATAACGAATAGCACAAATTCGGATTAAATGCAAAAATAACGCAGATTTATGTAAACAAAGTCTCTCCATTCATGTTTCATTGAGGCCATACTTGCTCTTATGGCACGGGAACCGTCCAACTAGAACAGACTCAGAAACACATTCTGAAGAGGTCTAAAAATATCAATTCCGTTTTGTCTGCCATCTCTTCACTGAATCACTGAATATTTTTCACTACATTTTCCTTTCCACAATACATTCTGCTGGCTTTGTTTTTGTTCCTTGTGTAGGGATCCGTAAGATCATTGCAAAGCCGTGTCCGCATTTGTAATACCGAGTGCTTTCAATTAGCGTGAACCGCGCTGCGAAAATCGCGTAGCCACAACCGTTCCGTGTGCAACGACGGCGCGTGGAAACATCGTGCCGCGCTCACGTTTTGTTTGTCACTCCCTCTGTGGAGTAATTTGCGAGACTCACCGCGTCTGCCTTTGACAGCGGCTGACTAGCTCTGGGCTGGGACGTGCCGGGCGCCGAACCCCGGACGCAGCGGCGACACCCAGAGGGCGTTCCGTATTGTTACCAATGAACATTGAATAAACTTACAAGTTTCTGTGAATAGAAAAGATGGTTTTCATTTAGCCGATTCCAGCAAATGAGTAGCTAGAAATGTATATTTGCTTTTCAGATTCCTCGGCCACTCTGTACAGATGGCAGATCGAATAATCGGCTATTAGTAGGCAATAGCGCTTATTTCTTATAAAACCCATCGACCCAGTTATCCGGATATTAATTTAAGGCAAATAGCAGTTGAAGATTAATTTTAATAATTGAATTTACGTAACCTTTTCCTGGCGTCCATATTCTCATATAAATTTGAAACGGGTTACGTTGAATTTATATTTAATAATATTAGAAGGGCAGAGGAGATATTTAATTTAAAAATAAAATCAGACAGTTTTTTTCATTACATTATTCCATTCATCGTAATTCGAATAATTGATTTTTTATTTATGTGCGTCACTGTTTCTATTAGGACAGATCCATCAGGTTTTACTCTTTACTTCACGGCGTGATTCTCAGCCCCACTTTTATTTGATATTACAGCATTATTTCATAGTTTATATGATAAATACATTAGTTCATTTCATTATTTTCATTCTATGAGACCCTTTTGTTAAGTGAGTTTTTATATTTTTATTTAACAAGGTTAAAGGTTGAAAAATCATGGAAACAAATATCAGTGTGAAGGAAAGTCTTTGGTTTTTCTGGAACCGCTGACTATGATTCTTCTTTCAGCATTAAGCATCATTCCCTGATTATATTGTTTACTAGTATGTTGATTGTGTATTAGTAAAATTCTATTGATTTTAAGTACCTTAAACTTTAAGGCAATCAGTTGAATATTTTAAAACAATAATCATTAAATTGTATTTTATAGAAATAACTTGTTTTTAAGAGCTGTCACGACGCCACCGACCGCCCCTGCTCGCAAATCTGCCTCTCGACTCGTTTGTCTTATAATTTAAGGTACTGAAAATCAACAGAATCATTTCCTGAATTCCGCAACATTACCTGCCAACATTCAGAAGCATTCTTAAATTAAGGTAATATAAATCTATATTTAAGAAAAACTCAATTAAATTAAACCTTAGTGTAGATGGGTTTTCGTGGATAAAAATAACGAGAGCCATGTGACCATGAGGGTCTGTGAGTTTAGTGTCCCCTGATACAGACTAGGGACTATGTGTGAGTTGAGTGATCCGGTGATCAATCAGTTGACACACCATTGATGGGAAGCGAGTGAACTTGCGAGCGGTTCAGGCAACGAGAGAGCAAAATAGATACTTTTGTGAACAATGATTTACACGATAATGAGAGAACTAAGCTGTATTAGATTTATTTTAGCATCTTGACGTGGAAATTAATTTCTCTTTTTCATATCAATTATTATTTGTCAGTAGCGTGGAAATTCAATGTTGCTGTTATTAATTTGAGTTAGTTTTTCCACTACGTACATTGCCTACGGGCGCTTGCGCAGTTTACATTGACATTTTCAAGCGACTTCTGCGTTAATAAATAAGTGCAATTTAGGGTAGTAATTGAAGTGAAACTGTCAACTACTTTTGTAAATATTTCACTTTATTAATTAATATTACAGAACAATTTGCCTTTCAGAAAACAAAACGTTAACTGCATTCCAATTTATCTTTCGTAATGCGGGAAAAATTCCAACGAATGAAATACTACGTAATGCATATGTACAAAATTGTATTCATGTTTTTATCTCTTACACTCCCAGGGTAAATTACAAGCAATATGCCAATTTTAAATGTCAGGTCTGGAGCGAATTTTAGTAATGAAGACGTTTATATACGGAGACATTCTAAATCAAACATATAAGCAAGTTTCGGTGTACCTAAACTCTAGATGTCGATTTAGCCGAAACCGCTAGAGCATTGTAAACTCCTGGCGACAGTCTACTCATGACTTGCGTCCGTTCGAATCTTCATCTAAAACCATGCTTAGCTGCTATGTGCATGTGATTAAGTCTGAAGGACAGACCAGTGTAAAGCAAACGGTGGTTGGTCCGCACCGAATCAGACGAAACATGGAGGTAATATCTAATGGCTTTCCTACTTTTTGTAGGGAGAAATGCTCACATAACCAGCTGTTGGCGCTATGGAGCGCTGTAGTAGTGTAATTCAGCAACATAACAATGGATGAGCGCTATAAGCTTCAAAACATGCTATCAGAGAGCCCAAACAATGACTCTGCGGTTACGGACACGACAATGGGCAAGCGCTATGTGCACAAAATTAAAACTGGGAGTGAAGGGATATCGTCGTTGTGTGTTTCTGTCAACTTTTGTTTAAAGATAATTTCTCGTATACAGCTTGAAACATCGTAAGGCAGCGACTTTTTGCGCAAACAACCACCATCCCCAAGTCGCTGCCTTCTACTGTAGGATCAATTTCACCTCAGCCACCCCGCCAGGGCAGCACCTCCTGAGGCTCTCCGGTCACCTTGTAATCCACCGCCCATTGTGAGGCTTGCTTTCTTCCTGTGACCCTTCCGGGCTTTCAGCAATTCTTTTCATCGTGCGAGGCTCGGAGAGGGCGTGCGGTATCGACTTGCAGCGCGGCGACGGCGGTCGACGGGTGTATTCACCACCTCCCCTTGTCTCGCTCGCGCTGCCCCCCTCTGACACTGGTAATACCCTCTGCGGCGTCGCTCTACCCATCACTTTCGTCTTTGCTACCACCACCTCAGCCGCAGCACCTCAGCATCGCTACCGCCGTTTCCGCCACCGTCACCTTATTCATGAAAACTTTACCGTCTCCTTCACTCCCACCGCCGTCCCCTCCACTCCCAACACCGTCTCCACCACACCCACTCCGTTCCTCACTCCATCTCCGTCTCCACACTATCACACTTCTCCTCCATACTCCCCCCCCCGTCTCCTCCATCTCTCCGCCACTCTTACCCAGTCTCCAACACTCCCACCTCTGCCCACCCTACCACCTCCCCATCCCCCTTTTCCATCCATTCCCCAAATTCAGACGCCGCCATTGCAATCGTCACCTCCGTCGTCACACTACTGCTTCCATCATCTCTATCACTGCAACCGCTTTCTCCCCCCCCCAGCACCAGCACCAGCACCAGCACCAGCACCAGCACCAGCACCAGCACCAGCACCAGCACCAGCACCAGCACCACCACCGCCACCGCCACCGCCACCGCTACCGCCACCGCCACCGCCACCACCGCCACTACCACCACCACCCACCTTCCTGCAACACCACCACCAAAACCCTTTTCTGAACGAAAATTCGAGATGGTATTGTTGGGTCGATTCCGACAACTTTTGTTCTATTCTTCCAACACATGTACTGTAGGATAGGAAGTAAATGCAAAACCCATTTCATTTAACAGAGTATATATTGTGATTGTCATATATTATGTGATAACAGTCATATATTGTGATTATGTATGTAATCGAATAACAATATAATTATATTTTGAAGACTAATTGTTGTTTTTATGTTGTTATGAAGTAGAATGTAATAGATAAAAGAGCCCCATTTCGTGGCACAGCAACTTTACGAATATTCGTTTGTTTTTTTTCGGTCTCTTTGTGTCCACATAGTAAAATGTCAAATGTGATCTTCTGAGAATCATTGGGTCAATATGGAACGAGCCTCGTGGTATTGATCCAATTGTGAATATTTGACGAAAAAAGATTTTGAAACGTCCAAAATACATACGCGAAAAACTAATTCCCGAAGGCGATTGTAAAATATCAAACAATACAAAGAGTATGATTTTACTTTGAACAGACACAGTTCATCGACTTTTATACAACAGAGTTAAAAAATTGTTTTTACTCGTTTGTTTTGTGAAAGTGAAAGGACGGCATAAATCCAAAGAAGATGCTTAGTAACTTTTATTTATTTGTAGATTAAACCAATATTTTGTGAATGCCAACAGGCGTAACAATTATATTCATATACAGAACATACGTACTGAAGCTGTAATTGTAATTGATTTCATCATGATTTTAAGTCACAATCTGTCAAATATTTCTATTTTTTCTTGAAAGTTTTTTATGCTACCTTTATATTTTTTAATTGTATTGTGAAGTAGAGGATGCTCATATGAACGCCCCTTTTTCATCTTTTCTGATTCTCTTATTTGGATTGTACATGTGTGATAATTAATACATGATCTCACAGACGAAGTAAGATCTTGTGCTTGATTTAACGCAAGTTGCTCTGATTTTTTTTCTATGAATCCAATCATATTGAGAAGTCCATAATGCATAAATATATTTTTAGCTTAAAATTATTTATCTATTAATTGTTGGCATCTGCAGTTCGCACTTGGAGTACGTAAAGAATTTCTATTATTCTAAGCTTTCTGAATTCCTTGCATTCAATTTTGAGCCCTTCGATTGCTTTTAGATCTTTCTTCTGTGAGTTCAGTGAGGAGCAGGAGGAATCTGCGTCCTCTCGAAGCGCTCTCGATGCGGCGCGGAGGTGGTAATCCCGTCCTGGGGGCGCGCGGAGGGCCATCGCGCCCTCTGGCGAGCGGACGCGTCCGGGCCATTGGAAGAAGGGACGGTGCTCGTCGCCGCGAGATTGCGCCGCATGACGACCCGCGCGGCCGAAAGCACAAGAGGGTCGGGCTCTTGCTGCGACTCCGTCTGCCCACGCCCCGCCCTCGCCCCCGTCCCCGCCCCCGCCACTGCCCCCGCCGCCATCGCCACACGGGCCGGCGAAAGACGGCGAACCGGAGAGGGAGACCGACATATGGAGACAGATACAGAGGGAGAGAGTTAGGGAGAAAATGACAGGAAAATAGAGGGAGACAGAGATAGGAAGAAAGAGATGGAGACAGAGACATGAAGATGGAGAGAGGTCGAGACAGGAAGATGGAGAGAGGTCGAGACAGGAAGATGGAGAGAGGTAGAGACAGGAAGATGGAGAGAGGTAGAGACAGGAAGATGGAGAGAGGTAGAGACAGGAAGATGGAGAGAGGTAGAGACAGGAAAGTAGAGAGAAGTAGAGACAGGAAAGTAGAGAGAAGTAGAGACAGGAAGGTAGAGAGAAGTAGAGACAGGAAGGTAGAGAGAAGTAGAGACAGGAAGGTAGAGAGAGGTAGAGACAGGAAGGTAGAGAAAAGCAGAGGCAGAGAGATGACACAGAGATTTGAAGTGTGAGGAATTAAGAAATTGAGAAACGGAACAGAATGATTGAGAAGGGGATAATGTAAAACGAAGGTTTCGCAGTTACGAGTCGATCTGCAGTGACTGAGGCGAGGGCACCGTGCCTGACAAATACTGCGCAGAATAAAGGAAGGAAAGATAGAAACGATTTGAAGTGGGTGAAAGAGTTCGGAGGACAATAATTGGAGAACAGTTCAGTTGGGGAAGAGTTTCCGTGAGTCTGGAGGATGCTAAGAGATATGTTGGGGCGCGTGAGGACAAAATGTTAAGAAATATTAGAAAAGAAGCTGCTGACGAATAAATCCAGACCCCTAAGAAGAAAGTTGAGAGCAATAAAATGCTAAACACAGACGGAGCGAAACATAGCTATTTGGCAGTATGATACACAAAGAGACAAAATTGGCGGATCCAAAATGAAAATTAAGTATTCAATGATCTCAATAGACAGACATGGAAATCAGGAGCACAACCTCGGAAGATGGTCAGAAGTATAGAATGATGCTCCTAGATGTTTTTTATCTAGATGCTCAAAATATGAGAAAAGGAAGAAATAATACAGAGTTACAACATGTGTGTCCGTTAGTACGCCTGATTTTGTATCTTACAAAACGTGGAATTGTAAAAAAGGGGGAGTGAGTGAGACAGACGTAAGATATTTGAACGAGGAAAAAGAGTTTTGAGAAAACGAAAAAAAAGCTGCATCAGAATGAGGTCACGAGCGTCCAAAATAAGGAATTCAGTTCTTGAAGATATTAAAATATTCCTGTATGAAAAACTAAAAGGAGAGAATGTTAAACACAGAAATAAAAGAGGAGACGGAAGAAAGTGACGGATTTAATTCACAAAGCGAGTTGATCAAAGGCAGAGAGAAGGATGACAGAAAGGCTTTCGAAACCAGTGAAAACGTTTGCAATTGAAACATACGAAAACAATAACTGTTCTAGAATGGGATGACCAGGTTGAGATGGCAGGAGAACGAGAGAGAGAGAGAGAGAGAGAGAGAGAGAGAGAGAGAGGGAGGGAGGGAGGGAGGGAGGTACTCGACCTCAGTGAATGCGTTCGAAATGAAAAAAACAATATTATAATTTTTTTATAATATTGGACATCGCACAAGAGTGAGATGTCCAGAAGGTTGGAAATGTGAGAACGAAGAACGAATGAGGGAAGGAAACCAAAGAGTTAAGCTTGATCTATCCAATGAACAAAAAGGAATTACTGAAGGAAGCGAAAGAGGGAGGGCATTTACGGATACGATACGGATGGCATTTGAACCCGGTAAAAGCGCTCGAAAAAAACAAGCGGAGAATAAGGATTGACGGGAGAGAGATGACCAGAGGTTGGAAATATGAGAATGAAGAACCAATGTGGGAAAGAGGCGACGGCAGGGGTAAACTTGCCCGATTGAACGAAGAAAAAGGAATTCCCAAGGAGAGAGATGGAGGGCGTTTGAACCGTTGAAAGCGCTGTGGGGAGGAGAAGGAGAACAATAGCCGCGCGAGGGCAGCGAGGAAGCGGATCGGCTTTCGCGGGCGGGGGAGGGGGCGGGGGAGTAGGCGGGGGGGGGGGAGGGGGAGGGGGCGGGTCAAGGTGAGCGCAGGGACGCCCACCCGGCGCAGCGGGCGCGGGTTCGGACGCACGTGCTGAAACGGGCGTTGCCGGGCAACACAGCCCTCGCCGAGCAGCGCCGCGGTCGCAGATCAATCCCTCCTCCCAGAGGTTTTCCACTCGCGTTCGGTTGCGCATCATCGCCCCTCTCCTCTTCCCCTCCCCCGCCCCCAGCGAGTCCTCGAAGCAGCACCGTCGCGTCGCCTCGTTCGCCCGGCAGAGAGGCGCCATACGAGGTGGTCTCGACCCACCCGCACCCGACCCGCACCCGACACGCACCCGACACGCACCCGACACGCACCCGACACGCACCCGACACGCACACGACACGCACCGACACGCACCGACACGCACCGACACGCACGACACGCAACGACACGCAACGACACGCACACGACACGCACCCCGACCGCACCGACACGCACCGACACGCACCCGACACGCACCACGCGCACCCGACGCGCACCCGACACGCACCCGACACGCACCCGCACGCCCCGACACCCGACACCCGACACCACCCGACACGCACCGACACCACCCGACACGCACACGACACGCACACGACACGCACACGACACGCACACGACACGCACACGACACGCACACGACACGCACACGACACGCACACGACACGCACACGACACGCCTTCTCAGTAGTACGACTCACATCACCACCGGAAACGAGACTCAGATCCGGCGAGATAGCTATGAAATGAGGCTCAATATTTTAAATCAATTTGATTTATTTTGTGAATTGTGAAAATTATATTTATTATATTTTATTTGATACTGAAACTAATGTCGAAGGATGGCTATCATATGAAAAATGTGTCCGTAAATGTTTTTATTGGTTATTTTAACTTAATGGACCTGCTGCGATAGCTTACCGGTATCTCGGTTCCATCTTCATCATCGTTGACCGTGTGGTCCTGCTACTTGATGGTGGATTTTCGGCGCTAGTTATGAAGCTGGATCAACTTCATCCACTGCCTAGAGGAGAATTCTTACGTTCGGCGTCTTTTCCGTGATTGCTCAATCGAAGAATTCCAGACGAATACCGGAGCAGTACCCTAACAAACGGCCCACAAACCGCGCGCAAACTTTCCTTCCCCACCCTTGCTCCCTCTCCCCCCTTACGCACATTGACTTACTACATGCTCTATACTATCACACATAGGGTTTGCTGCAGGGGCGCCCCGTCGGTGGAGATACCTGCATGTGAAAGTCGCACAGGCCGCCAGATATTATGTACGTCTCAGCAGGAGAGGAACGCCATCAACTACCAACGCTCAATATAACTTTAACTTGCAGGATTAATAATCTACGATTTTTCATCCCGAATCAATAAAAATTTTCGCAAAGTTAACGGAAGGCTTTTCTCATTTAGGCAGAAACTAATAGAATTTATTTAAAAAATGCTTAACTTAATTGCTATCAAAAACTATATAATGGCTTAACAATATTATTTCCAACTGTTTTGAAATTTAATTTTATAATTACCAAAAATTGTCCACTTGGCTGTCTGGAAAACGCCGCATTCTAGGCATAGATGTCAGCGTTTCGGCCGTCATGCCGCGACCTTCCTCCGGCCGAAATGGTGAGGAAAGTCGCATCATGACGCCTGAAACGTTGACATCTGTCCCGAGGACACGGCGTCTTCCGGTCAGCCAAATAGATACTGACTCCTGCCGCAGACCTTCATACTTCCGTATATCAAAAAGACTATAATTCGGTTTGTGTTTTCTCTCGGGCTCTTCAAACGCCAGAGGCCGGGGTGGGAGGGAAGAGGCGCTGGGCTCAGACCTCTTCAATTCGTTAGATTTGCTCAGGTTCCTAAATATTAAGGAGTAAAGGGGGGCAGTAGGGTAAAATATAATGATTGGTATTCCATAATATTATTTGAGTTTTATTTACTGAATCTGCCATTTATATTGCTGAACTTATTGTGACTTGTGTACTTTCTAATTGGATCGGAAATGTTTACAGTGAAATGATTTTAAAGTTGGTGATTTGATTTTACGTCAATCGTTCGCTAATATGGATACAGTAAGAAGCGTGCCGAAAAATGGAAACTTTCTTTTTTGACCCTACATAATTAGAGATAAAACGTAGTGCGCTATCTGATATATGTAGGTGATATATACGAGAATGATTCTATTCTTATTAGTATACGTAATTAAGAAGTGTGTTTGCAATTTTATACACCTCGTCGTTGTGTTCTATGTGTGATTCGAGGTTAAATTGTAGGATTATTTGTCAATAGGCAACATTGTAACAATTGCTTTTGGTTATTCATTATTCAGTGTTTTAATTAGTATATCAATTAATATTTAATAAAATTATTCGCCATCATCTGTTTAATGTACTCAAACACATACTGCTTTAATACTTATTTTTCCGCTTTTATAATATATTCGGCCGACCTGAATGGCCGAGGTGGCTACAATCGAGTACCGACTCAGCGCTTCAGTCCGAAGGGTCGCGGGTTCGAGTCCCGTCTTGCGCATGGCTGTTTGTGCCTTGTCTTTGTATGTGTTGTCGCGGAGGGCCTCGTGTTCTGCTGAGTCCAGATGAGAGGAGCCCGCAAGCGTGTTGGTTTAGTGTACGGTCGAATATGCGTCTCATCGGGACGTAAAGGGTAACCGGCTGTTGGCTGGATAAAAGCCCTAGAAAAAAAAAAATGTTCGGGTCTCACAAACATGGTTATGGGTTCAGGTTCATAACTAGCACGTGTTGGAATTTAACTGACCCATCTCACATCATTAACAATCACGATGCCTCCTTTGAGAAGTTCCACAATAATATCTTCACGAAACTCTTTCTCTTGATATTCCTCTCTTGAGTGAACCGAGTCACGTTTCAGCCGGAGAAGATAAACGCAGTATCGTTCACACTCCGTTCTGAACGTTTTCTGATATTGACGTACAGACAGTGCGTTCGTCTCTGTAAAAAGAGGAAGAGAACCAGAAGTAATAAAAGTTCAAAGCTATAGATCATGGCAGCTATATTTGGTAAAATGCTATTTTATTGACCTGGTTCTTTGTAGTATGTGACAAAGTTAAATAAATTTGGTTCTCCATGCTTCTCTGTACACTTTTTTTTTACAAACTAATGTTTGCAATTCAAATCAAATATAAATAAAGAGTTCATTTAACGTACGTGAATAACTTGTGAATATCTATTGAGGTACACACACTGTTTTCGAGACTTGATAGCTGAAGTTATTCTTTTGGTAGTAATGGAGTAAATGGCCCTTAAAGCAAAGAAGTAGAATATTCTACTTGAGAGTTATTCATTCACATGGTAGTTAAATATATTTAAATGTTTTATCAATAATTTTAATAATTTTCAAAAGTTAAAGTAGCTACAAAATGAGGTCCCCTGTTTGTATCGGGTGAGGATCTGATTTTTAAGGGACCTCAGGTGAATACTGTGAAAGTAGGAGTGCATATGACATGAAATTTATAATGAATAACTGTTGTGAAAGTAAGAATTAAAATAAATTTGTTTTTAAATGTGGCAGATATATCCATAATATTATGTGCTTCCTAAACGGTATTTGGACTCTTCACCACTGTAGCACACATTAACACACGTGTACTAAAAACCGGATTCCTTTTGGGCACAAGGTAAAACTCTTCTCTAAAAGTAAACAATCACGAGAACATTAAAGAGCATTCTGTCTGCGAATAGTTTCTCGCGTCGTAACCCAACCTACGTAGTTGGATGCGTAAGAAGAGAATTTATTACCGCCCCAGCTAACGAGGAACTATGCCAGAGAGCTGTTTCGCTCCTCGCACTTCGCAGCTGTCAGATTCATCACGTTCCCTGAATATGTGGTGTTCACTAAGTCAACGGGAGACCACGCGTTCTAGGTCACGGGAGTGAATGCTAATAAATATACGGGAAGCAAGTTAGAGCGCAATACTGACGCTGGCAAACTCTTGGTTGTCATTTTGTCAGTTCCAATTACTGAATGCGACCGGACTACACATTTGTTTTTAAACGGAAAGTGTTTGACTCCTCCTTTTTTAACATCCTGCAAATGACAATTACGTGCTTTCTCTTCATATATTAAATTGTCCCATTGATAGAGTAAAGAAATATCAGTTTCATTTACCCATAAAACTTTGCCTAAACTTAATTAAACCGTATGTTTGTGCATTGATTCATGTGTGAAGCAAAATATCCCATAACTGGCGTGTAACCTTACTCAGTGTGAATCACGACATCAATTAAAAAATGTTGATCTGTGAAATATTCTTCTTTAATGCACTAATTTGTATTAATATTTAATGAAATGTGTAAGTAGTAATTGCCAAATAATATACTTTTTGAAATATAATAATATTTCAAATGAAATAGACCTCTAAATATTTCAGCGCTTGATCGCGTTTTTTACTTTGTTAATAGTATTTTAAGAGGGGAAATAGTTTTCAATTTCTGGAAGTTTAGGTAAAAAGGAGGCTGCTCTGATCGGTAGTTTTCCATGGTTTCTCCGATCAACATCAAGAAAATGCCGAATTCGTACCCTAACAAACGGACGTGGTCATCGCGCGATCATTCCTTCCTCCTCCCTGTTTATTCCTCACTCCTTACTGACACACACACTTACATGCCCTACACTAACCTACATGCCGAGATACCAGTCGGGAGCTTAGAACGTCTCCCGGCTGGGGTGGTGCCCTGCTGAGGGGAGATACTGGTTGGGGGCGTGCCCGCAAGCTGAAGTTTAGATTAGTGCCGGATCTCATCATGCAGCGGATAAAGTTCTCCACCACCTTCCATGACAAATACATGCATTACACTTACGGGGATGGAGACAACTTCCGTTGATGCGCCCGGAAATACAAAATATAGTTAATAAAGAAATGTAAAACAAATAAATTATGTTTAATATATTACTGATTTGTTCAAATTAATGAACTCGGTATTCAGTTTTCAACGAATCTTATTTCTCAAGAAAGAGTACACAGTAAAACGTAAGGGTACCTACACCAAATTACTTCTCATAAGCTGCCTTACACATTTATGAGATTGAATTGTGATTTTCTCATACTAAATATTGTTGAGGTTCAATAATGCACAGGGCCATTAAATAAGTGTAATATAACATACTATGTATCAATTTATGAACAATAATAAGAAATTGTATTTTGTAGGGAATCCTTTATTATTTTCAATGTGTTAAATTTTTGTTGAATGCTTTCAACGCGTTTACTTCACTTGAGCTTCAAATTGATGCCAAAGTACTGTAATTCATTGATTTCCTCAATTAAGATATGTTTAGTCGAAATGTTCGTCTTTTTCAGTTTACCCTTCATTAAGCTCCAAAGGTTTTCTATTGCGTTCACGCCAGGGCGGTTCGCCGGTCATGGAAGTATGCAAAAATCCTTATCTACGACTTTTTCACTGTTTTCTCTTGATGGTAAAGTCCGTCGCCAACATGTACTGGTCATCATTAAGCCAGGTTCCTTCGTTTGACCGTAGTTCTTCCCTTAAAACGTCAACTTGTTTTTGTCATGTTTCATCGTATCCTTTGTGTGAAGGATAGAATCCGTGAAACGTATTATGTATGCCCACACCACAACAGCTGTTGAATCTCATCCATTTGTTTTACAAATTCCAATTTTAATGTCTCTCCAGATCGACGTCGAACACATCTGGAACATTCATCAGATATAGTGAAACATGTTTCATTATTAAAACAGACATTCTTCAAATCTTTACATGTTCAATATTTAAGGCCTCGAAACCATTCGACGCGATACTTTGCTTTTGCAGGTGCAACTTTTAATTTTTGTCTAAGGTATATTATCCTCTCTCCTCATATAATCATTCTCACACATCTTTGAGAAACACTTGTTCTTCACTCGACAATCTTCATTCTTAACTATTTAGAAATAGTTTTTCTGATCATTACAGATATTTTTTTTTAATTTTCTGGCTCATTAACAAATGTTTAAATTGATTTACCGCAACATACAATGTCGGTAATAATCATACTTCTCAAAGGAAATATCAGAACCTCACAATATTAATATTACCGTAAATCAAACAACACATGCAGCCATTTGCAAGGGATTTATTGTTGTTCATGACTCATGAGTGTCACTTTTGCATCCAAAAAATTGTATTATTAGAAGGTGGATGGCAGATTATTACTTAAAAATAACTTTTCTGGTGTATCACAAAATCATAACTTCTGATATTTTTGCGAGTCTAATAATTTTAACGGATTTATATATAAATATACCATGTACCGTTCTTCTATATTACAACTAAAGTAAACGCGTATTTCGTGGTGCCTCAGAACCGTCAGTTTTCATGTGACCGTTGAATGCTTTTTGGCTACATCGTACGAAGAAATGCGATGTTGTGCGTTTTTCGTTGGGTCGTGGGCAACGCTGTCCTGCAGAGGCTTTGTGCGAAATTGTCTCCGTTGGTCTGAGCGCCGGCGTCTTTTCCCGTTCCCCAGCGAAAACTTTCACGAGACGTGACCAGAGGGAAGCATTAAACGTATTTCGGAACTCTATCACCGCCGGGAAGATGTCCGTTTCCTCCAGAAGTTTTTTTTTCTTTCGACGAAACCCTGAGGATACCCATCCAATATTTACTAATGTCAAAACTTCAAGTCAGTTGTCGTTTGTGGTTTCACTGCAACGTAGTAGCTAGTTTCTATGGCAAATTAAGCATCTGGGACTAGCAACCTCATAAAGGAGAGATTTGTATCAGTGTTATTTAACTTCGTTTGGACAGTGTCAGAATAGAATAAAGTCGCGGTTGAAGTGTGTAAAACGAGGTGATAACCCAATTTTATAACCAGCCGTGTCAGTTTTTGTGTTAGTACAACTATCCGCGATGGAACCATATCTCTGATCGCAAGAACTTTTATATCAAGTTTTTCTTATTGATTGATTGTGATTCCGGGCGCGTCCACTACTGAGGTCATTATTCCCGTAAGCGTAGTGTATGTTTTTTCATCTGGAGGTGGCTGTGATCTTCCTCCGCCGGATGGCGAGATCCGGCGCCAACCTACTGTTGACTAGCGGGGTTTTCCCCAACCAGGTATCACCAGCGGGGCACCTACCCTGCCGGTGCAAGCTCTAAGCCCCGACCGTACACGTACTTCAGATATGATGAATGGTGGTATTTCGGTTTCATCTTTTTCGTTGTCATCATACAGTTTTCTGGGTGTATGATTTGTACTTTCATACAGGATTCTGTAGTATTGGGTAGCTATTATATATGTTTTTCCTAGAGAATATCTTCTTATCGTCAGTATCTTTTAAAGCTATCATCCAGTGTTTCCCTATTGAAGCTTTTTTCTTTCAGTAGTTTAAGAGATTTGCTATTTTCCATAATTTTGTGTGTTTAGTTTGTCAGATGGTTTCTTTGATCTCTGCGGATTAATCTTTTATTTTGTTTGATTTGGGCTGTTGGGTTTTTAAAACCTCCGAAGAAGGAGTTGTTGCAATGGGAGGGCGTGGGCCTCGGCGCGTGATCCTGCGTGCCACTCGGCGACTCTCGCAGCGGCGGCGGCGGCGGTGGTGGCGGGGGCTCATTAGCGCCTGGTCCACGCGCCCCTTTGGCACGCGCATGCGCAGGGACGCCGCCGCCTCGCGTCGTCCAGGCTGCTCTTGGCGCGCAAGCCCGGCTCTTCAAAGGGGCTCGCGGCCGCGCGCGCTGGCTGACCTTGGCCCTCGAGTGGCCGACTCCTTTGGCGGAAAGGCGACTTTGAATTGCCCTTGTCCAGACACTGGGGTCTTGGCGCGCGGCTGTCACTACGCTCTAACGGACTTTCTTCCACTCGGCCGGTCGCTCTTTGCTCTTTTCAACAGCTCTCCACTGTCCTCGATTCTCGAACTCAGACTCGAGTGGCTATTCTCGAAATACTCATGACTCTCCTTTCTGTGCTTCCGTCTTACAATTCAATATTCGATTGAATTGCATGTTTCAAGTATTGTGCATTGTCTCATTCGTCATTTTAACGTCAATTAATTCATTTACTCTTTAAATTTCCACAGTTTTTGACTCTCATGGATAAACCCACATACGGAGATAGAAGAATTAGGCTAAACTTTTTAAATGTGAATTAATAAAAATGTATTTGAAAATATTATAATTTATCAATAACATATTTCTTTTAACTAAATTTGGCAAAGCGTACACGGACAGCAAATATATAAACAACAAACGTACATTGTTATATGTTACCACTTTCAGCCAACGCTGAATACTTCTCGAGATATTAACCCTTGACTAAACGTCTATTTGAATATTATTGATTCATCCTGTGCAATATTTTCATACTCAATTCTAGATTAAATCCCATTAAAAAAAGAACAATTGGGTGTAATATTGACCTGCTCATTAGTTTCATTGGATGTATTTTCTGGAAACGCTGAACATTTTAATTATCTTAATATCCATGTCATTACTCGTGCACTTAACATGAATACCTTCTCGTTTCAATATTCTCTCTTCATATCTGATATTATCCATACATTACCTTGCAGTTCTTTGACATCCATCTCATGTAGTTTGAACTGAATAGGTCCCTTATTTTAGTGTACTTCACGAGGTGCCTCATCCATTTAACCAAAATTTCATCTGCGTGTCATGCTCTTGAGTCACGAAACCAGTCAGAATAATTCCTCTTCCATCACTGTTTGTTTCGTCGTTTCTCAATTATTTTCTTTTGTTCTGATTCCACGAAGAGAACAACAGAGAGAATCTCTTTCATCTTTTCCGTCAAGCGTTAAATTCCTGTAGAGAAATGGAGAAGACAATGTAGTTTTCATTTTACTTAGAGATTTTCCAAAACCTGTTTGAAGTTACCTAAGTTGACCATTAAATATAAACTTATGAGAAGAAAATTGTTTACTGTTATTACATTTTACCCTTTGATTATAAGTTCAATTAAAGAAAGTCTCCATTTATTTGTATCTATTAATAGAAATTGATGATTGGTTGCTGGGAAGAAATAAATGCTATTTGCAAAAAATAAATACAATTAATTATACTGTGAATTTATAATTACTTTCTACAACGCATTCCGTTATTGCGTATGTAATGTCACCAGTAGTTTGCTTAAACTCATTATGCTCGAAAATAGTAAATATAACGTTTTATTTCTCCTATGATTTCAAACGAAATCTGTTAATGACTAGGAATAGGTCGCTAACAGAATTAGGGTGGATGACTTTTGGCAATATGCTACCCGCCGAACAGCAATGATTAAAGAGTTGCATTTACCAAAATGCAAACGCGTTTGAAGTTCACTGTAGAATCAAAAAACACTATGAAAATCATCGGTAAGCTCCATTTTAATATCATATGCTTTCTTACCATTTTTATACAAGCACAATTTTTCTATTTTTCCATATTGGGATTGTAAACTAATCACAGCCATCCGCGGAATTACGTGTGAGAAAAACCAAGATCAATTTTGTTAATAGAAGACGGTAAAAAACTGTGATTTTCTTTACGAAGGTTACATTTCTTGATATTATTTATAGGACTGCCTTCTTTGATATTTTTGAAATTCTTCAAAGGTCCTTTGTATTTTTAGGCAGACATTTAGAATATACAACGTTTCGGAGATCATTGGCCTTCATCTTCAGGGTCTAATGAAATTAAATGTATACATAAATTTTAAAAAGTTTGTAATAATGTATATCATTATAAATATCATAATAATTCTCTTGCAGGTTGTACATAATCTAATTTATATTTTTATTTGTCTAGTTTATAAAGATATTCATTATTCCAACTTTTTTGTTTTCAGTTTTGTAAATACATTTAATTCCATTAGACCCTGAAGATAAAGGCCAATAACCTTCAAGACGTTGGTCTCTAAACAATGTAAAGAATTGATATAATATAAATGTCTGCCTAAAAAAACAAAGAACCTTCCAAGAATTACAAAACAATCTGAGACTAATAAGCGTCGAAATTCCGCTTGCATTACCCTCATTTACCACGCTGAGCATTAAAACGCAAAATCAGTGGTTCATTAAATTTTATCACTTCTCTTAATTTGCCAGAAAATACTGAGAAGTGCCTTTCGTATTTAGGCAAATTCAAAGCAACGAGGTGGTTTTCGAAACTGACAGCACATCCTTTTTGTGCTTATCTTTCCACCTCTTTACCACAGCGTCTCATTTATATTATATCGATTAGAATCTAGTCTGAACAACCTTCTTATGTGCCATTTTATTTTTTCAAGAAAAATCTTTATCTTTAATAATGTAGTTGAAAGACGGGGTTCAAAAATTGCATGCTTTTGCAGTTTTTGAAAGTTTGAGGTTACAATGGAAATCTTTACAAACGTATTTTTAAGTCTATTCTTACAAGGCATTCTTACAAGTAAAAGTCTATTCTTACAAGAAATTTAAAGAAAAAAGTTGAATCTATTATTGAGAGAATTTTGAAAATGTTCCAGATACTTCGTGTGAAGAAACGCAACATTTACAGAATTATTTCCAAAATAGCAGTGCTTCAAGTCGAGTCAGATTGATAGGAGAATATTCGTTTTGGAAAACCTCTAACAAATAGTTTGGCTGGTGTTGTTCACAGAAGGAGGGACGGACAGACAAGCATTCTGAAAAAAATCACTTTTTCGATATTAAAGAACCACAAAATGTCCGGTCTGACGACCCTTCGGAAAACAGCATTTTTCGCCGAATCGTTACATATCATCTTTCTCTATACTGAGAATATTACTGGACATAAAGATACGTAAGTACACGAGAATTGTAAATGGTACGTCCATCAGAAGGCAATTGCCATAATTCAGAAAATATTTGCTTAATTTGTTCTCCAAATCAACCTTCTAGTTGCTTGTGGATCTCATATTTTCAGACCATCTCATGTTCCTAACGGTGGGCGTGGTCACAGTGAATGGCCCCAAAGTTCAGGCGGATTCCGGAGCCATACCTTAATAAACGGGCTATGGGTCACGCGCGATCTTTCCTTCCTCCTCTTTGTCTCCTCTTATCCACGTACTCACATTCAAATACAATGCACCACCACACATATTGGGAGACATTAGAGAAACTTAGAGCTGGCTGGCTGGAGTGATGGCCCGCTGGGGGAGATACTTGAAACGGGAAACCTTGTCGTGAATTTCGATGCCTCGACTTCCGGTGAGATTAAGAACAACGCCATTTCCTTGTATATAACATTTACTACATTTACAGGACTAATACCTGAGTCATTGTCGCGCCCGAAATCAGTATTCACTCCCTCTCTCTGAAACCCTGGCATTTGCAGACAGTCTCCTGGCGGCAATCGGGTTTGTTTAACGCGAACAGAGCGCAGCGCTCCTTCGGCGGCGACAGGGCCCTGAAAGAAAGCGCCCGGGCGGGGCTGCGCATCAGATCGGGCGGGGAATCGAATTAGAGGCCCTCGAAGAGCCAACAGCGCTCCCTGGAGACCGCGCGCCGTCCGACCACATTCAGGCGAGGCGCCGCCGGCCAACGCGACAGGCCGGAAGGGACGGCCGCTGCGACGCACGCGGCGGTTGGACAAAGGGCGGGAGGCGCGGGAGGGCCGCGCTGAAAGCTCCGGCGCTCGTCACTGTGACTGCGTTGATCAGCCTCTTGAATTGATTGATTATTTTCTGTTTCGGCCCGTTAACTGCTATGGTCTTTAATCCCGTATGTGTGGTGCATTTTTACTTTCTCGTTGAGGAGTCGAGAGAAAGTTATGTAATGCTGCGCGAAACATTGGCGAATTTTCGCCATAAACATTCTTATTGCAGGGTCCCAATAACGAAGAGTGGATAAATCCAGTTGCTAAATTTAGAAAAAAAATCCGTCAACACGTACCGTAGCCAGAATCCATGTTTTGTGAGTCCTTGATACCGAAAAATCGATTGACGGCAAAACAACTGTCCGTCTGTCTGTGAACAACGCTAGCGGCTAAAGCGTTCAGTCGATTTTACCAAAATTGATATTTCACAATCGATCCGGCCGATGTCGCGGCCCCTTGAATTTAAAATCGATATTTTTACTTAGGGGGTGCTTTACATGAAGCCCTGAGACATTTTCCAAATTTTCCAAAATATGGCTCCATCTTCTTTTATTAAATTTTGATAGTTTGATGATTGTTTAAGGGAATGGTACAGTACTCGTGTTCGTTAAAAAATCCTGATTTTTCGAAAACTGCAAAAGTTCAAAATATTTTCGAGGTTTTCTTCGAAAATATTAAAAATATAGTTTTTTGTTTGATCTAACCTGTTCCTTAAAGATAGATTTTGAAAGAAGTTCAGGTACAATTTTTGGAAAGTTTGTGTACTTTTCGCGTAATTTTGTGTGAAAATCCGGGCGAGAAAAGAAGTGCTGTTTTAGTACCACTGGTTTATTAGGGTAGTGACTGTATTCCTTCCTTGCTGGAAGATGTGATCCCACGCCGAAATACACGTCGACTTACGGGGTATCCCCTTTTAGGTATCTCCCCCAGCAAGGCAATACCGGGACCAGCTCCGAGCTCCCGACGTGTGATAGTGTAGCGCATGTAAATGTATAATGGGAGAGGAGAGAACAGGAACGTGGGAGGGAATATCACGCAATTTCTGTGAATCGGTTTGTTAAGGTACTACTCTAGCATTCACTTGACATTAATCGGAGAAGTCACGGTAAACTAGAGCCGCCATGACAGATTTCAAATCCTAGGACCTCCCGATACGAGACACTGCCTTGCCAACGGAAGGTTGCCCAAAACGGCTCCAAATTTTTCAACGGAAATTTGCAAAGCATCAAATCTTATTCTCCTGTACTGACCTAAAATCTCCAATAGATGGCAGTTGACAAGAGGGTGGGGCAAATCCGGAAAGCAAGTCCATAGTGAAGATGTAAGAGAAAGTAACTAGCACTAGAACGTCTAGGCCATTCTGTACCGCCACTAGTTTCTTTAGAAATCTCGGATCTTTGGACGTTTGTTTCCTGCTACAAATGAAGTTTTTTGTGTCGCACGTTTCAAAATGAGGGTGAGGCTTACCAACACTACAGGAGCAAAACAGTTCGACCTTATCGTGGAGTGCGGCTGCGTAGGAGCCTGGCGGCGGCGAAGACGGACGGACGGGCAGCACGGGAGCAGCGGAGGCCCCGCAAAAAGGCTGAGACGGCGCGGCGGGCGAGATAGCGGGGCCGGCGGAGGCGCGGGCGGTGATGGAGAGGCGGCGGTGGCGCCGCGTGGTGTGTGTTCAAAGGCGGACGAGTGCGCCGGGTCTGCGCTCAATTGGATTGAGGCGGCTGCAATTAGGCCCTTGCGGCCAATTCGATTGGCCGAACGCGTTGATCGCGTGAGGCCACTTCGTCGCGGACGCCGCCGCCACCGCCGCCGCCTCCGCCGCCGCCTCCGCCGCCGCCTCCGCCGCCGCCTCCGCCGCCGCCTCCGCCGCCGCCTCCGCCGCCTGTTGCGTCTGCGCCTCGGTCCCCATTAAATGCACCACTGCCACAACTCACAATCTGTCTTTTTGTATAAAATGCGTGTGAAAATGTATATGTATATTTGCCTTCACCCCACAGAAATGGTTTTGAATTCCCATTAAATTACAAAAAAATTTAAAATTTAATTTTTTGCTCCGGCATGAAAATGTTTTGAATTATCGCATCCATGCATTTTATTCTGTAAATTCAAATATAACGTTTTAGAGTAAAAACATAAAAGAGCCTGACATTTGACACTGAAGGAAAAACATACAAAAATGACATTTTAAATTATGACAGTGTAGTATTTAAAGAGAGATGTGTGTTGTTTCTGCTGCGCAACGAAACGCAAGCTTTTTGTGTTAGTACTTGACACTTTTATTTTCATTTTCTTCGATTACAATTTTATTTTCAATAATATGCGACATCTGTGAGTTGCAATTAGGTATAAAGAAGGTGATCAGGGTAATGTCATGGATCAATTATTAAAGTTTATGAAGAAATAGTCTTAGAAACGTGTTACGACGTATCCACAACTCATCAACATTTTAATTCTCTCTATAGAAGCTATTTTCTGGCGTTTGGAACTAGTTCTGTGTAAAGTGTCTTTCACACCAGAGATGGAAAAACATGGCGCGGCGTTACTTCACCTGTCACCGAAAAACCAACATTAATCAGGAAGCATACGACGTACTGGCAGACAAAGAATCATAAATATTTCTCCTTTCCCACCTACTCCCCTCCCATCTGTCCAGTAATCATTTGAGCGGAACGGGAACGAACATTTCAATGGATAGTATACTATTATGTTTCGTTGGACAACAGATGACCAGTAAGTGACGGAATGTAATTTCTTTTCATAAGAATTTATCTAGAAATGACTTTCGTCAATTGTCAAGAACTGCCATATTTTTTTGAGACGAAAAGAGTCATTTAAAATATTAATAGTATAGAAACTTTCTTGTAAAAAACTTCAGAAGGGTCTATATTGGTTTCATGAATGAAAGTGGTGGAAAAATATTTGAGAGGAGTATTTGTTTCATTATTTGCAAGATACAAAAGCACATAGATACTTCTTAGAGTATTTCAATGGTGACCAAGTGACCAATATAGTATTATAGTTTGCAGGGTCGATAGGATTGGGTATCCTGATTTTCCGCTTCGACTTTCAATATACACAGTAACCTAGAACATATACACGGACGCAATATATCTAATATGTTCAGAATAATTCAAGGAGCAAGAGTTTTTCTGGTGATCCTAGGCGTGTAATTGTTGTAAAATCAATCTCTCACTAAATGAACTTAATCTTAATAGGAAGCACAATTGTTCTGGACATTTCGTGAGAACAATCGCCTGAAAGGATTGTTGCGTCAACTACAATGTACACAGGCACTTTAGGATTTCAGTTCTAAAAGGATAAGACGCTGAAAGACAAATGAGTAAAGTCCATTCATCCTGATTCACACGAATGAGTTAGAAAATTTATTAGCCTGAGTAAAACATTTTGAAAACAAATTTGTAATTAGAGAGGATGTTTTTATTGTGGTTGGTGGAGAACCCGTTCTTCCTTGAAAGAAATCAAAACTGAAAAAAGCTTTCTCTATCATATTTCCCAATCAACCTTAGTGCCGTAGTGTTAGTGCCAAGTACACCAACGGGATCTTCCTTTCGATAAATAAAAGCAAGAGATGAAAAATATTTCTAGATGTCGTGTGAAAAGCATCTCATTTCGAGTTTTGACAAATTTAAAACTGAAGTGATGGAAAAAGTAAACAACTTGTTTTATCCGTAATGAGCACTGATTTGTTTTATACATTGAGGGATGAGGCATCTGCAAACATTTCATCAATTACTATTAGATTTAAGGTTATGAGTTGTTTAGATGTAGTCTCCTATAAAAATCCCCCATATTCTTCCATCTATTCCTGCTACATCTCTCTCAAAAACTTTGAAGTTAATGAACTCAAAACTGTTCCTGTAATGTAGTACACAACTCGTGTAATATGCGTTCGCTTCCTCTCAGATCCAACACCCAAGCAACTGTCATTTGCGAATGATGTTGGCTTTCCGGGTGACGCCGCGTCGAACGCTGTATTGCCAACGTTTCGACCATCATTTCGTGGTCTTCCTCAGGGCTGGCAGACCAGCCCGGACCCGGACAGCCAAGATCATTCACATGACTCCGGCCGTGGAAGCCCACGACTTAACTGTCATTTGCCCTTCTTCCTCCGAAGAACACAAAAATATCTATAGGTAAACAAGATGCTGAATCCAACAAAGATATTGTCTTTTCTCGGTAAACTATCGAAATCAAATACATTTTTGTGGATTCGTGAACCATTTACAACTTGACAAAATTCGTACACCGTGCACCTGTAATACCCGTGATTGAGTAAAGTCATTCAACAGCGTACACGAATGCGGGATAACTTTTCACATTCAAATGTTTGCGTTCCAACTTTTGATGTCGGCGTACTCCTCATTGGAACGCTCTGAGTGACAACCAAAGCACAACTGACGGCGGCAGCCGCTGCCGCCAAAGTGGTCCTCAGGTCTCCTCGTCGGCGGATTGAGGGACAAATTATTTCCTGAAAATCAAAATATACATTCCTTTCCTTTTTCTGAATTATTTTTCTAACGTATAAATTAGGTCATATGTTGTATATGCGGTATTAATTACAACAGTAAAAAATAATTTCATATAATTCCCCTCAAACAAGCTAGGTATCGAAATTATTAAGTTTGTTGGTATTATAGAAACTAAAGTAGTCAATCTAATCTCATTTTCACCGTCAATAATAACAATCTACATTTTTAATTTAGAATGTGCCGATAAATCGAGGAAAAACTAAGCAGTCCCTGGCAATGTGTGAGGGGTCAGTGATTTTGTGAGATACCTACTAAGAAGACTGAAAAAAATAAAAAGCAATGAAACAGTTTCACGTTTGACTGAAAATACAAATATTTGATTAAGTTAATATGCAATTGATCATACCAGATGTTACAACTATATTCACATATTCAGTGAGTTACTTCTTATGTCATAGTTGACGTCTTGTGGCGAGAAAGAAAAAAAGCTGCTTCAGTATTCACGTGTTCCGCTTCAGAACAGTTTTTTGCTCTTCCAGGATCCCATTGTTCCCACCCTCAACAGCAGCTCTTTTGCTGCTTCGGGCTTTGAGTGTGTCTGTATGAGGTGCTTTGGTTTGAACTTTTTTCATGACGTTAAAGTATACTCGAAAGTATTAAAATCCTGTTTTAATGCTGATTCTCAAAATGAATGTGGTGTTAAAATATTTTATTATATCTCTAATTCTTTATTTTATCGAGTTCTTGGAACGTAATGTTCAGAACTAAAACAATGCAATTGCTTTAAGAAAACTTTTGATTCATCTTTCCACTATTAATAGTTAAATTGTTGGGAAGGGATTCTAAAACTCAAGAAATCGTGCGCAGGTTATTTTCTCACCCATACATCACATACAGTTTTTGACTATTTTATAACTATTTTTTTATTATTGTTTAAGTTACGCTAGCGATTGAGTGGTTTTATGGAATTTTATATTGTTTTTCACGGCCCATGAAGGGTAGAAATGAACATATTTAACATCATATTCACCCCAAGAATTTTTTTGAGAAGTTGTCCCTTGTATAAATTCCTGTTACTCTCTGATTGTATTGCTAGGAAATGTCGCCGCTTAGGGCGACGACGCTCGGACGCCGGCGGTGGCAGCAAATGGAACAAAAGCCGGGAGGCAGGTTGCGGGATGCACTCTCACTTCGTTGGCAAACGACGCCATTCCACGCTTCTTTTGTTCCCTCTCTTCGCGCAACGGGCGGAACTTCCATCGTTAAATCTCCTTTGAAATGGAAATTTAGTTGTAATTCTCTTATTTGTCCCTTGCAGAATTGTGTCCTTCGAATGATTCCGCTAGTCGTCTCGTACGCATTTTGATATTGCTTCCCAACTTTTTTAACGATTAAATTGCTTGAGTGCAGACACTAAAATTTTGGCTTCGTTTATCGTATTCTACTCCCGTAATGTTTGTCTTCATTGAATTATTACTTGAAACTTAGGAACCAACTTTCTTTTTCTCTCATCTTTCTTTCTCTTTTTTCTCTCTCTTTCTTTCTTTCTCTTTTTTCTCTCTCTTTCTTTCTTTCTCTTTCTTTCTCTCTCTTTCTTTCTCTCTCTTTCTTTCTCTCTCTCTTTTTCTCTCTTTTTCTTTATCTCTCTTTCTCTCGCTCTCTTTCTCACTCACACACACCCTTTTTTACGAAACCGGCTTTTAACAAAAAATGAAATAAATTATTCTGTGAAATGTGAAATGTTGCACAATTAGAAGGTATTCTAATACTGTAATCACTGATGAGAAGACAGCTGCATAATATAACTCGAAGTTCAACATTATTTTTGACGAAAGTGCATTCCCTCTTGTTTAGAAAATTGCATACAAATATGGAATACCACCGATAATACGCAACAAATGCTAACGAATTAGACCAAATTACAAACTGACAGTTCAACTTGCTTGAAATCTTAGAATAATGGATCAAATGGCATCATACTATACAAGCAAGATTTTCATTTACAATAATTCCAAATGTAACACCCTTTGTCATAACCGGCACAGTCGGCATGTGACCACATCTCGCACATTTCACACATAATCCGTTGTTCCCCCCAGTGTGTGCTGAAAACTTTCCAGAGGAGAACAGGCGCTCTGAATCTTTATTGCACCTTTCAGTCTTTTCTTAAATAGCGATGTATTCCACATATTTGTGACACTTCCATCTTCGCGCTCGAAACCTCAGTACAGGCAGAGCACATGTGGAAACCAGACAATAAATACATCGTTGTTTACCCCAAAGACTAAGCTGAAAACAAATATATAGTATATTACACATTCATAAAGACAGTAACTTGTATGTCACAGAAGATTTTGTGCTTAATGACAAATATTTTATGCACCTCACAAAAAAATAAAATGTGTATATATATATATATATATATATATATATATATATATATATAAAAATTATATATATATGTATTTATATATATATATATATAAAATTATATATATATGTATTTATATATATATATATATAAAATTATATATATATGTATTTATATATATATTTATTTATATGTATATATATGTATGTATATATGAATGTATGTATATGTGTGTATATATATCTTTAATCTAGCATACATAATCGTATATGTAATGGCAACCACCCCGACAGCTTGCGACAGTAGCGTGAAATTACCATCGGGTCTGTGAGTTCATTCCGTCAACTTCGTTCCCGCCTTCGACACTCATGCAATAAACAATGCTAATGCTTTGACAGCTTCCCGGCTGTACACTCTCTGATATTCATGCTCCTATTATTTCACACTTTAATTGGAACCTTAATTTGCACATGCAGGATATCATTGTGACAGGATTTGTCAGGTGGTAATTAAGAAGATATGATTTTGATTGGTAAAAAAGTAATTTACTATACTTAAGAGAATTTGGATACAAATTAGGCCGGAATTCGCAACGGGCTTTAATTATGATACATTACTAACTACTACTACAACTACACACTACTATTCTTGCTTCTTGAGAATGATTATTACATAAATGTCTTTGTAATAATATACCATTGAGTTCCGTTTCTTCCAAGCCGCCTCTGGTACTTGCTAGCATCCCTCATCAACACAGAGAGAGAGAGAGAGAGAGAGAGAGAGAGAGAGAGGGGAGACGACCCGGCGCTTTCTTTCGTCGGCTCGTTCCTCTAGTGCACCGGTCGTGTCTTGGCGCCCAAATGACCGCCGCTCAGTAGTCCCCGTCAGGCCAAAGACCCCTGCGCGTTGCGATCCCGCTCGGTGTTGTCAACGCCCAGCTGTCTCGCGAAGGTTCGTAGTTAACAACTTTCGCTTTACGATGCGGATGCCGTTAATCATTGCGACTGTGACTCCAATCTGCTCATTAGTCGTATTGGATCATCCCGAATATTCACAGCGTACGCTTTCTGCGCCGTAATTGCTAGACTCGGAGAGAGTTTGTTCACGTGGTGACAACTGCCACAATACTTTAACAAATCCCAACTTCGCCGCGTACTGCTGTGTGCCGCGTACATGCTCCGTATATCTGCTCTTTCAGTCCTTACTCGACCTCGGTCAATTTGCTTCCCTCGTCGCCTGCGGTTCCTGTATCATGAAGCTTTCTTTCACCTTCCCGTCTGAATCGGAAGAACTCTTGTCCTTTTTCACTTTATCCAATCATTATTATGTTTTTCATTGAAAATTTCCAAACTCTAACTTAGTGTGTGTGTGTGTGTGTGTGTGTGTGTGTGTGTGTGCGTGCATAGGCTCTAACCGTGTGTGTGCGCGCAGCCCTAACCGGCCGTGTGGTGTGTGTGTGTGTGTCGGAAGGGCGCGCGCGTTCTAACGATGTGTGTGTGTGTGTGTGCGCGCGCGCGCAAGTTCTAACGATGTGTGTGTGTGCGTGCGTGCGTGTGTGTGTGCGCGCAGGCTGTAACCGGCGCGTATGAGTGTGTGCGCAGGCTTAACCGTGCGCGCGTGGTGTGGCAGGCGCTGCGGGCGATGGAGGCGCAGGCGCACGGCCCCGGCCGGCTCGGCGTCGGTGGCGTCGGCGTCGGCGGGCGGCGCCGCCGCCGCCAGCCAGGTGGCGCACGCCGCGGGCTACTCCGTGGTGCTGTACGGGCTGGTGTCGCTGCTGCTCGTCATGCTGGTCGTCATGCTGCTGTACGTCGCGTGCTCCAAGCGCTACCGCCTCAACTGGTTCGAGAAGAACCTGCTCGAGGCGGCCGAGACGGCGGAGATGGCGCGCAGGTGAGCAGCTACTTTCAGGGCAGACGGAGCGTGCTCAAAGTTCAGTTTCTAGCGCCAGTGCTCAACGTAAGGCGATGCTCAAACGTTTAGAGGAAACAAGGTGAATGCGACAAAGAAAACATAATACTTTCGGCTCACCGCATCGGTTACAATTCATCTTAAATGTAACGAAGTACAGTAGTACACAAGTAAGTGTTTTCAATGCTTGAATTAAAATATAATAGAAATTATTTATGCTGTAGAAAATATAGTGTAACACGCGTCATAAAAGTGTTTGTATTTTTCACGTAGGATTGTGCACGAACTACAAAATCAGCATTCATGCATAGAAATTAGAACTTGCCTTCACTATTTGCGGCAAGAGTAGCGTCAAGTCGATTTTGCCGTACGCGTACTTCAAAGAACTCTTCACGTCCATATTGCAACGTCATAGCATCCTCTCTCTCTCTCTCTCTCTCTCTCTCTCTCCTCTCTCTCTCTCTCTCTCTCTCTCGCTTTCTCTCTCTCGCTGCTCTCTCAGTCTCTCTCGCTCGCTCTCTCACTCTCTCTCACTCTCTCGCTCTCCTCTCTCTCACTCTCTCCTCGCTCACTCTCTCTCTCGCTCTCTCTCGCTCGCTCTCTCTCTCTCTCTCTCTCTCTCTCTCTCTCTCTCTCTCTGTGCCAGACGCGCATACGTGCCGGCGGGCGGCAGGGAGAAGGGTCTAATCCTGTTGGTGCTGGAGCGGCGGCGACAAAGGGTTCGTCGTTAGCCACGGAGCAATCGGGTGGGAAAGTCCGGGGCAAGTACGTGTGTTTGAAGTGCAAGTGGTCGAGGGTGGGAGCAGGTCAGGGTGTGACGCGCAGCTCTCGGAATGCATCTAGACGTCGAGCCTTGTTGCACACTGCCGAACACTAAAGAGTTAGTGCTGACCGGCGAGTCTAGAGTCTGTAGGGCACGTGTTTCACCGGTATATAAGCCAGCGGAGTAAACTGCCTGGCGGAATTCGATTACGAGTGGAATCTCCGTGCCGATGCTCATTTGTCACCCATGCGGGTGTAGTGGCAAGCCTGGACTTTGCGAGGTGTGGCTCGTGACCTAGGGTGGTGCGTGTATTTGCACCTTGGGATTCTCTGGAGTCCGGTACTGGGGTGGCTTGCTTCAGGAGTGGGTGGCTGCGGAGTGCAGCGGGAGGGTTCCTCAGAGTTAAGATATTGTACAATAGAAAATTGTAAATAAATGTGTAGCAACTCCGTGTCTGGTACTAACTCAATCATGACCACGTTACAATATAAAATAATTGAGTACACTAAAGAAAACGAAACCCTACGGCATATTAAAAACTAACTATATTCTATTAAATTTAGGTTAATTTTATTTATTTTTAATTTTGACTTAATTTAATATACCATTTTTGGACAATAATTTGAACATTTATGAAATTATTACACAGTGATTATAAATTATTTTTTGTCGGGCGTCTACGATTCTCTGAAAACTGGTCTACAAGATGGAGAAGCAAACTTAATTCATGAAAATCAATAGCCAAGATATTCAGCTCAGGATATCCTGCCCGATCACTCTAAAGAACGCCGAAATTTCTTGCAACCGTAAACTCACTCTAGTGAAGTATCTATATCTACTTTTGGCCTTTTTCCGACAGGGAAATAATAATAAATTGTTGAACAGGGAAATAAATTGTTGAACTCCATGACAAAAGGGCACAATGTTTCAGACATTTGCTTAAAAAATGAGTTTCAATATACTTATACCATAAATTTCGTAAGAGTTACTTTATAATTAATTTGACTTAATGTAATTTTTTAGATTGGATTTTACAATCACTATTGAGAAAATCTTGACACTACCAGTATGTTGTTCATGGTAGCATGATTAATAAGCATGTGACAAAAGATAACACATGTCAGAAGATTCTGGCATATTGTTTGTGGTAAAAGGCTTATCCATTTGTAAGACTTGGTTTAAGAGGTATTAAAGTATTAGACTAAAGTATTAAAATAATATTGACAACGCGTAACGTTGTAAGACACAAGCTTTTAAGCATGTGCGATAGCATCAGATTCACATTTCGGGCAGCTATCATCACTTATTTAATCAGCGACTGGTAGAGAACGTGTCGATGTTGGAAAAGCCAACAAATGAGCTGACCAATCGTAAAATATATTATTCCTTGTTAAAAAGGAAAGAAGTTTATTTTATGACTTATCAATGTGTAATCCAAATTTATATAAACATCGAATTTCAATAAGCGAGATTACTATTCCTATGAGTGTCACTACGATGGAAATGAAACGAACATTATGTAGATAGATTGAGTCTTGGTGTTAAATGAGGGACTTGTGAATTCAAATTTTTACATTCCACAATGGATCTCAAACGTTACTCGTATTCGACATGCATATACATCGTTAAGGGGCAATCAACGGCATGATGGGGCTAATGATGTTAATGAGCCATTACAGACCAGGATAATGGTCGCAGTCAGTTTCCTTTATTCACCCAAGGGGTATATCAGATGATAATATAACCCTTATTACGTGGTTGCCACATGACATTTACCGCATTTGATTGCATTTGCGGTACCGAAATTAATGCACCAAATTATAAAATGCAAATTGAGGCAATTTGTGCGCCTCTTTTGGGATTATTTGAAACAGTAGTATGTGGGTCAGTGTAGAGGGACTATAGTTTTGGACACTCAGTGAACAAAATTACGTTACAAAACACAACGTTTAATTTTCTAAAAATTAAAAGTTTGTGTGATTTGAGCACAGTTTGTTATACAAAAAATTACTTTTTCAGACGAAAATTAATTTTGTCGCTCATGTAATCGATTCAGCTCTTCAGCGCTTAAAACTTATAATATTTCTTAAAATATTAATAAAGTTCGAGTAATCACATATATCTTCAGCTCGTCTATAGGTCTTAAGAAAAATATTCAGAATTTTAAAAAGCACTTCCCTACATTAGCAGAACACTACTAAAAGCTGGTACTATGACCAACTACTTGAACGGAATATTTGAATGTCTCTTTTTTTCAGAATTTGAATGGTATCTGTGAATTATTTTCACAGAGAAAAGTGTATTTTTCAAATATTTAAAAATTTGATGTTTTGGGTCTTCTAAATTGCGCTACCAACTGCACACGCTTACTTTGTAAAGATTAATTTCTATTTACATTGAGGACCGGTTTCCCAAACGATGTTTACGCAAGAGTAACTTGTTGGAGCATCTCACCAACCCTTTACTCGAGTGTAAATCGCTTACACGTGAATAAATTCGAGAGTAACTCTACTCGGCAAAAATCCGTCGAGTAAAGTACGGAGTAAGCTTAGTTTTCAACGTGCGTGTACCTCCGACGTGTTGTTACTGCTCGACGATTGCGAATGATGGTATTTGAAGATTATTCGGAATATTATCCTCTAGCGCGAAGACAAAGATATGTGTAGAAGAGAATGGGTTGATTTTCCAATTATGACGATATGTTATAATGTGTATATAAAGTTATGTTTGACCAAATCATCAGCTCATCTATTTAGAAGAATTGAAGCAGATTTAGAAACGGATAATTTGCACACTAATTAGGAAACTAAAAATATAAATATAAAAGAGAAATCTCTCGAGTAACTACTCTCAATTTTGCTCCGCTGTTGATGAAACCGGCACTAAAAGTTTAACAATGTTTACTTTGAATTGAGACCAAAAAATATATCCGCAATCGGGATTGTGTCTTCGTAGCAGCCCAAAAGATGCTTGAGAGAGCGCATGGAAGCCAGGAGAGTCACACGTATTCTCTATAATTGACACGTATTCACACGTATTCTCACGTATTCACACGTATTCTCTAGAATTGAATTCTCTAGTAGTGAAGACGATAAATACGCTTAGAAAAAACATTTAGAAGTATGCTAATTCAATTTTTACACTATAATTGTTAAAAAATCGCATATTTTATTTTATTCTGTTAGTAGTTCAAAACCATTGGTAACGTACGTATTAGTGGACATAAATGACTCATAATCAAAGAGTCGGTTCATTTGCAAATTCAACGGTTAATACCAAGGAAAAATTACAGAATAATCCACAATATTTACATTACCTCAGTTTCTGACCCACAGAAAATTATATTAAATAAATAACATAAAATATAATATTTTCCTTATCGTTTAGACTTATTATTTTTATTTTGCTAATACAAAGATTTAGAACATGAGGTAGGTAGGTACTAAATTAATCCCATCCTTTTTAATGTCATATTAGCAACAACACTCAAGACATCTAATTTTCTCTTGTACTACATTATTTTCATGTAAATCACACAATCTTTACCACAGTGGACTTTATAATTGTCTAATATGAAGAAAGAAGTTGCTACACTTCGTAAAAAAACACAAAGGTGTAGATATGTATTCTTAAAACAAAAGTTAAGTTTATTTATATATTTAGGAATAAATTGAATATTCAAATACATATTTGAACCGTTTGTCACAGTACAAGTCAACTTTTCCTCAAGCTTTTTCGTCTTCCGTAAGATTTGTATAAAATTTCGCCTCTACCTCTTCTTCAACTTTGTAAAGTATATTTTCTCCCAATTCTTTCGTACGAAGTCTGGTTGGTTTTATCATGCAATACGTGCACACAACAAAAGGCTTCTGTTTTCATCAAATCAAAATGCTCTTTTTGATGTATCTTTATTTATAACTTTAAAAAAGTTCCTATGCGAACAGAATGTGAAAAATCTGCAAGTCTACAACAAAATTACGAAAATTCTTGAACACATTTGTCTGCAAAAGTGTCATCTGGGTATGGCAACTTTAATTTCATTCCTTCAATAGTATTTAGTCACCTACATGCGTTTGTGAAAGAGTTGTGAAATCGCTTATCATGTTTAATGCGATTGATGACTCACTATGACATTCGAACGAACTTTTAATTGAAAAAATTAACATTTTTGACGTTTTTAATACTTAACGATATAGTTTCAACAAAATTTTCAAGAATAGGGTCAAAACGTTTAATCTCGAAGACAATTAATATTATTTATATCTTTAATCTTATTCCGTATTGTTTAAGTTATTTCATTTAAAACACCTTTGTTCTTCTTGACTTCAACTACTTCTATTATAAATATTCTGACGTATTATTAATGAAAATTAACACAAAGAGAAATGTTAATGCTGCTTTTAATTTATGTTTAATTGTTCAAATTATTGATTTTGTATATAATATGTTGATACAGATTGAATGTCCTGAAAAGTTGTCGAGCATAGGTGCATGATCACTTGCTTTTACTAAAATAAAAATTTAACAAAATATTTGATACAACTTGGTGACGTGCGTTTGTGAAAAAGTTGTGAATCCAATGTCGGATGAAATACCGACAGTCTTAATACTTGTCGTTTTCAGAATCGTCCCTTTTTTATACAAACTTCGGAAGCCATTTTTGCGGATCGTCAGCTCAATCTTCAAAGCTCTCCCACGAGTTAGTTATGTATATTCTAAGCCTTAACATCATTTATTATCATCGTGGTACTCAACGATTTGATAAGTTTTGTGGAGCTGTATGATTTTGGGCTGATTTATTGTTTGGTGTTTATTAGCTCGTGCTATATGCTTTACAATTGAAAACATTAATAAATTCTAACATGGTGGGCGAAGGGAGTGTTGGTGCCAAGTTTACACAGTGGGGTCGTGGCTTTAGGGCGAGAGGGGGGTACTAGTGTTCGTGTGAACGTACCTCTTCCTCCACCGCCGCACATCGTTGCAATTCCCAGAAGGGACCAACTTCTCTCGCCCGGCTGTGCGCGCCGCCGATGCGCAGCAATAACTCGCGCGGAGACCAACAGAGCGCGTGGCGTGCCTTCTGCCGAATTTACGGGGCCGCGACGCTCCTAGGTAAATAGGGCCTCGGCAAAACCCTCCCCCCTCCTCCTGCCCTGCACTTCGCTCCGCGAATAAAAAGCGCTGGGTAAAGTCATATGGAGACCCTGTCAAAAAAAGTTTTTTTTAGGGGGAGGGAGATAAATGTGTTGACTCTGCAAATGGAAATTTACAGTAGTTGTGAGTTACTCCAGTTTTGTATTGAAACAAAACGTCGCAAGATACTGCTATTTTTTTTCAGAGTGCAGATGTGTTGCAGTTCCTCTGATTCTAGTACCTAGTTAAACATTCGGTACGCAGCGGAGACTCTTGGTTCTTGCTGTTAACGAATACAAATGGTTTGCAAAGAAGTAACAGACATTAACACCTTTATAAACGAGTATTATAGATATTCTTTTCTAAACAGTTCTGCAATGTTTATAATCATTTGCATGATATGTACTATCAAGCACATTACTAGCAAGCAAGAAAACGCGTTTTCTTTCGACATCTAATTGCGATAGAAAGACATAAACCTCGTAATTCTAAAATTAATGTTATTGTTGCTCTGCACTTTCAACGTATTCGATCACAATCCAATGAATAATTTATATTTTAATGTCTGTATTTGGATTTCGACATATTGCGATTCAAGATCGATTGATAAGAACATATATTCAAAATTACAATTGGTAAACCATACACACAAGTCATATCAAATAAAATATTTATTGGACAGAAACTATAGGGAAAAATGCTTTAATATTCAAACAGTTTTAAATTTCATAATTCATTAAATTTCATAAGTCTCATTGAATTTTTATTACTCTTTCACTCCTCATAAACGAATTCCTTGCGTAGAGTCACGTCCTTCGGAACTCGTCTTGAATGCTCTTTTCCGGCTACACTGTCTCCCCTGCGCCTGCTGTCTTTCTTAACACGCAAGGTTCATCCCGACCTGCTTCGTCGCTCCTCCATTCGAAGGGCTTCGCCCGCGCCCTGAAATATACAAGAGCGCTCGGCTTACCTTCGGAATACCGATCAGCTCCTCCAGCCACGCCTTCCCTCGGTGCGGTCTGACTCGCGTTCCTCCACCACACTGCCCTGTCCCTCCCTCGCCCTCCTTCACCCTCCCACTTCCTTTCTTCCTTTCCTCTCTCCCTTTCTCTCTCTCTTCCCCTCTCTCTCTTCCCCTCTCTCTCTCTTCCCTCTCTCTCTCTTCCCTCTCTCTCTCTTCTCTCTCTCTCTCTTTCTCTCTCTCTCTTTCTCTCTCTCTTTCTCACTCTCTTTCTCACTCTCTTTCACAATATCTTTCTCTCTCTCTTTTCTCACTCTCTTTCTCACACTCTTTCTCTCTCTCTGTTTTCTCCCTCTCCATTTCTCTCTCTCTTTCTCTCTCTCTCTCTCTGTCTTTCTCTCTCAACCTGTGCTGTAGCTAGGGAGAAGCAAATAAGCCTACCGTTTCGAACGCTTCAATTTTTCGAAACTTCACTCGGTTTGCAAAAAAAGATTAAAAAAAGAGAAAGATTGGAACGAATCTTTTTCTAACGCAGTATTGATTTTAGGGAATCCTTGCTTCCATTCAAGGATTATGAAATTCATGAACGATTCCGTGGTTCCTTAATCGTGTAGCTAGTCTGGTCGATTCTTCATAAAACGTTTGACAAGTTCTTTACCTCCTCTGCTCTCACAAGTCTCTGAAGATCATTCGGCCTGCGTGACTGAAACTGACCAGATCAACCTCGTATGCAATTGGTTTCTTTTCCTTGCAACCTCCGCTTCGTTGTATTTACTATTTTTTCGAAAGGAGGAAAGCACCAGTAGCTCTAACTACATCGTTATTCTCAAACGCAGAGACCAGCTTGTGTATTCACAGCTGCGCCGCTCCGCCGTCCCCCGTGCTCTATCTGCGCCACCCGCGACGTCATGTTTGCTCTTCGTTACCGCTCAATTCTTAGGCGTCGACGCCTCCCCCTTTGCGTCTCCTCACTCCAGAAGGTGGCTCAGGGTATCTACTGATGTCACTGCAGTGCCTCTCACCAGCAGGTCCTAGATTCGAGTTGCAACGACGGCAAGATTTTCGATACTATCTTGTCAACTGGATCTAATTCAGTCGCTGTCTGGAGAAGAATTCTAGAGGCTGGCTGCTCTGATCGGTAGTTTTCTGTGTTTTTTCGATCAACACCAGGCGAATGTCAGAGCAGTATCCGCACACATGGGTCACGAACCGCGCGTAATCTTTCCTACCTCACCTCTTATGCACACACTTACAGTGGCATGCACGACACGACTGGGAGACTAGACACCACTGCCGGGAGACCTGTTGGGAGCTTAGAGCTTGTCCCGGCTGGGGCGGTGCCCCTCTGGTGGGGGATACCTGGTCGCTAGCTGACGGTAGGCCGGCGCCGGATCTCGCCATACAGCGGAAGAAGACCACCGCCACCTCCCGAACAAAAAAAGCACGCACTACACTTACGCGACTAATGACCATAGTAGTTAACGCGCCCGGAATCACAATCAATTAATCAATCGACCCTTTGCGTGTCCTCACTCCGACTCCGACGACAGTACCTACTACCATTGCTATGACTGCCTGCACACATGAAACCCCCCATGTCCTAGGCTGGCAAGTTATTCTAGAAGTATTTTGGGTTCCCGATGATTTTCGTAGACTTTCAAGGAATCTTTCAACATAGTCAGGTCGAAATCTGACCCTATTTTTTCTGTAGGTATATATTTACTGTAGAATCTACTGTGAAAAAATTAGCTGCCGTCACACACTGGAACTTACTACAAAAATACGGAAGTTCCATACTTTTCACGGCGCAAATCATTATTCTCGCAGGGCTTGCGCAGCCCTGCCTTCTGTGAGATAATGCTCACTATGGAATAATCCTACGGACACGAGCTCCAATTCACGGCAGCGAAACACTGTGCTAATGGCATTGCTCGCGCCCTTGGCGAGCTCACACTGACGCGTGGCACAGCGCCTGTTCTTCCGCTCTTCGACATTGACAAATAGATAACCAGTGTGAAGCCAAAGTGTGCCCGCGGCATTAACGCGTGAGTTAACTTTGCCAATTTTCCATTCTTTTTCACACGTACACATCGATGAATAATGGCTTAGTGGCATGCGTTTGTTATACGTCCCCATGAATAATGATACCAATTTTAGATCATAATCCACGCTGGTGAATAAACACGAAAAACAAAAACAACTGTGATCATTGTTTCAATCAACAATAAGTGTCTGAGCGACTCGTAAACCAATGATTGGTTGATTTAAATTTTATAATTAACGAGCCAATCATCATCTCTGTGGCCTCTCAAAGCCACCTTCACGTATACGCCGCATTCCTGTACAATATTTGACTAACTCCCGAGTGTGAGGATGTTCACTCACAGCTAGACAATTTTCCGTGCACTAATCGAGACAGATGATGTGATATTCGACGTGTCTTGATCTGATGGGGAACTGATAATTTGTTTTCGGATCTGGCCAGAAGATTCAAATAAATTTCCTAAAACGATTTTATGCGTATTTTTGCGCTGCGATCTTAGTAAGTAAGGCTGGAATTAAACCAAAGACACCTAAATATATCTACATAGGTGGCGTTGATTAAACTCCAGTACCTAAAGGCATTTTCTGCCAATTTGTCATAATTTTCTTTCATGCCGTTGGCAACACTGGCAACACATCTTTAAGTGAACAAGTGAAGTTAATTTAAATAAGTGACGGTATATTTTATTTTAAGTTTTGTCCATAAGGCGTATTACCATATTTTGTAAATAAGTTGGCAAAAGCAACTAACAGTATTGGGATTAACGTTATGATAACTATGAAGGTGAAACGAAAGGGTAATGATAAGGGTTGAAAATACGAACACAAATACAACCATGTCCGAGGCGGGACTCGAACCCGCGACCCTTCGGTCCGAGATCACTACGGCACTACTGCCTTAGCGATCTCGGTCACCGGGCCGACTCACCACGTGTTTGTTTCATTCATTTTCAGCAGTTTTCATTTAATCTTTACAAACGTATCTCGCCAATCTTCGCGTTTCTTTCTCCCTTATCGCTGTAGCCTGGGGGGACGACTCTTGTCAGAAGTTTCCCCAACTTGTGTTAATAATCCGATGGCGACTCCCGAGACTTTAGCCGCGCGTTCAGACGCCTTTTAAACGAAAGCGGCGCCGCTTCTCTGCACCGTCCTACTCCTCGGCTTTCTTCTGAAGAGATGTCGCTTCAGTGTAACCGTTGGCTTCTGCGGCCAGTCATGAGAAGGTCCTCGGCTATCTGGGTGACGTCGCGTCGAGGACAGTGTTGCCAACGTTTCGACCATAATACATAGTGGACTCCTTCTGGGATGGAGTGCGCCTGGATGATGGGTGCTCGGGTTTAAATACTGGCGTTAGACAGTACTGCGATGTAGGGACAAGCCAACCAAATCCTGGTCTCTAAACAGCCACCCGAGCACCCACCATCCTGGCGCACCCTGAAGAGTATCACGATAGGATGTATCAATGTATCACTGCCCTCAACGGGGCGCCATCCGGACAGCCGAGACCCTTCAGACTGTCACTATGGAGGAATGTAGAAAGAATTATTATATACCTCCAAGCTGCCGCTTCGGTCGGGCTTGCCCCATAAAACAGTGGATGTTGGCATCTAGGCGGCCAAAATTAATTCAATTTTAGCCGTACCTGGAATTGAATAATTTATAACAATTTCTTGGCGCTAATTAACACCAAAGGGCATACATTTTAAACGGCCCGCGTTGGACATTTTTTTTAAACTACAGGCTAGCTTCCAGAGAGAAAAGCAAAGACATCTTTCGTATGAAACTCTTCGGGAGGACAAACTGCTTTGAAAAGTTTGAACTGCTTTTATAGACACACGCAAGATTGCGCCAGCCACTGGGAAACCAGCGAGAGAAAGTATATCGTATTGTTGGCAATTTCCGATAATCAGATGCGTTTCCAAATAAGACGCCACGAAAGTCAATTGTTTTGAGAATCTTCAGCCGAGCGGTTTCGGCCTTGTCAGTAAAAGAGGCTAAGTAATTCCCAGCTTGGCTGCATTGAAAAATTATATTTCTGTAACAAAGTGCTTGAGAATTATTTGGAAAACTTGTTAAGATTATTTTTGCTACAAATGATTATATATGAGTGAGTTATATTCTTCCGGTTAAGTGTAGGAAATATATTTTCGGGAATATTTTTCAAAAAGTTTGTTAATTTTATGGTAACAATGAGCAAGATGTTTGCACAAGGGTGTATGTATTGTCTTCATATTTCAACGTATCATGTACGTTCATCATGCAACACCAACATAAATAATTTTTAATATATCGAATGTTTTCCGTACTGGAATGCTGATGAAACACGTACGTTTCTTGAATTAAAGCTTATGTTGGAAGGCAATCAATGATCATCAAACTAAATTTGAGTCACCTGAAAGGAAATGAATTAAATAATGAAATGAAGTAAATACTATTAATACTGTAATTGTCTGTTATATTCATAAATTAATCGACTCAGTAAACGAGTTTTAATATTGGCGTCAAAATCGGTATCAAATTCAAGGGGTCGCGACATCAGCCAGACGATTGGGGAATATCAGTTTTGAAAGAAATCAACTGAATGGTTTAGCCGCTAGTGTTTTTCACGGACGGACGGTCGGTCAGACATTTTGCTGTCATTCGACATTTCGGTACCAAGGACCCAAAAAATATGAATTCAGGCTATACCTAGTACTAGAGTTTATTTTCTAAATTTGGCAACTCGATTTATCCACTTTTTCGTTACAAGGGCAGTAAGAGTTTTTCTGCCGAAAATTCGCCGTTTTTTGGCATAATTACATAAGTTTCTCTCTACAGCATAAGTGGTAACGAGGAAGTAGAGAACCTAATTGTTTCAGTACATGTATTTTCGCTAGCTAGGAAACAAAAACGAACATGCGAACTTCGTGTCCACGCGTTAAGTGTTTCACGAGTCTTCCGCTCGGCAACTTCCGCGCGGCTTCCGGGGAGCACCTTCTTCACTTGCTGCGCGGGCGCGCGCTCGTTAGCAGCCGCGTCGCGGCGCCGCGCGCTGAAATCACAGCTCGCGCGGCAATTTCCCGCGAGATCGAATCTTCCTCCTCGGCGGCCGCGCGGCGAGATTTACCCAGCGGCGCCGGCGGGCGCGCACACTGGCCCCAAACGGGCCGAAAGGGGAAAGGAAAAGAACCGACGTTAAATATTAAATAATTAAATAAACAGACAATTAAACAAATAAATAAAACAAATAATATATAAAATAAAGAAAGTAAATAAATATTTTTGATAATAGATCGACTCAGTGATATTAATTTATGAAAGTGCTTAGCGTCAAAATACTCGTTATAGTTTATTTAAAACGTTTTATTTCATTTCTATGCAATATTGTGCAATGGTATTATCACCTATTTGAAGGTATTAGATTAGATGTGCAAGAATAATGAATCATTAAATATTCTCAAAAATATAAAATAGTATAACTGGTGTAAATTCTTTACATTGTTTGCAATTTCGTCTCTTTTTTTTTTTTTTTTTTTTTTTTTTTTTTTGATATATCAGCATTATAAACGGCTATTTCGGTTGGAAGAAATCATTGATAAAAGGGCATTTTACCGCCTTTTTTTCTTCTTTTCTTTCCTTCTTCTTCTTCCTCACTATATCCCCTCTCCCCTTGGTCCAAAAGGGTTTTCCCCCCCCCTTCCCGCCCGTCCTGTCCTTCCTTTCCTCCACGCACGTTCTCAACGCTCGTTCCCACAGCCCATCCTCTCCGTTTTGTACTCCCTGCGTGATAACATATGTTACCAATTGCAAAATTGCTTTTGAATTTTTTTGAAAACTATAATGTTGGTTCTTTTATAAATTTATAATGCTGTTAATTACAAAAGTTGCGTATGCAACTCGTTTATTACGTTGCTTTATGAACTAGTTGCATGTGAACTAGTCACATACTATTACGAAATGTTGTTTGCCCTTAAATTTTCCTGTATAGCTGATGTGAAATTTTCAATTTACCAGGTTTTTTATACAATTTTGATGAAATATCTACACCCGAAAGGTTGGATCTTGCAAGATGTGCTCCTCTGTATATATGACGTACGTTTGTTGTATTGCTTGTCGGCTGATATCGATGCTGCGACTGACAGAAATTCATAATATCAGAATGTTACGACACGAATTACATGTACAAATAGTTTTAAAATATTATTTGCTTTATTTCTAATATTAAAATATCTTCAAATAGTCCTGATATAAATTATGAAGAGCGTTTGTAGTAAGGGTAGATCATCCCTATACTGTATTTGAGCAACTCCGAGTGTGCGGATGTTCGGATGTGCGGTTCTCACTCACGTCTAGACCACTTCCCGTGCACTAAACGAGACATGCAAGGTGTCATTCAACGCGTCTCGGCCCCCTAATGGAGAACTGATAATTTGTTTTCAGATCCGGCCAGAAGATTCAAAGGAATTTCCAAAAACGAGTTTTTGCATGTTTTTCCAGGTTTTCTTGTGCCCCAGAATACCTACTCTCACTTCTTTGCCAATTTTAGTTGAATTAGGAATAAATGATAGGAATGTGCGTTGTACACAAAATCTTATAACCAGAAATTCCGGTCTCATGTAATATAACTTATTTTGTCTCGAAAAACGAACTACTGATATAATTGTCTTTTTGTTAAAATCACCAAACTCTTCACTCCTCTCGCAACTAGCTAGGCGAGAGCACAAGAAAACGTAAGCGGATAATAACCAAGAGCATTTTTCGCTCAATGCACCATCATTTTCTGTCACGACGTTGTCAAAGGTGATGTTGACATCTTTAGATGAACATGTGAAGTTAATTTGAATAAGTGAATCGCGTGGCATATTTTATTTTAATTTTCATCTGTAGGCCTAATGCTCTAATTTTAAAAGTAAATTTTCAAAATTTCTATGAATGTATTGTCTTGGCACTTATTAAATGTGAAGAATTTCACGTGAATACGAAGAAAACAAAACTGTAATGTTAGAGAATAAATGTTCTAACGTTGGACTCACTTTTACTTGACTTCTGGCTGTCCGGAAGCTATCTCGAGACCGCGGAAGCTTACGTGTACATTCTCACTTTTACATTACTAAGTGTACTACAAATACCGATTTTCAATACATAACATTGCGAATGAAAGTGAAAATCTACTGTAACGACTCCTAATACTTTTTTATAAAAATACATTTATCCCTCTACCTTCAAATGCATTTTTTCACAAAATTAATCTATGAGACAACCGATGATGGTTATCTTCAAATTAGGAATAAGAATAGGTCTTAATATTCCCCGAAGGATAATTGCAAACAATTTCCAGATAAGATCCTTGGGTAAAATTTAAAAATGAATATTTTTGATACTTACAAATATTAAATTTAGTTTTTTATGTGTATACAAAATATTCAGAGTAAATGAATACTTCTAAGCATGACTTATATATCTAACAACTCAATATTTCTTACTTTAATTTCGAATTCTAACATTAGCACTGCATACTGCTGAAGTCTCTGTACAGTGCTAAAGTTTCTGGTTCATCTTCAGTGAATTGGCATAAAATTAAAATAAAGTGTTCATATTTCTCGAACACACTTCATCATTCACCATGAAGGGTAATAAAAAATACTTATGGGAACTGAAAGATGCATGTCGGGCACTGATGTTTGTATTCAAATTCCAAGCATTCTCGAATTAATGAAGGTCATAAAGCAGTGAAGTTTTCGACTGTATTCATTTGAAAGCATTGGGATGAATATGTAAAGAAAGTGATCAACACTGGACTCCGTTACATACCACATCAAAAAGAGGTAATTTTTCTAATTTTGACTTATTTTACACTTTTGGGTGTAAAATATGAAACACTTTACAAGAGACATTTAACATCTGCCAAGAAACAGCTTGTTAAATTGATCAATAATATTATTTACCTTATGCCATTTTCATATCTATTATCAAGATCTTTGGTTGATTTGAAAACATTTATAAGAAAAGGAAATAATTTAGATTAAATAGAACACTTAAAATGAGCACATGAAAAATGCAGAGAGCTTAAAAGTCGTAACTGCACCGTACACCTATGTACGCTCATTTCAGAATCATAAATTCTATTGTGTAATGGATACTCATATTTTATTGGTATACCCTTGAGGCACGTAGCTATAGTGTACGTCCCACCCCCTGTATCTGTACGTACGTATGGGGTATGCAAACGAGAGATGTCATGCGGGTTACATTCGATGTTCCATAATATTTTGTATTCGTTTTGGTTGAATTGTGTTCAACTCTTCGAAATTCAGACGAGTTTCGTTTATTATTTTTCATTTTTAAGTTTTTATGTTCGGATGTTTTTAATATTTTTAGGTATTTATCATCCCTCTCGAGTAAGGTACATGTAGCACAAACTACGCTAACATTGTAAAATTTAGTAGACTATCGAAAACGCGGTCGCAGTAGTGCCTCGAATATGTGTAAAGTCTTGTGAGTCCTGTATAATGTATTTGATACAATAGAAACACAATTTATATTTTTTGGTGAATGACAAATCTTACATTACGAACATATGTGAGGATCTTATAACGTAATCGCGCAGAAGTAATCGTTCCATATTAGTAATTTGGTTATTGGGTTTGGTTGGTTTCAGTTCGTGAATTACCTACCATCGCCTATTGAGTTGTTGTATTATACTTAACCACTTCTCGTACCGAAAAATTCACTAGGAAACTAAATCTCTCTTAACATCACCATCGCCACACATGCTGTTTTACCAAATTAACTTTCCCCTTTTTTGGACCGATTTTATAAACTGTTTCGCGTCACAAACAAGTAATAAACATTATCTATCTGAACACTTTCCATTACATCGGACAAACGAAAGATCAGTAGAAATTCGTGCATATTAGGTACTTACGGAAAATTGAAATCTACAAAAATATTGTTTTTTAATGTCATTAAATCATTCTTCAACTAATTAAAAGAAGGAGATTTACATATTCTGAAACAATTCTATTACTTTTAACTATAAACACAGAGTTGGACATGTTTCTGAAAATGTCATTGTAATATTTTATATTTACCCAGATCTGTACGAGTATGTTGTAGTCAACTATAACAGAAAATCCTACAATCCACCGTAACATCAGAAATTAATTCATCACACGTAATTGTAATCATGGATTTTTGTAAAAGGACATGATATATAAACGATTGCTAGCCTTTGAGTTAATGAACATTCACTAATCTTTGCATTTCAAAATATTCAATTCTCGAACTTAATTCGCTCTCTTCGATTTGCAAATGATACATTCACACTCACATGCTTCCTTGCGCTAGACAATGATATGTCGACAGCTTTTCATAGATCTACTGCAACTCTCACAACAAAACGGGGCAATAAACAAATTTCGGCAGGTAAGCGGTCTATTAATATTAAGTTATAATTAAAATTTATTCTTTAGGCTACAAAAGGGGTTAATAAGAACAAACGATAACCAACCTAGGATCCTCGATCTTTCGTTCAAAAGTGGAAATTTGGTTGATTAGAAAACTCAAACTTCTTTCTGAGTAAAAACCCTTACCTGTTTAAATGTACCAATATGTAATCAAATGGCGTCAATAATTCAGTGAAAAAATACAAATAGATACAGATGAAAATACAGATATATTGCTTAGAAAGCTCAAACGTCTTTCTTAGTAAACACCTGTATTTTGAATGTGCCGATATTTAATCAAAGAAAAACAGTAATTGAATGAGCAAAATGAAAACCCAAACGGTGCACTTACCACGCTCGCTCTGCTCGTGGGAGTCGTGAGGGCCCACTGCGTCGCCGGCGGGGCGAGATCGTTACCGCGGGGGGCGGGGCCGAGGGCGGGGGCGACGGAAGCGGCGCCTCCGGCTGCGCGGGCGCGTGGGCGGTGACGAAGGCAGCGCCAACTGTCAGACGCCTCCGCGGGACCCCGCCCCTCCCGCTCCTTGGTAACCACAGCTTCGCAGTTCTCACCGCCCCCGACCCACCGCAGCGCCGCGCTGGCAGGCTCCGTCGCCGGGAGCTGCTACAGAAGAACGCCGGTGCTCTCGCGACTCACCTTCCCCGGGAGCAGCTTAATAACACTAACCGTTATTGATTCAGTTTCTTTCAAAAGGGGGAGCACAATGGGATGGATAAAAATGACCCCTGGGGATCAAAATTCTTTTCTATTGAAAATCATATTTCAAGAGTAAAAAGACATGTTTTTCACCTTGCTTAAATAAATTTGACCATATTGATCTGGGCTGTCCGGGTGACGCCGCGTCGAAGGCTGGGGTGCCGACGTTTCGACCGACATATCGCGGTCCTCTTCAGGGCTGTACTGCAGTACAGTGCAGTTTCGACCGACATATCGCAGTCCTCTTCAGGGCTGTACTGCAGTACAGCCCTGAAGAGGAACGCGATATGTCGGTCGAAACGTCGGCACCCCAGCCTTCGACGCGCCGTCACCCGGACAGCCCAGATCATAACTCTGGCCGCGGAAGCCTACGATATCATTTGACCATATTACTTCAAACAAATGAAAAGAACTTGTTTTTTAGCTGCCTATTATTTAGTTTATACAGTATAATATTATGTAGTTTTCCGATTTCCTCTTTCAGATCTGAATGACAATTGTTTCTAAACGTTTCGATTCCCGCGGGTGGAATTGGGCCATTGCTTTGTGTAGTGTTCCTACATACAGAAGTCTTAGCGGAGAATTAGAATTTCCTACCCGGGAGACCAGTTTTCGGGAGGTCCTCGCATCGTGAGCATTCGTTTTTGCAGTGGGGTTGTGGCACTTCGGGTCCTTGGCAGCAGTTGGATGGGCTCTTGGCTTCGTCGGAGCTTTGCCAGTCGCTCATGGGTGCTGAGGAGGAACATTCTCCCGACGCAGTGAGTGTGGTGAACAAATCCTGATGCTAAGCCTTGAGCTGGCGAGGCGCCCCCCTCTGGGGTAGCTGTTATTAACGATTATTATTATTGTTATTATTATTATTATTATTAAATTATTAACAATTCGGATTGCGTGGGTACCACCCGAACAAAACTTACCCTTTCAGCACTTCTTTCGTTGGAACCCTGACCTGTTCTGCGTTTCCTGCAGATTCCCCTAACTCGATGGAATAGTATTTATTGTATTTGTTTGTTGCTGGCGGTTTCTTATAGCCACCTCGAGTTTGTTCTTATAGTTATTTCCCGAGTATTTCATCAGACTTCAGTATCTTGACAAACTTTGCTGGCTGAATATTTCCCTCGTGTTGAGGCAGTTACTCCTCACCATTCAGTTCTTTCTCGTGTTTCATACCGTGATGGCTGTTCAAGTTTGAACCTCCATAGAAATCCTCCTTTTCGAGCACCCGATACGACTCTTTTTTAATTGGATTCTATTTCACACGTAATAATAAATATTTGTAATATGAACACTTATTTCTTGTCTTCGGGCTTTTGGTTTTGAAAATTCTTATCCAAATTTCGTAATTTTGGCTTAACTGATCAAATTTATAACCTACATTACAGTCCTGCATTCTTAATAAATGCGAATTATATTTATTCAAGTTCTGCGTTCACTGGCTTCTAATATATAACCAAAACACTCATTCAAAACCGAAATCTGTTGATCTGCTATTCCATCAGCCTACACTTGCAGTTAAATATTGATTCAATCCAGTTCATACTTTGTCTTCTCTCTGCTTTATTTTATTATTTCATATTTCTCTTACTCCTCCTTTTTTTTCCTCTCTACGCCCTGCCTTTTCTTCTGGGGCATTTCTTTTTCTTTGTTTTCTTGTTCTCCTCCATTCAAGAGTGTTTTTTGTTCTACATACATTTATTTGTAACCTGTTGAGTCTACCGACACATTAGCTCCGTCACATGAGCTATTCTCTCAGGCAAATGACGTTTTGTCCCATTATCTCGTAGGCTTCTATCGCTCTCTCCAGGCGCCCCATTTGCATTGCCAATGTCTTCATCCTCGCCGACCTCGCCGTCTGCTGCTCGCTTGTTCTGACAGTCGCTATCGCGCGCGTCTGGCTAATTAAGCAACGTGGGGAGAAATTATCTCGTCAGCCGACGCCCCAATTGCGTTAGGAACAATGCGCGTTGCCGACCTCCGCAAAACGGCTCCCAGTAAGGTCCGCCTCCTTCCCTACATCCCCACCTGCCACTTAGCCTTCGGCGCCTTCTCGCAGTCACTCTACTCGTCGGCCGGTCAATCGTATACACAATCGCTGAGGCCGTATCCTTCTCACCCCGTTATGTATTCCCTTCGCCATTTCGATGTCTCGGCAGTGCGTTAGATTGCCTCATTGTATACTACCTACGTGAACTTCTGGACTCTCCGCTTCACATAGTTGTCTCCAGTTGTTCTCCTCTGCAATGCACCATTTGCATTCAATATGAATTATAGTCATAAATATTTCGTATATTTTTAATTTAAGTCTTCCAGTTTATGAAATTGAGTGCTCGTTAGAAATAAAATAGGATATGTCCTTATGACCGAATTGGCATATTCGATATTATTTACTTCTAATTCATTCATAATGTTTCGTAAATTAGAGTAATGTGAAATTAATACAAAGAATTGTTAGTTGATGCTGAATTATTGCATAAATTATCGCGATGTTTATATTTAGTGTAAATACTCTTGGTACCTTTAAAAAATAATCGTAATATATACGGTAATACCTTTGGGTAGTAAAGTTATAATTGTCAGATTATTTTTTTTATAATTATGTATTACATTGAAACAAAATCGTATTTATTTTATAATAACTTTTCCTTTCGTATTTTTAGCTGTTCTTATCGGCTTAAAAGGCTCATCTGTACATTTAGTTTGAGGAAGAGAAGGTAATGTCGTGGTTTAATGCAATATTAGGGTGTGCCTGGAGACCAAAAGTATAAGGAACGTTTTTTTTATTGTTTTTTAAATTTTTTTTTAGCGATTTGTTTTGTGAACAAAGAGCTTTGGTAATGGATTCATGTCAGCACGTTATACAAAGGTGACGCTTCCTCTTGAATTAGTCTTATGTAGCCCATAATTCTATTTGACGAGTGTGTTAGTTCTTAACTTTTCCAACTCATTTCTTTCCAACGACGGTATTCGGAAATCACGTCCTCCCTGTTGACACTAGTTCTTCAATTTAGCATCTTCTTCTTCGCAAATTGCGGCCGTGGTGCATACCACCTCCACAGTCGCATTGCTCTCCCCTCCATCCGACGTTCCCGCGCCCGTGTATCATCGCGGGGCGGACAAACGAGGGTGCCAGCGCATTGCGAGGTCGCGTGGACATTTATTTGCGTTACAAATCACGCGGCGGCGGGGCGAGGGTGAGGCTGGCATTTGCAACCAGTGGCCCTGCACAAGCAGGTTCTTTATATGATACTCCCGAATGAGCTCCAGAATGAGGAGAGTGAACACGAACCAGTTAGGGAGAGAATGATGAAATGGAGTACGAAATGAGATTCACTTATACAATAATGACGACTCATAAAGGAGTGTGTCAGATTGTCTTAGAAGCCGAACGAGTGATAAAAAATATTTTATCAATTCTCGAAAAACAAACTCGTTTTGGAAGAACAGAGAGAAAGATGATTTCAAAAAAGTGAACAGTAAATAAATCGAATTATTTGAATGACCTAATTTCTAGTTACTATAATTGTGAAGTTGTGCTGATTTATTCATTAAGAAAGAATTCATTCAAATTTCAACCAACGTCAGTTCCCTATCAGGATCAAATTGGAATGAAACAAAAATGAACTGTTGAAGCAAAAGTATCAAATATATCAGTGTAATTAACGCTTCGTTCAATTGGTTTTTATGTTTTTCTTACGTTTTCTATTAAATTCTCTGTGAATGTTTTGAACTCATTTTTTCATTGAAAAAAACATTATAAGCATTAAAGCAATATGAAACATTTAGGATAAACTTTACATTGATAATTTAGAAAATAAACAATGCAATGCCTCAAAATACAGAGGCAGGGGAAGTGTTTGGGTACAGTCCCCGAAATTAATATATTGCTTCCGCCGTTTCCTCCCTTCATACTTCCGGAATTCTAACAACTCGATTGCTCTAGCGTTAGGAGTGTCATGCACGTCCTGCTGACATAGATACTACTACCGCTTCCACCTAAGCAACAGTACTTCTACTTCCCTGGGGATAAACTGTTTGCATGAAATGTAATGTACAGCATTCTACGTAAACGTAATAGCCTCGCATTTTAGAAATTTCAGTTACGAGTGAACTGTCAAGTAAAATTTCTCTCATTTTCCTCGCTGTGAATACTCTGGAGCTCTGCATTAAAATAAAGAATTTAGTGTATATTCTTTCACTTTTAAAGGAGAAAACTCCCAGTGTCCCAATCCAAAACCGTCCAAAATTTATTACACATTAAAAAGATAATTCAGTTGTACTATCTTCTCTATACTACATATATACACTTTCTCTGAAGCCAATAAGTAATTGTATGGAAGGAATATAATTGTTTTATCTCAGAAAATGTAACTTCAGCTATTTGTTGAAAATACTTTTTCTGTATGTGGTCTTTTATAAAGCGTTATATGATAAGCCATCATTCTTCAATATTTACCGGCTTTCCTTGGTCAATATTGTGTATTTGAAAGATCTATATTCACTTTCATAACTGATTATTTAATTAATCATTTGATTGATTCTACTCGTTGAAGCTCTTTCTAAAAGTGAGCTTCTCGAAAAACTTTTTAGTGACTGCACACGTCAAAAATATGAGTTTTTTCACCTAACTCGTAAACAGCTTAATGAATTTTTATGAATGAGGTGTCCAAAGTTTAGCATCAACTCTTTAATAAAACAGGCATTAGATACTGAAAACCGAAATCTGAAAGGAAATTAAAAAATCAGTTTTCAGATTAAGAATTCGTGTAACTGATTGTCATTCTGTTAGATATTGTAAGGTAAACAATGCCGTCATCAGGTATGAGTAGGTAATAATGTTAATTAATAAAAACGTCGTGTAGTTGTTTCTCCAGAATAAAATAAATTATCCCACACCTGTTGTCACGGCTTTCGAGATCTTTTAATCTTCTCTTCTAATAATCTTGATAGTAAATATAGCTCTTAGTTCTTAAATCCAATTTCAAGATTATTATTGTGAATATAATTTTTTAGTAAAGTATATTAACGCGAATCAATTTGGGAAATGAGTAAAAAGTGTAATTAACATCACGATTAGGCAGAATAAAACTAGTAGTGCTATAACAACACATACCTTCTCGCTTTATTTGTAAAGAATCAATATTATACTACTATGTGAACCCGCTAAAGTGTCACCAATTGGTAACTTTTTTCTGCGCCCAAATTTGAACTTAAGTCTATCAAGCTAGCACGTCAGCGGCGTTACCACCACTAGTCACCGCCCGGGGAAATCAACTCGTTCGTAACTTTTATGAAGAATTTTTTAAAAAAAAAAAAATTAATTTTTTTAATTTTCTGATTTTTTAAAGAAATATTCTTTAAGAAAAATCTCTATCATCAATTTGTATCTTTTTCAGTACTAATTTTTTACAATTTTTGAAAAATCCATAGAGTTAGCCGAATATGGAATATGGAGACCCGATGTTTTATCGTCCTTTGCTACTTCTGTGGAACAAATTCAAAGAAAACGTTAAAAACCGTTTCCGAGAAAATAAGTGTTTAAAAATTGCCTATATTTCACACAAGATTAGCATTACATTTTCAAACAAATTTTGCATGACCTTATTTCAAGATGTCTTTGAACCACCGATTTAATGAAGAAAAAATCTCTATCTTCTCTATCTTCAGTAGTGTAGATCTATAGACAGAGCGAGAAACATTTTGAATTTTCGCAATTTTGGAAAATTTAGAAAAATTTCAATGAAATTTAGACGTGTGCCATTTTTAAGCGCTCTTTTCGATATCCAAGAAAAACATTTAATTTTAAAAAATTGGAGCAATTTAAAAAAAAAATCGAAAATGTTGAGGCTTTATGTAAAATACCTTCAAAATCCAAATATCCATTTCAAACTCGCAGGCCCTCGAGTTCGTTCAAACCGCGATCATAATTATAGAATTTGGAGAAAATCGTCTGAACGGTTTAGACCGTTTGGCCGTTCGGTTTAGGCCGGCATTGACCACAGACAAACAAACAAACACACAGCACAGACATACGCACAGCCAGACGCACAGACAGGCGCACAGACAGGCGCACAGACAGGCGCACAGACAGGCGCACAGACAGGCGCACAGACAGGCGCACAGACAGGCGCACAGACAGGCGCACAGACAGGCGCACAGACAGGCGCACAGACAGGCGCACAGACAGGCGCACAGACAGGCGCACAGACAGGCGCACGACAGACAGACAACACACCACACAGACAGACAGGCACACACACGGACAGACAGACACACAGGCACACACGAACAGACAGACATACAGGCACACACGCGGACAGACAGACTACAGGCACACACGCGGACAGACAGACATCAGACAGACATACAGGCACACACGCAGACAGACAGACATACAGGCACACACACGAACAGACAGACACACAGCCATACTCACGAAAGAGTGGATGGACGGACGGACGAACGAACGAACGGACGGTCGGACGGTCTGACTAACAAAAATGTGTGAATCGAAACGATTTTTCGGTATCAAAACGTGACGTTTGGCTACCCAACGTGTTAGTGGAAGTAATTTACTACATATCGGAACCAGATTTATTCATTTTTTTGTATTCAAGGCCCGTCAATAGTAGTTTTTCAGTCCGTCGTCGTCGATTCCACGGCACCATTACAAAACTTTCTCTTTACTACGTGCTTCACGGTCAGAGGTCACGGAAATTTCATATGAATAGGGAAATAAAATTATTTACGGTTTAACTTGTCAATGTGACAGATCATCTGTAATAGTGAAGTGATTGGCATGGTCCTGTGAATAAAACACTACTTCCCATTTCAGTCGAGAAGCAAAACGACGAAAGTATTTAATGAGAGAAAAGCGTGTTCGCCGAAGCCTCTCCTGAACGCCACGCCCATTGTCGAGCGCTCGCATCCCGTTGTGTGCGTTCGAAAAGCGAGGTGCAAAGCGGTCCGGTCGACCGAAAGCGGATCTGAGCAATTAATACGCGCGACCTTTCGCCCTGCTGCCGGATTGTCCGCGCGGCGTGACGTGTTTGTTTGCAAGCCTCCGATTGGCGCGCGTTGGTGAAAGGACGAGCGCGGCGACGTGCGACGGAAGAATGATCCAGACTGCCTCAGAGTGGGGTGCATGCGTGGCCAGCGTGGTGGTCCTGCGTGTAAATTGAGGGAGAAACTAATAATAGAAATGTCTGCGTTTTTAACCATTATCTTCCTGGCCTGTGGGAAAACTGTACGAATCAGTAGATAGTTCAAACTTTCACCTTAAAATGTTGCTGTGATACAATGAGAACTTCATGTTGTTTTCCGTAACATCCTAAAAAATGGCACAGTGTGCATTTCAAAATTTTGACAAGAAAGTAATTTTTATTTCTTTTTTACTTTCTCGTATACGTACGTATATAAGGAGTAATATACGTAGTGTAGAGAAAGTTATGAAATGCTGCGCGAAAAAAAAGCGGATTTTCGGCACAAAAAATTCATTGCCGAGTCCTGACAACGAAAACGTGGATAAATATAGTTCCATTATGAAGAGTTCTTAACTATCATAAATGAAATATTTGCAGGCAGGTTAACGGGGCTTGGTCAGAAGAATTTTACAACTAGTTGTTTGCCAACGTATCAGTGATACTAGCTAGTATCAGTCATGCTGTGTGTTGGTGTGGTGAGGGTGATGTCGTGTCCCTCATTTCGTGTGAGGTGCCGGAGATGGAGGATGATGCAGTGAATGATGTCGATTTGTTCACGATATTGCAAGCCCTGATGATGGAAATAAAAGTTGCCGAAACGTTGGCAAACAACTAGTTGTAAAATTCTTTTGACCAAGCTCCGTTAACCTGCCTGCAAATAAATATAGTTCCTTTCCTAAGAGGAAAAACATCATCTAACACGTGGTGTAGTCAGAACCCCTGTTTAGTGGGTCCTTGATGCCCAAAAAACACATTGACAGCAAAACTTTCGTCCGTCTGTCCGTCCGCCCGTGAACAACGCCTAAACCGTGAGTAGGATGTTGTCCAAATTTAATTGTATATTTAATTATGTAAATGGTCGCCCCTACTGAGGCAGTATGGCATTTCAAGTCTTTCACTGATAGATTTCTAAGCCGTTTGCTGTGTGTATGCCCTGAAGAGGGAACAGTGTAACTAATGATTCCCAATTGACATTTTTACCGTTGCTTCCGTTCGCGGATATAGCCGCCTTTTTCTGCACTCGGTTTAACCCTTTAATCTGATGATCCCAGCAAGCTACTCCGTATTCCGTTATGGGACGATTCAAAGATATGTTAGCATGCATTTTCCTGTTACATATATCTTTCCGTAATGTTCGTATAATTTAGTGAAGAGCTTTCGCAACCTTCTGAGTAGTATATCTTACGTAATCAGCCCAGTTGAGGTCGCTTGGAATTATTACGCCTAGATATTTACAACTACGTGCCTCAGGGATTTTATTTCTATCCGTTGTATAGTGGAGTGTTTCCTATTTTCGAGTTTTCGTAAAACTAATTGTTTTGCTTTTATATGGATTATTTTTTATTCCGTTTACTATTTCATCAATTCGTCAATATCTTTTTGCAACTGATCAATGACGGATTTGTCTCTAATTTTTCGATACACGATGCTGTTGTCCGGGAATAGTCTGATTGCTAATCGAATTTTGGTACCGATATCATTTACATGCATAAGAAAAAGGTGTGGCCTTAATACGCTTCTCTGAGGGACGCCGGACATCACATAAAACTCGTCGGATAAAAAGGCATCAATTAAAACTCACCCTTTCTGACCGCGGGGAAATTCCCTAATCCAGACGACTACCCGTGGAGCCACTTCCGATTCAATAATTTTATTTAGAAGTCTAATTAAATCGAAATCTATCGAAAACCCTCTAACAATTGCATAAATTATTTCTCTTTGGTCGAGTGAATCGGCAATATCTTGACAAACGGTAACTATCTGACTTTCGCAAGAGTAGCCTGGTCTAAAACCGTGTTGGTGTTCAACTAAGAAGTTACTCTTGTTCCTTATAAGTAGTCGGCAATTTGATGTTCTAACGGTTTACATACTTCCAATGTTAAGTTAATTGATCTGTAACTGTTAACTGAGGACTTATCCCCGCTTCTGTAAATAGGAACCATTGTAGCTTATTTCCAATCATTAAGTAATTTACCATTGTTAATAGTAATTTGCCAAGGATACGTGTAGAAGCTGTCAATGTAGAATTAAAGGAATGACGATAGTGTTCAATAACTTCCGAATATTAGAATCCACCTACGCGAGTGGTGCGGTACAGAACGCCAACTATTTAACTAGACATTTTTTATTGGAAATTCCGTTCCCACCTTAATATGTGTGGTCACAGCCTTGGAGAGAAGTGAGGATCTAGATACTCCTAACACTCTTACCGCGAGGGAGGTAATAAGGAACGAGCAATTTGTAGAGTGCTCAGTCTGTATGAATAACACTCCTCGCTCAAAAGGAATCTTTATTGAGTTTTCGTTTCTCTCTCTTTGAGTCGAGGCAGGCCCGTACACCCTTTTGTGTAGAAGGCTGCATTTCATTGCGGAACTCTATTTATTTCCGGGGCTCCCGTTGAAGCCAGCACTCTTTAATTGATAAACGTTCAGGTAGTGTGGAATTCATTTTTCATCTTTTCCATTTTGCGAGTCATGCCAATTTTTTTATGCCTTTGAAAGTCTAATATTGACTAATGTTTGGAGCCGTTTACCGTGTTCTTCCGTTGTTTGAATTCAAAGTACTCGTTTTCAATATACATGTTTCTCGGAAATAAAACATAATTTGCGCAAATTTAAATGACATATTTATTATTTATATGGACTCTGAAAGCATGAATGCATATGCAAGGCTTCATAGGCCCGGCGCAATATGCTCGTGAAAAATGCACTTAATTTTTTTTATTCTTAATAATTACATTTCTTTATGATTTTAAAAACAACTCCATGTTAAACAGATGATTATTTATTTAAATATCTATTAAGCGTTAAGGTCTAGTAAGGCTCCCCTTTGCAGAGATGTGCCGATATTTCTCCCTTCGTAGAATATTTTTGATTACATTATTATTATTATTATTATTATTATTATTATTATTATTATTATTATTATTATTATATTTGTAATGAGTCATCACTGGGATAAATAAATATTGTAAAAATAATATTTAAACTACTAAATATAGACGACACCCACAATGGGAAATCCGCGGGAACCATATGGTGATGTAGTAAATTATCGGAATTTAAGGGAAGTGTAGTGTAAGTAATCAACTAGGAAAATAGTGGACTTGTGAAAATAACTCCAAATGGCCACGTGAGAAATTTCCGTCGATATAATTAATTATATAAAAGAGTGAAAGAATCAGTTAGTTAAGGATTAAACAATATAAGAAGCTTGTACAGGAAGCTCCAATCAGAAACGAGAATGCGCGAGAGCGAAGTGAAAATCAGCACAGAAAATTCAGAAGGAATGGAAATGTGGGCATTACTGCGCATCTTAGGTCATAGACTAAAGAGGTAATTATTTACTCTATGCTTAGGTAAACAGAGGTAGGCAAAGGAATAGCTCGTGTTATGAACAAGACGGCAGACGTTGTTGCGACACTGTGATGATCGGATAGTTAGTGGTAGCTGGCTGCAGTGACAACAAAGAATGTTTTAAGTTTAATGTTTAAATATATTTTGTGATAAAAAGATTCGAAACATGGTGACTGATGGTGTATTGAAGCAGACTGAACGTAATTTGGAATCTACCTGGAATTCGACGGCCAAGATGGCTGAGGACGCGACAAGGAAAGTGAAAAAGGGAGACATTCAAAACAGACGTATTATGGGAAAATTAAGTTCTGGCAGCTAGTAATAATTTTCATAATATGACTGGGGTAAATGGCCATACATGCATGGGAAAGTAAGAAAAGCATATGAGTGTGGTAATGTAAAATAATAGTGTGAATGGAAGTATTAATGAAAGGTTTTGTTTTTATCATCTATTGTTTTGTTTTTGATATGGAAATGTGTTATGTATGTTTTAGAAATGGAAATGTATTATGTATGGAAATATATTATGTTTGTTGAGAAGCGCGCAATATTTTTTTAAAAATAGATATTATTATAATTGCAACCCATATTTTAGTCACACGTTTTTGGAACATTTAATTGAAATTTTCAATTCTCCTTTATTCCTAACAAGACCGATGTGGCTAATTCTAATTTTAGAAAAGTCCATCACAGCGATTAAGAAAGTTTAATGTAAACAGGGACAGTTATTTTACTAGGAGTCCTAACGTCTCTATACCTAATTTACGCAATTACACTTTCACCAATAAGTTTGCCAGCTGATAATTGCAAATGCTCAATGATAAAGAAATGTTTAGGTTTAAGTGGTTTAACGGCTGTGCAACACAGTCAACGACAGAGTCCCGTCATATTACTCAAAGCCAGGTGATTGTGAAATGTAAACCCTACAACAGCACATGGACATGACTCTAATACAATGTTGTATAGATCATGGATACGGGTGGTCCTAGTTCCGAAGATACAGCAAAACGGTGATAAATTAACCACGATCTATAATGATACAAATAAAATCATTATTCTTTTGAGAGAATATACAAGAGAATATGCAACTATCATTCGCTGAAGACACTCTTGGGCTAATTCTTTTTCAAGCTCCTACAGGTGCCTCCGTGTAAATATTAAGAACTTCAGGGGCATGTAGAAAAGCCAAAGATTAAAACTTTTAACCTGTGAACACGTAGTGGGAAATTTTATATAAAGAAGTTACCATGTTATACTTGCCCCTGGTTGTTAGGCAGCTTATCAAGCACTAATGTTTGACGTGTCTCGTTTTAATGCAGTCAAAGAGATTTCGTTTGCCTGCAATGCATATTGATGAGAGCTTTCTAATCAGGGACATATTAGGAGGACAGGAGTCACGTGAATACCAATTAGTAACACCATGTCAAACGTGTAACTTTGTTTTAAGAAATTTCCCAACACAATTTCCTTAGCAAATCATCTTTTACTTCCCTGTACGCTCTCTAAGATTGTAACATTTAGTTTTAGAGATTCTTTATGTATTTCACAGGATTAAAATATGTATAATATAAGAATAGGGCACCACTAATGCACTATGCAAAGCCACCGCTCCCTCTTAACCTATTAAAGCCAGTTTCAAAGCTCGTCAACATGCTCCAGGTCAGTGTTTTTCAGCCAAGACAAGGAACGTAAAAAATTGCAATGGTGTAAAAACAGACTGGATAGTTAACTTTTCTTAAAAATAAACAATAATTATTTCAGCGCCTGTTATTGTATTAAGATGTCCCTCCATTTGTAAATGGTAAATTTTCCAAAAATGCTATACAACAATGAAGCTTTAAAAATTAACAGTGAATGGGACTTATTAACGTTGTGTCACTCATTTGTGATCCTGAGCCAGGAAAGAGACGTGTGTTGTCACTCTTTCTGGGCAGGTGATCTCAGTGGTTTGTTGTGTGTGAACCCTTGATGGGTGATGGATTGTGGATTCGTGACGTGGAAAAAACTTTGCCTCAACCGTATGGTGAAACACCTCACGGGAAAATCGATGTCTCCGTCTTCGATTATGCATACTTGAACACTGCTCTACACTCATGCGCTAGCGGCCGGCCAAAGCTCTCTGGAACACCGATATTTTCCAAGAGCTTCGCGATTGCAGGAAGGGTGAGCACCGCCGTTGAACGCGAGCCGAAGCGCGACGCATCTGAATTGCAAAGAGCTCTTTGTGGAAGATGCATTGTCTGTGGCAAGTGCTATGCTGCGTTCTTGTTTGACTCTTTTCAACCCGAGTTTGCCTTTTGTTCCATAACAACCTTTTTCCCTTCTATCCTTTTAAGTAATGTGTCTTCGGATATGATATCGTTTAGTCTTTTCTACTTCTTCATTGCTTCCTATACGCTATTCAAGAGAAATAATCGGGGAATGTGAAAAAAATATTGGTGATTGTTGCAAACGGTATAGGAAAATATTGATTCTTAAATGAATCTCCGTTTAAAATGTTTCTCAAAATGTCCATACGTTTATTGATCTTTAAAACGACCAAACCGTATTACTCATTACAGTGAGGTATTTTTCATTTCATTAATGAAAACTGCATTATTGATGTTTTTACGCCTCTAGGTTAAGTGAGTAAGCAAGACTTACAACTGCCAAATAATACTGATTGCATAAAGATAGGAGTTTGTATTCATTCGAAGCACGCGGAATTGTGTTGAGGAAAAAATAATTTAATATCATGTACGCGGTGAGCGCTTCAATCTCAATGGCTAAGAAGGGTCTTAAAGTAAGTGGGGGCTTAGAGCTTGTCCGGCTGGCGGGAGCTCCGCTGGTGGGAGATACCTGGTTAGGGAAACCGCTAGTCGCCTGTAGGTCGGCGCGGATCTCGCCATCCAGCGGGAAAGATCACCACCACATCCCGATGAAAAAAACACGCATTACACTTACGGGACTAGTGTCCTCAGTAGTTGACGCGCCCGTTATCACTAATAATCAATCAATCATTAGCTCTATATCAGAGAACGTTTCCGGGCTGGTAGGCCGTGGTTCAGTTGGCACCGCACCCTACCAGCCCGTAAACTTTCTCTGATGTTGACTCCGTCCGTGGAAGCCTGCGATGCTAATAGCTCTATAGGGAGGTCGAATTCAGTCGCCGACTACAGGAGGAGAATTCGTGCGGGTGGCAAATGTGTGCGCTTTTCAGATCAATGCTACGTGAATGTCGGACCGGTACCTCACAAAAGGACCAGTACTGCACGTGATCTTCCCTTTCTTATCTCTGAACCGTCCAGTCCCCTTACGTACACCCACTCTTCGTGCATTTCACTATAACACACAGTCGACTTCGGTTATTGTGAACTCGGATGTAGCGAACCCCTGGCTAGAGTGAACAGAAATCACTGATCCCGTTTCATTTACATTACAAATAAGCATAAGGAGAATAGGTTATAGTGAACCTGAACCTCGGCTAAAGTAAACCAAGGGAATAAGTCCTGAAAATTAAGAGTATCTCGCATGTTATTAGACGATTACAAGCGTCTCCGTAGAGTGAGCTGGCGTTCCAACATTGCAAGAGGCATTGAAAGGTGTGAAGACTGTATTTTGATACTTAGAGATAGAGGACAATGCACACTGAAGTACCGAGAGAGCACGACATCTGGATAAGGATTTAATGGAAAATGTACAATGCAAACGATTGAAAATAATTGATATTTTTACTTACAAATAAAGACATTGAAATGTTCAGTTCGTGGTGTTGCATAACTTTTGCGGTGTATTAATAAAATCAATCATTGTGGAAAAATTCCATTTATTGTTGAATTCTGGTTAGTCAACCTCTGATATAGTGAACCAAACTACAAAAAATCAAAAACCAAAAACCAAAAAACTAAAAACCAAAAAACCAAACTACATAATTCATCATTATATTATATACCATTATGTAGTTTGTTTTTATGTGAATTATTGTATTATACATTTTTAGTAATTTTATATTATTGTTAGAGGTTAATTATAAATTTAAGCAATGATTGTAGCTTATTGCATATTGTTTGTATGTTGTATTAGCCTGAAGAAGAAATCAAGGGATGATTTCGAAACGTCGCATTGAAGTCTATTAATAAAACAAAATGTGATACGATGAGAAAATTTTTCTGACGTTATTAGATGACTAATATCCACAAGAGAGCCGTCGTAAATCTCTCGAGTGTCGTTGAAGTAAAAACTGTTTCAACGTCAATGTCATGAACAATGTGACATTTAATTTTGTTTCCGTCAATTAAATGTCACTTTGTACCTTCCTCAAATATTGCGTTATTTTAGTTGAAATTTTAAGCTGAGAAGCTTTTCATGAAAAGATGAAACTGATAAGAGATATTTTTCCAATGCATGGTTAAATACTCGGTAACATATTAAATATATTTTCTTGATATGCACGTCCTGTGAGCACTTTGTCATTTTCTCGCCTTCCTACGTAATTGTGCGCCAAAACAATCAACAATTTTTGTGCAGAGCAACTTATTACCGAGCTTGGTAATGCAAAAGTGGGAAATTACTTTCTCTAACACGTTGTGTAGTCAAAATCCATGTTTTTTTGGACCTCGAGACCGAAAAATAGATTGAGGGCAAAACGTCTGTTGGTCTGCCCGACTGTCGGTCTATCCGTCTGTCAATCTGTCCGTCTGTCAATCTGTCCGTCTGTCAATCTGTCCGTCTGTCAATCTGTCCGTCTGTCAATCTGTCCGTCTGTCAATCTGTCCGTCTGTCAATCTGTCCGTCTGTCAATCTGTCCGTCTGTCAATCTGTCCGTCTGGCAATCTGTCCGTCTGGCAATCTCGTCCTCTGTCAATCTGTCCGTCTGTCAATCTGTCCGTCCTGTCAATCTGTCCGTCTGTCAATCTGTCCGTCTGTCCGTCCGTCTGTCGTCTGTCCGTCTGTCTCTGTCCGTCTGTCCGTCTGTCCGTCTGTCTCTGTCCGTCTGTCCGTCTGTCCGTTGTCGGTCTGTCCGTTGTCAGTGTCCGTCCGTTGTCCCGCAATCAGTTCGACTGTCCGTGTGTCGGTCTGTCCGTGTGTCAGGCTGTCCGTCTACCGGTTCGTCCGTATGCCGGTCTCTCTGCCTGCCGGTCTGTCAGTCGGCCGTCTACGCTATAACCTAAACCGTTAGGATGATTTTCTCTAAAATTAATATTATTGTATCCATCTGAACAAACTCAGGGTCCTGTGAGTTTGAAGCGGATATTTTGATTTTGGGGAGTACTTTAAATGAAGTCGCAGCATTTTCATAATTTTCTGAAAAATGACTCCAATTTTTCATTAAACTTTGTTCTAAGGTAGCGTAAAGGTCGCTTAAAGGAATGACGGAGAATTAATTGTGTTGAAATCTCTGATTTTTAGTAAATTACAATTTCAAAGGTTTTAGACGTCTTTTTACAACTACAATATTGAAAATAAAGCTTTTGTCCATAAAGAAATCTGTTGTTCAAAGACAGATCTTGAAATTCGGAATGTTTAATTTTTTTGAAGTAAAGATAGTTGTCAGATAATTTTTCGTGAAGTCTGTGCAATTTTAAACAAGTGTTTTCTCTAAAATAGCCTAATTTTTTTCTTCAATTTTTTTCTCGATTGTATACAAACGATAGATATGATAGTCTCGATAAAAAATTTGGAGCTGGTTCCATTTTCGGCGTACACTGAATTTTCGAAAATTGCAAAACCTCTACATTCCGAGGGAGGACTATTGATGTTAGAGATTTTTTATCATATACAAGCTTTTCAAAACAATCAGATCTTTCAATAAGGTCGGGTTCAATTTTTTGAAAAAAAAAACGCGTAGTTTTCGCGTAATTTCAGCTTGAAATTAATGCACTTTATTTTTAAAAATTCTCCAAAAATTTGTCATAACGTTTTTATATAAGAAAGAGTCAAGAACCCTTTAAAAATGTAACAGTCATTATTTTCAAAAATGGAGCAGACATGATTTTGAAAATTATGAATTTTCAAAAAATAAAACGTTCGAAATCGCGGAGAAGTTTGTGCTTTTTAGCACCATTATTTTTACTTTTTTAATTTCTGTGTCAGTTATTTTCACAATAATCTGATTTGTCTTTTTTGCTATTTTTTACTTTACCTTTAATAATATTATTTATTACTTTCATATTTGTGTCGTTCGTAATGATTTTCTTGTAGATAAATTGGAAATTACGCACAATTAAGGTATAAAAAATATATAAAAAGTATACGATAGCATCAGTGTGTTTCCTTTGGTGAGATGTCTGCTTTTTTAATTGTTTCGAAGCACTTTGAAATTCAATACTAGATGAAAAAAATATATTGCAACAAATGCTTATGTATAATTAGTTAGAGATTATTCTCAGAGCCATTTATTGTCTACAAAATCAAATTAAATGGCCTCCCAGTGACCCGAAACTGAGTGTACTTCGAAAATGTTCGCGTACAGCGTCGCTGAGTGATCGACATGTAATCAAACAACGCCCGAGTTTCACAAACCACGGTGGCGCTTTGAGAGGCATCTAGCGGTCGCTACGAGAACTGGCAGTACGTGATTTCCTCTCCCGTCCCTCGCCGCACCTCCGCCGCGCGCCCAGCGCTGTCAGATGTGTACCGAGGGAAGCCACGCGTCGCTAATTACGTCAAGGGAGACGCGCCCTGCGTTGTCGGCCCCGCCTCTGCCCACAGCGCCTCCCCAACGAACAAGTTCGCAAGGGCTCCGCACAGAGGTCGCAGTCTCTGCACTGCGCCGGGGGAGTCCCTGGCAACTGCGAATGCCGAGTGCAATACGGGGCGCAATGCGAAGCCCTAGGCAAAGGGAACTTCCACGAAATTCCACGCATTCGAGCTCTATCGATCTCTTTTGTCTAATTAAAACCCATGGCTCACGAAAGGTTGCATTCGGATTCCAAATACGTGATTTGAAATTGAATGGGTCATAGGACAAGCAGTACTAGTCCAAAACGTATTCTGAGATAATTGAAATTATAACTTTTGGTTATATATGACAAAAAAACTGTTGAGATTTAAATAATTTTCTTATATCATAAATGTTGTACCCAACCGCACGGATGTGGTCTGAGGAAGAACTGCAATAAAAATTTTATTAATAATGTGTTATAATTTAAACAAAAAGTGTGCACTTGTACTGCAGTCTATTTCAACGAAGATTTACGAACCAAATTTCTTGTATAATAACCACGTACTCCAAAAAATACCAAATTTTATTGTTGCAACAGTGCACATAAGTAATGTGTCTACATTTCGCCTTAATATCAAGTTGAAACTTTAAATAGAGGTCGTGTATTATAACGTTTTCCATCTCAAGATTTTTTGGGAACACAGTGATTTGACGTTCAATTCACTCGGTACCAACTTCACAGAATTTGATGAGTAGTATGTTATTTTCATTGGAAAGGATTTTGTGTGTTCTTTTATCTTAACAAGATTTACGTACTTGATAGCATTTTCCCCTTTGATATTTAGAGACCACCTGACAAAAAATTCCTGTCAGTCTTTGAACCTGAATATGTGATATTCCATTTAATCTCGTGAATGCCAGTTTACAAACTTGACTGTGAACACATTCTTCCAACGCAAAATAACGAAAATTATTGGCTCTTCGTTTACTTTTCTCCTCACCTCTCGCTCTTCAGTTCGTTACAGTCACATTCTCGATCAGTAACAAAACAAGTAAATTACATTAGCCCCGTACCACAGGCATATAACAAATGCGAATCATCCGCTGCGAGCAGCCCGAGCCGCCAGACGTCTGAATCCTCAGTGGAAGAGCAGCACATGTCACGGACAGACACTGTTCACTCATCAAAGACAAGGAGCCGCTTGGTTTAAAGTTAAATGACCTCACATTGAACTGTTTTCTGTCTCAACGTGTAGTTCCAAGACTTCTGCACTAACTTCTGTAAGAAAAACACCAGTTTTGGGCTGGTAATGTTTTTACAATCACCCATTCAATTATACGAAACTCCTTGAATGTAAGAATTCACAATTGTAAAACGTAACTTGTTATAACATTAGTCATCGAATATATTACACGAAGTTATTTATGCTACTTTCGATTATAATTTTATTTCTACTTATTAAGTATAAAACAAAAATTTGTATAAAATAAATGTGGCCAATATTTTTGTGTAGTTGTCTTCGCTTTACATCACAATATGTCTCACTATAGATTCTTTGATATTACATTAGAAATATTCGATTACAAGATTTCTGATTTACAATAGAACAATTAGTATTTTGTCGTTTTGTACATAGTTTAATTTTGTTCATCTGCTTGGGGTTCAGAGAGGAATGATATTGACGGAGGTAACGGAAATGAAATTCAGAAAGGATAAAAGCCACAACTGCATAAGTTGCTTATGCGACTTATAGGTTAGTTTATTAGGTAATCTGAGTTGAAATTTATTTCCTCTACATTCTCACAAAGAAAGCATCGTAGAAACTTTTCTTGATTTCGAAATTTATAAAATAGAAACATGAGATTGATGATCATGTACTTCATAAATTGCATTTTAAATGCAACTAATGAATTGCAACATCAGATGAGTAGACAGACCTCCTGGGATAATTATATAGTATGAGCCTGACCAGCACATTTCCTTTTCAAAATTTGTTGTGTTGTCTGAGGGTGTGATTGGCCTAAAATTACTTATTATCATTTTATTTAAAAATTTTTAAAAAATTTCCAATTGGGCAAAAACTGTTTTTCCAATTTACATATGTATATGATTTTATGGTGCGTATTTGGAATATTTTAGTCATTTTCTTAATAAGTATCATATTTTGCAAATTACTTTTTTTGAAAATGCTTGCTTTACTCATACTTATTCTACACATTTTGATTTTGAAATTTGTTATGTGTTTTTGCGGACGTGCATTGTAGCCAATATAAATTCCCTTTACCTGAATTATGATTGATAGTTAACAGGAAAATTACCATCGTTTCTAGTATTATGTGCCGCCGAAATACACCGAAAATCAGTAACGCCGATGAATTAACGCAACCTCCCATATTTGTAGAGGGACTTCTATAAATGTGAGTGAAACAGGGCGTGAGAAATGAACGAACTGACCTTCTAGTAAGTGTGTCCAAACGCGCATTTGTGTTATATGTATTTAGTAACAAAATCCCAGTGTGGAAATTAATTGTTCTGAAAAATTTAAACAGTGTTGTGATGATTTAATAATATACTGTACAGGGCATATTTAAGTGTATATTTTCGAAGTCTGCACTGCGTAAATGCACAGATATTTCATAGATGTTTAGTGTACGTAAATACGGTCCCTTCTTATAATGCAACTAACTAATGCTGTGCTAACTTTAAAAAAATATCGTAGAGAAGTTTCACATAAAGATGTTATACTTTGGGTAAAAATATTTCGTATACCGGTAGCGGTAGGCCAGTGCATCAACTGATGTCACTGCAGCGCCTCTGACCGGGAGGTCCCAGGTTGGAGTCCTGACGGCGGCAGGATTTTCGACACTAGCTTTTCAGCTAGGTCGAATTCAGTCTCTGTCTGGAGGAGAATTCTAGCGGCCGGCTGCTCTGATCGGTAGTTTTCCGTGGTTTCTCCGATCAACAGCAGGCGAATGCCGGAGCAGTACCCTAGCAAACGGGCCACGGACCGCGCGCGATCTGTCCTACCTCTTCTTTGTCCTATCCTCTCCCCTTACACACACACTTACACTAATATGCACTACACTACCACATATTCCGGGAGACTGGTCGGGAGCTTAGAGCTAGTCCCGGCTGGAGCGGTGCCCCGTTGGTGGGAGAGTCCCGGTTAGGGGGAAACCCCACTAGCCGACGGTAGGTCGGTGCCGGATCTCGCCATCCAGCGGGGGAAGATCACCGCCATCTCCCGAGAAAAAACATGCACTACACTAACGGGACTAATGACCGAAGCAGTTGACGCGCCCGGAAACATGAAAAAATCAATCAATCAATTCTTATTCTTATCCCTTACTTGTTATTTATAGCCTTTTGATCCTATAAAATAAACAAACTCATATTCCGTCTATCGGGGAACAAGAATCTAACGAAGACCTCGTTCCGCCTCCCGCTTAATGGACAGGGCCATCGTCTCTGGGGGGTGATTAGGGTAATGACCTGTCGCACGCACGAGCTCCTCATTCGCTCATCGTGTGACGACGAGTCTCCCCGCGCGCAGTGCCCGCCTCCGGGCCACGTCGCCGCCCCGGGGGACGGGCGCTCCGCCTGAAGGAGCTCGAACATATGCTTTCGCGGCGCCGGGTCATGAACCAGGGCTCTCGGGGCGCACTTAGCCTGCTAGAGGGCTCACACTTCGCCGCGCCCCAGTGGCGCCACCAGCGCACTCCCAGCGCGGAACACCGCCACCCCCGCCACTCCATTACTTAGCCACTTTTGCATGTGAAGAGCTACTGCAAATCCCCTCTTAACCTGAATTTTAGAAAAGGCGCGCAATGACCTTTGTGGTTCCCTTGCCAGGACGTCTTTTGAAAAGTTCAAACACTTCATCATACGTCCGCCGGCTTCATGTCAGCATCTCATACAGTCAAACTCCTCTCAAGGGGATTATGTAGCATACTTCTGTTTCCACATCTGTACTCTCATATCTCTGATTACTTTTAAAACCTTTACTTACTCATTGCCTTCTTGTGTCACGTGGTCCATGTGAGCGTATTACGCACGTACAAAGAATTCAACGAGGCAGAGGTGTACGTATTTGCATGTTTCGTGTTTATCCATGCCCCGAAGACCCACTGAAAACAAGTTTTAATTGGCGTTTAGTTACCTGGAAGACATGTCTGTTTTCCCAGTACTACGGCTTTCGTGTACATCCCACAAAGGAAGCGTTACAGGCGCCCAATTTTGCCATTCATTTTTTGCCTGCATCTGTTCCCCGATTGAAATATCTCTACACTTTGTGAATTAGTAGATGGGGTTCTGTTATCAAATCGGTTGCTTTAATTTTTTTTTAAATTATGAATACTGTCGCCCTTGTTTCCTAGGATGAGTTGAACGAAAGGGGAAAGCTGTTTGGATAAATCCCGAGCGTGTGCGGGTCTTCTTATTGAATACTCACCCGTAGAATATTTGTTTGAAAAAGTACAAAAATCCTAATTTCATGTTTTCAGTTTTAGCTTAATATTTTACCACCAGGACCATTAGCGTAATAGTTATTCTAGAATCAATTTTTGGAGTACTCATCTGATCATATATCTTGTGTTTCAGTTGGATACTTGATTTACTAAAAGCACAGCGCAACCATTTAAATGAACAACAGTCAAATTATACGAAAAATGCATATACTCCAGAAGATTGCATATTTCCTAAAATATTATCAACAAATTAAATATGAAATAGATAAAATGTTGTTGATTGCTTCAATTTCCGGACGTGCCAACCACTATGGTCATTAGTCCCATAACCGAAGTGCATATTTTATCGCGGGAAGTGGTGTTGTTTTTCCTTAGCTGGATAATGGGATCCAGCGCCAACCTACAGGTCGGCTTGCAGGGTTCCCCTCATCCAGGTATCTCCCATAACGGGACACCACCCTAACTAGGAAAAAGCTCTAAGCCCCCGACTGGTCTCGTAGCCTACGACATGTGTCGTAGTGTAGTGCATGTAAGTGTATGTGAAAGTGATGGGTGAAGATGGGACAAGAAATAGGAAGGAAAAATCACGCGCGCTTTGTAGCCCTTTTGTAGGGTTCCGTTATGGCATTCGCTTGGTGTTGATGGGAGAAACTACGGAAAAATATCGATCAGAGTAGCCGGACGCTAGAATTCTCCTCCAGACTGATCTCCACCTAGCTATTTGGCAAGTCATAAAAATTATCTTTCGAATCATATGACCTCCCTATACAGCAGTGATAGCAGCTGAGCCCTGAGCCATCTATACCGGTCCACATGCTATCCAAAATATGAAAATTGCAACAAAGAAATACTGAGGCAATAGGTTTTGATAAACTTGTTCGTTGGACGTTGGCGTTAAAATCGCCATAGTTCTGACCGAAACATTTAACATAATTCTTTAATTTACAAATAATGATTTGTTATCATCTAATTAAATACACCTTTATCAATTAAGCAATTTTTAAGTAGATTTTTCTTTTCCGAAATGATGTACTCGAACTTTTAAAAATATTGTATGAATACAGTTTTAGATTATATTTTATTGCTAAACATTATGAAAGGAAACCATGATAATTATGAGCTTGTAAACATTCAAAAATTATTTACAGGGTTATCAAGCCTTGTTGGTTTTCACTGAAACACTTAATAGTTTGTTCTTAGATAGTGTACTTGTATATTGAGTAGTTAATTAAAAAACTCCCAATAAAATAAATCACAGAAAACCATGTGTATTACAGTTTATTAACTTTATTTCGCAACAACTCAAAGCAGGGAAGTCAAGACGCCCAAGTCGCTCTCCACTTATTATAGGTTACAAGTAGTTATTTTTGCGTGATTACTTTTTTATTTTTTTATTTTTTTACGTCAAAAAAAAGTTAAAACTGCGTATGACGTGCTATGGAGAAAAGTAAATTGTGTGCACATTTTCAAAATCCTGTGATCCCTACACTAAGTCATATACTACTTACATTTTGGAAAAAAACCCTCCAATGTCCTACTTACTCCCACTCCCTACTTATAGTCGTTTATTATCGTTTGGGACTTCAACGATAAAAGTACTCTGTTGAACGAAAAAAACAAAATATGTAATATAATGCTAAAACGTATTATGATTATCTGTAATAGGTTAATTGTAGTCTGTAGAAGACAACAGTAGTCTGCAGATCAACAGCAATATTGTCATAAATTTCGCACTTCTGAAAACAAAACGTGTACGTTTCTAGTCATTGTAGCGAAAAATACTTATATTTTTGAAATATTGAACATTATATTCTTTAAAGACCTGTCTTTGAAGAGAAGATTCCATTAAGGAAAAATCTGTACGTTGTAGTTGAAGGAAGAAGCCGATGGACTTTTGAATTTTGCAATTTTTAAAATTCAGAGGTCAACGAAAATTATACTACGCTATTTTTTAAGTGCCCATGACTTCATCTGAAAAAAACAGTCCAAAATGATGGAGCCATTTTTTAGAAAATTTTAAAAATGATGAACCTTCATGTAAAGTATCCACAAAAATCAAATTTCAGGAAGTAATTTACTACTACACGTGTAGGTTTTACCCCCTTTTGATATCAGAGCCTCACAACATGAGTTTGCCGACGAAAAGTCGCCACTTTCTGCTGCATCACTACAATATTTTCTCTTTACTACGCGAGTACGTAGTAGGCGAGGAAATTAAAAGACGTTAGACATAAAACCAACTTAAATACATTAAATTAAGGTTAACAAACAAAAAGAATAGAAAACTGTAGATTTACATAAGGAAAAATCGCAAATCAAATTATAATTAATGTCTCATAATAAAATTTCTGGTGTTTGTCAGGTACATGTTTCGGCCCAATTAGAGTTTCCAGGAACCTTTCAAACACCAGTGAAAGTTAAAAAATGCCTACTAATCAGTGGTAAATAATTGTCAGTTGTGTAACTTCGTTATACCAGACATTGTCACATGTTCATTAGCAAAAAGGTATTATTTCCGACCCTCTATATGCCCTAGAACGGTGTAACATTCATTCTGAAACAAAAATATTCATTGCGTATATGTTGTTTTTTTCCTCTCCGAATCGGTTCCGACCGGTTTGGATTCCTTGGAGGTTCGGATAGCTGGAGTTGAGCAGTGCTTGATCTCCCGTCGGTGTTTTCGTGTGTTGCAGCCAGGAGGCGCTGGTGGGCGCGGGTTCGCAGCCCGGCAGCAGCCGCACGCTCAACCGCTCGCCCAGCGACGACAAGTTCTGGGTGCCGCCCAACCTTCAGCGCCAGGCCAGCGTCTGCCCCAGCGACGCGGCAGCCGACTCCGCGGCCGGTGAGTCCCCCACCACCACCAAACAAATATTTGCAATTATGGCACGCTCGAAATAATCAGTAAATACGATATGAAGTGATTCACATTAACGAATGAACGGGAAATGGAAGTATACTAACGGTATATCCTGTGGCATTCTTTCCAAAACTGAAACAAAAACTTATTTTGTTCTATTGTTTTTATAATAAGGAAGATTTAAATTTTTTGGTTTACGTTACAAAAACGCTTTTGAAACAAGGTTTTAATCTGAACAGAACCGTTTATTTGGTGGCCAAACACATTGTGTTTTTCTCTGGTCCTAGATACTGATTGCCTGGTGAACTATGGTTATGAAATTTTGACTCCTAAAAATAGGCTATTATCCTAAGATGATCGACTTGGCATCCCCACTTTTCTAAGGCGGATGCGCTCGGTTTAGGGTCATGGGTTTGAATCCCACTCAGGCGTGAATGTTCGCATGGTGAGGCTCCTTCATCCGGATTCCTTCCACTCGTAATCTGAGTGACGCACGAGCTTGGGGCGAATGCTGCACGAGGAACACACATGTTTTATGTTGTGGAGCAGACCCAATCTTCATCCTCTAAACCCATTTCTACCCCCATTAAAGAATGATACCCGCCAGCAAACCGGTTTTCAGTCGTCTAGATGGACCAACAGGGTACTTCGACAATACAACTATCTGAAGATTGTTGGAGAAGGACCTCCACCGCCAGTCAAGGTGGAGGGTCTCATTCCAAAATACAGAGACGGAGAGGAAATAAAGCGATAAAAGACTTGTGAAGTGGCGGGATCGGCGTGTCGTTCAAAGTACCGTAATTGCTCGACCGTCCTGATCCGAAAATGTATGCAATAGAAGAGACTATTTTCTAAAGATTTTATTTTTACTTAACAAAAAAAAATGACGATATTGGAGATATGTCATTCCGATATTTGCAATGTGCTTTCTTGTTAACCAAAAATAAGTGTTGATTAATTTGTAAAATAGGTACCGCGTTACTAGCTTTAAATATTAGGTTGGTTTGCGAAAACACAAGTAGCATTAAATAGATGGAGGAGGATGATATAGAACAAAGGTGTCCAACTTGCAATGCCTCAAGGGCCACAACTAATACCTTCAATATGGTTGCGGGCCATATTTTTATTATTCGGGTGATCCACACCTGATACTGTCGATCTCGGCACTTTGCCTGACCGCTCTGAAACTAGAGAAGGGAGTGGAACCATGTTTCATATCAGATCATACCATGCTGTGAAACATTGGAATGATTTTGAATTTCTGAATTAACTAAAAAAATATCTTTAAATCTAAATATAACTAATTTTTATATTAAAGGGGGCCGACCCCGCTAGGACGCGTGCGCTAGGCGCATAATCTTCTCGCGTGACACATCATTTTTGCGTGACATGGACTTTCACTTTAATCTAATAACTGTTTGCGGGCCACAATAAATGTCACCGCGGGCCGACAGTTGGACAACCCTGATATAGAATGTTTAGTGTTTTTATCGAATATGTAGATTAAGATATGTATATTAATTTGTTAAATAAAATGTGTTTGACTGCAAACAATAAGTTCTGGAATCTTTCATACTTCCGAATCCGAAACAACAGCTCTTGAAGATAGTTTAAGTATATTGTAGAATTCGTATCCCGTAATTGTTTCGAAACTTACATAAAAACAGCTCTTCCTTTTGGCAATGTAATTTGAAATGATGTTGTTAGAACCACTACTCTCTAAATTGATTCCTTTTTTCATTCATTTCTGACACTATTTATTCCGATCGTAATTATGTTCTGCCAGAGGATATTATCCCCGCTCCGCCTCGCCCTTCCCCGCCCCGCAAGGTCTCGCAACGCCCTGCCATGCTCCGCCACCCCCCGCCCCGCCACGCCCCGCCCCGCCCCGCCCCGCCCCGCCCCGCCACGCCCCGCCACGCCCCGCCACGCCCCGCCACGCCCCGCCACGCCCCGCCACGCCCCGCCACGCCCCGCCACGCCCCGCCACGCCCCGCCACGCCCCGCCACGCCCCGCCACGCCCCGCCACGCCCCGCCACGCCCCGCCACGCCCCGCCACGCCCCGCCACGCCCCGCCACGCCCCGCCACGCCCCGCCACGCCCCGCCACGCCCCGCCACGCCCCGCCACGCCCCGCGCTTTTATCTCATTGAAAATTGAAATTCAATTATTCAAGACAGTTTGAAAGCTCCAATATCATATTTTCAATACAAGTTTTTGAAGAGCGGAAGTTGCTTTCTGCTGCACTCAACAATTGCAGTTCTGAAAATTCATAAAAATTCAATATTATAAAGCAATAGAACAAAAACTTTGAACATAGATAATGCTCTAGCGGTCATGAATATACTATATTCCATTTTAGCAAAAAATGCCTGTTTACGCAATACTTTTACTTCAGGAATGAAGTGACAAAATCACAATCCGAAAATTTTACTTCAATTGGATTTAACAAATTAGAGAGTACATATTAATAAAACTCAACTTTTTATTAATTTGTATTTTCTATTTTAGCAGTCAGTGGATATATGTGTATTAGTAGTGAGTATACTAACCTTACATGCAAGAATGTGTTACACTATTCTTCAATTGAATCATTCACCTGTCCAATATTTATAATTTCTAAAACTTTTCATCTGTAAATCATACTCATAATTGGGTGGCCCAAGTGTGCTACATGATATCTTCACCTCTTTATTTGTGCAAGGAATTTAAACAAGGTAGCAAACCATTAAAGTCAGAAGTTACACTTGCAATTTTTATCAATGAAATTAATAAAATATCAGTGAACACAAGCGGGCGATGGAGTGTCGCTCACATTTGCTTCAATATTGAACGGGTGAATGAAACAATTTTGCTTATATGGTATTGGTATACGTTGTATTTCTGATGTGCATGATGACAAAATCTGCTGTTATCCTCCCTGGTGAAAAACCGATTAATTAAGAAAAAGTAAACAAATTTTTCATAGCAGTTTACGTTTTCGAACCCAACTATTATCTTTTCTACTACTTGTATATTGTTTTTTTTCACTTCATTGTCACACTTTTATTCAATAAAATTTTTTTTTTTTTAATTTCCTTTTGCCGTTCTTTTCGTTCTCCTTTATTTTTTGTTCACACTGATGTGTTTTATATGAATATTGCTGAGAAATCTTTTTGTCAAAACATTTGTTAAAGTCTGTTGAGATAAATTATTCTGAAAGTCTTACAACATTCTATCTCTTTTGTAACTAGAAATTATTTTCCCACCATTTGACATGTAATTTTGTGTGTATTGCCTGAGTTACGTAGTACTTCTAGAATATCCTATTACAGAATTGTACATTTTCGCATATTTCTCTTTCTAATTTAGACATATTTAGAAAAGTACGAAAAAACATAATATTGATTAGTAGAATTATGTTCATATTTTTTCGAGCTATTGTTACTTTTTAATTTTATAAACAGACAATTGTTGCTATATTCCATATACATGTTTGGAATATTTCTTTCTTTAATTTTTTGTTTTGTTGATTTACTTAGGAAATGTAATTAATTTTCGCGCACCTCTTTTGAGTGAGGACTAATGCTAAAATAAGAAACGTTTCTCATTTGAGATTCTTATCTTTTGAATGATGTCAATGACTGTACAATAGCATGTGTGATGAATTTCCATATTAGAATGAACAATTTAATACCTAATTAATTTTATTACCAAATCAGATTATTATTACGTATAATATAAATGTTTTCTTCTCAATAAATATATCCTTTTTTATCTCATATGAAAAAATTAGTAATCTAGTGCAGTATAAAAATTATTTTCTTTAATTATTTTATTTAACCCGTAATTATTACATAAATAAATAAACTAAATTGATACTATGTGGCTAGGCCGAAGGCCTTTAAACCATTTAAATACCTACATCCTACCGCTTTCTAACCTTTCGAATTCTAGTATTCAACCCAAATGATTTTTCCATTGCATCAGAACCGTGGAAAAGACACCATAATGATTTCTTTGATTAGATATTGTAACACTCCCACCTATTCTACCTACCACACGTGGTGAGGTGGTGATACAATGAATGCTCGTGAAGCGAGCTTAAAATTCTCAGGAAGCAGGATTTTTTGGGTATGAGAAAGGTCTGAACCCTCGACACAATGAATCAAATAAAATATGAATAATATGAACATATATTCAATGAGAAAATTTACAGTGACGAAATTTCATAACAGGATATTCCTGATTCTTCATATCTGTTCATTGAGTGCGAAAATTTCGGTCAGTCAGATGCGAAATAATAAAATACGAGTCCATCACCTCAACACATTCGAAGACCAGTGCTCGATTTGAATGCTTTCCTTTACTTTTCTAAAAGAGAGGTCGTCAAAGTATGTTCTGCAGAGATTTTCAAAATTTACGAACGGGTCATCAACATTTTTTCATTCAAATATGTTTGTTAATCGAAAATGTTTGAAATCTTTTTTTTTTCAAAATTCATGTAGTATATGACTTAGTGTAGGGATCACAGAATTTTGAAAATGTGCACAGAATTCACTTCTCCCCATAGCACGTCATACGCAGTTTCAACTGATTTTTGACGTAAAATAAGTAAAAAAGAAAAAAAATAAATCAATAAATTCTTGTTCCACTTTTTTTTCTGAAGTAGCCGACTTTTCATTGCAAACTTTTATCGAAATTGCTAATTTCCAAGAAGCGTAGATTCATTGGATAGTTTCCTGTTATGTTGAAAAAGGCAAAATTTTTGTGGCATTATTTTACAGAATGCGAGAAAGCGAGATTTTTACGAGATACAGAATGGCGAAAGCGTGTTAGGATCGATGCAATATCTAAAAATCAATAGTATATCTATCATGTTTTATTATTTCAAAAACAGGCAGAGCAGTACCTAAACAAAAGGACCACATCGATCCTTCCTTCCTTCCGCGTTTCCTCATTCTCGTCCCCTCCTCTGCCCTTCCACATATAGATGCACTACACTACCACACATGTATCGGTGCTCGGGAGCTTAGAGCGTCTCCTGGGTGGGGCGGCGCTTCGAGGGGAGATAGCTGGAGGGGGAAACCCGCAAGCCGTCGTGTATGTCGGCGCCGGATCACACATTCCAACGGGACTGGAACACTCCCACCTCCCTCAAGACAAGCGTTGCACTTACGGGACTAATAACCTTAGTGGTTGACGTGGCTGGAAGGACTAAATAATCAAACAGCCAATGCCACGCCCGGTCTCTTTTCCTACTTAAGTGGCTCAGGACAGCAATTGCTGTCACTATAGAGCCTCTGATTGGAGGTCCTGGGATTCGAGGTCCGACGGTAGGAGGATTTTCGACACGAGCCAGATAGGAAGACCGAGTTCTGATACTATCTGGAGAAGAATTCTAGCGCCTGACTACTCTGATCCGTGGTTTGTCCTATCAACACCAGGCGAATGTCGGAGCAGTACCCTAACAAACGGGCCATGGAACTCGCGCGATCTTTCCTTCCTCTTCCGTATCCTCACTTCTTACTTACAAACACTTACACTTACGTGCACTGCACTATCACACCTTTCGGCAGCTTAACTTGAAACGGCTGGGTCAGTGTCCCGCTGCTGGGAGATACTGCGTTGAGGAAAACCCCGCAAGCCGACGTGAAGGTGGGCACCGGATTTTACCATCCAGCAGGGAAAGATTATCGCCCGCGATAAAAAATTGCACTACACTTACGAGACGAATGATCTTAACAATCCAGGACCACTAATCATTTAGTGAATCTATCGCCCCCTCACGCGATGTTACATGCACCACACTTGCCGTTGGAGGTTGACGCAGCCGGAAGCACGAAATGATCCAACGGCAAGCGATTGTGACGGCGGGCGTGCGGCGCGCGTGCGTTCGCAGAGGACTCGGTGCCGGGGACGCCGTGCACGCCGTGCGCGGGGCCCGCGCCCAGCTTCCCGGGCGCGCCGAGCGGCAGCGCGCCGGGCGCCAGCGGCGGCGGCGGCGGCGGCGCCGTGGGGGCGACGGAGGCCGGCGCGGGGGCGGCGGCGGCGGTGGCGCTGCCGCTGGCGCGCAGCGACAAGCACGTGGTGCTGTCCACCGCCAACCCGGCGCGGCCGCGCGTCGCCTCCATGCACACCAAGCTCGACCACACCAAGATCGACACGTCCCTCTACCAGAAGGTGAGTTAAGGCCCAATCACAATGCAAACATAAGCATAAGCATGGCGTTAACATAAAAGTTAGGACTACGTCTACAAGTGGACTCATTCACAATGCGTTCGCATAAGCATAACACGTAAGACGTTAACTTAAGAGCTTGCAAGCTTCAAGCTTCTGTGCTTATGCTTATGTCAGACATAAGGAAAGAGCCAATCACAGTTCGATAACTCAAAATCGAGTATCGAAGTCGATAGGCGAACTATTCGTGTGCTGCGTGGTTGTCTTTGTCGTATTTGTTTTGATATCTCGAAATCGATTCTCATATCCAACCAATAGTAAACTAGAATGCCTCATAGCCAATAGAAACTCTTATTTTGCCTATGTTTATGTTCGACATTGTGAATACGCCAACTCTTCGCTTATGTTAATGTCTATGTCTATGTGTTATGCTTATGTTTGTGATTGCATTGTGAATGAACCTTTACTCCGGCGCACCGCCTTTTGGTCGTTCTGCGCAGCGCCAGTGTGCGTCACGAACCACGTGACCGCAGCACGGGTACTTCGTTTGAAAAGCCAGACCAGACGCTGGCCGCCATGAGAGCGAGCGGGGTTTTCTTAACGAGATAGCTGAGGGTATTATCTTCAAGGTGGAATACGGCTCGGCTTTTGGCGTCTTTCTCGGTCGTGCTGCTAGAGTCACTTGATGTGCAGCACTGCTTGATACGGTCGCGATCATGCGACATCTTGCGGCTGGACCCAGGAAGACGCAAAAAGTCGTTATTCCATCTTGAAGATATTACCCTCAGCTCCCATATACCCTGGAACCCATGGCCGCAAGGTCAAGCTGTTAGGCCCAGGCTTCGTCAGAGGGTATTGTGCCAAAGTACATACATACAAGTATTGAGTGCGTCAGCGCTCTTTTTGCAAAGCGAGGGGCGTGCGCTGTTGCAGGCGTCGCCCGCGCGCACGCCCAGCGAGCCTGAGGACGCGCGCGGCTCGCCCGGCCGGCATGCTGACGGTGCGCCTCATCGAGGCGCAGGACCGAGGCGGGGCCAAGATCCGGCTGCTGCCCGACCGCGCCAACGTCTGGCAGACGCGCATCCACAAGCGCACGCTCAACCCGGGTGAGCGCACCCCGCTTCCTTTCCTTCTCCTTCTCTCTCACCTCTGTTTCGAAAAAAGATACCCAGTTACATATCAGAGAGACAGCGAGTCAGCGTTGTTCTCTTCATCATAGCTCTGGCCCCCTTCCTTTCCCCCCCCCCTCCTCTCTCATCTTGGCCCTTTTTTTCCCCCCCCCCTCTCCCCCCCCCCCTCCCCTCCCCTCTCCCACTCCTTCCCTCTACCGCCCTACCTCTCTCTCCCCCCTTTCTCCCCCCTCCCCCCCCTCCCCCTCCCTTCCTCCCTCTCTCTTTTTCTCTCCCTTTCTCTCTTCTCCCCACTACGGTTTGCAACACATTATTAGCCATATTCTTTGATCTAACCCTTGCTCTCATCATTGCTTTTTTTCTCTTCGTAACTATCTTCTTCATTTTTCCTCTCACTGACTTCTCGTGCTCATTGTTGTTCTCATTGTTATGTGCTCATTGTTGTTATTTTTGAATTTTTAAATATGCATTAATTATTTATATTTAAATAATAAATTAAAGTCTTGATGTTTTCATTTATTTAAAATGGAACGTGTATTTTGTAAAGGTTCAGTGGGAAACAATCAGATCACCCTCCCCAAGAATATGTCTTTTCTAAATCTTCAATTGATTTTTAATACTACATTACCTCAAAAAAAGGCGTTAGTAAGCCCTACCGTAGTGGATGTCCCATTTTGTTTGTGATGATGTAGCCCAGTAAATCGTCGTGAACCCGAATTCCTGGGGACGTTGTGGTCATGAAAACGCGCGTGTTCGCAGTGTTCGACGAGGACTTCGTGTTCGAGGTGGCGCCGGGGGCGCTGGCGCGCCGCACGCTGGAGCTGCTGCTGTACGACTTCGACGCGTACTCGCGCCACCCAGGGGGCGCCTCGACCTCAGCGAGCGCCTCACGCTGTGGAAGGCGCTGGGCCCGTGCTCCGAGCAGGACTCCAAGGTGCGCCCACCACACGCCCGCCAATCTTCAGCACTGGAAGGAAGCACAGCAGTTTTCCTTCTTAACAAATCAGATTTTCTACGAGAAATAAGTAACACTAGAGCTGCTGCAACAGCACATACTTTCTGATATTATTGAAAACTGTTACGTAATATTATAATATTGCAATTTTCCCCCCCCACTAACACTTCAGCTATAACTTGAAAAACGAAGCGCCTGTGCTGCATATCAGCATTTATTTCGATTGTCAAGAAGAGTAGTCATTTTTCACTTTTACAAATGAAACAAACTTGAATAAATTTAACTGTTTCGGTACTTGCAGCACAATATGCAGATAAGTAAACATAATTACACTGAGCTGCCTACATTTCATCGAAATGAGTTTTTAATTTTTTAATATCATTATATGTGATCAAACTATAAAGTAAAAGAAGTACATTTGTTAGTTCTAAGTAAAATCAAGTACCTGTCTTGAGTCCATTTCCTTTCATAAGAATATCACCGAAATTATCACATGTCCGTGTTTCGATTTCTTTAATATAACCATAACACAATAAAACAACACAATTTTTATTGCACTGTATATTCAGAATATATTCCAGCATATATGTAATATATGCAATTCAACATTTGAGTATCGTCTCACTGTGAACTGTGTGTGAAATGTATTCAAACTGTACGGAACTATAGTGTCATCACGTAAAAGCCATCTTAAAAATCATAAACTTGTTTTACATATTCTTCTAAGCGTCTTTTTCTCTATCAAAGGAATAATTTTAGGGAAAAAAATTTGGAGCCATTTTTGAAAAAAATTTGAAAATGTTCTGGAAGCTAGTATACAAAAAAATTAAAATATCTAGTTTAAATTCAAGGTCCCACGACATCATTAAATCGATCGGGGAATATCAATTTACGTGTAAATCTTGCTTCGTCGCTAGCATTGTTCACACACGGACGGAAGCGCGACGTTCTGCCGTCAATTGATTTTTTGGCATCAAAGACCCACCAAAACTAAACAGTGTGTTAGAGGAAGTAATTTATTAAACATATGAATACGATATAATCTCTTTTGCGTAACCCCAGGGCCCGGAAATTAAACAATTTTGACGAAAAATTGCCGTTTCATCTAGCAACTTTACAAATCCTTCTCTTCACTGTGTAAGCAGAAGATGAAGTAAAAATATGTAAAAAGCGATCTTTAATATAACTTTTATTTCTAAAAAGGAAATGTAACCTGCGCGCCTCAAAGGAAAATTGTATTTGTGACGATAAGTTGAACAAATAAAATAAAGATGAATGCATTGAGACCCCAGTTAACATATACATTTTCCTTTATTTGCTTGTGGATTGATATAAATTTTATTTATTCAAGCTACTGAATTGTAGATACATTTTAAAAATAATCACCTCCATATTAATCACCCTAGATTTATAAAAGGGGAAGTGATTCACATATTTATAATTCACTTATCAGCACAGAACCAAAACTGCTTAGGCTACAAATTTTGAAATTTCGAAAGTAGTTTCCTATTACAATGTATTTAATTAAATACAAAGGATTTGTTAACATTCATTCCTGAAGGAGAAAAATCGGAATCAGTTACGGAAATAGTGCCGGAAACATGGGATTCCATGTTCAACGTATCATTTATTTATTTATTGACTCCCATACAATGAAATAGCAACAGTAATCGTCGGGAACATGCCGAGATAGGTCGGGGCCAGCCATGATCAGAAGTGATCGGGCGCGGAGGGGCAAGATAGAGCAGGTATGACGAGGCGGAACGAAACGGCCGGAGGGGGGGCGGGGGCACGACGGGGGAAGAGCAGAAACAGAATCCATTTCTTCTTACTTTCTCGCCGAACTACATACGTAGTAAAGGGCAGTATTGTAGTACTGCGGTAAAAATCAGCGAGTTTTCGACAAAAACTCGTATTGTTGGGCCCTTGTGACTAAAAAAGTGGATAAAGTTTGTTCTCATATATAGTAAATTACTCCCTCTAACACATTGTCTAGTCATGATCTACGTTTTGTAGGATGTGGACACCGAAAAAACGATTGAACGCAAAACATCTGCGGTTATCGTATTTAAATTGTTCAGACGACTTTCTCCAAAATTTATATTCCCCGATCTATCTGAACGAACTCGCGGCCCTGAGAGTTTGAAACGGATTTTTTTGTGGATACGTTACAAGAATCCTACCAACATTTTCAAAATTTTCTCAAAAATAGTTCCAGTTTTTTGTTTAATTTTTTTCCTCTCGTGTAACAAAAAACTGTAAAAATGAAAACTGGTCTCGTTTTCAAATTGTCTGTATTTTCAAAAATTGCAAAAAAATAACGTTGTATAATTACAACAATGACGATAGAGGATTTTTTGTTAAATGAAATTTGTTCTAAAAAATCGTTTCTTTAAAAAACATCATGAACGATTTTTTAATATCTAGAAGTTTTTGCGTATTTTTTGCCTGAAGTTAATGCATTTTATAAAATAAGATTCTAAAAAACGGCTTCAATTTTTTTTCTTTCACGGATAGAGCGAAGGACGCTTAAAAAGTGACGCGATTGTAGTTAAATTTTCGAAAATTGCAAAAGTTTAAAATAATGCGAGAAAGTATGTGCTTTTGTAGCACCACTACATGGACAACGCTACAAATTTCACATAGTTCTACCAATAGTTCACTTGCACTTTCACGTGGCACTGGTCATTTTATGTAACAAGTTGGTTATATTACATTTTTACTTTATGTTCATATTCAAGCAGACTGATTGATTGATTGTTTGATCGATCGGTTATTTTGTGTGGCAAGTCAAGTGCTATAATTTTTAATCCCGTAATTATGACGGGAGGTTCCGCTACAGCCAAAACCTGAGATCAGGTGCCGACACTTGGCTTGCGAGTTTCCCTTCTCCAAGACGCTCTACTACCGGGGTAGAACCTCGGAGATGGTAGTGTTATGCCTGAAATCGGATGTGCGTGTTTGTAAGGATAACGGAGGGGACCAGGTTGAGAAAAGAATGATCGTGTGCAGAGCGTGGCCCGTTTCTTAAAGTATTGCCTCGGCATTCGTCTGGTATTGATGGAAGAAACGGAAACTACCGATGAGAGTAGCCGGCCGCTAAATTCTCTTCCAGACAGCAACTGCATTCGATCCAGGAACCTTGAAATCGTCGAATATCCGCCATTCTCGGAACTCAAATTATAGTACCAGGGAGGTCCTAGAGTGGGAGTGCTGACGGTGGCGGATTCTAGGTACTATACAACTGGGTCCAATGCAATCACTACCTGGAAGAGAAATTCAGTGACAGACCGCTCTGATCGGTAGTTATTCCAAGTTTCTCCTATCAATACCTGGCGAATATCTGAGCGAGAAGTGGCTTTAACGAACGGACTTAGAACCACACACGGTTTTCCTTTCCTGATTCCTGGCCTCCTCTCTCCCTTTACATATTCACTTACAACCACTAAACTATTTCACATGTTGATATACCAGACGGAAGCTTAGAGCTTATCATGGTTAGAGCGGTTCCCCGCTGGAGGAGATACCTTGTAGAGGAAAACCCCGCATTGCTACGGGAAGGTCGGTGCCAGATCTTGCCATTCAGCGGGGGAAGGTCACAATCACCTCCCACGATAAAAAAAAGTGCATTAAACGTACGTACCTCATGACCATAGCAGTTGACGCGCCCTGAATCATCCAGGATCAATGATTTCTGGGTCAATTAATCTAAATGTTTCCTCATTGAGGCAAGTGGCCGGGCCGTGCGATGGCCGGTGGCGAGAGACTGAGGTTCTGAAGCTCTCAGGCTGCACTGGAGCTGAGGCGACTGAGGTGGGGAGGGGGGGGGGGGCGGGGGGGAGGTCTGAGTCTGGGGAGAGGCGGGGCCGAGGGGGGTTGAGGCTGAGGCTTGAAGTGGGGCAGTGACAGGGGTTGAGGCTGAGGCTGGGGCTTGGATTTGGGACTCTTAAGCTAAGACTGAGGGGGGCTGTGGCTGAGGCTGGGGGTGCGGAAGGGGCTGAGGGTGTCGCCGGGGCTAAAGCTGGGGCTTGGGTGCCCGCAGGCCGAGCTGGGCGACCTGATGGTGTCGCTGTGCTACCTGCCGTCCGCCGAGCGCCTCACCGTCGTCGTGCTCAAGGGGCGCAACCTGCGCGTCGTCGACGACACGCGCTCCTCGTCGGGTGAGTGTCACTCCTTCTTGCACGCATCTTCTGCGCTGATACTGTAAAAGAAACATTATCCCAACGCGAGGATATCGGTTTAAATGAAAATTACCATTACTGCTCTTGTGTATTGCTCAGTCTCCAGAAATTTGTCTATTGGCCTCGCCCGACAATGTATTGTTGGGAATTTTGATCCCGCATGGCCGCCCAACATTCAGAGCTACATTTGGCTCCAATAACCCACCAAGGACCAAATTTCTAATTTTTTAATAATTTGTTTATTATAGAACATGCCGTAGTGCTCAACGCACAGTAGGCTTCCCCACCGAGCTACTTTGTATAGCAAAGACGTATTTTATGATTGAACTGTCGACATAGTATTTAATGGATATTAAAGTAAATTGACGTTTTCATAATAAACAGCGGATAAAAGTTCAGTGTGAGAGAGTGAATTTCCTGACTATAAGGTGTAACGTTTTGTAATAACTCAGTCACCCTGACTTATTTTTGTAATTCTTGGATTATTGAAGATCTTATTTCCAGAGAGACGTGCCTCCAACAACTCCCATTTTTCAAGAAGGTTAAGAATTCAAATTCATTCTTGTAGTTGGAGATAGTGTTCAGCTGTCTTTGGACACCGTTTAACATAGGAGAAACACCATGTTTGAACACAATATTTGGCTACCCGACAGAAAACCGAAAAACAAATAGTAATAAATATACAATTCGTTGGAAATATTTTTTTCAATTTAGATTAAAATGTATAAATTCAATAACGTATTTTCAAGCAATTAAGTATTGCTGTGTATTCCATTGGTGCGTACAAAAGCAAAATATTTTGTTAAATAAACAGTCATTTTTCATTTTAAAAAACGTATTTGTTAGTTAATTGGAATTTGAAGTACCTCAAAATTGGCCAAGTTGGATTTGGGAAAATTCTTCTTTTTTTAAGAGAACGCGGGCTTTTGCGGCCAGAGTCAGTAACTACTTGGGTGTTCAGGAGACGCCGCGTCCTAGGCACAGTTGATGTTTCAGCGGCCATCCTGCGACCGTAGAGTCTGTGACAACAGATTTTTACCCCGAGGAAGGTCGCAGAATGGCGACACCTATGCATAGAACGCGGCGTCTTTCGACAGCCAAGTAGTTACTCTACTTTTTAAAATTCCCCTTTAAACTCAAATGAGAAGGAGCATTGCGTTGTGTTTGCAGACCCGTTCGTGCGCGTGTCGCTGCTGCAAAACGGCAAGCGCGTCAAGAAGAAGAAGACGGGCGTGCACCGCAACACGGTGTCGCCGGTGTTCAACGAGGCGCTCACCTTCGACGTGTCGCGCGACGCGCTGCCGCGCTGCACGCTCGAGTTCTCCGTGCTGCACGACAGCCTGCTGGGGCCGTCGGAGCTGCTGGGCCGCGCGCTGGTGGGCCCCGGGCCCGACTGCCGGCCCGACGAGCGCGACTTCTTCGCCGAGGTGCTGGCCAGCAAGACGGCGACGGCGCAGTGGCCCCCGCTGGCCGACGCCCAGTGACCGCCCCCGCCGCGCCCGAAGCACGACGACGTCGCCCGCGGGGCGCCGAGCTCGGCTGCCCGCTCTCCCTGAGCACGCGTGGAACGACGCAGCGCGACTCGGCTCCGCTCGGCTTGCTCCGCCTCGCTCCGGCAGCCTTCGGCTAAGAGCGACTAGGTGATCCTAAGCTGGCGGAAGCATTTGCTATCCGTGCTCATCTAAGTACGATCGGGGTTAGTCTCTCGTGTGCTCGTCTGAGGTTGGTTAGGTCTTCACACGGAGATACTCGGCGGCGCCATCGAGAAGCGGCAGAGCATCGTCAGACACAGCCTCCGCCGACCGCCACTGACTACGAGCGAGGAAGGTTTCGTGAGTCACACCGCTGTGTACTCAGGTGAGCGAAAAGCAGGCAGCAGGCAAAAACCGTTTCGGTGGCGCGTCTAATGTGAAGGCTGCCATTTAGAACTGTGTTCTGCTGGCGGTAGTGCGGCCCCACGTCTGCGCTGCTGGTGGTGGGAGTTCGCTTCCAACATCCGCAAACTACCAGCGCGACTCCGCCGCTCGCGTGAATACCCCCATTTCAGCCAATGCTTTGCCAGCAGACGCGCCACTTGGTGGCGCTGCTGAGTGGCGCCGTGTGAAGGGGGCCTGAGCCGACGCGGAGCCGCAGCGCGACTCGACTCCGCTCGGTTTTCTCCTCCTCGCTTCGGCAGCCTTCGTTGCAGAGCGACTATGTGCGCCTATACTTCGATTTATTTAGTATCCTTTGACACAGCATCAGCTGTTACAGTATCATCTAATCGGGAGCTTCAACGTCACTAGTGACGTCACTATGATGACATTCAACCTCCCGATCCCATTACACCAGGACCGCTCAGCCAAGTGCTCCGAGGAGAAGCCGCCGCTTGCTCCTTGCTCTTTCTAGCAGTTCGAACGGCAGAGGGAGCAGATTACGTCATCTTTTATCGATCGGCGGCCAGCCGCATAGAGGGTCGCGTTGTGTTTCTTTGGGGTATTCTCCTTTGCTCGGACTGAAAACGCCTCACTGCTCTGGGAAAGTATATCACGGTAGAAAACAGTAAAATATTTTTGTAACATTTACTGGTTATAAACATATTTTTGTGATTTTAAAATGAAAAAGACAATTCCAATGCAGCACGGAAAAAAATTCTTTTTGGAGATTGTACTATCTATGCCAAATTTTTAGTTGCAAAAAAGTGCTCAATCACATTAAGAAATTTAATTGCAGTGACATTACACAGTTAATCTTGCTGCTGATTATAAAAACTATTCTAAAAATTACCGAAAAATGTTACTAAATAAAGTAACTACAGAAACACTGACAGTAAAGGAAATTAAAATTTAAAAAATGAAGCCAAACCCGAAATAAATTATTTTTCTTAGTACATTTTACATTGTCATCTGTAATGATACTTTACAAATTTTCGAAGATAAACCCGCTCACAATTTTACGTTGATCAAAACATTCTGCATTCCGATGCAGTTTCGCATTCGAGCTGCATTCCGATGCAGTTTTGGAAAACGTTTTTGAGGGACTTTTCATAAAATTCTAATAAATATGTGTTGGTTTCTTTGTTCAAAATTGTTCAATGTCGCACCGCAAATCAGCTACTTCTAATGGAAAATCACCAGGAACAAAACCACCATCAAGAGAAAAAGGTGTAGCAAATATTTTAAATTCTAATTGCAAATCAAATAATTCCTTAAATCGGGTTTCAAATTCCGAGCGCAACGTTCTGAATACATCTACATGCCCTCCAAAGTTCGGTGTTTCCTGAATGTGTGAAAGTAAAGCTAATTTTGAGAAGAATGAGAGGATCTTCTTTCCCAAAGAGACAGTTTTAAAATAAATGAAATTCATGTTATTTTACTGTTAAAACAACATAGGAACATAAAAAAAATCCAATACTTACTTCTTGAGAAGCATTGTTTATCATAACACCACAAAGTTCCCATTGTTCTTCAGAGTACTTGTCACATTCAACAATATGATTAACCGAATAATGTCGTAGCAAATTAAACTTCATGTGATTAAGCACTTTTTCGCAAACTATACATCTGGCATAGCTGCCGCAATCTGCGAAAAGGTACTGCTCTTCCCATGCGCATTGAAATCTGTCGGCGCGAACGCTTCGGTTTGTGAAGTGCTATTATCGATATATGTTTCCGCGACTGGAGTTATCGGGACACTGACAGAGCCGCGCATGCTCTCGGTAGCCAACACGGCTCCGCGCTCCCGAATCGCTTTGCTTGAGCAGCCCTGGATGGCGCCGTAAACGCTGATGAACCGGCAAAGGACACTGTAAATAAATCGAAATATAGGCTGACGGAAGCTTTTGCTGTCCGTGCTTGTCTAGGTACGGTCGAGATAAGTCTCTCGTTCGCTCGCCTGGGGTGGGTTTGGTATTTGGAGATTTGCTACTTACTAGGCCGTCTTTAGAGCGCGCGATTCGATTCGATTCGATTCGAATCTCGCTTCTTCCCGGAAACGTGAATAGTGACATGAAAATCCAAGATAAACACCTCTATTCTTTCTTTCATCGAGGTTGTAGTCCAGTTTCTGGGATGGATTTGAAAAGTTGACACGAGGTATGATTTGTAACCGCCTTCTTACGCCCTTTTCTCAGTTTCACCGCATGCCACAACGAGATACGTATTTCTCTTCGACAATCCTCAGGTGAATTGCTTTATTTTTTTAAAAAAATCAGACTTCGATTCACGACCTGCATGCCTCGTAATTACAAAATCCTTCTGAATAATTGATCTGTGATTTACTCATCTGTGTTACACGAGCATTCACGAGCCTTAATCTCCAAAATACAATTCCACTATTACGTTTTCGTTGAATGACGACTGAGCCAGGAGTTATACAAGATCACGTAATTAAACTTACGGTACGTGTAACTTGCAAAAAGAATTACTACTGGAGAAGTAGTTGCTTTAATTTGTGGTTAATAAGTAAGTTAATATAAGTTGTGAGTTCTTGGCTAAGAAACCTTTGCAATCGGATTTGCATTCGCTGAAAGAAATTATTTTAGAAAACAAAATGATATCGAAGAAATCGGGAGCGATATCCATCGCATGAATACTCGAAAATCGAAATCTTTGTTTTCATATTTTTTTAATGAGCTTTGCCGACCTTCTGAAGCTTCGGATCATACTCCATAAACAAGGCCATCAAAATTCAGTTTGAGAATGTACAGCCTTTTTAGAGAGAACTTATTTCATAACGGCCCTTAAATAGTTTAAAAGAAGGAAAGGTAACTATATTCTTCAGACAAAATAAACATTTTGTCTGAAATTGGAATGGGCAAAGAAGTGTATTAAGTTATGTCCTCAAAATAAAATACATAATATAATTGCATAATACCAACACATGGCACAGTTTCATCTGATATATAGTTAGCCTACAAGACAGAGCTAAAAGTTAAGATGATTTTTTTCCTTTTTTCTTTTTTCCCCCTTTTTTCTTTTCCTTTTTTAACGCATACATGTTAATTCAAATTATTCAGGTAAACCGCTTTTCAAATAAGTTTATATTTGATTTATCAATATGCTATTTTTATTCTCAGCTCTGATTACCTTTATTTTCACCTCATAAGCAACTAAATAATACATTGAATTCTATTAAGATTTAATTATCATTACTTTACTGTGAAGTAAACATTTCATTTTCCTACATTTAAAAAAAAATTCAGTTCCTTCAGAAATGTAAATATTTGCATTGCATTCCATGGCATCATTCTTTTAAACTTCTAAGAACAGGATTTCTCCTTTCGGAACAATTTATTTTTTGATTTTGTGCAATAGAACATAACAATCTATATTAATATGATCATAAGCAATGAAATGATTATTTTCAGTAGAAACAATCACTTGTTTAAAATTCTGATTTGACTTGAATTAATATATTTGCAGTTATAATGAAGTACTCTAAGATTATTGCAGCAATAATATTTTGTCATTACATGTTACAAGTGGTTGAGCCAAATTCCTTTCTAAAAATATTTTTTAATACATTTTGAAACTGAAAACTTAATTATTGTTACTTTAAATGAATCCTGATTACTTTGTTTGTGTTGAAGGTTTTGCATATCTTATATATGAATTTAAGACAATTAAAACTCAATAAATTTACAAACCAGGTCATGAATTACTGTATTCAATTACATTCATTGAGGTGGAGTGCTATTTGTTCATTGGTTTAGTGAGTTGGCCATGAAAATCAACTACTGAGTGATTTTCATTTTTGTGCAAGATATGGTGTTTGTTGTTAATGAATGGTTGAACATTCTTAATGTATGCTAACTAGTTTCTTGAACCAATGATGCTGACATGCTGAAGTTGTTCAAATATTAATAATGTGACCAACATGTAAAATATGAACAGTAATTTAATGTACATATTGTATATTAGTCATTTTCTACATAAGATTTCATTTTGTTAATTTAACAAATTTTGAGACTCTTTGATATATATTTAATAAGTACATTAGTTTGCACATCCCTACTTTGGAAGACCATAAAATCAGAAGGATAAATTTCAGGAAAAAAATCTTGTTTTAAAAGATCTATCAACTTGTGCTTCCTTCCCAACTTTGAGTTAAAGTCATGATTGAAGTGAGATATTAGGCACTATGAAGAAGAAAAAAACAATGAATATTGATGAAATGAAGAATTTTCATTATCTATTCAGGAGCCTTTTATTTACAATCAATTGAAGTGGATTGCAATATGAATAAAACATATTTTTGGGACAACTTTATGGGAACTCAAAATGTTTGTGTAACTTTCACCCTTTTAGAAAATACTCCTTAGATAAAAATACCTTGTAGTAAAATGTCCTTTTAGAAATAAGAATTGCAGCAGCAATTAGCAGAGAGCTATACATATATACATATAATTCTTGTCGCTTGTTTCTGAGATCCATGGATTTGTTAATTTCCAAGTGTTTCCTCCGAACTAATAAATTAAATATTCTTTTATATATGAAGATACTGACTTTACTATTGTACATTATCCTTGGTTTATCAATGGTAACATAATTCTAGAAGCAACAGAATTTTGTCAAGAAATTATTTTATCAAAGATATGTGAAGATACGAATGATATTGCACTTAAAGGCACTTAAAGGACTAACAAATGCCGCTAAAGAATTTGATATAAGTAAAACAATTAATACTTTTATTTTCTTTCCTCAAAATATCCCTTCAAACCTCGTGTATATTATATATACTTGTGAAATTTTTATGAACAACAAATAGAATTTTTATTTGTAGAAACGAAAATTGTAAGAGATGAATTGTAACTAAGTTGCGGGAACTTACCAAGTATTTCCCTCACTGGCACAGTACCTTAATGCTTAACTCATTCCTCAGCTATACAAAATAAGTGAACTATTTAAGTGAGAAATTGAAATTTTGTGGACACTTTTGAAATTGGAAATCAAGGAACATAACAATGATAGTTTGTTTCTCAGACTGAGAAAAATCAACTGGTGGCGAAAATATCTATGGCATTAAGTACATGGTCATGGATGTTTAAGATAAGAATTTTCTATTTTTTAAAATGATTCTGAATGTAAATGTAATGTATGTAACAATTGAAAACTATCCTTTCATTAATGTATGTAACTCATGAATAATTGAAATCTTACCTTTACAACAGTATGTAACACAAGTGTATATGCAATTTCTCTGTATTTATTTCTTAATAATGAATATCATGTAATCTAATGTAAATTACAATATGTCTTTTGTCATATGTGGGTTACATTGCCTTTTCAAATACCATGTGAAAATTCAATTCCTTGAACCTGGGCTCTGTGTGTACTGTAAACTGTAATGTGAGTACATGTTTAAAAGATGTATGTATGAATTGTAATTGGTGTTGTACAATTATTCAAAATATACACCTACTCTCTGTTTCAGTGTGTAACATGTATGTATTCATTAACATGTTTAATGTATCAACAAATAACATTATTTTCTGTGAATAAAGATTCTTTTTGCTTAAATAAAAACTTCATCTTCAAAGCATCTTCATCTTCAAAAGTCAATCCTAGAAACTTCTTTGGATATGGAATATATGCAACCTAATGGTACTACAGTAGTGCTTCTACACAAAAAACATGCATAACTAGCCACTACACAATTATGGAATGATTACTTTTTTAGTAGGTTCTCTGCAACTACGCTCACATACTAAAGTAGAGCAAGATCAGGGCATAGATTCAGGACTTTCACCTAACTTTACACACATACAGTAGAAGGTAGTTAATTAAGGTTGGGTGGAAATGCTCAGAAGATCTTAGAGTAATTGGAAGCGGTAGTTCAGTACATCTACGGATGTCACTGCCACACCTCTGACCGGGAGTTCCTAGGTTCGAGTCCTGACGGTGGCAGGATTTTCGACAAAAGCTTTTCAGCTAGGTCGAATTCAGTCGCTGTCTGGAGGAGAATTCTAGCGGCCGGTTGCTCTGATCGGTAGTTTACCGTGGTTTCTCCGATCAACACCAGGCGAATGCCGGATCAGTACCCTAACAAACATGCCACGGGCCGCGCGCGATCTTTCCTTCCTCTTCCTTGTCCTATCCTCTCCCCTTACACACTACACACTACAGTCTATTCATGTCCTCAGTCTATTCATGTCCTTCGTGCTGTGAAGACGTCTTTTGGAGCGCTCCGGGCTCATCTACAGATAGTTTCGAAGCAGGTAGTCGTCGGCCGCATATTTCCCGGAGAACGGAGCCCGCAGCAAGCTGTGAAATTCCGACAGATAAGTATTCTTTCTGTTATTACTTTTATTAACTCTCAAATTTGACTTATCTCTTTTCATTCTACTAATTTCTCTTTCTATTTATTACTTTTCAAAACAGTAAAGTACTAGTCTTGTCAGTTTTGTTTTCCCAAATTGTCATTAGTGATCTGTCCTCTGTTACTTATTTTATCATTTTTATACATTTTTCTCGTTTTCTTTTTCTCGCGGTACTTTAGTTGCCAGTAAGAAACTTTAATTTCATTTTACTTCCGTATACTTTTTGCAATTCCTTTTAGCATGCCTCCGATGGTAAGCCGCAACGAGAACGACTCCGACCTGCAGGCCAAAATTAAGGCCGAGGTTGATGCGGTCTTGGAGCGGACTTTTCATTCGGAGAGCTTTTTGAAATCCCTTGCCTCTACGTTAACAGATGTAGTGGCCGCGAAGCTGCAAGAATCGATGGCCTTCAATGAAAATCTTATTTTGACGTTGCAGAAAAAAATTGAAGACCGCGATCAAGAGATTTGCAACTTGAAAGCAGAGCTGGAGCTGAAAACGGACCAGCTGGAAATGTATAGCAGAAGGAATTGTTTGCGTATATTTGGCCTAGAAGAGAAGGATGGCGAAAACACCGACGATATGGTCATTGATGTGGCGAAAAAGAAAGTGTAGACTTGTCACTTAATGATATAGATAGAAGCCATAGAGTCGGTCGCAAACTCGCTGGAAAAAATAGACCAATTATCGTAAAGTTTGTAAGTTACAGGAAACGGCGACAGGTCTTCCAGTCGAAGAGGTTTTTGAAAGGCCAGAAAATCACCATTCGCGAGGACCTCACGCACCAGCGTCTGGCCGTGCTGCACGCTGCGATATCGCGGTTCCAGCTGCGGAATGTCTGGACCGAAGACGGTCAAATAGTAATTAACGCAGGTAACAGACGTTTCCGCGTCCAAACAATGTCTGAGCTTAACTCTATTCAATAGCTTCGGGGCGCTCCTTTTTTCCTTTCTCTGGAAAGCGTTCTTCCTTGCATTCTCCTACTATATCTCTCTCTCACTTCCTCTCTCTCCCTCTCACTCGCTTTTACTTGTACTATTTCTTTATTCTTTACACCTTTCACTAAACCACCTCTTGCACCCTTCTGAGTCATAGGCAGTCGGCGGCCGTCTAGGATTTTCCCGTTGTACCGCAATGCTAAGTATCCTCCCCACCCCACAGCCGTCTCGACCTGCATTTGTCCACCCCCCTCCCCTGTCAGCCCCGGCTGCTGTAGGCAGCACGCCGAGTATTTCTAGAAACTGTTTTTACGTCGCGCACTTAAATACACAATCTCTCCTTTGTCATCACTGCGAGATCCAGGAAATTGTAACAAAATATAAATTTCACGCACTCCTCATTAGCGAAACATGGCTCAAAAAACATTAAATTCTCAAACGTTAAAGTCCCGGATACCGGCTTTGGAGATCTGATAGAAAATCCAGCCTTGCTGCCCATGGCGGGGGTGTCGGTATCTATTTACGTGATGACATTAACTGCAAAGTTATTTTCTCTTCAGTAAATCATAAAGACCACTTCATCGAATACTTAATTGCTGAAGTTATTCTCGCAAGTAAAAAATGTATCTTGGCGGTAGTATATTCTCCTCCCAAATCAGGCAACATTGATGAACTAGACGACTTACTCGCTTCCTGTGTCACTAAATATGACGGCATTATTATAATGGGTGACTTTAATTGTAATCTATTGAAAAAATCTGCCTCATCTGACAATTCTTTAATTTAAACCCAAATACACACCAAAAATAATAAAATATCGAGATTATAAGAACTTTGATGCAAATTCCTTCGTTTCTGATGGATTTTCGGTCCCCTGGAATATTTTACTAAATGAAACCTCGCTCAATAACAAAGTAGCAATATTTACGGAAATGTTTAATGAACTTGTAAATAGACATATTCCACTAAAGACGTCACGCGTGACACGTCCCGCAGCTCCATGGATATCCGGTGAAATCCGCCAACTTATGCACGATAGGGACATTGCGTACAAAGTTTTTCGGAAAACAAGGAACTATAACGACCATGTTACGTATAAAAAACTTAGAAATCGTGTAACCCAAATGTTGAGAAATGCCAAGATTAAATATTATCACTCGATTTTTCGAAATAACCGTGATTCAAAATTGCTCTGGAAAAAATTGCGCACTTTAGGTATTGGAAATATTCGAAATTCAACAGAAATAAATGTGTCACTTGATTTGCTAAATCATGCTTTTGTTACGCTCGCGCAGCCAATAAATCCACTCCTAAAATCGCAAACTTTAGCTATGCTGCGAAGCACAGATATTGATATTGAAGACACTTTGTACTTTGCGTCAGTAACACCCGCAGAAGTCACTAATATCATTTTGAGTCTTAAATCAAACGCATCTGGCTCTGACGGAATCAATGCAAAGTTGCTGAAGCTTGGAGCTGAAGTAGCACTCCCTGCAATAGTGGACATAATTAATTTCTCACTAATGAGCGGCTAATTTCCCTCGGCATGGAAGACAGCGCTTGTCCATCCACTTCCTACGACGCCAGTTGATTACCGCCCAATTAGTATCTTACCTACAATATCAAAAGTTCTTGGAAAGATCGCCAGGAAGCAGATCGAACATCACCTTCATAATTTCAGTATTTTAAATACAAACCAGTCAGGTTTTAGACCCGGTAAAAGCACAGGAACTGCGCTACTTAGTGTTATTGAAGACGCCAGAAATGCAATGGACAGCGGTAAAATCACAATTCTCGTTCTTCTCGATTTTAGTAAGGCATTCGACTCGGTCGACCACGATATTTTATTAGCGAAGTTGAAAAACATTGGATGTGCCTCATCCACGCTCAAATGGTTCTCCAGCTATCTATCGGAGCGGCAACAAAAAGTTGTGTACGGTGACAATGTGTCGGGTATCTTGCCACTAGCACGCGGCGTCGCACAGGGCTCAGTGTTAGGACCTCTTGCTTTCCTAATTTATGTAAATGATATAGACAAATCAATAAAAAATTGTCGTCATCACATGTACGCTGATGATCTCCAATTGTATATTAGTGGACCCTCCTCTCGCGTTTTTGAACTTGCTCAAAAAATCAATGAAGACCTTCACAGTCTGTCCGCTTGGTCATCATCATTAGGGCTACTGCTTAACCCCAATAAATCTCAGTGTCTTCTAATCGGCTCCAGAAACTCCATAAAAAAGCTATCAATCTCCGCTCTCCCTGACATTTGCATAAATGGAACTCCCCTACCGTGGTGTAAAGACGTGAGAAATTTAGGTGTGTATATGGATAATACTCTTAACTGAAATGTACAAATTGATAAAATCTGTCAAAAAGTATTCGCGTCCCTGCATGTTCTAAAACGCATGCGTACATTTTACCTATAAAAACTCGTCAGACCCTTGTAACATCCCTTCTTATGCCTCATTTTGATTACTGCGATTTCCTACTAACTGACATAAATCTAAAACAGCAACGTAAGATACAAGTAGCTCAAAATGCATGTATTCGTTTTATTTTCGACCTTCAAAAATACGATCATATTTCAACCTTTTATGCCCACTCTAAAATTCTTACCGTTGATAAAAGGCGGTTACTTCACTGCCTTCTCCTCCTTTACAAGATTTTAAACAGCACACATCATACCATCCTATCACAACGATTTCAGGTTATGAAGCTACATCGTGCCCGAGCGTCACGCCTTATTTGTATTCCGCATCACGATACCACTGCGTTTAGCAAATCATTCACTGTCACTGCCATCCGTGCTTGGAACAATCTCCCCTCTACTATAAAAAAATGCAGTACATTTCACAAGTTTAAAAAAGAAGTCACTAACTGGATCCATGGAAAAAATACATAACAATAGTCCTACTGTTCGCTTGCCAAAAATTAGATCTGGGCGGACGCCGCACTACGTCAGCACTGTGAAGTATCTCATTTATTCCTATTCCAAAGTTCTACCCCATTTCCTAAATAAATACTTTCAAGTCATCCTTAACGCCTTCTCATATCTCATTTTCTCTCTTTCTTTTCTCTCTCTCCTTCCCCCTCCCTCTCTCTCTCTCTCTCTCTCTCTCTCTCTCTCTCTCCGGATAGCTAAAATCCTCGCTCTTTCTTTTTGTGTTCTTGTTCTCTCTTAGTTTTCATCCTAGGTTACTTTATTCTCCCTTCCCTCCAATTTTCATACTATTATCTATTTAGCTTTATAAAGTAAACTAATCTTTTAGCACACAAAATATCATTCCTCCTCCTATCTACTTTACATTTATCACTATATTTAAAAAATGATATCCATTACCTAGCTATATGTCTCTGTAATCTACTCGTACACTCTTTCAATCATTTTTAAATAACATATAAAGAACAAACTTATATCTCATACGTCACTTTTATTGCAGTACGCAGATGTATGCGTAGCTTTGTTGTGTGATTATGCATGAGCATTTGCTCATATTTGTATGTATTCAAAATACTATAATGATATGCTTTTAATTTTGTCTACATGTGTTTCACTAATTTGCAATATTTCTGTTCCAGTTCAGTTCTTCATCTCTTACAAACTCTGCCGTACATTTAGATATAATATTAAATTCAAAATATTTTCGCCTTTTGTTTTTCTTCTTTGTATTTTGTGTGCACTTAAATTGTTTACTTGTATTGTGTCTTGGCCTTAAGCCGCCATCCTGATTGAGGTTTACCTGGGTTTACTCAATCGCTTAAGGCGCATGCCGGGATGGTCCCTTGCTTGCAGTCCCAGGAATAAAGGTAGAATAAATCGTTGGCTTACGGGTGGGAGATGTTGGGTCGGGTTTTCGGGTCTTGGGAATACTCCAAACGGAAAAATTTTCCTAAGTTCTTAAAATTTTCCAATTTGTTAGTTTGTGGAATATTTTAACTTAACTTTTCCTAAAAAGAAATTGATTATATCCACATTAATTTATTTTTTTTACTTTATTTAAAAACCAAATAGTTTTACGACACTATATCATATAATAATAATTATTATTATTAATATTAGGAAATATACGCAAAATCATTTATCATTATCAATGTTTTCAGTTTCTCTCAGGGCTTGAACTTTTGACTTGATATGTCTTCGCTTGTATGCTGACGAGATTCCCTCCCTTTCTAGTTTTTTTTTTTTTTTTTTTTTTTTTTTAGGGGTAATTCAAGAATACGTACGCAATTTTAGCTTCCTCAAAACCTCAATGAACCAATTAACAGAACTTATTAACATCTCACTGATTCTTTTTCTCCTTTGCTTTCTTTTTCCTTTCATTTCTCTCTACCGTTCCATTCATCCCGATTCTTTTACGATTTCCTATCAAACTCGTCCTCCCTCGCTTTTACTCCTGTCACCCATGTGTATATCTTCATCCAAATTGCGTACGTATTTTTCATTGAATGACTCCCTTTATTATGTACTATTGTAATATAAATTCTAAATGTGGTCAGGTGGAAGAGCAGGCTAAATGGCCTGAGCCTCGCCACCAATAAAGACATTTATTTATTTACACACACACACACACACACACTAACATGCACTACTCTACCACATATTCCGGGAGACCGGTCGGGAGCTTGTCCCGGCTGGGGCGGTGCCCAGCTGGTGGGAGAGTCCTGGTTAGAGGGAAACCCCACTAGCTGACGGTAGGTCGGCGCCGGATCTCACCATCCAGCGGGGAAAGATCATCGCTATCTCCCGAGAGAGATAAACATGCACTACACGTACGGGACTAATGACCAACTCCGTTGACGCACCCGGAAACACGAAAAAAATCAATCAATCTTAGTCTATTGTGATGATACAATAACGCTAGCCCCTTGAATTGTTCTAGTTACACCATTATTTCTGGTTCATATTTCTAAATCGTGAAATCATAGAGCCAAAGCACACAAAAAGTACCAAATACCAAGTCGAAGCACACAAAAAATACCAAAATTCGACCTTCGTATTTTTAATTATTTTCTTTTTTAACTTAAAAACATGTTTGTTTTAGATTTTGCAAAATATTTCTTTTCCTGAATTTTCAATTTTTTAAAAATTCAAATTTTGAATATTGTTGCAAACTCAATGCAATGAGTTTAAATTTTTTTAAAAAAATTATATACGCTCAGAGTCTGATTGACAACTCCAGAAAAAATCAAAGAGTCAGTAACTCTAAAAAAAATATGATTTGTTAGGAACCAAGTGTTGTAGATTGCTGCAACTAACGCGTTTCTTGCGTTACTGACCGGCAGTTCCTTTGGATAATGTAATAATTTAAGTACTTTAAGTGGTGCAACATCACAATTATGTTACGTTATTCAATGACGGATTCTTGGCTGGCATTTTGACTCATACTTTGACATTTTCTGGTCTCTCAGAACTCACTTCAAATATACTCGCTTACTGTCTGTACGAAAAAAAGGAGTTTCACTGTAACTTCAGGTAGTGACAAAGAAGTGAGGAATGTATTTTTAAATTTCCAATTATAGGCTTTAAATTTTGATACCTAGACTTTAAATGTTCACTGTGATGACTGTGTGTATCTAAAGAACAAAACTAAACGAAATATTAGAATTACTTATTTCTGCCAAATCAAATTGTTTCTTTGGCGTTGTAATTAGATATTGACCTGATTTACACTGGCTGGAGTGTCAAGTCTTTTAACAGTTCTCCAATGCCATCGCAAATTTTATCATGTGGTGTCGCAAAAAGCGCCATTCTGCACAGGCTCCAAAATCTTTATGGAGGCAAATACCAGGAGTTTTTTCCCGTATTACCATGGTAGAAATAAATAATTTTCCGCGATGAATCGCAAATTTGCAAAACTAATGACTCTCTAAAACAAGTTTCACTAGTAAATGCGGATTATGCGTGTTCAAGATTTTCTCTTCTTAAAATCGTTATCAGGAAGATTAAATGGATTGAAACATGTATCTCAGTATATCACCGTCACTCATGTTGCAGTGAATCCACGATTCGCAGTACAAATTCTAGCACTTTTCACTTTACAAGATGTATATTGCGACTGACATTCACAAAATTCTACTCATGTCGCTTGACAAGTGGTCTGTTGTATTTTACGAGCAATGTCTGGAGAGCGCCCCATCCCTAGGCAGCGTAGAGATCCAGCCGTAAAATTTGTTTCGTTGACACGAGGAAAAGTAGTAGTTGAATTCGTTTCCCTTCTGAGACAGAGTGAACATGAGAGATAAAGGAAAGTTCCCTAATCCTGGCACAATTTTGTTTTCTAGTATTTTAAAATTCAATTTTCTGCACAATTAAATCAAAATATATTAAATGCATACCTTAGTTATACAAATGTTGTATTCTTCATAAAATTATTGGCCAAGTAGTTTAAGAATAAAATATTTTTTCGTAATTATTACATTTTGTGAATATTTGAAAAAGGATTTCCTAATGTTAGCCCTCCGCAAACGTGTTAAGAAATGGGGGTAAAACTAAATTAAATAACTGCAAATAGTACTGAGTATAATTTTACAAAATACAAGATTAACATCTTATATATATATATATATATATATATATATATATATATATATATATATATATATATATATATATATAAGAAATTGCCTTAGAAATTGTCTTAGTCTATATATTCTAGAGCGATAAAAATCACGTATGTAAGCATCTTTTTCCATCCCCGTACATTCTACATAAGTCCAGGCGCACTATCCCCATAGTTCTCTTACCCTCTTCAGTCCATAGATACATACATGTGCACCTCCATTTCTAAGCACGTATTTCAGAGTGACGTGCTATTTTTTTTCTTTCTTCGACGATTCTTGTTCAATAACTTTCATGCTTTTTAATTTCACCATGTGTGCACTTCTGTGCACTTGTGTATTGAATTAGGCGAAATGAAAGTTATTCATGTAGAAGATGGCGACCCGTTGACACCGGCGTGAGAATATTTTTTTTTAAACTTATTGTACCATTGAATGATGTTTTTTCTGTTTCATATATATTTTCTAAAGTTGAAAGTATAGCTTACTAGTTTGAACTGAATAAATACATTTTGTATCTCTTTTGGTCACTTTAGGTCTTTACGTTGATTTGAGGGTATGGGACTATATCTTTACGAAACTTTTTTCCTTAGGAACTCCGATGACTACTGAACAGTTGTTTTAATTTCTGAATCAAAGTTATGTTGATTCATTGGACTAAGTGATTATGAATGTTTAAGTAAGACATGGTCAAAATAAGAAGGGGAAAAATTGATGTACTGCGCCCTGGTGTTGTACAAGCAAACAACAAAATGATGAGAGGAATAATCTATGTGATAGGTTACTTTCTTATTACAAAAGCTCTGAGTGTTTTCCAGCTTTCTGTGATGGTACATTTGCATAAAAATGTAGAAATGTTAGTTGCAGAACATTCACTAGTGTTTTCGGTATCAGGGGACCCCAAAACGTGTCAAAACTTGTCTAACATTAGTCAAGAACAAGAGTAAACTGCACTAAATGCAATATTCCTTTGTTGTTACTGAAGCATAATTGTTTTTTGAAATACCACACAAAAATCGTAAAGTAAGGAAAATATTATATTTTGTAATATCAATAATAAGAGTATTAAATAAATAATTTTTCCACATTTCAATCTTTGATTATAACCTGCTTTCCATGAATAGTTTATATTCTTTTTAAACTAACATTTAAACAGTAATCTTAAGATACTGACCTGAGGTACACATATGTGCACCACCGATTTCCAAAATGTGGAATGTAAATTTTTTTTATATATTTGCTTCCTATACATCCCAAACAACACAATTTTGCAAAAACTACCAGAATTAATAGCGCATTTGTCACCGAGTCTGAAGAGGTTAAAGCTCTCTGAAAAATTACACTGCACAATAAGCTCTCTGCATCTTCTTCACCTAGAAAGGGAAGATATCCCCGGTAAAACTTCCAATTTGGAAGGGCCAGAGGACATCTTCGATTCCTCGCCGGAGGTGCAATCTTCCATTATCTTTTCGTTTAATTACCAAGATTCTCTTAAATATCTCTCTTTTCGATTTCTCTGGAATTAAATTTTGAAATTGTCTCTTGACTTTTCTCTTCTTCTGCCCTCTCGAACTGATAGTCTTCGGAGTAGACTCTTGCCTTTTATTTGCCTCCTAAGGTATTTGCCTCCTAAGTGCCGAAAACCTTAATTGTTTTTATTTTACGAGATGAAAAATTGGGGACCTACGTTAGGAAACATTGGGGAGCTCGGCTTAGGCACCAGCGTGTTTATATTCCAAAAGCCAAGAATATTTTTACAAGGCAAGTGAAAGAAATTACATTAGCCTTTGTCAGTAACTGTAATGTCCCCTTCAAAATAATGCAATGGTTAGAATACTTACCGATGGAGTACTGAAATTAGGGAACAGAGAATAAGCACTTGAAAAAACTTGGTTTTTCACTGTTCTCATTAATGGCCGATTGTCCGGCAACAAGAGAAGATGAGGACACTACCTCTCGATTGGGCTGCGATCTTGCAAAGAACTACCATTTTAGTGCGTTTCCAATAGGTAACATCACTCTACAGAGCTTTAAATTAAGGGGCTTGCATTAGGAACCAGGCCCGGGTTTGGGTACTTTCACCTGCTAATATTTCTTGAAATCCTAATCAGGCAAACTGTCATTCTTTTTATTATTCTTCAGCACTTGGAGCAAATACTGGTCGAACACTATTCGTTAGTGTATGGGCAGGGAGAGCCCGTCCTGTTAATATTTTTTTTTGAAAACTGTGCATGTGCAGTGCCCACTTTTTACTTTCTCATATACATATGTATATACGGGAGTAATATACAAAGTATCGAGAAAGTTATGTAATGCTGCGGAAAATCGATTTCGAGATTTCAACGGAAATACACGTTTTGGGGTCCCCCGATACCGAAAAAGTATTTTTTCAAAACGTCCTCTGCCCGTCTGTCCGCTGTCGTATGTGAACAAATCTAGCGCCTAAACCACATGTACGATCTTTTCCAAATTGAAGAAACTCCATCTGGCTCTAGTTGAAGCTTTGAAATTTTGTAAAACATTCTTTAGAATTTGGGGGTACTTTACATGAAGACCCCCAGACATTTTCAAAATATTTTCAAAAACGGCTCCAAATATTTTCTTTAAATTTCTTGTAAGAATAGAGTAAAATACACTTAAAAAGGTGGCGTAGGTCCCATTTTCACAGTTAATTCTGAATTTTCGAAAATTGAAAAACTTTGAATTTTTTTGGGGATCTTCCTACAACTATCAAATTAAAGACACAGATTTTCCCTTCCAATGAAATTTGTTACCCATAAATAGTTCTTTTATTAACGTCATGTACACTATTTTGAAATTTTTATTAGTTTTGTGCTATAGAGCGTGCAATATTTTCAATTTAAAAATTTTGCATTTAAAAAATTACAAGAACATGATTTTCTCAAAAGCGGCTCCGAACTTTCTCTATAAATTTTTGGTAGGGTTAGTGTCCAACCAACCCTATCCGATTACAAAAACGGCTTATTGCTCTATTCTTTTGTTGTTGTTTTTTTAAAATTACAAATATGCAATTTTTTACTTGTCTCTCATATCGATAATATTTACCTTAGATGCAATTTCTTTACACTTTTAGATTTATGATATCAAATAATGTTTCTCGAAAACTCAACAGTTTGCTGAAAAAATGAGCTTAAAATTCCGAATTTTCAGACACTCTCACACGCCATTTTCTCAAGAAAGGCTCCGAATCTGTTCTTCAAATTTCTCCAATGAATAGTGATAATTGCAATGTTTTATATGACGAAAAGTTCATTTTCGTGTATTCTATTTTTTTTTTTAATTACACAAATGTAGATTTCTTGAAATATCTCTCACGCCCTTAATACGTACATTTCCATCGATTTGTATACATTATTACATTTGTGAGTGGAAGTGCTTGAAAGGACTTCAAATGAAGTTTTTCAAAAGCTCAATAACTTCCTGTGAAAAAGAGCTTCAAATTTCGCACTTACAGTTATGCTTAATCGCCATTTTCTTAAAAACGGCTTCAAAACTTCCAATGAAAATTTCTATTTTGGACGAGATTTTACTCTTCTTTAATATTCTTGAAGTAATATTGCGGTTCTACTATTAAGTTACCAAAAAGTTAAGAAAACGTCAAGAAAATGTACTTTCGGTGACGATAGATGGCAGCTAGCCAGAGAATGGAGAAAGACCTTAAAGCCAGTCCACGTCAAGGAACTAGGAGAAAGTCTGTGCCATTCTGTGGCACCTCTATTTTCTTGTATTTTATAGAAAATTGAACAATAAATACGCCTATATTTTGTCAAATTTTAACTGAGTTCATACAGAAATGTTTTTTTAAAAACTTAAAGAATTAAATGAAACAAAGGTTTTTTTGCGATGTACGCGTAAATTCCAAAATTTAATTTAGACAAAACTATACAAATAATTAATTTTCAGGTAAATAAAAGGCACGCGTATCTTTTTCTTTTGTCCAGATTTAAGAAAAAATATCGTACATTTAAAAAAAAGTCGTGTCAACTCTTGTGTGAATTGACGTGGAATCGGTCCATAATACTAAACTCCAAGGCTTCGAATTCCCATAATTGAAGTTGACAAGGTTCTTTGAGTCTCTTGCACTATTGATGGGCCTTTCTTGAGACATTTGCATTCGTAGAAGTGGCACTTACAATTCGCAGTTCAGTGACGGTATTCTACTTCAAAAAGGCTGTGTGCATGAAAGCCGGTTTGAGGAAGGTCGGACGAATGACGTTTGATTGGTGTCAATGTGCGCAGCGGCTTTAGCTGGTTAGTGAAATTAACCAGGGGCGGCTCTCCAACGACAGCTGCAAAACACTCACATATTCTACTTTTCTGATTTTTTTTTGCAGAGACTATGCTCTAGAAAGACAGCTTCTATATTTTTGGACGATTCATAGTTTGTATTTACTCTCCTTGCGATTAATTCGCGAACCCACCCGAAAGCCGGGGGGGGGGAACTTAGCCTCTCGTAATGTTACCTAATAATGGAGGCGACGCCGGTCGAGTATAGGGTCGAGGTGCATACTTCATTGCTCGAAATTATTTCTTTTGGTTTTTGAAGGTGTAAGACTATCGGAAATGACTGCGATCATTTCGAATACCAGTATTTTTGAAGTTTTTGCTGAACGACAAAATTGATGGAGTTAATTTACAAAAAAGTATAAGATATATTCAGAATACCCAACTGCATGACTCTAGCTTCGCCACTGATGTCCAGAAGCAAAACAAGGGGCCAACAAGGGACAGTTGCTCAATGGATCAGGGAAACTAGATAAAAACCTGATTGAGATTAAGGTCATTGACCCGGATGCTGAAGTACATTACTTGTTACAGGCATGTCAAGTCGTTTTAAAATTATACAATACAGATATAAATTATGCATTAACATCATTGTTAAAATAAATATTCTTTTTCTTTTTTATGGTAAGTATAGTCTCTAATTGTAAAGAAACAGTTATGCAGCAGAAAAGATTTTACTTTGAACTTCAATTTGTGTACCGATTTTAATTGTTTAATGTTGTCTGGCCATGAGTTGTAAAGTAACCTACATTTATTGTATGCTGATTTCTTATAATGAGCTGTTGATACAGGCACCTGATCCAATACAATGCGAAGAGGTATTTTTCAGGGAGACTCACTAAGTCCCCTCTGGTTTGTCATCTGTATGAATCCGCTATCTAATCTCTTGAATTCTACTAAATGTGGATTCGGAATTAAATTGGGAGCAAGAATGATGTATCGCATAAATCACCTTTTATATATGGATGATTTGAAGATATATGCTTCGACAAAATCTCAACTTGAACAACTATTGAGAATTGTGGAATCATTTTCAAAAAGTACAAAAATGGAGTTTGGCCTGGAAAATGTCGAACATTGAATATTGTAAAAGGAAAGCTCCAAGCTTTCTTGAAGCCTTTGAACAGCTATTTTCAAGCCTTTGAACTTGAAAATAAACAGTTGATACAACCAATGTCTGCTGAGGAAACGTACAGGTACCTGGAAATGAGAGAGGCAAGGCACAGGCACATTTGACCAAGGTAAAATTAAAGATGAACTTGCAGATGAATTCATCAGAAGAACCCGAAAGCTCCTGAAAACAAAGTTGAATGGAAGAAACATCATAAAAGCTATTAATACCTCTTCTGTCCCAATCTTAAACTACTCATTTGCCATTATTAAGTGGAGCAAAACTGACACTGAGAACTTACAACGGAAAATGAGAGTTTTAATGACGAAAGCACGCATGCACCATCCAAAATCTGCAACCGAACGTATAACACTTTCGAGAAATATGGGTGGAAGAGGACTCACAGATATAGGAAACCAACTTCGTCGGCAAGTGAAGAGCATGAAAATGTATTTGCACTCTGCGGCAAATACATCAAAACAGCATAAAGCAATTTGTGAAGCAGATGCCTATACTCCGATAGAGCTGTCGCGACAGGATGTTGCGGACTTCTCATGCAATGACGGCCAAAAGAGAGATTTATGGATGGCCAAAGCTCTTCATGGAAGACATCCTCATGAGATGAGCCAAGAACATGTCGATATGAAAGCATCAAACTACTGGCTTATATCGGGACAGATCTTTCCAGAAACTGAAGGGTTTATGTTGGCTATTCACGATCAAATTATTCCAATGCGTAACTATTTGAAGCGAATTGTTAGAGATGGCAATGTGCAGAATGATTTATGTCGTTATGGTTGTTCAACAGTGGAATCAATTATTGTTACGTCGGGGTGTACACATTTGGTGGGCACCGAGTATAAACAGCGACATGATTCGGTGGCCAAAATTTTACATCAATGGTTGGCTCAGAAATGTCGTCTTCTGACAGAAGATAAGGTACCGTACTTTAAGTACCAACCTGTGAGTGTTCTGGAGAACGAAGAGTGGCACTTGTATAGGGATAGAACTATCTTAACAGACCAGACAGTGATTCACAACAAACCGGATTTGGTTGTGATTAACATGCGTGAGAAACATGTCATGCTTATTGATGTTTCTGTCCCAAATACTGGCAACATTGAAAGCAAATACACCGAAAAAACAGTAAATATGCAGATCTTGATGAACCCGTTGAGAAACAGTGGAATATGGAAAGAGTCAACATTATCCCGATAATTGTTTCAAGCACCGGAGTCATCCCTAGGAGTCTGATATGGGGCCTTAAGCAACTGGGTTTGAATGAAGATCATGCTGAAGGCAGTTGTTATTTCATCAAGGATAGTGTGGTAATTCATGGGAAATAATGTATTAAGTTTTTTTAATAGATGTAGTGCTTTGATTTTATATATCTGTAAAATAATTCATTCCAATGTACCAATAAAATGAGAAAATAAAAGGATAATAATAATAATAATAATAATAATAATAATAATAACTACTTAAAAACCTAATGATCAATTGGCGTACTCAATTGGAGTTGAAAACAGATAATAAAATAATAAGATCCAAACAAATACCTATCCGGCGCGGTATTTTTCAAGGCGACACATTAAGTCCACTTTGGTTTTGCTTAGCAATTAACCCTTTGTCGTATATGCTGAATCAATCTGGTCTGGGTTACAAACTCACGGATGGAAAGAAATCCCTTCACATCATTAACCACCTATTCTATAAGGACGACTTAAAATTATTTGCAAAAGACAGGAATGAGTTAAGCAGACTGTTGGAGATCACATCACAATTCAGCAAAGACATACACATGACTTTTGGAACAGACAAGTGTGCCACACTTAATGTTAAAGGAGGAAAAGTCGAATCCTCAATCACACTAAACACTTTTGCAGAGTTTAGTCCAATAGAACAATTACAGCCACATGACAGTTACAAGTATTTAGGTTTCAACCAAAATATAATGATTAATCATAGAGACAGCAAACAGCAGCTAGAAAATATGTTTAGACTCCGTCTTCGGAAAATCCTAGAAACAGAGCTGATTTCAAAGAATAAAGTAAAAGCTATAAATTCCTGGAGCATCCCTGTGCTGACTTATTCCTTTGGAATAGTCAGTTGTTCACAAACGGATCTTGATAACCTAAATAGAATGGTACGCACTATGCTCACTAAGTTCAGAATGCATCACCCTAAATCAGCAATAGAACGCCTCTACATTCCTAGGAAAACTGGGGGTCGTGGTCTACTAGATCTGAAAGCATTATGCAACCGCCAGGTAACAAGTCTAAAAAAACTACTTCAACTCTCAATCCGAACTGTCGCCTCTACATAAAGCAGTAGTAGTATGTGACAAAGACTATACTCCCTTAAATCTGAGCAACAATGCAGACTACCCTGATATCACGTCAGTCAAGGAAAGATTACAGGTATGGAAGTCCAAACCTCTCCATGGTAGATTTCCCCATGCTCTAGAAAATGCCGACTAAGACGCCTCAGTGCGATGGCTCAGAGATGGGGCTCTATTTGGAGAGACTGAGGGTTTCATTCAAGCAATTCAGGACCAAGTTATTTCAACAAATAACTACAAAAGATTTATTGAAAAACTAGAAGTTAATGACGAATGCAGAGTATGTCATCGATCATCAGAGACAATGGACCATCTCATCACTGGGTGCACAAACCTCGCCAACACGGAGTACCTACATCGGCACAACCTAACTGCAAATATTGTACACTAAGTACTGGCAACCAAACATTCTCTACTGGCAGAAGAGGAAATCATCCCTCATTATAAATACAAAGCCAAATCCGTCATAGAAAGTAAACAGTTCAAAATGCATTACGACCTTCCAATACATACGATAAAACGTCCTGGCAAATAAACCAGACATTCTACTACATAACATACAGGAAAAGAAAGCATTCATTATTGATGTTACACACCCTGCAGATCACAACATCAATAAGGCAGAAACAGAAAAAATCTCAAAATACATTCCCCTATCAATAGAATATAAAGAAATATACAAACTTGAGTCTGTTGAAATTATACCAATTGTAATAACAGCTACAGGTCTGGTTAACAAAAATCTAAAGAATTATTTAGAAAAAATAGGTCTTCATCCTCATAAAATTATCCCAAAAGCTCAAACGTCAGTCATTCTTGAAACCTGTCGGATTGTTCGCACAGTCCTCAATATGCAAAGCTAGGAATGTGGTATGCCTAGAGGCCCCTGAAACCATGAACCCGGGTGAGAAACCCCCGAGAAAAAAAGAAATAATAATAATAATAATAATAATAATAATAATAATAATAATAATTAATATGTCAATGAAATATAACTTTACTAAAAGTACTCAGAATTCAGAGGTACTAAACGTATCTATAAAACGAGAGGTACTATTAAGGCTAAATGTACCGACACTAGTTCCATTTGTCGCCACCACGTGGAAGCACCAAAACAAGCACAATTTACTAGACCGATAACGTCTGAACAAATTGTCCGATTTTCGATCTGTAAACGGCATTGGACTCCTTTTTAAAATAGAATTTACGCTACGATGCCGATTTTTGAAAACGTTTTGTCATAGTTCCGGGAAGAAATGAAAAAATGTGGGCTTATAGCGCGATGACAACGTGCTTCCTGAATCCAACGCCGTGTCAATCATGCAAATCGGATGAATAGAAGCGGCGTAAAGTGAAATTTTGGAAAAAATACCTGACCTCCCCTTAACTCTTCACGCAGTTGTGTCACCCGACCCATTTGGGGGCTCCCTCGACGCGGTCGAACGGCCAAACCCGGCGGCCTGCGGCACGGGAGGAGGCCCTGCTCTCAGGCAGACAAGGCGGGCAGTCGGTTTATGGTTTCGTCCTTTTCAATCTCAATATATTTTTCTCCACTTATCAAACTAGTGATGCTGTAACACAACCAAACGGTCTCGTATCATCTGTAATAGTCGTATAAAACTATATATCTTGTTCACATATTTCCGTCTCCCTTCGAATACAAGCAAACAATTATTTGAGGCGGTACTCAAAATATCGATTCCGATTTGGAAACTGACTTCAAAAAGAAAATGGAATTAATTGTGTAGATATCACCAATATTCTATGCCATAACATCTTATTTTACATACATTTTACTTCTAAGATCTTCCGTTATCATTCCTCTACCAGAAAGTATGAGCCGAGATTACGTACGAGCTCTTATATCTTGCGACTCGATTTTTGATCTCAAAACGGCGTTTGTCTCCTTGATAGACTTCACCTGATGAATCTGTTTTCCCAAGTAAAATCGCGGAAAATAAATTTTAAAGTTGTTTTCTTTGTTGTTAATTTTAAAACTACTTTCCGACAAATTATGTAATCGGGTACCGGAAAACTCTTATTGTCGGGCCCTGGTAAAGTAAAATCCTCTTCCTAAATATTACATTACTTCTTCTAACTCGTGGTCTAGCGAAAAAATACATGTGTCCTTGATACCTAAAAATCGATTGACGCCAAAACATGTCTGTTCGTTTATGGTCAACGCTAACGCCCAAATCGCTCTGCCAATTTTCTCCAAAATTGATCTTCCCGAATCTACCTGAAAGAACTCGATCCTTTGGGAGTTTCAAACGGGTATTTTGATTTTTAGGGTACTTTACATTAAGCCTCAAAATTATTTTCAAAATCTTCTCAAACCGTCACCAAATTATTTGATTAAATTTTGTCCTCGTGTTACGAACAGAACGCAAGAGAAATGTGATTTATGGTGTTTGTTGACATCACTTATTTTTAGAAAATTGCTAACGTGCAATTTTTGGGGGCGTCTTCCTTCAACTATAATATTGATGATATATTTTTTCCTTACTGAAATCTGTTCTGACAGATCTGAAAATAAGATCAAGTTTAATTTTTGAAACATTTGAGTAGTTTTCGTGCAATTTTGGGCGAAGTATAAGCAATTAAAACAATTGTAAGTTTTTCTCAAAAAGAGCTCCAATTTTTTTTTTAAAGACGATACAAAATATGATGGTGGTCTCATTTTCACCCACCCCGCCGTATTGTCGAAGATTGCAAAGGTTATGTAAGTTTATTGCAAAACCGCGTAGTTTTAGAGTAATTTAAGAATGAAATTGATGTATATATTTTAAAAAATCTCAAAAATCACAACAATCCTTTCCACGGATAGAAGGGACGCTTAAAAGAATTACCATTTTCGTTGAACTCTATCAATTTTCGAAAATTTCAATTTAGAAATAATGCCAGAAAGTGTGTGATGTATCATCGCTAGCTTTTATTTGAAATGTATTGTAAGTATTTGTATTTGTAAGTTTTTATTGTAAGGATACATACACAGTGTAATTGTATTAAATTATTGCCAATGAAATTTGATGTTACATACTGTAGGAAAATCTGACTTTGCATATTCGTTTATTTAGCGTTTTCCTTATTTATTTATGCCCATATTTTGCAATTTCATTCTACAAAATTTTCCGGACTTACTCATGGCATATGTATTAGTACTACGCTCAAGCTGGAAACTGAGATTAGTACATTGCTGATTGCACATACTAGTTTATAGAGAGGGTTGAGCAATATTTAAATACTTGTATTTGAAATATGTATTTTTGTATTTAAAACTCTCATGTAAAAGATGTTTTTTTTTTTTGAAAAAAGAAATACTTGAAATACTGTAAATACAAATGAAAGAGAAAATAACAAGGATAGTTTGTTTTTCTTTGGTTCTGCTAATGAACAGCGACCGAAAAGGTATTGAATACCGGTAAAAATATCGGTATTTTTTCATACCTTTTTCAAATACCTTTATTGTTTTATACTAGTAAATACCTCTATTGGACTTTTTTACCGGTATGGATGTCAATAAACGTTATACCGGTATTTTCAATGAAAAACAATAGCTTACCATCCATACATCTTGACAAAATAAGTTACTTTAGTAAATAATATCTCACAAAATTTTTATTAATCAAATATACTTTCATAATGGTTATTAATTGTTTAATTTATAATTTGGTTTATTATATATATATATATATATATATATATATATATATATAGATATATATATATATATTGAGATATACTAAATTTCCTCTCTCTACATTAATATCTGCCAAAGATCTTAGCGTCCGGCTTGCTGGGTTAATGGGTCACGATATATTATAATCCTTATTACCTTTATAATGGATTATAGGATCCGCCGACTATACAGCGCAGCTGGGAATCTTAAATAGAATGATTCTATTCCTAGTTCATTTCTGTTTGGATTGACTAAATGAAAGATCACTTTCTTTTCTAAAGAACAAAATTTAACAAAGTTTATTTTTACCTTTTTAGCAATATACATAGCAATCATCGGGACTGATAATTTTGATAGTTTGAGACCAGCTTGGATAGGGGCAGAAGAGGATTCCTTGGAACTTTGGACTACGGCAAGCTCGCAAGATATTTCGACTGAGAAGTCTACGAGGGACATCAACGAAGAATAGATAAGTTAACCGCGATATAAAATTGTAAATTGAAAGATATCTTGATCAAAGGCCTAACTTAAATTCTAAAGAATTTGGAACTTTCTAAAGAATTCTTCTAACAATTCTAAAGAATTTAAGTTAGGCCTTTGATCAAGATATCTTTCAATTTACAATTTTATATCGCGGTTAACTTATCTATTCTTCGTTGATGTCCCTCGTAGACTTCTCAGTCGAAATATCTTGCGAGCTTGCGTAGTCCAAAGTGCCAAGGAATCCTCTTCTGCCCCTATCCAAGCTGGTCTCAAACTATCAAAATTATCAGTCCTGATTACGTCCTATGACATAGTCCCGAACTCGATTACCACTCCCGACAAAGTTCCAATTTATACATCAATATTGCTTCCACATGAAAATATCTGCAATATCATTCACTGTCCTTAAAATTTCACTGATAACCCAATTCTATCTAGATTGTACTCGTTCCCTCTCACGAACCTACGATCAGTTCAGAAGCGCGATGCCGAGCAGAATGAAATCTTCCTGCATGATTCACCCCTCGAAGACTTCGTATTAAACTACCGTCATTTTTTTCATAACATTTGACCGTCCTTCTCTCACCCAGCCAATCCATACGTTCGTTATATTTTGGTGTAGCTGACCTTTTGATCGTCTAAACTTCTTCGCCCAATCCTAAATTTTCTACTTTCGGCATCCAGAACTCTTAATGCATTTAGAAAAAACAAAACTACATTGTTTATTCACGGTCGTTGCTAAGCTCTAGCTCTCGTGATATTTCGTATTGCATGTTCCACCATATTGTCTACCAATAAATGTTAGTTTATTTTAATGTGACATATGGGTATGTCACAATATATATATATATATATATATATATATATATATATATATAAAGTAGCGAGTATATATATATATATATATATATATATATATATATATAAAGTAGCGAGTATATATATATATATATATATATATATATATATAAACTCGCTTGCTAATAATTAGGGAAACTCGAATGATTCCACTACACTAATTCTTATAGAGTATAATCTCCACTTCGTTATTGCACAATGTTCTCGCCCACTGAAAACTGCTCACCGCCCTCTTCCTACGCCTGGGCATATCGAATTGCCCTAGTGTAGCACGCAGCCCACCGAAGAACGCGGCGAGATGTCTGCAGAGGTCAGAAAAGTCACGCTATCAGAACAGCAGTGTGCCAGAGGTGCGACCCTGCTTCCAGCTCAGAAGGGTGACTACACTTGAGCGCGTGCCCTGGCGGCGCTGGGCTTGGATAGAAAGGAGCGCGAAATGAGAAGCAAACATTCAAAACGTGACATGTCCACTATACACCTTTTCGAGAAAACGCAAAAATGTTATGTCATCAAAATTATGCAGTTTTATTTGTATTTAATTCTGAATTATGTAATAAGGATAGCTAAATATATTATTAATATAAAATTTAAATATTCTATGAATTTACATTTTAAGAAAACAACATTTATGTCAACTGGTAAAAAAGGAAGCCTGAACATCAACGGAGAAGTGATATACATGGCAGACGAAGTTAAATACTTATGAATTACAATAACAAATTCTGGATACTGTACAGAAAAACCAAAGAGAGGAATAATTTTAGAAAAAGCAGCGGAAAGAAAATTACACAAATTCATAAAATATGCATGCATATCAAGTGATTGATTTCTAAAATTTTAGGTCCCGGAACGCGCTAAAAATGATTTATTAATTTAATAGAAATAATTATATATTTATAATATAATGTAATAATTATCAGCGAGATGCAGGAACGCCGTTTCGTCAGAAATCAAGCCTTGCGTAAGACCAAAATCCAAATAATAGAGAAAATGGTATTTCTAATCCTGTTGTGTGGGTGTAAAAGCTGAACATTGAGATAGGCCAAAAAAAGAAAGATTTTGAAGTACGTTTAATATTTTCTTCCGTGTGACGGCCGGGAATTACTTATTCCAATCTTCAAGTTTATACAAATAGAACAGAATCATTTTATATCAATATAACTTACTAAGTAAGCTGGGACATGTCACGATTCTTAATATTATATTTTAATGTTTGTTACAGTGTTGGATTCAGGATGCATCTCGCCTGCGCGCTACTTTACCACTTCAATTTTGTCCGAAAGTACGAAAACAGTTTTAAAACTTTACTTGAGAAAACAGATTCATCAGGTGAAGTCTATCAAGGAGACAAACGCCGTTTTGAGATTAAAAATCGACTCGCAGGATAAAAGAGCTCGTGCGTAATTTCGGCTCATTCTTTATGGTAGTGGAATGATAACGGAAGATCTTAGAAGTAAAATGTATGTCAAATAAGATGTTAGGACATGGAATATTGGTGATATATTGAAATAAACTGAATATATTTAAACAAACTCGGTCGATGGGTTTTATAGAAATAATCCCTATTGTATGTTAATAGATGATTATCCGATCTGCCATCTATACAGAGTGGTCGAGGAACCTGAAAAGCATATATCTTTCTATCTTGCTACTTCATTGCTAGAATTGGCTCCATGAAAATCATGTATTCATTTCACAAAAACATGGAAATTTATTAAACAATTTAAAACAATTTTAGTGTTGTATAACTTTACCTAATATAAAATTAAATCTTTGTCATGACCGTTCCAACCTTATAATGTCTTCGCGCGCTTTTGGACCATCTTTATCCATCTCCGACGCCGCCGTCCTCAGGTCCAGACACCATCTTCTCTCTTCTTTTCTCGGAAGCACACTTCAACCACCGTTCATCAGATTAATAAACTATTTGCTGCTAACATTCCAGTCCAATCACTGACAACTTCGCCCAAGCCCTCAATGTCCCTCCAACTTGTTCACATGAAATATTTTAAGCTCCACTGTCACACTTAGTGTTCAAATTTTGATGTTCTCTCCATTCCCTAGTAGATGCTTACAAGTCCCCAAAGAAAAAAAACTCCTAACATTAATTGGAGCACGATCCGTTCGAGCCCACGGCATCAGTCAGAATGAATGTCTCTCGTATTTTTTCAGCCCTGCAAAGCTCGGTCCATTTTTCGATTGTTTATTTGCAGATAACACTTCGTACCTAGCCAATCCCTAAATTTCTTGCAAAACGAACTAGCCTTCTTCACGACTGTCACTGCTTTTTCGGCCAATCCCTGAATTCTATACAGAATTAACTAGCCGTCTCCGTGATTGTCACTGCATGAATATGTTGACCTTGACGACGGCTCGCTTACCGTTGCTATGCTAGCATATTCACATAATTTATCCCCTTTAATTGACGTCATTTATAATAAATATTGTACAATATTCAGTGACATATTGGTATGTCACAACTCCCCCCCCCACACCAAAGCGTCATTTTGTTTGTCAAAACCTAACTAAATGACAAGACAACTTTAACTTTTCCTTGTTGTTTCATAACACTAATATTCAGTAACACTCTTCACTTCACACTACACATATCTTGGTTCTTGCAGCCTTAAACTATTTACATCTTTGTTATGCCAACATTGTCATTAACCATCTCATTGACCATTATTTAATTATGCTATCCTACCCGTTATTTGCTTCAATCCTATGTACAACATAATAATTTAAAATTCCTTCATCTCCTAATTCCTGACAAAAATACACATAATAACAAAAACGAAAAACACTACACACTAATATATACAAAATTCTATTTACAAACATTAATTCGTTCCATTAGACTGTCTAGTCATGTGTATCTTCCCTTATGTATGGCTTAGTATTCCTATAGTTATATGTCCCCCTTTCTTCGCAAGCTTTAAATGCAGCCATTTTACGCGTCGCAAACTCACACACGGACTCTGTGCCCTTTCTGTACTTTTCACTCAATTTTACTCAATTTCACTCAAACTTATGACTTTCGTTCCAGTATCTTTTTAAATATTTTTCCTTCCATTCTTTATAATTTAATGGTTCCGGAATTAACGATGTCAACCAGTGATGAGCCTTGCCTGACATCGCCTGTTCAACAATATGCAATTTTAATCTTTCGGGAACATTATTAATCATAAAATAACTTTCCAATTTTTTAATAAAAGACCATGGCTGCTCTTTATTATCCCCGTGAAATTTCAAATAACTGGGTAGAACTAATGATGTTGCCGAAGTTACTACGCTTCCCTGCGTATGTGTCATTACTTCATTTTCTAGTTGATTTAATTTGCCTTTCATATCTGCTATCTGTTTCCCTGACTCACATTCTTGTAATATTTTAAATTCCTTAAACCCTTTATCTTTTTACTTTTTTGTCGCGAAATTTTATCTAAATGACATATACGTGATTTGGCGTTTGTCAACTTTTCGCATTGTTGTTCCTGTGAATGTTCTAATGCTACGACATTGTCTTTTAAAATGTTGACTTCTGAATTAATCTTATTAAAAGACTCTCGTTGCTCCTTCTGTAATTGATTTACTGGGCAATTGAAAGAATTTATCTTTAAATAAATATTATTAAATTCCGCTGATGTATCCGCCCTTAACTGCGTTATTTCTTCGCGTAATTCCCCACGAAAATTCTTTAACTCTTGTGTTATTCCTTCAAATTTAGAATTCATTTTTCCTAGTATTTTAATAATTAAACTGCTAGGGTCGGTATTATCTAATGATGCTGCCATTACTTCTTTTGATTGCAGTTCTAACACGACTATTTCTCGTGAAATTTCTTCCTCGGGATTAGTATCGGTAGCCGCCATATTGTCTACATTAACGTTTTCGGAACGTAATTTCTTACTTCTAGTATCATCTTTAATTTCCTCTACAAATAAAATTTACTCGAATAATATTTACTTCTTACTGCAATGAAATTGTTTTGGCTTTGCTTATAATTACGAAATGATTTTCCTGCCAATTCTTATATTTCAGATTACTCCAGATCGATTTCAATATATATGTGCAAAATTTATGACAACTTCAGCGTCAGTAAACGCGCCATTTTTAAACATGTTACAATATGAAACAATCATTATTCCGTCATAAATTGTAAGAAATTCTGCTCCATAGTTGGGCTAGCCATTTTGAAATAATTACGCAAATATGTCATAAATTGTGACAAAATCAGCCCCAGTTGTGCGCCATTTTGAAATAAACTGAATATATTTCAAACAAACTCGGTCGAGGAACCTGAAAAGCAAATATCTTTCTATCTTGCTACTTCATTGCTAGAATTGGCTCAATGAAAATCATGTATTCATTTCACAAAAACATGGAAATTTATTAAACAATTTAAAACAATTTTAGTATTGTATAACTTTACCTAATATAAAATTAAATCTTTGTCATGACCGTTCCAACCTTATAATGTCTTCGCGCGCTTTTGGACCATCTTTATCCATCTCCGACGCCGCCGTCCTCAGGTCCAGACACCATCTTCTCTCTTCTTTTCTCGGAAGCACACTTCAACCACCGTTCATCAGATTAATAAACTATTTGCTGCTAACATTCCAGTCCAATCACTGACAACTTCGCCCAAGCCCTCAATGTCCCTCCAACTTGTTCACATGAAATATTTTAAGCTCCACTGTCACACTTAGTGTTCAAATTTTGATGTTCTCTCCATTCCCTAGTAGATGCTTACAAGTCCCCAAAGAAAAAAAACTCCTAACATTAATTGGAGCACGATCCGTTCGAGCCCACGGCATCAGTCAGAATGAATGTCTCTCGTATTTTTTCAGCCCTGCAAAGCTCGGTCCATTTTTCGATTGTTTATTTGCAGATAACACTTCGTACCTAGCCAATCCCTAAATTTCTTGCAAAACGAACTAGCCTTCTTCACGACTGTCACTGCTTTTTCGGCCAATCCCTGAATTCTATACAGAATTAACTAGCCGTCTCCGCGATTATCACTGCATGAATATTTTGACCTTGACGACGGCTCGCTTACCGTTGCTATGCTAGCATATTCACATAATTTATCCCCTTTAATTGACGCCATTTATAATAAATATTGTACAATATTCAGTGACATATTGGTATGTCACAATATACACAATTAGTTCAATTTTCTTTTTGAAATCAGTTTCCAAATCGGAATTGATATTTTCAGTAGTGCCTCAAATAACTTTTTGATGGTATTCGAAGGAAGACGGAAATATGTGAACAAGATATATAGTTTTATACGACTATTACAGATGATATGAGACCGTTTGGTTGTGTTACAGCATCACTAGTTTGATAAGTAGAGAAAAATATATTGAGATTGAAAGGGACGAAACCATTGCCTGCCTGAGAGCACGGCCTCCTCCCGTGCCGCAGGCCGCCGGGTTTGGCCTTATCTTGTCTTGGTCTACGCTGGAATACCCTGCTAAGTTCTCTGACTTTTATCCTTTGCTTTCTTAGCAGAGAAATATAATACTTGAAAAGAACGAAACATTAGCACTTGATGATGATGATAATAATAATAATAATAATAATAATAATAATAATAATAATAATAATAATAATAATAATAATAATAATAATAATAATAATAATAATCACGCGATAGGAGAGGAATCGAAGGTAAAGTGTATATACTCGTACTATATAATCCTTCGAATCTTCACTTCGATGACTAGTTTGGAATAGGAACGTATTTCATAAAAAATTAAAATTCCATATATTTCGTTTAGAAACTCCAAGTTTCCAAGATTTATAACAATTGTGAGACTCCATTTTTATATTTCACGGTGAAAATCTTGAAATCTCTCTACAGGTCTGATTCAGTTTACCCATTGTGAAACCATGGAGCAGGTTGTTACTCTGTGAGAACCTCTAGGCACCGGGCGGGCGTTCTTTCAGCGCCCGCCGCGAAGGGCTAGGCTAAAGTGGCCGTGGGGGAGGGGTTCCGGGATTTCCAAATCCGATATGGCACTGGGACAGTCGAGGGAGCCCCCAAAAGGGTCGAGTGACGCAACTGCGTGAAGCGGGAAGGGGGGATCAGGCATTTTTTCCGAAATTTCACTTTACGCCGCTCCTATTCATCCGATTTGCATGATTGACACGGCGTTGGATTCAGGAAGCACGTCGTCATCGCGCTATAAGCCCACATTTTTTAATTTCTTCCCGGAACTATGAGAAATCATTTTAAAATTTTTTTGAAATATTTTTTGAAAAAGCGGCATCGTAGCGTGAATTCTATTTTAAAAGGGAGTTCAATGCCGTTTACATATCGAAAATCGGACAATTTGTTCAGAGGTTATCGATCTAGTAAATTTCGTATGATAGTGCTGCGATCTATTGATTTTTCCTATAAGTATTTTTCAGTGCATTTAGTCTTAAAGTACGTAGTACTTAGTATTCAAAGGCATTACACAATTAGTCCTGTAAACAGTGAATTTCCAATCCATGGTCTGTCCATATGAAATTCGCGAAATTCGAATTCAATAATATTTCAATTTAAAAAATAAAAAAAAATTGATTGACTGTATGTAATTACATTTGCTATAATGAATGAAGCTCATGAAACAGAATTACTACAAATTAGTATCAGAACACGTCTATTTACATAACAAATTTGACAGAAACATAATGAATTGTGATTGGCTGAATATTTCTTCGCGTTTAGTGATTGGCTATTTGCTGAAAGACGTGAATATTATTTGAACGGGTTATAGAAGAATCGAGCTCTTGCTGTAGTGCAGCTCCTCTTGCTTGCTTGGACCTGGCTTGGACACGAGTTGCGTGTGGTGGGTGTTCCGTGGGGCCCGGAGTGTTGTGTCGTGTGTTGTGTATATGTGTGAGTGACGTCTACTTGTAAAGCTTTACCATGGTAAGTCTTCATCGTTTATTGTGAGATTACCAAAAACTTTTCCTTGTGACCTGTCGGTACTGTAACATGCACCTTTTATAGCTCGGAAAAATTAATCAGCTGTCTTGGAAGAATATTTCGAACGTGTGCAAATGAAATTGTGACTACTACCAGCGCTGATACCATATTGTTATTAATTGTATTAAATATTACTTGCTTTATTCTGTAGTTATTCAGGTTTATCGATTATTGCTTTTGCTCAGTATAAAAAGGTCATAAGAAATGAGAATCGTAGATGCTGGTTGAATATTTTAGTTATCGCGAATTTGTTGCCCTGCCATTCACAATTTGTGATTAGTGTGAAAATGTATTCGTTTTTTATTGTGTGGTTATTGTAAACTACCCCAAACAAGTAATTGTACTTCATTATTTTAAATTGTTGAAATTTAGAAAAGAAGAGGATGGTACAATTGGACATAAATTCCATATTCTAACTTTCATATTTCATGTAGTCTGTTGCAGAATTTTTAAAAGGTCTTCCTTCCTATGATGAAAACAATTTTGCACGATTCCACACTGACAGTGGAAGTCGTACTTGTGTTAAACGTCCTTCTGTATATTTGCCAACAAAAGATTATCCATCAGAACAAAGTAAGTGTCGCAAATTGTCAGTGATTAAATAAGAAAAATTGTAATATTAATTGTTAAGTAACGAGATAATTATTGATGTAGATAAAAAAAAGCAGCACAAAAAATGTGATTCATTCAACTGGTATGGGAATTATTAGTAATTCTAATTGAGCTAACCAATAAAAGTACACATAGATATATGTAATAATAGACTAACACCAAAATTCATTTCCCTAAATAGATGTATTTCCTACTGCTGTGGTGTGGGAATGTTACTGTTTTATTCAGATCTTGTGACTACAAATCTAGCAATACCTTGGATTGGTTGGAGGCTTTATTATTTTCTAGTAACACTACTTAACAAATACATAGTAAAGATTTCTCTTGATGCCTTAGCTTTATCTAGCAAACAATGTCTTGAGTCTACTGTATTGCAAGGTGAAAACAAAAGTTTTCTCAGAACATGAATTTGACTTATGGGGAAAGTAGTGCAGTTCTTGTGGAAATTACCTTCTTAAAACCAAAGTTTTCAATGAAGCAATTACTATCTGGTTTTCTAAAATTTTAGTGGTTGACGTGTGTACTTACTTACAATTGACTTGACAGAATTTTGAAATCGTTATTGAATTGCCAATAATATTATTGATAATAATGGAAATACTGTACTCTGTGTTTTATAAATGATTGGGATTATTTCCACACTTTATTTTCAGTGGTAAAAATATAATGGAACATAGTCTTTGTGAAATTTTATTATTATCACAGGCCAACAAAAAAGAGGTTTCAAGAAACTTTTTAAATCTTGATAGGCTGATTTTTATAGTTTTTTGGTTGCTGAATCTGCATCTGAGCTCTGTTTGTTTCCATCACCCACAGTTTAGTCACAATTTGGTGTACGAAGATATGGGAAAATATGCTAAATATGCAATAAAAATTAAAAGTAAACTACTTTCAAAATACCAATAGAACTATATTTAGATTAGAAGATGGTGTTATATTATTAACATTACATTCCACGAAGGCTTTACGTTCCCTTTGTCATATATTTTCTTTGTCTCTCTTCTTTAAAGCTCCTGATTTAGCTTTTTCTCCTATGTACCGTTTGCTGACTCTCTCGGTGAAGTGATGAATCTCGGTGATCTCCCATCACGTTAGTGTTCCAGAGTCCCTGATAAAGTTTTTCCATTGCTTTTAGATGTTGGTGAAAACATTCACCTTGTTCTTCACTTACTTCACCTAAATTATCTAGAAAGAATTGTAAATGTTTAAAAAGTGACACTTGAGGGGAAATTAAGGCATCCAGAATATTGACAAGAATTGCTCGATAGTCTGGGTCTTTTTTGTTGCCTAGTATTTACAATGTGTTTAAATGCAATCCACGCTTCTTTTCCATTTACTGTCATATATTTAGTTCAAATTGGGGTTCCAACCTTTTTTCTAATATCAGGCCGAATGAAGATATCTTCTTTTAATTTTACTTCAGTCAATTGTGGAAACTTGTCACAAAGGTATTTGAAACATCGGCCACCTTTTGGTAGGGCCTTCACAAATTGTTTCACGAGTCCTAATTTTGTGTGAAATGGAGGCAGCAGAATCTTGTGTTCATCTACCAGATGTTCACGTAGAATGTTATTTTCTTCTGGCTTTAAAGATTTTCTTACAGATCATTTCCTGTTTGGAAAAAAAAAAATATTATGCTGCTTCTCTTCTCCTGTACACATGAATTGAAGTTCCAGTGCTAACAAATTCTTTTCCATGAACTTGGAGCCAAACAGTTCAGCTTTCTTCTTTATTAAGACCAAATCAATTAGCTCAGTTTGAGTTAACAATGGAGATTCCACACTGTTTACGGGCCACTGAAACTCATTGTCTCTTGACATATTATCCAGATTTTCTTTTTTTTAGTAATATAAATGCAACAAAAGTAGAAATACGTAATCCAAATGTTTCCTTGATTCCCTCCATACCTTTGGAATGACAAATCTAAAGGATGCTTTCTCATTTTTGACCATTTTCTATGGCACCAAAGATTTGTTCTGATCATCACGTTTCATTCCAAAATATAAGAAATACACATTTCTAACTAAGTCTGTAATTCTGTTGATGATTTTAATCACAAATTAGCCACAAATATAACAAAAATTGTCAGGACTATTCTTACAACTACGACCAATCATGACGGAACACTTAATCAAGTATAGCAGCAATGCAAACACATGCACCTCGAATAAAACAAACACAGTACTGCTTATCAAATGTAACTCTTGACTGTGAAACCGCCACGCCTATCAATGCTTGGTAGTCAATCACAATGAAGAAATATTTTACCAAAGAGTATACTACCCTCCTTGTCATCCTAATACTTTCTCATTTTAACTTCCTGCATCTTGTATGTTTCTAGACTCAGAGCCCCATTTGCCTAGCTATACAGAGAAAATATTAAAATGTGAACAAATGGTAGTGATACAGCATTTTTAATGTTATTTTTGGAATCGGCACTCTTAAAATGATAAGAATTAGGTAAACCTATCCAAAAAGTTTTTTGGTCGTTGGCCTGTGTAATTATGTTTGCCACGAATTAGGGGCTGGTGATTATGATAGGGGCTATATTGACAACAAATTTTATTTATAACTCCTGTAAAATAAATTTGGGAACTTTAATGTTATTTTTACATTATTATTATTATTTTTTTTTTACATTTTAAGAATGTCATCTTTCTAAAAATGATTAAATTAGTGTAACTGATTTTAATAATTTCATTCTACAGTTTTAAAACCAACAGCAATGGGATAAAAAGGTACTTCAATAGGATTTTGATGCTTTTAATCTTCAGTAAGTTGTGATGCTAATTAGTACTTCTTCTGTCTTCAGAATTCCCAAAAGAAAAGGGATCATGTTAATTTAGAAAATTCTGAAGAGTCTGGATCAAGGAAAAGACCTCGCCTAGATACTACTGCTACAGGTAGTTCTCCATAAACTGGTTTTCATGTGTTCCATATCAAATGCTGGTAAATTGATGTTTCTAGAATGTTAAATAGTTGACAGAAATCAAAAATCATTGTTCTGTTTACTTATTGGTGTTTCTTAAATATTGTTGTATGGTTTGAATGGACATCATCATTGGTTTGAATAAAGTTCAGTGACTACCTCAGAATCTGTTGTTCAAGTGAATTGAAAAGTAACTGCTAAGATATGTGACAATAGTTGCTTGAGTTCATTGAACTGTTGAGTCAAACCTTCATGTGACCAGCATTATTGTTTTTTACTTTTAAGGTAATATTCATTCCTGTGCTACTTGCTTTGTTAACTTTCTTAAAAGTGTAGTATGCAGAAAATATTTATCAGTTGTGAAGTGGATAACTAAAAGCATTAAACATCATACTATTGAAAATGCAGTTTAATTATAATGATATTTTGTTCTGGTACGAATTCGATTTTAGGTTCATGCATTATCATTCTATTTATTCAATGCATTAAAATTGTATTATTTGATTGACAAGAGTTCAGTACAACTTTCTTTCAACTTTGTCATTCAAACAAACGGTTTTACGTTACTCTTTAAGAAGTAAATTGGAAAGAAAAACTGAAAGTAAATTGTGTTTTCTATCATCAATTCATTTTGCTTATTTTATGTTCAAAATTGAATTGACTATGGCAGCATTGTAGTATGGTCTAAGAAATATGCAGATTCCAGTAGGAGTCGTGAATATCAAGGTATACACAAATCGTTTCAGTCACATTAATTTTAATGTCGTGATAATTATAAGTACTTAGAAGACTTACTTTCCTCTGTGTACATTGAAATAATTCCCTATGTTGCTTTATGTGATTAAAAAAGATTCAAAATCAATATGACCAGTGGTAGTAATGTAAATGTTCCGTAATTTTCTGTATACTTACCAGCTAAATCTCTTCCTAAAATAAAAACTGAATGTCAATTTGGTGAACTGTTTGGAAAGCAGGAAATGTTCGTCATTGTTGAGGAATTATGAATGGTGTTCAGGGAATGAGTGTCTTAAAATTGCACAAAGTGTTGCTTTAATGTGGCATGATTTGTTACAATACCTATATTTTCTTGTTTTGGAAATTCTAAAGCAGATGAGTATTTTCGGTATGTGTTGATACTTTAGTCATCGAAAGAAATTCATGTTCTTCACTGGATTTGTTGCTTGGTTCAGATATGAGTAATCACCATATTATCTGGTACATTCTTAGTCCATTACATTATTTATTAGCTGTGTGTGACATAGCATTGTTTTGATGTTGTTAGGCTGTATTTTGTAAACTAATATGTACCATGTATAAATACTGAGATTTTATTTGGCATTTATGATTTTTATTTATGTTTATATAGATATGTATGAGAAGTTTTGTGAATAATAAAATGCCACTGTAAATTTTTTCCCCTCTTTGTTGTTCTGATAATATATTTTATTACAGTATAATTTTATGATTTAAACCAAATGAAAAATCAACATTAATTTATATAAAAAAATCTTGCTGATTAAACCCAGTGTTGTCCAGGTATTTATTTATGCTGTGCCTGCTCCCTAAAAGCAATCCCTGTCAGTAGCACTGCCACCTCGAGTCAGTGCCTGGTATTGTGAGTTTGCAGCAACACATACTGGGGAGTAATCAAATTTGGAGCTGAAAACTAGTATCTTTTTTCTCAGCTTCTCAAAAGTATTTATGCAAAATTTGCAGCAGTTGCTTCATTTGTTTAAAAGTTGTTGAACACTCCCACGTTCATTAATTTTTATATATAAAGATTTGTAGTGAAAATTTGTTATTTTTCGATTAAGCTTCAACTTCTGATTGTAGATTAACAGTATTTTACATTTAAATTATGCAAAATCCAAAGATTAAATAAAACTACATTAGGACTTGGGTAATTCAGATTGGATCAACAAAAAATTTCAATTATCAGAACCTTCTAAGTAGAGTAGATCCATCTTTTTGGTTTGGTTTAAAGTGCAATAATTACCTGAAATGGTCATACTATCAATAAATGATTATTGAGAAATGTTAAAACTTGGTTACTTACAGAAAAAAGGTTACTAGTGCAAAAGAATACCATGTATTAATATTTAAACAATTGCAAATATGTAGGAAAAAAATTGTACTCACAAATATACAGCAGATTGTTCATTATGTAAAATTGAAGTTTTTCAAAGAATTGCCAGATGTCTGAACAGTGTTTACGAAACTTGTGACTTGCATATGTATTTTATGTTGATGTAGGATACCACACCCGAAAACTTCAAGTTAAGGAAGATAAACTTTAAATTGTCCAGTATTCATTTTCATTGATTAGATATGAATTTCAAGGGACTGACACGAATTTTCAAATTAATGACACATTGTAGTAATGAAACTTTAATTATCCAAGTCCCAGTGTAAAGTGATACAAAGAAAAAAGGTGCTTTGTGAAGACTTTGTACTGTTATTGTCTTAGTAGAATGTTGTCCTGTAACTCATAACAACCACATTTCGGATGAAATTACAAGTTGTGTAAAAGTGCAGAAACAAAGCTGTTATCTTTACTTGTGTATGCGAATAAAAGGAAGTTTAAAGATTGGCAGGAGATGTGAAGCAGAAGCAGTAAAAACATGTGTGATACATCTTTCAAAGGAAAACATCCATCCCAGTGGTGTCTGAAACCGCCAGCTTATTAAGATGGGTTAAACTCAAGTTCATGGGCTCTTCAAAACCCAATCGAAGCTATGGATTTTTAAGGGCGGAAAATCCTTCATACGTATTCCTTTGGGGGTGAAGTAAAGCAAGTTGTCCCATGTAGGCTTACTGCATATAAGAGATCCACAAGCCTAAAAGAAGCTCCTGAGAAAAATTCAGTTACTTGATTCGAGTAATAAATCATTGATAGTGCTCGTCCATTCACTATTTTACCTAACTTCAGTGCCAACTGGCCTTCACAAGCTAGAGAGGAGGTAGGAGAGATGCGAAGAGTGATCCTTCCATAATTATTGTAATGCGTTCTTTGAGTTCGGTGGTTCTAAACGTTCACTGTAGTTCAGAACAAGTATTGTGTAGGTATTGTGTTAATCCAGTGTTTAGGTCAGGTGTCAAATTGAAAATGTTCACTTTCAGGGAAAGTGATTAGATTAAAAATTGAATGTAACAAATAAAATTGAACACAAAGCATCAGTTCGATCAAGGTTTTGGTAAATAAAAATTGAAGTTGGGAAAACTCAAGTGTATGATATCTTAAAAACAAGACAAAATCAAGGATGAGTGGTTAGAAGACATTTTTATAGCTGTTGCCACAATATTTACGTGGATCTAAGCGAATAGCCTATGCCTAAATTATCAGATGAATTCATGTTTCTATAAATATTGAAGAAAATAATATTTCTTTTACTTTTTATTGACTTGTTTGTTTATTAGACTTTGTGTTACGTTTCTGTAAGTATTTTTCTTTGTCTCACTCAGGATGTCTTTGTTTCTTTCAAATGTAGATTTTTAGGTGAGAAAGTACTTATACAACCTATTCCACCTTTGTACAATTGCGATTTCTGAATTGACAGTTTTTATTGCAAACCTGTACAAGATGGAAGAAAATATTGGACCCAAATGATTCCAGCTTAGACAGGAATTATTGTAGTAGTTTTTGCATATTTTAAATGAAATATGGGCAGTTTTAAAAAATTTTCTAAACTGTTCAAACTTTTTCTGGATTATGCTAAGTGCATTATCCTCACATTAAGTTTTTAAGATAGTTTAAAGATAAATGACATGACATAAGCTCTCTGTTGATGTGTTCTTTTGATTTTCAAAAAATTGTCTCTTGAAAAATTGCACCAAATTTTTTAGTGAAAATTTGCATCTAGGACCAGGTTTTATTCTCCCATAATATTCTTAAAGTTATATTTCAATATTTCTTTTAATGGATCAAGAAAATGTGAAAAATTGGCTTTGCTGGGCCAGCGGATAGCAGCTAGGGAGAGCGTGGGGCAAAACTGAAAAGCTTGCTCGGAGTAAAGAGATTAGGCTCCTTAACTACCACAAGAAAGTCTGCCATTCTGTAGCACCACTGGTTTTATTAATGTTATTATTATGTATTTGATGGTGTTCATATTTAATATCATTTCTTTGAGAAGAGATTGTTTTTGAGATTAGGCTTCTAACTACTTCAAGAAAGTTTATGCCTTTTTGCAGCACCACTAGTTCTATCATTTTTTCAGTCCTTTTGATGCCGGTGTTTGTATTTAATAAATTATCTTGGAGATGAGATTGTATTTGATTTATTTATTCAAAAACAGTAAAAACTGAATGTGACTTACGGGGAGAAATAAACAGCATGTTTTCTTGGGCTCCAAAATCTCCTCCCAACTTTAATCTTAAATGATTGAATAATGAATATATGTTTCAAAAAGGGAGGTAAGCAACATTTGAAAATAGACATTTTTGCTCCGAGTTACAGAAAACTTATTTGCATCAGCAAATGAACTGCAAATTTGACATTTTTGTATTTCTAGCAAAATAGTAACATAACCCCAGCTCTACTCCTACTGCTACTAGCAAAAGGTGAGCTCAACATAATATGCACATAGTGAAGCTATCTTTATGCCCAGATGCAAAATGAGAGGCCGTCTCAGCATGTGCTCAATGGATCAGGGAAATGGGAAAAATCCCTGATTGAGATGAGGTCATTGATTCAGAAGGTGAAGTACATTTCTTGTTACTGGCGTATTAAGTCTTTTTAAAAATTATACACGACAAATGTAAACTAATATATATAAAAGTTAATTTTTATATATCATTGTTAATTTTTGTGATGGTCAGTATAATCTCCAATTGTTTAGAAACAGTTACACAGCAAAAAAGATTTTACTTGAACATAAATTTCTGTACTTATATTAATTGTTTAATGTTATTGACAACGTGTTGTAAAGTAATGTTCATGCATTACATGTGGATTTCTTGTAATAATCTGTTGATAAGAACCCCTGATAAATGTAATTTCTACATGTGTTGTAATTATAAACATCAATATTAAAATGACAAAAATATGTTCCCCCCATTACGTAACTCTGTTTTGACAATAACTACAGATTTATAAAATAGACACGGCAATAGTAAGATTCTAAGCTGAATTAAGAGAGGCTTATATTTGTGTCAACATAACTGTTCTTCCATTTTTAATGGATGAGGGCATATCATTTACATGTCAAAGAAAGAAGATTGAACCTTGCTCAATTGGCAAAAAATTGAAAAGATAAGTAAATAAAATTTTTTCATGCTAATAAGGTATTTCTACTCTTTGGGATTAATATTTAAGGCAAGAATATATCCAATCTTGGGCACATACCAAGCGATCAAGATATCAAAAGCTTTCAAAATATCTAAAAATATTCCAATAGATGCTTCATTTGGTCCATCAAAGCAACATCTTTAAAGAGAAGTAAAAATGGCTGTTTCCATGTATATTGATTTTCGAGATCATGTTAAGTGTTTGAAAATACTTTGAAGTTCCTGAGAAAAGTTTTCGTTCATATATAGAAGTCACTTTATTCTGTTTTAGATAACTGACAAGAGAAAAATTGATGAATAATTTCTGGTTTTATTTTTGTTGCCTTTTTTATTAAGGGGCTTAATTTTTGCTGTTTTGAAGATTTCTGGATATTTGTGTGAAAGGGGCACAAATGTTTAATAAAAAATATCCAAAAATTAGTCTATACCAACCAAATATTTATCTTGTGTTTACTAATTATGAGGATTTCATTGAAAGAAGTTTTGAGAAAAAACATCAAATTAAAAATTTGTTGTGGATTGTATGATGTTGAATTTTGTGATTGTAGACCCTGTGCAATTGTCAAAAAGTGATGTTTGAAGACATTTGCAACTTTTGTCAGATTGCTGGTCTCTCTGTCATTATCCTTTAAAATAATAATCTCTACAAAGTTTCAAGATAATGTGGCTGTATTTTTTTGCTATTCTATATTGCATTAGTTTTGTTATTAGCGTTCAAAATATTCTGATCATATTTCATTACTTTTGCTTGTGCTATTCCTTTTCAGAAAATATTTTATTTGCAGAATAAGACAAAAACTCATGATTAGTTACAATGTTTAGAAACGAAGTAATGTGTACTTTGTTTCTACATGATGTTTGAATTCCTTGTGTTATTGTAGTATTGCTTCTCTGTGAAATATTTAATTTTCTTTTTTATAAGAAAGGCACATGTGAAATAAAAGCTTTGAAAGAAAGAAATTTTGTTATTTACACAACAACAATAACTGTGTCCCATGAAGCAAGAAGTCAATAAATAATTTTATTTTACATTTGTCAAATAATCTACACTTACATTTGTCTGTTTTCAAGACACTGGAAATTGTGAGAAATTGTACATCATATCACTGCAACTGCACCAGTTTGTTTTTTTATCTATAGTAGCTTTGTTAATTGTGATTTGTTCTATTCTTTCTTTTACTTAATATCTAAATTGAAAAGAGCAGCATAATTAAAATGAGTAGCTGCTTGTTTTTACTAAATTTGCCTTGAAAATGAATGTTAAAGTGTGCACAAACAATAATGGATTCAAAAGAGCGATTACAAATTTTATTGAGTTATTTCTAGATTTACGAAAAAAATGAAGTAATGTATAGCTCACTTTGTTGGAGTTCTGTAGAGTCAAAGTAAGATCATTCTGAGTGTAAGAAGATGTATAACTCATTTCAAAAACATTTTTTACTGAATATGGATTAAATTCTGACAACGTAGAATCGAGATACTTTCTAATGTATATTCATGAACCTCCACGTGTGGAACTTTTTGTTTCACATGCTCAGTAGTAGGATTGTAATGACTTAATTATAGCTGATAATACTGCTCCAGTGGATTTAGTTTTATGTAAATTGGTGATAGCATACATTGAAAATAAATGTGAACTTCGAATGTATGTCATTGCATATGTTTAATGCAATAAGGGGGAATAAAAAGTACTATTTTCTTTGATTTTTTTTCAAGTAACTAAAGGATGGAGGTTTTTTAGATCAGTTCCTTTTCTGGTGTTGACGATATAATAAAACCTTTCATAAAGTTGTGTTCGGGAGGTGTGTACCTTTGTTATGCAACACAATTAAATGGAATTTTAATTGATAGTAACAGACTTATAATGAAAGTAGTGGTGCTAGTACAGAGTCTTTCTCACACTAGTTTTCTCATCTTAACTTCATGCTGGCTTTTCAGTATTGCACCACCCTCTTCCTAGCTACCTATTGGCACCTTAGGTATGTTTTTCATATTTTCTCAATTTTTTGTTCCTTTAATTATCATACATTTTATTGTGTAACACAAATAAAATTTATACAAATTGTTTTTACTGTGATATAACTTATTTTTTCTGCTTGTAAATGGGGGGGGATGTCGCAAGCGTTATGTAATTGCTTAGAGGGGTTACACCAAATTTGCGATACACTGTACAGTTTTCGTGCAGATTCTCCTGCAGTTTCTGTACAGAAACTTCAAGATCCCAAATTAGAAGTATAAAAACCAAAAGTCGCGCGTACGTTTTCTGCACGAATCGCCACTACGGAGCCTAACGAAAAACAACTGAACTGCGACGTCCGACTACTTTCAGTGAGTATATCTGTACGTGCGTTCTGGGTGTGATGTTTATTTAGTATTAATTAATCCTGAGAAGCATAGAGAATAAAAATAGGAAGACAGGAATTGGGGAAAAAGAAGTTTATCACAATATATCACTTCACACAATCGCGTATTGACACACCTAACCGCAAAATCGAAATGACCGATAACCGTTAAGGCGGCTCCAGAGAGTATACTAATGGGCGGCTCCACACATTCGGTATCCCGACATTCGCCGAGCAGCGAGCTACTTACTGCTCGCCCAATTCCGTGCAGCTGATTTGTTCGGCGAATGTTCTCTCCCTTTGATGCGTACAGCATGTGCCATTTCTATTCGTACACCTGATATCCTTTTCAATAAATACTGATTTTCGTTCTTCGGTATTGATATACTTTAAAAACAATTTTAGGAACGCTTCCTTACAAGAAAGTTATTGCATGCCCTAAAATGGTATTTTTTTTCGCAGTATCAGGCATAGAAAATATAGAAGTAAAAAGGTCACTAAATTGATGCACCTGTTCTGTTCGTACAATCCAGTTACAATGTACAAAACTGTGTATAAATGGAGAATTTCACACGAACTTCGAGTTAGTAACTGTCTGTGCAAAACTCTAAGAGCAAGTGACCTTGAGTACTTCACGCTGGTTTCATCTCCTAGAATATGAGTAAGCGAAAAGAATTCGGTACTTGTTTGAAAGAAGCAGTGGCGGAGCTTCCTGTTTAGGCTGCAAGGCGGAACACGAATTGCACTGGCAACTATGTTTGAGCGCGTCGGATAGCGACAGGCAGTTTCAAGCAGGTAAATTGTTGGGAAGTATAGAAGGATTTTTCTAAGAATGAGCCAAAGTGACAGCTAGTGTTGGCAACATAATTGAAGGTTCTGTGGTCGTTGTGTCTTTGAGCCTATTAGACTCCCTTCCTGCATTCGTTTGCAGTTGGCTAACTTGTAAATGACTTCCACGCTTCCTTTTGTGATGACAAAAATAAAAGACAAAACTATAGAGCGCCACAAGAAATAATTGAAATTAGGAAGTGCAGTTTATGTTCTCTTCTGTAAAAAAATCTCTTTTTCTATAAACATTACATTGAATTTACTTTTTCTGTTTTAAATATTATGTTTATTTTAAAACCGAGACTTGAATGTGAGGCGCGTACTGGTGCACGTTATGGCTATTGCGCTGTGTGTGTCGAGCTGTGATTAAGAGCTTTCTATTTATATTCGTGGCAGTTTTTTTTACTGATTGTGAGAGCATGTTAAGAGATTTTCCACATACGTAATGAAATTTAAATTTTTCCCGAACTCGCGTACGTGCATATACATCAGCGAAACTCTTAGACTTCTGCTTAGGGATGTTTTCACAGGAGCCGTAAACACTTTACGAAGAGGCGTGACTGAACAGCTGTCGCGGCGGAGGGATATTTCTTTGAATTACTTGTGATGTTCACTTGTTTAGCGAACTGTCGCTAATTCTTAGGAAAATCCTTCTATACGCTTAATCCATTCTTCCCTAATGCCACTCAGAGGAGAGCATGTGACAGTCGTGGCCACGAGTTCAAACGCTTGCTTGGTGTCGAAAGAATATTGTATTGACAAGAACAGTGATTTCTTTAATTGTTTAAAGTGAAATAAGCTTGCCATCTAAAATATACATTCAGGTAAATTAATAGTAAACTTTGCTTGTTTTAGTTTCATGACAAATATGCTCCAGAAATATACATGTGGTATACTTTTCCGTTTAAATAAATATTAATAGGCTATAAATTCCAGATTCGCAGAACAAATGTTTGTTGTTGTTGTTATTATTATTATTATTATTATTATTATTATTATTATTATTATTATTATTGATTCGATTCCCGGTCGAGGCAAAAATAGAGTTGCAGCTTTCCTTAAAAAATCGTCCCAGTTTCTGTGGCTGTGTGGCGAAGAAAAGCTCAAGCAGGCGGATCTTGCTAGTTATGGTGAAGAGTATACGTCATGTTCGCCTCATGTCTCTCCTACCCCCAAGCATGGGAATTTAAATAGACCAGGCATGGGGGACCCCGGATGCTGGCCGGCGAAATCGGACTACCGACTCAATAACGCCAAATACATTATTATTGAAATAATGTTACTTTAAAAATAAAAAGTCTCGAAAGAGCGGATCAGAAGTCAGTGAATAATAATCTATATATTTAAAAATAAGGTTTTCTGCCATGGCTTCGTTTAGAGCTCCTACTAAACCAATTAATTAAATCATTCTTTAATAGTACGATTAGCAATAGTCATTTTCTTTTCTTTTTTTTCAAAGAATGACTGCTTCATGGTGGCGCTGCTTGATGCTTTATTTTGATTGTTGAGATTTGTTTACAATTCGCCAAGGTTTTGTTTCAGTGTAATAATTGCATTGTGGTGTTGACAGTTTGCATGTATTTGCTTTTGTGGTGTATTTTGTAGAGAACATAAGGACAGTGAGTTCTGCTCGGTTGTACTGAAGTCGTGAAGTTAGTTGTTCACAGGTTATGTCGAATTCCAAGTCCTTGCCCACGCTCCCCAAAAGACCCAAACGTACATTAACTGGACGCAGGGAAAGAGAAAGTCAACGTAGGTGTCGTGATAGTGAGGTCATTTCGTTTTCTGTTGGGTCATTGTCTGTGAAATGTCAGTGTTGTTCTTATTTGTACTTCATATGTGAGAGAAATTCTGCAAACCAGTTTATTCTATGTTGCTTAAATGGGAAAATAGTTTACCTTCGAGCAATATGCCAGAAGAAATCAAACAGTTGCTTATAGGAGATGATGACACATCAAAAAACTTTAGAAATAATAACCGTCAGTATAATAGTGCTCTTTCCTTTGTCTTTTGGTAACCGATATTGCATTACCACCTGGTCATGGGCCATACGTGTTCAAAATTTTGGGAACTCCACAACACAGAATATCTTCGTTATACCCTGAAGATCCAAACAATGCAACATATTGTGAACATTAGTCTGGGAACAGTATTTTACATTTATCTCAGAGCTCTCCGTCAAACTTTGACGGGTTCTCACTAGTCACTGATTAAACTGTCAGTGAAAGATAGTCACTGGTTGACGATATATCACAGCATTGCTCTTCATCCCATTTATCTCCACCTGAAGAAAAACTGTTTTGGGAATTCCCCGCAAACGAATACGAAGGTTAGTTTAGCAATCGGTAAAGAAGAAAAGGAAAATATTTATTGTGAAGAATTGGTGTCAGAAACAAGCAAACCTCATAAAAATATTCAAAATCTCTCCACTTGCTAACAAACAAGCTTTAACTCCCTTGTGAACATTTGCTATAACCCGATGTAAAGTTTCTTCGTCAGTCATGCGAATCGCTTCCTTGATGTTTCTTTGTAGCTCTTTGAGATCAGCAGGCTTCTTCGCATAAACTTTACTTTTAAAGCATTCCCAACGATAAAAATCCGGTGGGGACAAATCAGGCGTACGAGGGGTCCACAAACCCTGTGAAGTCATTCTGTTCTTAAGAAAAAACTCTTCCAGAAAGTGTATTGTCTACTTGACAGTATTTATTTAGTCAAAAACTGTATGTGACGTATGGGGGGAGAAAATCATCAGTATGTGATGTTCCATTCTGTTAAAAACAAAAATTTCTCTCATACTTTTCAAGGTGGGATACAAAATTTGTCAATATATTCTGATACCTCTCCGCCGTTACTGTTTCTCTGAAAAGCAACAGACCAATTAATCTGCGTCGATAAATGACACACCGGACTCCAATATTTGTTTAATGCAACAGTCTCTCTACTGTTTCCCATAGTCTCTCGGTACCCCAGAGTCTACTGTTTTGCTGGTTAACATATCCATCCAGAGGAAGCCAAATCTCATCACTAAAAAAGTCTTTAGCGAGTGCAAGTCCTTCGCTGGCAATTCGCCTTAGCCCATTGCAGTAATTCAAGCGAGCAACCCGATCGGGAACCTTAAGTTCTTGAGATGTTCACTGTTTAAATGCACTTTTTTTGCACAGTGCGTATTTACCTTTGAAAGATTACATTGATGCTGAAGCTTAACCATTTTTTAGGGAAGTTGAAAGAACATCCCGAACTTCCTCTAGTATTCGCTGCGTGAACACTGTGTTTGGCTATTGCTTTTCCGATCAAACACGCTTACTGTCTCGAGATAGCATTGCACTAACCGAAATACGGTACTCTTGTTCGGAATGGTCTCAGTATATTTTTTCTTTGCCTGGCACTCTTTGAAAGATTGCGTTCGGAAATACTCCACCACAAATTTGCGTTGCTCTATGCTGAGGCGCATCGTAAGTTAACTTCAAAACAGTAAATGAAGACGCAGCTTGTTTTGCTTTGAGCAGGTGTGACGCAGACCACAGGAAGAGCTCGAGTAAAAGGAAGGGGGTGGTGAGATAAGGGATTGTCGCAGATGTGTAGTAAAGGATCTGTCCCAGAAGCAGTGTTGCAATACTTTTACTTTTCTCTCAGAGCCTCGAACAGTGGGGTTGCGTTTTAAACTGATCACCCGGTATTTTAAGTAAAGCAAAAAATGCTTTTCATTAAAAAATCACTTTATAATGTATTTATTGATCATTTTCGAATGATCAATCGCATGATTCGTCTGGTTTTGTAGGTTTGTACTTCCCGCTTCAATTGCGAACTTACGCGAGAGAGAACGAAGGCTCTGTCTTTTAGGAACCTTCAACGCATGCGCAGAACGTGTGCCTGCAGACGAAGATATTAAAGAGTTTGCGCCCGCCTTAGCGGACCGACTATCGATCTTCTACTCGTGCGCAGATGCTCAAAAGTGATGCGAAACTTAAATTGCGCACGTGGAGAAGATCTATAGTAACCCACTCCAGATCAATCGGCTAGGACTAGGTATTGTACTGAACTCCAAGGTGAGCGGGGGGATCGAGGGCGGTGCAGCGCTGTGTCATCCCCTACTATATCTCCGTGACAACCCTGGCGCCCCAGTAGGATGTCTCGTTGTTGGACTCCATGGTGGGTGGGGAGCACGGAGACGAATTACCATCCATCGTATGGATATTCAACCACCACCCCTACCTCTCACAAGGAAGAGGCGATATTATGAAAAAAAACTGCCGATTTTAATCTCTTTCGGTAGAGAAGAGGAGAAACCGCGATTTCTTATGTCGTCCGTTGAAGAAGAAAAAAAACGTTCAAGAGTGTCTTGCGCGATAGAAAAGACTCAGAAAGCTCCAAGCGGTCGTGTCAAAGGAACGGTACCATTCTTTTTGAAGCGGGCGCCGAGGAGCAGATCGAAAAGTTAGCTAAAACTAAGCAGATTGCCGGCCTCCTGGTGGAAATGACCACTCACCCTACACCTTAACCTCTGTAAGGGAGTGGTGGATGATTTCGCGTCTGAAAGCGAAGAGGAACTTCTATCTTTCTTTAAGAGTCAGGGAATAACGGAGGTGTTCTGGATCAAGACAAAGGAAAATTGGAGAGAGATCCCCACTCCCACTCTATCCTGACTTTTAATCTCCTTTCTCTCCCAAGTAGGATTGGTTGTGGTTTTCATAATCTCCATGTGCGGCAGTATGTGCCAAACCCTCTGCGCTGCTTCAAGTGTCAGAGGTTTGGCCATACTCAACAACGATGCATGGCAGAGGGCCCTGTTTGCGCAAAGTGCGGAAAATCCACGCATGATATGGATCCCTGCACATCTCTACTTCGCTGTGTTAACTGTGAAGGAGACCATGCGCCCAATTCCAACAGGTACTCTATCAATCTGAGAGAGAGAGATTCAAAAGATCAGAATGACGAAGAAAAGTGTGTGAAGAAAGTGTCCTTTCCTGAGGCAAAACGGCGATACCTTGTGAAGAACCCCGTAGATCTCTGGTGTTCATTCTCGAGTATTCTGGCCAAGACGATGAAAGCAACAGTAAGTTGTCATACTTCACATACTACTCGTCCAGTTGTTAATCACTTCAGTTGCCAGGTGTCTTCTGTAGATTTCCCTGAAGAGATATCGCCCCTACAAGGCGATAAAACAATAAGTCCCTCCAATACAAAACACTCCCCAGGAAATCTTCTCAGGCGAAGTAGAAGCCCCAAGAATCTACTCAGCCCCGCATGAAGGATGATGGCACTCGGACCTCTGGCCCGGACTCGCTTAAAACTGACCAATCCTCCAAACCCCGAGCTACCCCGACTCCTGAGACTCGCTCTGAGCGATCTTAGCCTGTCGTGCAGTGCTCAGGAGGAGTCTGCCTCAGAGGAAGCCACCCTCAGCCGAGATGGACATTCGCCCCGACGGGCAGCAGAGGCGGAAACGGGAAAAGGAAAAGCAAAAGTCCTTAACTACCTCTTAAACACTTAACTACTGCCCTCTTATCCTGGGATCTCCATGGATTTTCTCTCCGGCGGGATGAACTAAAATTCATGTTGTCCCGCTACATGCCTTCAATTTTTTTGTTTACAAGAAACAGATCTTGTCCCACCACGCCTCTTGTCCTTTCCCTGTTTTACTCCATGTAGGGTTGATGTCGATGACGGCCTCCGTACTCACGGCGGACCCGCGATTTTGGTTCACGACGCGCTGCTTTCTACAGAAGTCCCTCTTCAGACGGACCTTCAAGCAGTGTGTGTGCAGGCATATCTCCCATCCCTCACACTCATATGTAACATCTATATCCTCCAGGACAATTGATGTCAGTCGATGACCTCCTAGGCCTAACAAACCAATTGCCCAGGCCTTTCTTGATTGTTGGTGACGCTTTTACAGCTCATAGCCGTCTTTGGGGTTCCTCTCGTACTTGTCAAAGGAGTGTCGGTTTGGAAACTGTCATCGGCACCACTAATCTGGTGATTCTCAATACTGGTGAACCATCACATTTCGCTACAACTACGAACTGGAGCACGGCTATTGATGTAGCCCTTTCAGCCCTTCACTCGCTACTGCCATGCAGTCGACCATATTAGATCTCTACGGAAGCGACCATTTCCCCACTATTCTTCACATCGATCAACTTCGCCGTGGTTATACTCGCCCTCCTGAATGGCTTGTGCAGTGTGCTAACTGGTCAACATTCCAAAATAATGTTACCCTGTCAGATGGTCCCTTCGACAATGTGGATGAAATGATTGCACATTTTAATAGCGCTACACTCTTTGCTGCTTCTATTGCCATTCAGAAATCAACCGGTAAACCGCGACCCCCTTTTGTCCCGTGGTGGAATGTGACCTGTTCTAGAGCGGTCGGTGCTCGTAAAAAAGCACTGGCACGACTCAAACATTATCCAATTGTGGATAACCTTATTGAATATAAAAGATGCAGAGCGAAGGCTAAGAGAGCAATTTTAGAGAGCAAAGATGGAGAGCATACGACTGCTCTCTCAATTGCCACACGTCATCACGCCTGGTATAGAGTAGAATTCGCTATTTAAAGGACACTCTTCACCAAATACGGGGCAAGGGCTCTTTAAAAATGGAGAGATAATCACTTATCCAGATGTGATTGGAGAGGAACTCGCCCTGTAATATGAACACATGTCTAGTTCGGTTAACTACACTCCTGAATTTTGGTCCTTTGGAATTTTCTTGCAGAGCGTCTGCCAATTACAACATCCCGTTATCAATGTCGGAATTGCGCTCTGCTCTCGCTTTGGCGAAAAGAACTGATCTCCAGGTTCTGATAAAATGCATAACTAAGTGATACAGCATCTTCTTGATGTGGCGATGCAATTTCTCTTCCACCTCTACAATCGCATCTGGGAAGAACCCACCATCCCTGCTGTATGGCGAGAAGCCATAGGAATCCCAGCTCTAAAGGAGAGAAGGATCGGTTGTTGCCATCGAGCTACTGTCCTCTCTCTTACCAGTTGCGTTTGCAAAGTGCTGGAGCAGATGGTAAATCAGTGGTTGGTCTGGACTTTGGAGAGCAGCTGTAAGCATCTGCTCACACCAATCCCGCGCGGATTCAGGAAACACCGGTCAACCCTGGACCATCCTCTCGCCTTGGTAACTGAAATGTTAACATCGTTCGTCCTGAGACAACACCTTGTGGCCGTACTATTGGATGTAGAAAAAGCGTACGACATCACTTGGAGGTACGGCATTTGGCGAATCTTGCACTCTTGGGAATTGAAAGGAATGCTCCCCTATTCCTCAAAAATTTCTTATCGAAAAGATCTTTCCGAGTTCGCGTCGGTTGCAAACTGTGTTGCAGTCACCCTCTTAAAACGGCATCCCCCAAGGATCGGTGCTAAGTGTGATTCTGTTTGCCATTGCCATAAATAGCATAGCGTCGGTCGTGTGAGAACCTGTAAAGGCATCGCTGTTTGTGGATGATTTTGACGTCTTCTGTTCATCCAGCCGTATCAGTGTGATCCAGAGGCAACTTCAACTGGTGCCCAACAAACTCCACGAATATGAGCACGTCAACAGGCTTTAAGTTCTCTCCTTCTAAAACTACTGGTGTGCACTTCTGCAGGATATACCACTTGCATAGGAATCCAGTCCTTTAGTTGGGAAGAAATCAGCTTTCACCGAATTTTCCATAATCTACCAGGTTCCTGGGGCTAACTTTTGACAAGTCCTTCACGTGGCGCGCTCATATCCGCTCACTACAAACCAGATGCGTTTAATCTTCTTCGTATGCTGAGTGGCGCGTCATGGGGAGCTGACCGCATTACCCTATTGCGATTATATAGATCACTCATGATCTCGACCTTGGATTACGGTAGTGAAGTGTATGGCTCTGCAGCCCCTTCCACTCTCCGACCCATCAACGGCATATACCCACGCTGATATCCGCCTCTCAACGGGTACGTATCGTACCAGTCGAATTGAGTACCTTCTAGATGCGGCTAGGGAGCCATCCTTAAAAAGAAGGCGAGATATTCTATTAGCGTCCTACGGTACAAGTGTCAGAACTCTTTAACCATCCTTGTCGCTGAATAATTACCCACCCTAAATATGAGTCCTCATATATTCTTCGAACATCGCTACCCTAGCCTCCAGGCATTCGATTGCAAAATATTTGGTGGAAACTTAATGGCGATCTTCTCACTCCTGTAACCCCCCCAAGTGATCCGATTCCCCCTTGAAAACTGCTCCGCTCCAATATTGATCTCAGACTCTCCAAACAAACTACTAGTCCTCTTGTTTACTAGACGCAGTTTCAGGAAATGAGAGAAGCCTATCCAGATCATATATTATTGTACTCTGATGGTTCAACGTACATTGACGCAGTGGTATGTGGTTTTTATTGTATCAGGGTCACCAAATCATATCGGCTTCATTCTCTATGCCGTATATTTACCGCCGAAGTGTATGTAAATCTCGAAACCCTAAAATACATTGAGTCAGCGTTTTTGCGGCGAGCAGTTCTCTGTTTTGATACTCTCCAGACCATGTGAGAATTACAAGGAATGAGCTGGCCGACCAGGCGGCGTAATCGGCGAAGCTGAAGGCTCGTATTGACATTACTTTTGTACAATTGTCTGATGTCAAGGCTTTTCTGAAACTATCCGTCTCTAGAGCGTGGCACACAGTGGCACAACACCACTTTTAAACTGAGTGCGATAAAATATTCTTCCTGGCGTTCCTCATCCCGTTCTTCTAGGCGTGAGGAAGTCATCTTATCCCGTCTTCGTATCAGGCACTGCCACTTCTCTCATGGTTTCCTCTTTTGAGGTAGGTGAAACTCCTCCCATCTGTGAGTAACGCAGACCGATTCTTTCTATAGAACACGTCCACATGCATTGTACGGAATATGTATGCAGGAAGACATAGCCTGGGCAACTCGCTGCAGGAGATGCTCGGGGGTGACGATTCTGTGCTCTCAAGACTTTTTTGTTTTTTGAGAGAAAGCGAAATGTACTATCTTATTTGAGAGATAAGAGCAATGTTCTATGTTTCTTGTCCCCTTTTCAGTCAGTTTTATGCTATATGATAAATTTTACGTCTTCGTTTTATAATACGTTCCTTTTGCCGTATCTTCTTGTGTATTTCTTGTTTATTTGAAATTCAAGCCCTCTTTTTAGGTAATGTACATGTTCTTAAATAGCAGTAAGTTTTGTGTGTGTGTGTGTGTTTTTACGAGGGTAGGAGGAAATCTTCAAAAGACACCATGCGGCCCGTACCACATGATAGTATGAGATTTTTACCCACTAAAACCAACCTCCCTTCTCCTCCATCCTCCCCGCGGAACCGCCGTTAGGCATTACATCGCGGGGAGTGGATTAGAGTGGCTTAGTCACAAGCCACTTCTCTTCGTCAAAACGTAGGAAGGATCAAACGAGGATCAATCGACTTCTCTTCTTTCCCTTTCTATTCTCCTAAGCTCAGCTATTATGGTCTGCGCATATGAGCTCACCGCATCCCAGTTGGTTTCTGAGGCGAGCATGCACCCAACCATTGCTTCGGGTGACAGCGGGTCGATCCCGAGTATACTCATAACGTGCCGTCGCTGCAGATGGTATCGCGGGCACTGGAAGAACACATGCTCGGCGTCTTCAACAGCAGGTTCACATAATGGACAGAATGGGGTATCCTCCAGCTTGAACCTGTGGAAATATGCCAGAAAGCATCCGTGTCCAGACAACAGCTGTGTTAAGAAGAAATTTACTTCGCCGTGTTTACGGTTGATCCACGGTGCAATGGAGGGAATCATGCGGTATGTCCATCTTCCTTTAATGGACTTATACCATCGATCCTGCCATTCGAGCAGTGTTGTCGAGCAGTCTGGGTTCTCCTCTTCTTTGTGATATCGCCTCCGTCTTTCCTGCGCCAAGATATCTACAGGAGGCATCCCCGCGATGACGCACACTGCAACGTTTGACACAGTGCGGAATGCACAAGCTACCCGCAATGCTGATAACCTGTACACTGACGTCATCCCTCGGATGTAACTATTTATCGACATGGAGTTGGCCCATACTGGGGCTCCATAGAGCAAGACGGACCTCACAACCAAGGCCAGAAGCTTCCGTTTCTCCTGACAGGGCCATATGTTGGGCATTAGTCTCGACAATGCTGCATTAATTACCGCAGCTTTATTGCTGGCGTACTTCAGGTGGTCAGCAAATGTCAGACGGGCGTCAATCATGAGACCAAGATATTTGATCGTGTGTGTGTGCGTGCGTGTGTGTATAAACAATATTGACGTGGACGCCAATTACCTCAGCAGTTGAAGCACCCTCTAAACCCCAATGAATCAATCAATCAACCCTCCAAAAGGGGTCTCAAGATTGTATGCAATATTTTCTTCCTCGTCGTTGACCTCTCTTCTCCCCTTACATAAGCTTATACAAACGCTCACACTCACGTAAACAAACACACCCACCACGGACTACTTTGCTCTTACATCTACTATACTTACGCTTTTCTAACGTGGCGGTTGAGGGTAGTATCTTAAAGATGGAATTCGGCACGACCTTTTGTGTCTTTCTTGATCCTGCCGCAAGATGTCGCATGATCGCGACCGTATCAAGCAGTGCTGCAGATCAAGTGACTCTAGCGGCAGGACTGAGAATGACTCAAAAAGTCGTGCTGAATTCCATCTTGGAGATAGTACCCTCAGCCGCCACGTTGGAAAACTCAAGTATACACTACCCCACATGTTGGCAGGCTAGAACTTGTCCCAGCTGGGGCAGACCTCCACTGAGGAAGATACTTGGAGAAATCCCACCAGCCGACATGTAGGTTTGTGCTGGATCTCACGTTCCAGCAGGGGAGAAACACTGATCAGGTTATAACATGCTCTACACCTATGGGTTCCACAACCTCATTAGTTGATCATTGGCAAACACTAAGTTATTAATCAATCAATCTAAAGTATTTTAACTTATTCTATGCCTGACAAATACAAAAATTGTTAAAAATTATTTGAAATTTCCTGCTTCAATTCCAAAAATTGTGACTCAAATTCACATATACGTAGAAACCTTCAAATTAATTTTTTTCCCTTCAGAAAAGTTCATTCTTTAGTGAAGTGATTTAATAATTTTCCAAATATCAATTAGCCAAAAAATATGTATTTCATGCAGATGCCTCCATCAATAACATTAATTGTTATAAAAATTTATAAAACTATTTTAATTTTGAAGCTTGGCATGTTAATATATGACAATACATCTCTAGAAATGTAGTTTTTGTCTGATTGACTATAATCTTTTATAACAATATTTCCTTAAGTTATTTATTGATTCTAAAAATTTTTCATCTTACCTAAAAGTAAACAAGGTGACCGATACGGATTTCACGTTAAAAATCTTTTTTTCTCTGAATTTTCATCCCTTGCAGTGGATTTCACAAGTTAGGAAGGATTTCTTGTAATCACAGACCGTAATTTTTACTGTTTGGAAAATTCAACAAACTTCATTTCATTATTCCACATAATTATTCTTTCTAAATGAAATGTTGGTGTTCAAATGTTGTAAATTTGTGGACTCTTAAATGTAAACTATCATTGTTTTAGTTTTAAATTGTTAACTGGGTTTTGTCAGGAAGTTTTTGTTCTTTTCATGATTATTCAAGACATTTTCTGTCTGCACTTAAAATCAAAATTTGGCTTTTCTAATGAGGTTAAAAATGAAACTTCAATGTATTCTGTAAGCTTCATTGTACTTACAGATAGTCTCCATCTCTCCTCAGTCAACTGTTGATGATAATATTAAATGCTGGATAAATGGTAAAAGTGATAATTCCTGTATATCAATATGACGAAGGAAAGTCACATCAGAATATACTCATGAATTACTTACCTGTTTTCTAGATTAATTGACTCTTACAGTTCTGCTAGTCAAGTAATCTTGCTTGAAAACTAACATGTACTAAGACATGCTATTTCATGACAAACTTTGTCTTCTTACTGCTTATTTTTCCAATAATTTATACACCTGAATAACATTTAAAAGGATTTGTTGCCATGGCAAAAAAGTCTGAAATCTTGTCATTTCAATTACTTCAACCTCCACATTGAAACCTAACATTTCTTTCAAATACTACAGGAATGATGTAGAACACAAAATTTACAAAATAGTATTCAGTATTGGGGAAAACTTATGATGTATCATTATTGTAAAACTGAAGCTAATGTGTTAGATCAAAAAATCAGCTATTTTTTCATTCCCATTTTGTCCATTTTACAGGTCACGAGAACTTTCACTGATATCTCAAAAGTATAATTTTTGGTTCAACTATACACAAAATCTAGTACAATTTAATGAAAAAACATGTCAGTGGAACAATACCAATTTTGAAAAACACTGTAGATTGTGAGTTTGGGTAATGAATCATTAGTAATTGTGAAAGATATAAACTTGGTGGTTACTGCAGAAATTTTATGGAAATTCAAATGGATAGGAAAAAAGAAGTAATCTTCCTTAATAAAAACTATTATATAAAATATTTTTACTGTGGCAAATTACTTCAAACCCATCCTAGTGAAAGCTTGGTCTTTTCAAAATTATTTTAATAAATATTAGCAATATTTTCAGAAATTAAGCATGAGTGCCCAAATACTACTGCTTATGTTTAATAATACTTGCTATGTTTAATCAATAACTTAACTAGTGATGCTACAACAACACATGTACTTTCTTTATTTGAAACTGTTTATTTGAAAATTCAGAGTTCAACAAACCCTGAAAATTGGGAGCTATTTTTGAGATTTTTTAAAAATAAATTTTCTTTACTTCATGCAAAAATTACATGAACTCTATTTGTTTTTTAAAAAAATTTTACGTGATCTTATTTAAAGATCTAATTTTTTAAGACATTTCATTCTGGAAAAAAATCTCTTTTGTCAAAATTGTAGTTTTGAGATGTTAATTTTTTTGAAAATACAGAAATTGTTATTCACTGAAAATGAGTCCTGGACCAATTTTATAATAGTACCACTATTCAAGAAAAAATTAAAGAAAAACTTTGAAGCAATCTTGAGTAAAGAATTATTTAAAAATTGTGTATATTTGATGCTGAATTATGCAAAAACTACTCATATTTTTGAAATTTTATAATATCTTTGAAGCACAGATTTCATTAGGGGTGTCCATAAATTACATAATATTGACATTTTCTTAACATTCCGGTTTCCTAACGGTACAACCAAAATATTACTTCAAGAATATTAAAGAAGAGTAAAATGTCGTAAATAGAGATTTTCATTGAAAAATTTGGAGCTGTTTTTAAGAAAATGGCGATTAAGCATTACTATAAATGTGTAATTTGAAGCTCTTTTTGCAGGAATTTACTCAGTTTTAGAAGGTATTGCTCCATTCTCCATGTCTCCATGCTTAGAAAATCTTCAAAAAATAATAAAAACTTTATCACAATGAATAATAACATTTTAAAAAAAATTACATTTGTGTAATTTTTGAAAAAATAAAAGAATACACCAAAATGAATTTTGTGTCATTTTACAAAATGTGAAGAAAAAATTTGCAGCAATTTTTTAGAAAATGACGTTTGAGCCTTTCTGAAAATGGGAAATTTTGAGCTCATTTTAACAAAAAACTGTTTTTTCCGAGAAAAAGTTATATGACATTATTTAAAGTACATGAACTCATAATTACAATAATGTGAAGAAATTGCCTCTAATGCAAATATTACCGTCATGAGAGACAAGTAAAAAAAAGAAATTTGTATTAAAAAAACAAACAAAAGAATAGAGCAATATGGCATTTATGTCATCGTATAAGGTTTGTTTCGCAATATCCCTGCCAAGAATCTAAAGAAAAATTTAGAGCCGTTTTTGAGAAATTCTTGTTTTTGTAATTTTTTAAAATTGCAAATATTGCACACAGTATTGCATAAAAACTACTAAAATTTTCAAAAAAATTTGCATTACCTTAATGAAAGAACTATTTATGCACAACAAATTTCATTTCAAGGAAAAATCTCATCTTCAATTTTTAAAAAAAGTTGAAAATGGGACCTATGCCACCTTTGGAAGTTCTTACAAGAAATTTAAAGAAAAAATTTGGAGCCGTTTTTGAGAAAATTTTGAAAATGTCTGAGGGGGCTTCATGTAAAGTACCTCCAAATTTTAAAAAATGGTTTTCAAAATCTGGAAGCTTCATCTAGAGCCAGATCGATGAGGGATTCTTCAATTTGGAAATGATCATACATATGATTTAAGCGCTAGTAGTATTCACAGATGGATGGACGTTTTGCTTTCAGTTGGTTTTTCGTCATCAAAGGCCCACAAAACTGGGATTCTGGTTACACCATGTGTTAGAGAATTTGTTTTTCTTAATTTATCAACTGGATTTATCCACTTTCTTATTTTCAGATAATTTGCTGTTTTTTCACGCACATTACCTAACTTTCTCCATATTACGTATGTACATATACAAGAAAGTAAAAATAAATTATATAACAATGAAAACGATTTTTTATTAATTTTATTGTGTTATGTATTAAAATTAATGATAATTAAAGTGAGAATTAATTAGCAATGCTGACTGCACCTAACAATAAGATTTGGGGACAATTTTTACATAAAAAAGAAAGAAGCATTGGTGAGAAAATTTCTGGCAGGGGCACATGTTGTAGTAGAAGATGCATGGATGTGAATCTACTGCATCAATTTAAATGTATTCTAAATTATAGCACAGATTAGTTTCAAATATTTCCTTCAAAATTGAAGATTTAATCAATATACCATTGATGAAAATATATTTTCAATTATTGAAACATTTATACTTCATAACTTCTTAATTTATTTATATTTTTAATTTAATTTTTTTTAATATTTTAATGCTTTAGTGTAAGGCCGAATAAATTAATTATTGCAGCAAATATTGAAAAATTAAAAAACCATATCAGCATAAACTTAACTAACATCCATGTAATGCAGTGTAACACTTCTCAAACCCCCTCCCCATCTTTAGGGTTATGTAATTTATGGACGACTCCTTAAGGGAAAAAAATTCTATCTTCAATACTGTAGTTGGAGGAAGATGCTGAAAAAATTTGAACTTTTGCAATTTTCAAGAGTTCAAAGAAAACGGGATGTGTGCCATTTTTATAAGCTTACTTTGTTCTATTGAGAAAACAATGGAAAAAACACAAGAATCCATTTTAGAGAAAATTTTGAAAATATCATTAATGCTTTATGTTAAGTACCCCCCAAAAATCAAAATATCCGTTTCAAATTTGGAGGGCCTCGAGTTTGGCGAAATTGATCGGGAAATGTGAATTTTGGAGAAAATCATCTGAACAGGTTAGGTGATAAGTGTTGATCACAGAGAGACATTTTGCCATAAACCAATTTTTTGGTATATTGGACCAATAAAACGGGTTCTGACAAAATAATATATGAGAGAATGTTATTTACTACAATTAGGAATAAGGATGATCCACCTTTTTGATATTACAGACCACAAAAAAGTTTTTTCTGTAGAAAAATTGCCACTTTTTGCTAGAGCATTACAATGCTTTCTCTTAGTAAGTAAGTAGGATGGAAAGAAGTAATAGTAGCATAAAGTAAAACATCATTGGGGAAAATAAATTGTGGCATCAATTTTTGTTTCCTTTACTTAATGCAAGCAAGATAAAAGACAAGAATATTCCAAGTAAATATTGACTGATTAGCTGGTTATCTTTCTGCCTTTCACATCAAGAAACATGATTAAAGCATATTTTATTGATTGCATTTTAGTTTCCTCAAAGAAATTGAACAAAAGAGTAAAGTGTGTTGCATATTATTCAAAATGTTTGTCTTATTTGAATCGAAAATTGTATTATAAAAATTGATATTCTACCTTTATTACTGTGAGTGTGTCAGTTTTAAAATATTCTGCTGTCAATTCTCTATGTAATAAGCAGGTGAATAGTAGCTTAAACGTTTTATTTCATTTCTCACTTATATATGTCAGTAGGCATTTCTTCAATTCAATGTTATGCAATTGAAAGACACTATTGGCTCTTTTTGTTAAGCTTTTAAGAGTATTGATATTTCCTTGGAATAATTTCTTTGATCTGGGTAAACACTGGATACACTGAAAACACTTAATATACTGGAGAAACTGCATTTGAAAAATTGTTTTTAAATAATATATTAGAAAAATATTGTTCTGACTTTATAATTTTTCCAGTTTTGTTCTCTATCATGAAAAGGATCCTATCATTTATGGTCGGGTATTCTCAATAAGTCCCTGGAAAAAGTTCCAAAAGTCATGTAAAATGCAAATTTTACTGCACCTACTAGTTTTTGAATAAATTAGGTGGAAAAAATTTTGCTGTGGCATGTATAGAATCTGTGTTTTTCCTGTACATTATGAAACAATTCATATTTAATTGGAGCAGATACATTATGTACTCTTTGTTTACATTTATGTAATTTCTAAATATGTGGTTACATAGTTTTTAGTAACTTATCATCCACAGAAACCAAATACCATCTTCTGGAGGACTTTATTCTGCCCATAAAGTCAATTGAAGAGTAATTTTATTTTTTTAATGTGAAAATGAAATTCAAAATTGACTAATGAAATGGCAACAATTGAAATTGAAATTTATAATATTCTAATCAGTCTTTTAGAAAGGCAAAGCTGCATCCAGTTTCAGGTTTAGTTAGATATAACTGAAGAACTTTTTCCCTCCCTATTTTCTTATTGCATATTGATTGATGAATTAAATATTTGTATCCCACAGTTCATACCAGTACTACTTTGCAAACAAGATAAAAAAAATTAAATTGTAGGATAATTCACTCAACATGAATTCTTTTTCTCAGGAAATGAATTAAAAATGCTACTTGTTTTAAATGAATACAGTGACATCAACTTGTGCTTCCTTGTTGTCTGGCATCTGAAAGTAAATACAAACTTTCTTCCAGTATAAAATTTTTGGTCTAAGTTTCCCACAGTTTTATCCTTATTTCACTAGTGACAAGTGAAATAAAATTCTTCGTTTTAGTGTCAAAGAGGAAGAGGATAACTAGATGTGGTATCTATGTTTTTGTACAACATATTTCTTGTTTAGAGAACAGGTTTTAAGGATAGTGTCTTTTATCTAAGAATGTTACAAATTATTTTTAGAAAAAAATACACAATACAATCAATCAGTTATAATTGTGCCCACTTAATGGAGTGTTTAAATAACATTAGCTCTGAAGAATGGAAGATTGACGAAAGAATGTGTTAAGTATGCATGACAGGCCTATTGCACAAAACTCATTGAAGCACAGCCTTAAATATTTACCTGTGCTAAATAGGGCTAACTTAAAGAGCTTAATTTAATTTTTATCCATGACTTACTGCAATATTGAAAAGGAAACATACAATAACAATATTTCTGTAAGGTGTAATGCATGAAGCTATTGACTTAAACTGTTATTTTGACAGAAAAAGGATGTCCATATAACATTGCACATTACCATGAATAGATCGTCCTTTGTTTACAAGATTGAGTAAAAGTAAGCTTTGTCTAGCTAGCTTAAACATATCACAAAAATCTAAATGATATGTTATTAAATTTTAAGAATTAGCCATGAAAATATAAAAGCATTATTTCAGAGAAACAGAATGCAGTTAATTGCGTTTTCACCTTCTGTGTATTTACAACTGATAGTTCTTTATTTCTCATTTACCAGAAATTGTCAATATATATAGTACTGTTGCTTCAATTTACAGTTTTATTTTTACTCAGTTGGTAAGAACCATAACCAGAGTTGTGTGACTAATTTTTTATTAGTTGATGACCTTACACTTGATTTCATAAAAAAATCATGTCCATAGCTTTATGCATTTCTCAGTGAACATTCTGGAATATCCAGAACCAAAAATTTTACGTCTGTACACAGTCCAGGTATTTACAAATCTCTTAAACATAATGTCTTAAAAGGAATTAACTTTCTGACTATAAACAATATTCTGATATACAAGTGCCCTAACAAACAACTCCTCTCGAGAAAGAACAACATAAATATACAACATAATGGAAATGTACAGTTGCAACAATACACTTAAATCCTGAAGTTTTATATCAAGCATAATATATCCACCACTTTCTTTCTGTGGATAGAAAGCAGCAAGGATAAACAATCCTATGAAGCATTCTCTCTTTATGTTATGGACTAGAAAAAACCTGAAAAAGAGTAATAATAATAATTTTATAAACCTTGAAAATGGTATATGATAAAGATGCACGTAATGAATCACATACTATATGAAGCCAAGATATGAACATTGAAATATATATGTACAAACCAAAACATAGTTGAAATAAATAAAAATAAATAAATGATTATCATGCTTTGAATACAATGCACTATTTTAATTTTCTTAAAAAACAACCAAACAAAACGATGAATGATAGAAAATGCGGGCACCCAAGTAATAATATGAAAAACATAAATGAATTTCAAATGCGGACTAATATTTAAGCAGCAATGAAACTTAACATTCAAAATAGTATGATTTGCAAAATCATTGAATATCTATCTATATGGGGAAAATAGGTAACAAGTTGTAATTTTAGAGGAAATCAAATGGCAAAAATGTGAATAAAAAAAAATTTAATTATTCTCTGTTAAATTCATAATAAAATAATCTACAATCTTAAAAAAAAAAATTTTTAATTGGTTTCAATTGAGTTCTGATATTAAAATTTAAATAATAGGATTCAATTACATAATATAATTTATTGCTCTAGGTTCAAAAGTCTAGGAGTGAATATTCTTGCTTAAGTTGTTCACCATAGTTTTATTTTGAATGTCTGTATATGGTTTCAAAGTATAAGAAGGATATATACAAAAATATGGAAAATTGCTACCCCTAGGGAGCAGAAAGCGTGGCACTTTTGAATGGAATGATAAAAGAAATAAATATCAACATAAAATCATAAACATAATGATGATACATATATTAATTTCAACTTTTAATTTAAAGGGTAACACAAAATTCATTTGTGAAGAGGGAATGGGTAATGTGAAATTTTAACATGCAATGTACAGTATGAGAGGTAAGTGCTGTGAACAAAACAGGAAGCAGTGCAATCACTAACTGTTGTGCTTACAAGTACTGGGCAGGTTAATATAAACAGTATTGTACTTCAATTGCTTCTGTTGTGCTGTAATTTATAATTGAGCAACAAAGTTAGCTAAAAGTCATGTCAATGAAAAAAATATTTAGTGTCCAACTAAAGTCACAGCGAAAGCATTGAACAGGTAAAATGAAAGTTCAAATATACATTTTTAAAACGAAGAAATATTAATTTTTGATCAGCTTACTTTAAAGCCGTTAAATTAGATCTGCTGTACAAAATTAACAAAACCATAATGTCAACACAAAAATCTTTCTACAACTAATTTTGGAATCTGCATGCATACTCAAAGTTTTCAATGCTATTACCTCACTTTTCTTCTTCAAAGTTGAATGAATCAAATGCCTTTGTCCAATTGAAGGGATCACTTGAATTATTATTTACACTAGACTTCTCTGACGTCCGTCCTTGTTCAGATTTTGGTCGGGGAAGTGTGGCGGACATATCACTACTAAAGAACTCATCATCAAATGGATCACTTTCACGAGCAAAAATGTTAATAGATTCTGATTTTCGTAAACTCGAGGAAGAGTCAGCTCGAAGTAAATTAGACATCCGACCTTTAATGGCTGTGTAATGTTTATCAGATTTATTTGTGTCTTCACTATTCCAGAGGTTTCCAGTCAGCCTTTTCTCAGTACGTTTACTGTCTGTCAAAGGTTTAGTTGGAGCCTGAACTTCACTTATACTAGTGCTTAAACTACTACTCTCAAAGTCTGCAAATACTTGCTCTCCAACAGAATGTCCTGATTCAGGAGCACTGTCTGGTGGAAGGAACACATCATCATTGACTTTACCGTTTTTATGTTCATTTTCACTTTCACACTCATTCTCCTCCACAACACTTTCAACCCTGCAGCTACTTCTAACATCCTCAAAAGGGGACTTCCTATGTTCACTTATGTCACTAGATATACTAGAAATGAGCCTTGCACTGGCATGTCTACTTTCAGGGGGAGTAAAATCATCCTCAAAAGGTGACTGTCTATGACTTGACCCTCTAGAAGCTCGTGTTTTACTCTGATCCTCAGGGGTGGGGGAGTTTTGATGTTCATGCAAGCTACCTGAAATTTCCCTAGTTTTTGTTTCATTTTCCATTACTTGCCCGTCTTTTGACTTCACAACTGGTTCAACAGGCATGGAGGTTCCTGATGGAGTAATACTCTGGTTAAGTGGAGCTGGGGACTTTTTTTTTGTGGGATCACTGACTTCTGGTTCTCCAGGTTGACTTTTACCAATGTCTGCAAATTCAAAGGCTTGCATTGAAAAATCATCATCAAAAGGTGATTTCTGGCTGTAGGACCAATCTCCAGATTTTTTATGGCGAGGGGGTCTTCTTGGATGCAATGTTTGAGATCTCTGCTCATATCCTTCTCTCTCTTGTCGCCTAGGGCGTTCTGGTGGCCAGTAATCGTATTCTTGATCAGATCCAAAATGGCCTTCTCTGCTTCTAGGTCTAGATCCACTTTTATCACGATATCTTCGTTCAGGATAGCCATACCCTGGAATTTTTTCTGAACCATCTTGTCTTGGCACATTAGGTAACGAGTGCTGCTGCTTCTCCATCATTCTTGACTTATATTCACTAGGAGAACTTTTATCTATTGTCCTTCGCATTTCAGAGGCACTACTAGGCCTTTTTGGCCAGTTTCTTTTTCTAGTTTGATATCTAGGTGATTCATCTTCTCCTTGTTCACTGTACTCATCTTCCCAGGGTGATTCTCGAGATCTGTCCCTATAATACCTGTGCTTCCTGCGAGGAGCATGTTCGGGTCTGGCATACTCTTCATCTGGTGCTCCATATCGTCTACTCCACCCATACCTGCCATCATGTTCGTACTCTTTTCTCCATCGGTAATCTTCTTCACGTTCTCCTCTGTATCGCCTTTCACCAATTCACGAGCACATCGCCCCCTCCACCCCATGAACCATTCCAACCCCCCACCCCAACCCCACCCCACACCAACACCACCACCACCACCACCAACACCAACACCACTGCCACCACCGCTAACAGCGGCACCACTAACACCCCCACCTCCGCTGCCTACACTTGCGGTACTTCCTGGCTGGCCCCCGCCCATGGTGATGCTTTGCTTTTTTTCCCTTAAGGAAGACCCTCTATGCTTTGGCCTGTTTTTCCAAGAAATATCATATTCTTCTTCTTCCTCTTCATCATCTGCTGATCTTTCGGGCCATCTCTTATTTGGACCTGTCCAATTCTCCTCATCTTCATCATCTTTACCTTCTTGTTCCCATGGGGAAGGATCTCTTGATGATCTTTGGCCTCGTTTCCAGGGAGATACCCGTCTTCTTCTTCCCCGCCTCTCCTCATAATACATCCTATCTCTGTAAGGTGGCATATCATCATAAAATGACTCACCATCACTCCATCCATTCTCTCTCCAAGGTCTCTCCCACACTCCCTCGTCTGGACGACGTTCATCCCATCCTTCTTCTGACTCATCATCTTCATGCCAGTGAGCAGGCCTACGAACGCGCCGTCTTCTTCCTTTATCTATTTCTTCTTCAGTGAGTTCAGTAGGATGTGCTGATAGCTGTTTATTGAATTCTTTTCCATCTGATGACCAAGGTGAAATGACACCTTCACTTTGACCTTCTGATGTTTGCTTCTCAACTGGGAAAGTGCCGGTGTCAAATTTAGCCCAGCCTTCTGATGTTTCTTCTAGCTTGCTCTCTGGTGGTGAAACTTTACTACTTTCAAGCTGTTCTGGTGACTGATTGCTTGAATCTTTCTGAATTTGTGAAATTTCTTCCTTGCTATTTACAGTAATTTCAACTGGACTTTGTGTTTCCTTTTTACTCACCTCTGTAGGTTGAATGATTTCCTCTGAGATTGTTGATTCTGCTTCCAAGGCATTTGCATCTTCTTCGAATATTGTGCTTTCAATTATGGATTGTGGTTCTCTGGGTGGTGGGGCTTCAATTGTTGGAGAATCTGTACCTTCACTTTGTTGTCTTGAGAGTGATAAAAGATCATAGTCTTCATCAAGTTTTGCAGTTTCTGTAGGACCTTCTTCTTTTTCACTAGATGTATCAATATCCTCTTTTTCTCCTTCGTTCTCACCCAGGGATATTTCTCTTAAAGCTGCATATCTGTCTTCAGGAGGTTTTTCAATTTTTTGATCTTCTACTGGATTCTTCTCTTCTATTACATCAAGACTTTTAGTATCCTCTGTTTCTTGTTCAACTTCTGAAGTTGATAACACTGTTGTTGATACTTCTTCTTGTTTTTCTTGACCAATTAGTTCACGAAAAACAGCGTATTTGTCAAAAGGGGTTTCTTGAAAAACATCTTCCAGTTTTTCAGAAGAAGGTGGTTCAAAGTTTGTTTCAAAATCTGCTTTAAACTCTGGTTCTTCATCAACTGATTCTCTTAAAGCATCATATTTATCTCTTTTAATTGCACTGGCTTCTGACTTGAGATCTTCAATATTGTTATCTGCTGCTTGAAGCTTAGCAAGGCACCTGGTGAGGTCTTGCAATGTCATATTGGAGAGGTGCCCAGGGGAAACACCAAGAGCAGCAGCTAAGTCAGCTAAGCCAGTTTTTGTAAGTTGACTAAGTGTTATATTCAAAGAAGAAGCAGAAACAGGCTGTTTGACATGATCACTTGCAGGAGTTGTGGTTGAGCTTGAGGAAGATTGAAGAATTGAAGCAATTGTGGTCATAACAGGAGTGCGAGGTTTGGAAGTGGAATGACTCTTGCTGGCATCTGCAGCAGGGCTTTTCTTCTGGGGCGGAGGAAGGATGGGGATAGGTGGCAAGTAATCTGGTTCACTTGCAGAAGCAGTTGACTGGTATTGCCTCCTGGGCCTTTGAGGGACTTCAGAAAGATCTGCATCTCCAAAACGAGGACGACGAGCAGGAACAGGTATAGGGGGACTTTTGATTTCTTCCACTTCCTGCGGAGTGGGGGAAATGGATGTTTCATAGTTCTCAATGTAATCATAATGTGGATGATCACTATGAGGTGGTCTAGGGGGTGGTTTCATTATGTTTCCAACTTGTTGCCTCTTTGGTGGTAATGGAGGGGGTTTAATGGGGGCAATATTGGTTGCAGGACGGGGAGGCGGTTCTGGGGCAATTTCAGCTAGTTCAGCACTGGAGCCAGATAATCGTGAACTGTCCATGTCTGTTATCTCAGGAAAACATGCAACTATTGGTGGTGAAGGTGTTACAACTGACCTATTACGCAATGTGACACTCTCAAGGATGCCTTGACTACTAGGTGATTTTCTATCCGAATGAGAAGGAGTTGGTACCATCTGAGGAGTAGGACTTGCTTGATGAGGTTGCACACCACTACCACTGTCTACTGTCATTTGTTTCATGAGCCGAGATGACCGTTGAGATGATTTTGGACTGGGCAGTTTCACCATGCCAGTAGCAAGGGAAGTCTGTTTGGAGAGCCTTGTTTTTGATTTGCCCTTTGACAATGTACCAGATGGGCTGGAAAGTGGACGAGGTGTGGCTGATGAACTAGGGAAAGGTGGAAGAGGTAATGAACTTTCAATTGTTTTTTCGGGGGGTAAGGATACACGTAAAGGACCATGGAGAGCTGGTTGTGATGAAACCGATGACATTCCTGCTTCTACTTGGGGAAGTGGTGATGATCTTTTTGTATCTCCATCAGTAGCTGCTGGCAAATCTGTAAATGGAGCTAAGTCTTTTTTTCCTCTCCCAAACATAGTGAAATCTGCAAATCCGGTATCAAAGGGATCATGAGAACTTCCTGCGGGAGGAAACCCTCCTATCTGTGAAAAGTCGTCTTCCGCAAAGGGATCAGTCTTATCAAAAGGGTCCGTGTCTTTAAATGGGTCAATGTCTATTGGTTTGATTGATGTGAAAATGCTGGATGTTGAGGTAGAAACTGTCGTAGTATTGACACTTGTGTTAGTAGTAGTTGTGGTTTCAGCACTGGACAACACATCTTTGGACGATGGACACGACACACTATCATTCACATTTAAACTGCTGCTACCTGTATCAAATGTTGCATGAAATAATGGTGCAGTTGCTTCTGAAGATGGAGCCTCAGTCACTAAATCTTTTAACACTTTCTTTGGTGGGTTTTTCAGCTCTTGGAAGAAGTCTTTTCTGTCTATGTATGGTTTTACACGCCCTGTACCCAGTGGATCTAACTCTGTGAAGACATCAAATTGGCCTCCAGTCTTTGGTATAGTTTCTGTTTGAATTTGCTGAAGTTGTTGAGATGGTGGAGGACTTTTTGCTGTATCTTGATTTTCCTGTAAATGAATATAAAAAAAATTATATTTGAACTAAGTTCTTTACTTAGCTTATATATCTTAAAAATAGATTCTATACCTTAAGATATCGAACAAATAGTAATGGGAATGCAGTTACAGTAAAGTCAAGCAAATGACTGAGAATGTGGATATGAGGAAAGACCCAAGAATAGGGATTGAAGATTCTGTGAAAACTGTTACAGGATCCAAAGGAAAAATGTGTCAAACAACAGAGCAATGCAAAAGAACATATATCTTAAATTTTGGTACTGATACTAAATACAGTATATAGTATCTGATGAATCTTACTTGATCTACAATTGCAGGTGGCACAGTTGGAAAACTCTGAACGTTGGTACTGGATGAAAGCGGAGGAGTAACTAATTCACCTTCATCAAATAACGACTCTGTCTCCTGATCAAACCAATGTTTCTCTTGCTGTTGCACTGGAGCTGCTTGCACAGGCAATGGCTTACTAACATTATTTGTCACTGGAGCAGCAGCAGCTGCAGCTGCTGCAACGGTCTCTGTAGCTGTTGCTGCAGGAGAAGGACGAGATGTTCGTCGCAGTGTGTGACGACCCGAAGGAGGTACATTGAAAGGATCTGATGATCGGGGTGTGTCTTTAGCAGAGGGGGGAGGTGGCAAGATAGCAACAGTTTGTTGTTTTGAAGATTTAGAGGCAGGGAACATGGTGGAAGGTGTGAAAGAATCGCCAAAGGGATCTGTAGCAAAAGGATCTTCTTTAGTGGAGGGACCAAATGGATCTGAAGGTGTGATTCTCTCCATTTGATGTATGCCTTGCTGAATACTGTTCAGTTCAAACTCCAAATCCAACAGATCAGCTATTACCTCTGATGTTGGTTGGGATGTCTTTGAAGAAGATCCTCCTGTACCATTTTCCTTCACTGTGTCTTCTTGAATTGTTCTCATTTTGGCTGCTGCTTGATCTGAACTGCTACTTCCATTCTAAAGGAAGAAAAATATGCTTAATTTTATATTATTTTAACACAATTGCATTTCATCAATACTCCATAATAATAAGATAATGGGATACTGAAATTTAAAAAAATAAGTTACCTTAGAACTGGAAGTCGAGTCCACAAACAAACCAGCTCCCAACTTAATTTGTGTTTGTTCTATATGCTGTTTAGCCAACTCTATTTCTTTCTTTTTGAGTTCAAAAACCACTTGAAATAAATCTCTCATGGCGATGACAACCTAATTTAAGGAATTATCTCATTAAAATACAGTAAACAACAACAAATTAGAAGGAAAAGAAACTCATCAATTGTAATATAATATGCAATGAAATAATTTAAAAACATGTGTTACCTGACTTGCAGCTTTGTCAGTTTTTATTCCAAAAAACCTATGACCAGTATCAGGTGAGCCAAAAATGTATCCAAATGCTCTTGAGTCTGACATGTCTTGAGCAATGAAAGATATTTTGTGAACTGGGTGGTGGTAGAGACAATCCTGTGAAATATATATAAAAAAATTCTTTAACTCGTGCTACAGTTAAATAAGAACATTAAAATTAAACTTTTGATTTGTAAAAATTCATTTTATCTCAGGAAAAATAATCAGCTGCACTTACCCCTGTTTTTTCATCTCTCAGTCTTAAACCATCAATGGCAATGTTTATGTTAATTCTCTGCTTGTGCTCTCCAGCGGCCCGTATTGCCATCTTCAAGTCAGCCAATGCCTCTTGACACATTCTATCTCCTCGAGCTTCACTCACTTCTAAAATACCAATTAACTTCGCCTTAAAACTCACCCCTTCTCCCAGGAAGCGTGATGGCTCATTCTTATCTAGAACATAAAAAACAAATAACATGTAGATACATGATATTTAAATACATGATAATTAACACAGGTGAATCAACAATTTTATTTTAATTTTGCCTGTCACATATGGTAAACATTTAAAACAAAACAAACATTGAACTTTGGAAAACACCAGTATGTGAGATTACTCCAGTTTGCTGTAAAAGTAAACATTCAATAATGCTAATAACTCCAATTTTCTCCCAATAAAGTGAGAGTATAGCTGTTATGTCTCACATGTTATATCACTTCATGAACATAGCAGAAACAAATGACCCTCCCATTTTGCACAGAAATGTTCAAATAACTAGTGATTTGATTGAACAATAATTTCATTTACTTACATTTACAAGGGCTTGTTTTCTTCCTTAGTGTTTGCATGGGATTTCTCCTACCTTCCTTAAAGTGCAAAACACTGCAAAAATTCTCCCAATATGCCAGATTTCAATTAAAGGAACAGCAATGGCTACCTACTCTCCATGCTTCATGCTAATGTAAGAAGCTGCTACTTATTGTCTTTCCTGAGCCACTGTATAACACTCCAGATTACAAAAACACTATCAGAATTAACTAAGTAGAGCCTACAAAATGATAGCACCACTGTGTTGCAGAAATGTACTACCCACACTGGCTCCTGCATTGATTTCCAGCTCAGGGAAGGGTTATATACATTTCATTGATCCACAGCAGGGATGTGGGCAGGGGTGAGTTGTGCCCATGCCCAGTGTGTGCACCCCTTGATCAATACAGCCAGTTCCTCCACGTTCCTGCCACATGAGGTTCTAATGTTTTGTATTAACTGCTAGTGGTTTCCCACGATATTAATGTTTTAGTTGTGGTGTTGATAAGAACTGTTGGATTGTGTTTCTTTCCATCTACTTTTCTACGCCATTTCCCTCACTTGTGATTGTGCTTGTGTTGTTAAATTGATGTGAATTAATGACACGTCGGAGTTTTGTTTTTGTGAAAATGTGCGGGTAGTCCATTGATACTATGTTGCAACTATAAATGCTAGCAAATTTACGTAACGAAGACCTTGAGTTATTGCAAAACGACGATTTCACGAACGTAAATTCCAAACTCCATGATATTTTAACAATTTAATATTTCTGTTGTTGAGAGTATAGTATATTCAATGACCAACCAAGAAGGAACGGTAGGGAAGAGGCATCCAGGGCTCTTTTTTTTACTGCGAAATTTTACGCCTACGAATGACGCTTTGCTTCCTTGTTGAGGGATGCAAAATAGCAGGATGACAGCTTTAACTGTGTAATAAAATTTATTCAGGCAATCTGTTCCGGTATTTACTCATTTCGCTTCAACTAAACGATAATGAAACGTGCCGTTCAGTTGAATATTAGTTTGTTGACTTATACTATTAGTGAAAACTATACACTGCAATGGAGGAGTAGGTCTGTCGCTGATAATGCATTCTTGAAAGACGTGCATGTGTTCGGTTTGTCGTTTTACCGTGGACCCGACCGCCTCCAGTAGTTTGATGTGGGCGGTGGGCGGCAGACGGCTGTTTCCTGTTCTTTACGTATCATGCTCAGACAACCGGAAATGTCACTAGCTTCACAAACTGCCAATGTTCTCTTTTCACTCTTTCCCTCCTTCCAGAGACGGAGCCAGAAACTTAATTGGAGGAGGTAATTTTATTTCGGAACCTCCCAGATAAGTTCGTTAAAAAAAATAGGCCTACACTTTTTAGGATATTAATTTCTTCTTGAAATACCGTCCGCTCGGGCTTGATGGGGGAAACTACTCCTCCCATGTCGGGTACTCTCCATTTGTACGTTACCCTGAAGTGTTTTCAACTAACATCACATAAAGGCAATGAAATACCACATACAAATATTCGAATTGTCACCTGTTACGATGTAAAAATTTAAATATTTATTTTACTTTTGTAATCTCTTTTCTCCTTTTGTAGAATATGCTTAAAATGAGGAATCGATATTATTTATTTTTGTGTGTGTTATTGTATTTATTAATGCTGTAGCGCTCGGTAGTAGCAGTGGGCGAACGTGACGTTTGATCCAGATGCTAATTTGAGACAATTAACGTGTTGCTTGCACATCATTCGTAATTGTTGCCACAGCGATATTACCTTTTTCTTCATGACAGAAACGTTACCAATTTTGTATACTATTGTGATTTTTTATATTTTTTAATTTCATTTCTTAATTTACAGGCAACCGCCTCCCTTATGATTCAAATATAAAACATTTATTACAAAATACTAAAAGTGTGAAAGGAAAAGTCTTCGAATTTCATTCATAATACAAAGAAGTGGATATTTTTCAATTCATTGGTCATTGTATATGTGATTTAATAAAGAGAGTGATTTATTTCAATTCTTGAACTCTTTACATACTATGTACTATGCGACTACTTTATGCAAAAATATTCTATGAATAGAAAGAAATAGAAAACAAAGTAATAGATTTATATTATGAAAGTGCTTCATTTCTTTTCTAAAATTATTAGTGTTAGTTTTCATTCTGTACTGTTGGGTGAATGAATTGTAATACAAATCCTGAAAAATATTTAAAATTATGAATATTTGCAAACCCTCATTTAAAGATTCTGCATTACTGAAAATGTACTTTAAGGTTATCTTTAAGAGTAGTGTCTTTGTTAATTCATTATTATATGACTACATACACTACTATTTTTATTATATTATTTATTTGTTTATTTATTTTTACGTTGTTCGCCCCAAGCATGAATAATGATTTAATATTTAACTTAATAATACAAAATTATTAGAAAAAACTAAAATAGCACTACAAAATCACATAGGAAAATGACATTGAGCAAATCCATAGAATAAGAATGCAATTAATAGGCATAATGTGCACTTTAATATGGTGTACTATCTTGTGCAGAAATTAACAAAGCTAAAGGTACTACTAATATAAGTTCTGAAATTTGGAGAGTTACAATATTGCTATTAATTTCACAATTATTTTATTTTACTGAAATTTCTGTTTCATGATTTAAAATCATCACGATTTGTTCCCTAATTTGTCCTGACGGAAATTAGTGTCGGTGCTTTCAGTTACATTGTCCTAACGAATAACAATCGCGATTGCTAGCATAGTTTTCGTACTGTGTTGCACTTCTTCGAGCTAGCAGTTCCGGTTTGTTACGACCACCGCTGACCGAAACGTAATTACTAAAGCTTTACAACGATCGGTCGGTGTGCGTTTACGGTGAGTGCACCAGAGGAAGACTCGAGATGGAGGGGGTGGGCGTTCGCTGGCCGTGACTGCGACTGACCGCTCCGCGCCGAGTAATTCTGGGGGCGACGCCCTGCTGGCTCATCTCGCGCCCGGGGCGACGCGACGCACTGCTCCGGGGCAGGGGCGGATCCAGCCGATCGTTTTAGAGGGGTCATCATAGATTTTTGTTAAATAAGAAACATTTGTTATTATGTTGAATGTTGTTTTTGTAGTGTGTATACGATACTCTACTATATTATTTTTTAAATAATTACATACTTCTAACATAAATATTTAAATCAATTTTGCCAAATAAAGGAAGATAACAAACGAAACCTCAAGGCCTTTCTGGAGGGGCGCGTGTACCCTATACCCTCCCCTACCCCGGATCCGCCCCTGTTCTGGGGAGGGGGAGACAGACTAAGCACTTGTCTAGGGGCGATCGGCGTTTGCGCCCAATAATGATTTGACATGCATGTAAGTGTTACAGGCACGCGCAAACGGGCAGGCAAAATCAGATCTGGAGTTCGTTTACCAATGCAAACAAGTGTACCTTAACTCGGGGGCAAAAATGTCTAGTTTTTAAATGTTGCTAACCTCGTTTTTTTAAAATAATTCATCATTCAATTATTTATAATTAAAATGTCGGGAAGAGATTCTGGACCCCAAGAAAGCATGCGTAGATGATACTTCTCCCCCCATACGTCACAAACATGTTTTACTGTTCATTGATTACATAAATCAAATCACATAGCCTGTCATCAGTTCACGCCCTCATCTCTTGACAGTTCCACGTGCTAACTGAATGCATTTTCCATTTACAGTATAAAAATGCCTTAAATAAATGATATCAATGTCTTTCACGCCTCGGTGAAATTTGTTATTCCCCCATCTATCCCCCCATCGATATGACTGATTCCACATTCCCCCATCGATGATATGATGACACATTCCCCCATCGATATGACTGATACCACGGCCCGTTGAATTTGAAACGAATATTTTGATTTTGGGGGATGAAGCGTCTTCAAAATTTGACACCAACTTTTTTTGTCACAATTCTGTAAGTGGGTTGCGCGAATTAATACATAAAAATAACTCCGTCTGTTTACTTTCGGATGTTTGATGTTGGATGCTCACTTTTCGAACTCCCCTCGAAAGTAATTTGAGGGGCATCGAGTAACCTGGCTCTGTTCGTCACCCACCGTTAGATCATTTCCGGTTCACCAAGCGCGGCAAATGAGGTGTCATTCGAAGCGTCTCAGTCTCCAGATGGGATACTGATAATTTTTTTTGCGGATCTATCCAGAAAATTTTAAAACATTTCGCTTACAGACTTTTTTTAAGCTAATAAAATGCACCAACGTCTGGAAATGTATCCCAATCATCTAGCAATACGAATTCTTGTTTATGGCCAAGAAATACTATCCTACTTCAGTAGAATATCATCCTTACAAGGAATGTGTTGTACAGTCGCTCTAATGTTTTCGACCGTTTGTTGTTGAAACTTTCTCGCATACAAAAAATATATTATAATGCTGCGAGAATAAATGGAGATCTTTCGTCAGAAAAACTCTTGTTTCCGGGCCGTTGTAACAAAAAGTGGATAAATCTGGTCCGTTGTGTGTAGTAAATGACTTTCTCTATCACATTGTGAAGTCAGAATCCCCATTTGGTGGCCCCTTAACACAGAAAAATTGGATTGCGGTAAAACGTCTGTCCGTCTGAGAACCGTACGTATGATTTTAACCAAAATTGACATTCCCCCATCGATTTGACTGATACCACGGCCCGTTGAATTTGAAACAAATATTTTGATTTTGGGGGATGAAGCGTCTTCAAAATTTGACACCAACTTTTTTCTTTAAATTTTTTCCTCGGATAGAGCAAAAGGTGCTTAAAGAAGTGACGTAGGTCTCATTTTCGTTGAATTCTCTGAATTTTCGAAAACTGCGAAAGTTCAAAAATTTTTCGACGTCGTCCTACATCTAGTACAATATAGAAGATAAATGATTTACTTAATAAAATCTGTTCATCAAAACAAGTCTTGAAATAAGGTCATGTACCATTTTTCGAAAATATGAGTAGCTTTTGCGTGAACGGTAGGTAATTTTAAAGCAATTATTTTCTCAAAAACCTCCCCATTTTTTAACTCTACACGTATGTAGCAAAGAACGGTAAAGAAAATGGTACTTGTCCCATTTTCGGCTAACTCTGAAATTTTCGAAGAAAAAAAAAACCATTGCAAAAGTACAATAGTGATGATTTTTGTGAAATGAATCATTATTGTGTGCCCGCGTATGTGTTTTTCGGAAGATGTTTGATACAACAATACTCATAAGCAAAACGGACCAAAAGTATAATATCCGGGGCATACAAGAGCAAGTTTCTTCTATCAATTAAGTGAGGAGTTTTTGTGTTAACATATCACAAGATCGAACAAAGCAAAATACATCATTTTCCGTTCTTTTTAAAACTTCAGACGCCCTTCACTTTTTGTAACGTATTATTTATTGTACGAATAGTGTAACAGCTTTTGAGAATTATTGGTACTTCGCAGCAATAAATAACCCTGTAGTGCTCATTAGTTGAGAAAGCACTTTGGCTGAGCTGGCGGGCGACCCATAAGGGCACTTTTGCTCAGCCAGCGCCTTACGTCACCTTAAATTTGCCGCTGGTCATAAACAGGGCCCAGAAGAGTGGGGGGTGGGTGGAGGGTCGGAGCTCCGTTTACGAGCGCGTGCGCCGTGGCGACAGCAGCCAAGGGGGCGTGGTGGGGCGGCGCCCGTTGCCTGGCAGCCGCGCTCCACCCAGCCACCTGCAGGGGCGTGCCTCCGGGAAGCGAACCAAAGGAAAGCACAGGAAAAGTACGGCAAGGGATCGGAAGAAAAGGGAGGCGATGCACACTGGCCCGAACTCGATGCAAAGCACGCTTATGCATAAAGCCAATGGAAGTCGCGAATTTTGAAATAACACACGTCCTCTCCCCAAAGTTTTGAGATACCCAGTTATTCGTGTATATACTATAAGCCTACTAAAGATATAACCATGTGTTTGAAAACGAGAAATCCATGCTGTTCTGAATGTCTCCTGGAAGCGTACGGCAAGAAATATTCAGTGACACCCTTCCGGAATATGGCATCAACATGTGGACTTGTGCTGTTTTGGAATTTATGGCTTCAATTCTCTGTTAGTATGTTTTAGAAACTTCAAGAAATTAAATACTAAAAAATGTATTATGTACTTCTTGCCTTTGCTTTCCAACATCTAAAAAGTCCTCAAATTTAATGGTTTCGGTGGAATAAAACTTCTTGTCCCTGCAGTAAAAATTACGCTTAAAGGATTGCTGATATTTTTTTATTAAATGAATGTTTTAATTTCTGTCAAATGTAAGCATTTTATATTACTTGTAAAATTCTTATGTAACATGTATTTTACTTTAAAAAGGATTGTTTTTACATTGCCCTTGACTTTGTTAAGATTAACGCAACTGCAGACTGTCAACTTATTTTAACTAAAAACTTGATAGCCGTGTAAAAAACACCAAAGAGGAGCTCGTTCCAGAAATTAACGTTATAAAAAGAACAAGAAGAGATACATTCACGATGGGATCATCTGCCCCGAACTGTCCCTTTAAGAATGGAAGCCGTGGTAATTTTATATTATAAATGGAGGATAAATACAACACTTTTCAGTAATGCAATTTTGACGTTCTTATAAATAAAAAAAGAAACAAAAAATGTAAATTAGCATTATATTTTAAAATATATTTTTACTATAACAGTTTGCAGTAAATTATCTTCAAAAAAAAAAAAAATGTTTGTGCTGCCTCATAGCCGTCTTTACAGAGAGTTAACAAAGCCTGCTGAGGTTGCGCGCGTATAGGCCCTTTTCCGCTCACTGCGTGCCGGCGGGGGTGGGGCGTGAGGGGGGCCGGGGCGGGGCGGGGCGGGGCGTCCAGGAATAGCCTCGTGCACACCACGGAGAGCGAGGGGGCGCCACGGCCTAGTGATTTCCACCTTTTAAAACGCCACCGGACGCCTCGACGGATAGGAGTGTAAACATACAGCAAGGAATCGTTTCTTCAGAGTAATGAGTACTTGGGGGAGAGAGGAAGAGCGAACGAAATGTGCTTGTGTTTTAAAGACGTTGGAAGGGAAGAGCTTGTGGCAAACGATCTGTGAAGATCGAGTTTTGTTTCGAAATGACATTTGAGAACAACCAAAAATGAGATCTGTAATTTGCTTCCACAAAAATCGGCAATCAAAAGGGAAGTATTTTGCCTATCGGTAACAAAATAAGACTTTTGAGAACAACCAAAAATGGGATCTGTAATTTGCTACCACAAAAATCGGCAATGAAAAGGGAAGTATTTCGACTACCGGTAACAAAATAATGTCAAAGTTCAATTGTGATTTTTTTTATCAAAATTGTCATTAGGTAAATAAAATTTATCCCCATATTTTATTTTATTTTATATTTTTACTTTCTCGTATACGTACTCTATATGGAATAATATAAGAATATAGAGAAAGGTTATGCAATGCGGGGGAAAGTCGATTTCGAGATTTGAACAGAAATACGCGTTTTGAGGTCCCTTCATGCCGAAAACGAGAATTTTTTACATTTTCCGTCCGTCTGACCCTCAGCCTGTCTGCCCGGTTGTAAAAGAAACTAGCGCCTAAGCTATTCGTAGGATTTTTTAAAAAATAAATATACCCTGGTCGATCAGGCTAGAATCGAAGGTTTGCAATTCTTTACAGAACTGAGCATGAAGTCCCTGAAACATTTTCAAAATTTCTCAAAAATGGTTCCAAATTTTTTCTTTAAATTTCTTGTAAGAATAAAACGTAACACACTTACAATGATTGCATAGGTCCGATTTACACAGTTAACTCTGAATTTTCGAAAACTACAGAAGTTCGAACTTTTTCGGCGTTTTTGTTCTTAAAAAAATGGCCCAAGATAATGTTCATCAATGGGAAAACCTTCTGAGCAGTAGATAGTACTGTTTTTTATTGTTGTAATCCTACACGGCGTTTGCAGCCGACATCGCACTCAGTCTGTGGGAAAAGTTACTTTTAAAAAACACGGCGTTTAGCTTCTGTATGACAATGCATCTGTGCCTACTGCCAGTTTGCAAAGAATGCTGTGAAGGACTGTAACTTCAAAGAGTTGGACTATTCCAGTTTGGGCACCCGGCAACTACAACTACTTACATAATCTCAAGAAAGACTTTCGGAGAAGAACATTTTTAGATGTGTGTGAGGTGAAAGAAGCAATTTTTGACCATTTTATGATCAAACCTTCCGAGTATTTTTTTCAAAAGTGCAAAAATGTATTACATGCGAAACGTGGTTTGGAGTAAAGGAACATTTAGTTGAACAGTTACTTAATTATTTTCTTTGTATCACAAACAGAAGTTAGTGAGGCTAGAAACTTACGGAACCTAGGAAACCAGAAAATCGAGAAAAGTGAAGAAAGTATTTTAAGTACCTATAGATGGCAGCTGTGAAGACGATGGGGCAAAACCGGAAAGTTAGCGCAGATTGAAGTATAAGGAAACTTAACTAGTACGAGAAAGTATGTGCCATTCTATAGCACTTGAAATTATACTCCTTTTCCAAACTTGTGAATACCAGGTTATTCGCTGCGCATTCATATTTTCGGTAGTGACTTCTCTCACTATTGTCATTAGTTATGTTACCGGTTCATTTATGTGGAGAATTAGTAGGACGATAATAGTTGCATTAAATTCTTGTTAAAGCCAATAGCATAATTTAACCAAAAATGAGCAAAATATTAGTAATTTACATCTTATTAGTAAAGTGATTTGAATACCTAAATTTAATTCTCTCAATCCAAATATTCCTACATGATGAAAGTAAGAAAGCTCCTTAGGCCAAGACCGGGGTGATGCAGTGGGTGGGGTAGGAAGGGTGCAGGTCACCTCCAGGCAATGGAGCGGATGGGACAGAACAAAGCAGAGCAGGGAGGGGAGACAGAGGGCGGGGCTCGACAGCGAGGCTATGGAAAGCAGACGGGCTTCAAACAAAGAGCGCTGCGCTGCAAAGCCATCGAAACTAGGTAGCTAGGATAATTCTCTCTTTCAAGGAGAAGGCTTGGACTATTTAGACTCTTCACTTCCGTCCCAACTTCATTGTAAATTTGTCGAAAAAGATTTTATTTGATTTATTTTCGTCAAAAAACTTGAAAAAGCGTACGTAATGTAGAAGGGAGAAATAAAATATATGAAACTTTTCGTGAGCTAAGAATCTCTAACCCACCTTTTTACTATACATAATCGAATGATGTATAAAAGTATCAATAAAGTGAGGCTAGCAAATTTAAAAAAAATTCAGAAAAAGACAAACTTATTTACATCGATAAACGAACTACAAATTTGATTTTATAGTATTGCTAACAAAATAGCAACTCATACCGTCCTGCTCTATTCCTACCACAACTAGCAATTGAAGAGATTAATATAAAGAGCGCATAGTGAAGCTACATTTACGAGAAAAACGTCACGTTACGACGAAAGAGTTGAAAATGGTGGCAAAGAGGAGGTAATTTTGCTTTTGGGAAATTCAAGAATTTTCGCTAGGAGAGACACGAAGTTGTATTTATTTATATAACTTTGAAAGTATTTGTAATATTTACATAGAATAAAAACGTGTACATTTATTGTTTTCAATGCAAATCTAACGTATTTTGTAAACATCCGTTTCATTGATAATTATATTTTGTCAGTTCATTTGATTTTTGTATTTCTTACCCAATTCTTATGGGGATCATGTGCCTCCAGCAGCCCTATCTCAGTTAGTCCCATGATTTAGAAGCGTGCGCTCGAGAAAAGTGAATTCGCAGAGAAATTAAATTAAAACTACAAGTATAGTTTATTTGAGGTATATAGGGAAGACAAAAATCTTTCACGTATAATTTGTAGTCCTTATAACATTGGCCTCCCTTGAGATTCCTTCAAAATCCTATTTTTGACAAGTAGCAAGCTTTATAAGTGTATTCCCTTTCCCACCGACAATAAACTTTGCAGCAATGATAAACAATTTAAACATTTTTTCATTTATAATCTAATAGTGATATTACTCGTCTGTGCTTTTATAAAATGACCTTTCATTATTATGAGTTAGAAATATTTCAAAAATTTCTTATGCATTTTAAAATATTTCTAAAATAAAAGAAGCCCAGGCAAATTAGTTTTTTCGTACGAAAAAAACATAATTCGGATAATCTTTCGTACATAAATTGTTTTTGGCGTCTAAGCGAAGGGGTCGCTGTCCACACGCAATGTGTCCCGTGAAGGCGGTCGAAATATAAAAGTCAATGGATACCAAGAAGTTTTTTTTTGTGCAAATACGTCGCTTCCAATGAGACGCACGATCTTACAAGTTATTATAAAACTTATGGAGCATAAGTGTCTACAAATAGGCTATATTATTTTTTTATTGAATGTGGGCTTAAACTATTGAAAATTATCCCCACATTCAATACCTATACGTGTTGTACGAATACTGTATTAGTGTATTAAATTGGTCAAAAAACCTGTTGTAAAATGTTCGACCACGCGAATGTTTTGATACTAGCAAGTAAAATACATCTGTATGTCCACAATAATATTTTTGGATGATTATTTTAATTATGAATTAATACGAATTATTACGGAGCAATTTTAAAAGCAAAACAGTGATTAATTAATAAGTTATTGAACATTCCTCGAATGTACTGATTAAGTGAACATTCTAGGAAACCGTTTTTATTGACGATAATGTTGAACGATAAAAGTATGGGTAATAACAACTGAAACTTCTTTATACAAGTAATTGACAATGAATGCACTGGTTGCTTTGTCTTAGACTTCTTCTCAAGTTATTCATTGCTCCGCACCTCGATATGTGAAAGTCGAGAAAACAAGTGAGGTCAAGGCTGTGACAGCGATATGTTGTGGAGCCTGATATGTCAAATGCAAATTGAATTAACACTCTGTGACTTTACGAAGTCAGCCATGACCCCATTGTTATTTTTGTGCTTGCGGTAGTAGTATTTTATGCGAAGTGCTTTCTTGAGAAGGAAAGTGTAAAGCAAAGTTCTCAGGGATTGATTTGAATATGACTGACATATTGCAGGCGATATACTTAAAGGACCACAATATGAAATTTAAATACATTGACGAGAAGAGAGTGATCTGGAGAGAGAGAGGGCACGAGAGAGGGAGATAGAGAGGCGTGGGTGAATACTAATGTAGTATTGTAGTCGGGAGTGAAGAGTCGTTTTTGGCTTCAGGAAATCGCAAGACCGCGAGAAATTTGAAGGAATTGAGCCATGGAATACCATGTGACATTTTAATAATAAAATAGCAACTCATAAACTCCTGCTCTATTCCTACCACAACTAGCAGAAGAAGAGATTAACATTGAGAAAGCAAAGTGAAGCATTTACGAGAAAAACGTCATAACAGATGAAACAGTAGAAAATGGTAATTTTTTTTCTGAAGAAAGCCTAAATTTGAGGGCAAGTGGGCGTAATCCTCCGCCATCGTATATATCCTGATACGTACGTCCATTGTCTAACAAATATATTATCGGCTCATTTATCTGCATATTAAAAATGGTGGCTAAAGGTGCTAAGACTTCTGTATTAGAGGTCAGTTCCTGCGCTCAGTTAACCTGGAGCTATTCATCGAATTTCATATTACCGAAGCCGAAAATTAGTCGATGGTGGTATAATCTCGGCGACCTCTTTTGTTCTCAAGAACTTTGCTTCCTTCAGTTGAACTTGTTAGACTATAATCTACGTTTCCTCTTCTTCTTTTCCAAGTGAGTCATCACTGCAGAGCTCCCGAGGAGCCTTCTTTCCAGAGCGTGCGTCACAAACATTTATATCCGTCGGCGCGCTTCCACTAAGAAGATATGGGTCACCGCAAGATGTACGAGCGTGCTGGTGAGGCTCGCGCCCTGATCTCCGTCGCGGTCAACCGCGCGGCCCTCGGTTCCAGCTCGCCTGGTTGGCTGCCGTCTTTCTTTTCCGACTCGCCTTGCAAAAGCCCACCATTGACAAAGCCAGAGCGCTGAACCGCCAGGCCCTGAAAACGTCGCGGCGCCACGGACGCCTGAGTAAAGTCGGCGCCGTGGCGTAAATAAAGTGTAAAAGTGTATATAGTGTATAGCGTATAAAGTGTAGTGCCGTGTGGTGTGAATGTGTGAGTGAATGTGTTTGTATATATAGATTATGAATTGAGAGTGAATGCCATATAAGAAAAAGAAACAAGACTGAACATTACAATAACTTTATTATTTAACCAAACAACTCGTTGTAAAAACTTCAATCGCCCAAAGAGGCATTTGTTTTAGTTTTTAGTATTAATATTAAGTAGTTTGTTTAAGTTAAATCCCTCCCCAAGCTGCATAAGCAGTAATGCTGGAGCAATTGCAAACCCCGAGACATGAATAAACTCCCGCCTCACCAGGGCTACTGGTGAGGGGAAAATGAAAAAAAGAGCGAGGCGGCAAGGGGGCGGTGGCTACAGCGAGTGAAGCGGGAAATATGGTGACGGTGCACAGCGCCACGGACTCTTGACAGTTGCCGCGCGGGGCAGCGTGGGCACTTCTGCCAAAGTGGCTGCAGTGTAATCATTGACGTCGCAAAAACACCGTTCAGTACGATCAGCAGTTGAAGGGAGGGAGAATCCGCTCTAATTTAAAAGAAGGGAAAAGTTGCAGTAGTGGAAGTTGTGATGTCGAAATGCTCGGACTTCATTTCAGAGTGACAAATCATATGATTACGCAGTCATACGGAAGTGGTGACGGCGGAAATTTTAGCGATAACAAAGGCGGTGCAGATGGTGAAAACGTTGGTGCCGGTGGTAGGAGAAAGAGACGTCAGCAAAGCTGATAACAACCATGGTAGTCGTGAACGTGACAGCTGTAGAGGTGCTCGCGTCGACTCCGGCGGCGGTGGTTGTGGCGGTGACGGCAACAGCAACGGGACGGTGATGGCGACGGCCGCGACGGCTATTCATAGGCGCGTGTTTGGGCGGGGTATAAACAAAGAAGCTGCAAAGGCTCCGGAACACGCACGGAGCAGACCGCAGACGCACCCTCCCAGGCGCGAACGGCGCTCTTGAAGCATCGTCTGCCTTTTTTTACGCACACTCCTCCGCTTTTTTTTATCTCGCGACGAATTGACTCGTCATGTGAATATTTACGAATCTTCGAAACCTTTTTTATTTTCATCTCTTACTTATGAAATATTTCATTGAAATTTGATTTTATTAACAAACGTCCCTACTCGAGGCTCATTGTATATTAACTTCCGGGTATTTATTTTTGTTTTTTTTTTAGTACGGAATTATTACCACACGCAATGTCATTCACAATTTTTAATACAGTGCAATTTGTCGTCATTCAAAACGTCTTCATAATTGCTTCTAAATATATAGCATTCTTTAAAAATATCTGAGTTGATTGATTAATTAGTGATTCCGGGCGCGTCAACTGCTAAGGTCATTAGTTCCTTAAGGGTGAATTATTTTTTATCACGGGAGGTGGCGGTGACCTTTCCCTTCTGGATGGCGAGATTCGGCGCCGACCTACTTGTCGGCTTGCGGGGTTTTCCCCAACCAGGTATCTCCCACGAACGGAGCACCGCCCCAGTCGGAACGAGCTCTAAGCTCCCTACTGGTCTTCTAGCATGTGTGGTAGTGTAGTGCATTTAAGGGTGTGCGTAAGTAAGGGGTGAGGATGGGAAGAGGAAGAAAAGATCACGCGCTATTGATGACCCGTTTGCTAGGGTACTGCTCCGGCATTCGCCTAGTGTTGATCGGAGAAACTACGGAAAACCACCGAACAGAGCGGCCGACCGCTAGAATTTCCCCCTCCAGACTGCGACCGAACTCGATCTGTACTACGGTTTTCACGAGTTGCGTTTGAAGGAGATCAGCTGATTCCGTGTCATCCAATCGGAAGGCTGAACGCCACCATTATGACGTCACTGTAGTGACGTGTAAGGTCCCGATTGGACAAAACAAAACAGCTGATATCCTTGAAACGCAACTCTGTGAAAACCGCAGTATAGCTGTGCTGAACCTTGGGGAGTCCGCGTGGTTGCGAGGCCCGACGGCGCTGCGCGGCGCGTCGAACCGAAGGCCAGTGGGGGCGCGGGCGTGGGCGGACCAGGGCGATGGCGACCGCCGCACGCCACCGCCATCGCCACTGGCCACTTCCACCGCAGCGCTGTGGTCCATTTCTCGATAACAGCTGAAGAGCAGGAGGGCGTCTGCACTTTATCAGGTGTAGTCGGAGGCGTCATTGCGGAGCTTAGTCATTTTTTTATTTTCATTTATTTCTACTTGGCCCGAAGGCCCTCAGCATCCGCGTACGATACAGTGATGTTACATAGAATTACATTAACACTGATTGGGAAAACTTATAGACATGAATACATTGACTGCATGTGAATTAAATGTGAGAAGCCACATCGGGTACATGATAATCAAGGAGGGTCGAAGAACTGTCGCGGTAGTTTTCGCTTTAGTCTATTGTGGTGAGGATTTTGTTTTCCGATTTTGAAATGTACGGCTGAGGGAATCTGGGAATTTTAGGTAGAAGCGAGAGGATAGGAGGAGAAATGGACGGAGATAGAAGTAATGCCGAGTTCGTTATGTAGCTGGGAGTTAGGTACAAACCATGGAGCTTTAGTGATGGTTCGGAGGAATTTATTTTGAAAAATCTGCATTTTTTGGATGTTCGATTTGCTGGCTGAGGCCCAGATAGGAGAAGCGTAGGATAAAATTGGGCGGATCATTGACTGGTATAGTGAGTAGCGACATGGAGTTGCAAGGGTGATGACTTTTGAGTATGGGATATAATTGGTGGGTTCTACGGGTTGCCAGGTTATTCTGTGGAGAATATTCGATTTCCATGTGAGCCGCCTATCAAAAGTACTCCCAGATATTTAACTGGCTTGTTGTTTGGGAGCCAAGTTATATTTTCTCCTTGATAGTTGAGAGGGGGAGGATTATTTGGTCTACGGAGCGTGAAGATTTTGGCTTGGCTTTTCGCAGGGTTTATCCGGATATGCCATTTCTTGGCCCAGTCGGAGAGCTCAAAGAGGTGGTGTTGCAGGTCTTCTTGTGCGGTATCAATATCACGGTTTGAGGAATATATTGCGGTGTCATCAGCAAACAGAGCAATGGAGGTATGAGGGGTGGATGGTATATCAGCTGTATAAAGATTAAATAGTGTGGGAGAGAGAACAGATCCTTGGGGTACTCCTGCTTTTATGGGAAAAGATAGTGAAAGGGCTCCAGGAGGGCGGACAGAAAAGTGCGATCGGCAAGGAAGCTTTGATGATGTGAATAAGATAGTCGGGGGTTCCGATGTGAATAAGTTTATATAACAGTCCTGGATGCCAGATGGTGTCAAAAGCTTTGCTATGTCGAGGAAGATTGGACTGTGTTTCTTTTCATGGAAGCCTTCTATTATATCCTCAGTTAGTCTTAGTATTTGGTGATTTGTGAAAGTAGAGGTTGAAAACCGAATTGGTGCGGAGGTATGGCTTGGACTGAACTGAGATGGGAGATTAGTCTGGCGAGGATACATTTTTCAAACAGTTTTCCTAAGGAGGGCAGAAGACTAATTGGACGATAACTTGACGGGTCGTTTTTTGGTTTGTCTGGTTTCAGAATGGGAATGATGTGGGCGTGTTTCCATTTGCGAGGAAGTATGACAGTCGAAGAGATGCATTAAATATTGATGTTATATGTAAAATGGCTGTGAATGGAAGGCGTTTAAGACATACATTGGAATTAAGTCGTGACCACTGGAAACTTTTGGAGTAAAGGACAGATAAAAGGTTCACAATTTCGGTGGGAGATATGAATTTTGGACATCTTGGGACTGTTGTTCTAGTTCGTCGGATTTCTTCGAGGAGAAACTGATCATGAAGGGATTTTCTGAAGGATGGGGAGTGAAGGTGTGGCAAAGTATTCACCTAGTACTTTGCTTTATCTGCAGGAGTAGTTAGCATGGATGCCGCGGTTGTTAGGAGGGTATATTAGTTGGTTGGCAAGAGGCGGCGAGTGATATTCCACAGCGTGTGATCGGTTGGGTTGGGTTTGAGTTTGAAGTGGAGATATTGGGCGTTAGATATTGCCAAAAGATGTCTTACTATTTTAGTGAGTAGGTTTAGGTACGATTTTAAGAAGGGGAACGATGTTTTGCCAGTGATTACGTATGTATCTTTGTGATATAATAGTCTCTGTAAGATTGTGAAATAGGAGGTAGTGGGTTGCGTTGACGTATTGGGGGAGCTGTAAGATCTAAACTATCGAGGATGGTGTGGGTGAGCGAGTCAATGGCTCTATCAATTTCTTGAGAGCTTTTCAGTGACGGAAGTGGTGGCAGAATGCGAGAAATCAGGATCTGGAAGTGAGGCCAGTTGACTTGGGCTGGCTGGGCGATTTTCTTTTAATGAAGTATTAAGGAGAAAAGAAGAGGTCGATGGTCTGAAGGGAGAGCGATGTGTGGCTCCACAATAATATTGTAGCTAATGTTGCTTGAGATACCGAAGTCGAGGATGTCTGCTGGTATTGAAGATTGGTAGGGATAATAGCTGGGAGAATCAGGGGCATGCACTGTTAGATTTAATCTTTCAATATCTGCAAGAAGAAGGATGCCGGCAGGAGAATTGAGTCTGCTACCCCATACTGTATTCTTGGCGTTCCAGTCTCCAACAACAATTGTTGGTTGATTTGATGAAAATAATGGATCGATGTCGCCTGTTTTATAAGGAATATTGGGAGGCTTATACACTGAGGTCACAATAAGGTGCGATTGTCCGGTTTGATGTACTGCAACGCTTATATTTTCAAACGTGGGTTTGATATTCGGGAGATGATGATGAGAGATATTATGTTTCGTAAAATGGCAAGTATATGAATATTGGTTCGTAGGCCATTTGCATTCCACGAAATTAGGCGGATTGGATGACGGGGGTTATTTTTAGACATAAATCTGAGGATAATAAAATTTCAGAGATTGGAGAATTGAATTGGTAAGAACGGGGATTATTTGATTTAACAGATTCGAAAGGAATATTTCAACTTGTTGGGAAACAATTTGTGAAATTATTTGAGAGTGAGAGTGAGTTGGGAATGTTGAAGGTTTGAGGAATCTGAGTACAAGGGCGATTGATACGAGGACGGTGGTCTCGGTCTGGTCGGTCTGGGTATAGTGCGTCGAGAGGAGAAAAGTTCCGGGTCTTTCTCTGAGGTGTTGAGGTGGTGAGGAGGGAAAAGGGCGGTGAAAGGGTTTGGGGAGTGAAAGATTGTGGGCAGAACTGTTGGAGGCATGTTTGGAGGTTGGTTGCGCGACTGGGAGGGAAGAACTTTCTGATAGAATATTTTGCAAACCTGATTCACGGCTGGAGGCCGATGTGGCTTTTCACAGTTTACACATTTTGTTTCTTCATTAGCGCACTCGATAGTAGCGTGTTGACCCGCACATTTTCCACAGCGCGGTAGAAAGCCACAGTTTTTCTTAGAATGTCCGTAGTTTTGACATTGACGACACTGAACTGGACCAGGTCTATGGCGACGCTCTTCTATTGTGATGACAGCATTAAAAAGTTCCTTTAAATTGTAGATTGCATTTCCTTCGTTTGTTTTAGCGAGAGTTACTGCACATAATGGCCATGGTTTGCGTTCTCGGTTTGTTAATCTTATAACTGTTATTACAGGTAAGTTTTTTTCTACTAATTCCTGAAGTATTTCTTCTTCTGAATAAGAAGTTGGTACGTTTCTGAGTACTACTGAGATGGTAGCTTTGGTTGGGTCTCGGTAGGTATGGTAGGACAGGCCTTTAGTTGACAGATTTTTTCGGAGCAGGGTGAAATCATCAACGGAGTTTACAACAACTTCCGTGTAGGATCCTTTAACTCTAGTGGTAAAATTTGCATGTTTTAGTAGATCTTTAATTATTTTCAGGAGTTCCGTGAGCAGGGGTTGTGAATGAAAATAGGGTATTTTTTCGATATGTGGAGGAGAAGTATTAATATCGGCATCTTGAGGAGAAGGATCTTGAGGAATATTATTTGCCTGATCATGGAGTGAATCTGTTGCTGGTGATAATATTATATAACGGATAGTTCCAGGAGTAGGACGCTGCTCGGCACTGTTCACTGGTATTTGATACTGCAGTCGCTGGCGCTTAACTGAAGGCGATTCTGTTGTACTTATCTGATGAGCTGGAGGCTGCCTCTCGAAGGATGATTGTTGCATGGCATCGGATGAATACGCAGGTTGGCTCGCTGCTAACGGCTGCATGAGGTGGGGGTAGTGGAAAAGTTGAGGTGGATTAGGATAGAAATTATTCAGAGTATGTAGTGCTGAGGATACAGCTTCGGGGAGCGGCGGGAACGGATCTCTTGATTCTTCCATGGCCGGTTGATGAAAAGCGTTGCAGAAAAGTCGTCGATGATCAGACGTTTTCCTCACAAAGCAGACTTGAAGTAAACACAAACAATACGTTCACAGATTTAAGAAAAAAAAATAGTAAGCACTGATCGCACTATGAAAGTCACTATGAAAGGCACTTGACACTGAGCCGTAGCGCTTCGGCCCCGGCACGGGGCTTATCTCTGGTCGCCGCGATAACTAGCGAGAGAGAGAGAGGTGTGCACAGGTCGACGGTCAAGCTCGGAATGGAGCTTAGTCAGCTGTGAGGTGAACTGAACGTTTTGGCTGGCGTCACGAGATGTACAAACGTCAAGCATTGCAGTTTATCTGGCAAACGGAGCAATGGTGTTTTGATGAAGTGCGCTTTATGTTCACGTAGCTCGTGCTGTTCTTTCAAAACACAGTATGTTGTATACGTTGGGGTTTACCTGTTGAAAATGTTCCTTTGTTTCGAGCTCTTGATGAACTTTTTCTCAATAAACTTGTCGAATAATAAATGTTTCATCTTTAAATCACAATTACTTCTGGACTATTTGGGCTATTGTCTCTTAATCTGTGCCTCAATCTGACATTGTTTTTCTTTGCGCAGTTTGTATTATGATATCGATATGCGTTTGCATACTTGTGTTAATGTTGTAAAACTAGAGATATTAAAATTCAATATCAGTAAATCCATTTTTGAAATAAATTATTGAAGGACTAATAACATGCAATACATCGGAAATCGAATACTGTTCGCTGGTAAGGTGCTACTAGATCTTTCTTATCGGCGTCAGCTCGTCTCATCTCTTCCCTTCAGCATGACACAACACCTGTTTCCTGATCTGGTCCGGTCATTTTCAAACATTTTCTAAGAAAAGAATTCGTTGACGCATCGGTAGCTTTCCGGCAACATCCGGCCTGTCATTGCCTATTCCTCGGAGAGTAGCAGTGGCCAGAAATGCGTTGTACATTCTTTGCAGAACTGTTACAAGAAATGTGTTACCATTTATTTATAAATGTTGGTTGAGGCGTGAAACATACGTAAATCTCTTTAGAATGCTACTTTATGATGAAAGTTACTGTGATACTGCTCTTGAAATGTTACAGAATTGCCCTAATTTGTTTTGCAGAACATCTCAATAATCCGAGTTCTCGCTATTCTGTGCTGTTTTTAACATGGTAGAAATAAACAGTATGGAGTATTTCGACTGTTAGTATTGACATTTTGTAAATGCGCAGCATGATGAATTCAGAGCAAAGATACATGCATGCATGTAGCCACGTCATTGAACCGTTGATGTCAACATTTCAGTAAATATCTTTCCTCCGCAAATTAAGGACTAATCTCAGGTACAATGGAAATAAAAAGAGGCTCGTGACAAAGGGTATATGAAATAATATATTTATATTGCAATCTGAATAAAGAAAGAAAGATACCTGTAATAAATTGGTCAGAACACATTCTCAAAAACTTGTACTAGAAAATATCCTGCCGCATCAGGACTTTGCACTAACTCAGGAGCAATTCGCAAATTTCAATTGCAAAAATGGAGACTGTTGCCTCAAGTCGGATACACTACACCAACAAACGATTTCGAAAGTGACATCTGTGTGGAGCCTGCTTATAATCAGCTTCATCGGTGTTCGCCAAGACCCGAATTTCAATCGCGCCCTTGACATACGGAATTTTGGTGCCTTACTTTTTCTTTTTTCATTTAAAATATTATTAAATACTATTAGTATTAGGGAGCGATAGGACGGGAGTGCTGAGGAGATTCTTTTCTACCTGGGGAGAGTTGGGTGTCCCCTGATGGAGAAAAAAAAAAAAAATCCTTGCTGTGGTTGCAATTGATCCATTTTAGAAGCCACCTTTACGATTTCCACACTCTGAAATATTTAAATCAAAGATTTCAACTGAAAGAAATTGCAGAAGAAAACATTCTCGAGAGAACTTATGGGATTCCTTCACAGTGTGTTGCGTAAGCGAATATGATATTCGTTTTACCATCTATTTTAATTGTTCCCTCCTGAAGTTTTGATGGATCCTCTGAAGAAAATTGTCAATTCGCGCTCTGTGTAACAGAGAACTAGGAACAAATTAGGACATTCGTAAAGATAAAAATTGTAAACAATGATACAGTAGTGTGGTGACCCGGGGGGGGGTTATGCGAAGTCACATCCAGCAGCAGTACACTACAAAGGAACTACGCGCCCAGGCTATGTCGATAAATGTTCTCCATGTCGTTTGACAACCGGTTTCGTCAGGGAAGATCTGGTGCAAAGAGAAAGTTGCAAATACAGATGGTAAGCGGCTTGGAAGAGTGTTAGCTGTGAAGACGCTTTTTAATAACAATTTGGAAACATTAATCATAGGTGTAAGCTGTCTTTCATCTTGTAAACAATCATTGCGCTTTCTGTCTACTTTTTTTTCGTAATTTGCAATTATCGCAATATCGTCATATTTCATTCAGATAACATTATTTTATTGCAACGCATGACAAAGAGGGGAGAAAGAGAGGGCGTTGGATGTGGTGAGTGGGGAGTTACTTAATCGTAAATGGGGAAGAAGGAAATTTGATTTACGACTCTGAAGAACCACTTGTTTAATCTCGTGAACCTAATTTCGGCATATTAATAGCCTCTATCATTTCGAGAGCCAGTTGAGCACGTGCTGTTTATATTCAGCCATTAGGGTGTGTATAGATGATAGCTGTATTGCATACTAAGGTGTACTGTATTGCATAATATAACATGCAAATATAATAATAATAATGTTATTGATAGATTTAGAGATATTTCTAAACGATGTCACCGATGTAACACAGAAGAAAAATGTTTGCTATCGACAATTCCTGTCGGCATTAAGAGTAGGTATATGTAGTGATCAATACAATACGACAGACAATAATTGAACATTCTCATATTGTTCGGAAAAATTAATCTAGAATGCATTCTATGGTGTTTTACGGAATGTTATAATGAGAAATGTTCTTTTTTTCTCTTCTTAAACAAATATTGTGCAACACTTCTACAAACAAGGCTGTCGTTAAACAAGATGAGCACATGTGTCACAGAAATTGCTTGTATTTAATACTGATCCCTTCATTTGCGCTGTCATTTTCTTGTATCGTTTCTGTGTCCAACGAATATCTCGCGCCGATCTGTTATAGGTCATCACTTGCAAGCCCCTGTTAGTAGTTAATATTTCCAGTCATTAGAACTTCTTTCAAATTTTCTTTGACCGCCTGAATGTGTAGTATCCGTAATATGCTTTTGTAAATAAAGCTAGAGGTACTAAAAAGTGCGTACTATCTCGCAAAATTACTCCAAAAGTACTCGATTTTTCGAAAAATTGTACATGATCTTATGCCAAAATCTAACTTCAAGTAACAGATTTCACGAAGGAAAAAATCTTTCTTCATAATTGTAGTTGTAGGAAGACGCAGAAAAAATTTGGAATTTTTGAAATTTTTGAAAAATGAGAACCGTTCTCTTTAACGTCCTTCACGCTACCCAACAAAAAAATTTAATGAAAACCGATGGAGCCATTGTTTTGAAAATTTTGAAAATGCTTCATTAAAATGCCCCCGAAAATTAAGATATCGGTTTAAATTCAAGGGATAGCAATATCAGCCAGATCGATTGGGGAATATCAATTGGAGAAAATAGCCTGAACGGTTTAGCCGCTAGCGTTGTTCGCAGACGGATGGACAGGCAGATGTTTTGCCGTCATTCGTTTTTTCGGTATCACGAACTCACAAAACATGGATTCTGACTACACCCCGTATTACAGGCCTTTTGCTATATTTAGAAACTGGATTGATCTCCTTTTCCATTGCCAGGGCCCAGCAATACGAGCCCGTAATTTTCTACCGAAAATTCACCGCTTTTTTCGCGAAGCATCACATAACACTCTCTCTACTGTGTAGAAAAAAATTAATGTAACTTTTTCTTTAGCATTTGCTTGGATTCCAACTCCTTTTCGTTCTATGGAAAGACTTTGATCGTGTCACACACGTGTTGAGAGAGATGAATTGTTAATGAAAGGAGAGTTAAGGGCGTGGGCCTGCGTTAGCGCGTTGGCGGAAGCGCCGAGGGTTGCAAGGCGCCAGATCCGTTTGAGGGAGTGGAGCAGCGGCGGCTGCGCGACGCGCATCGCGTGGCCTCCCAAGTGCCACTCCGCACAGTGGGCCAAACCACAGCACGCCAGTCCTCCAAGAGTTCGCTTCATTTGATTTGATTTTTTCGTGTTTCCGGGCGCGTCAACTGCTTTGGTCATTAGTCCCGTTAGTGTAGTGAATGTTTTTTTCTCGGGAGATGGCGGTGATTTTCCCTCGTTGGATGGCGAGATCCGGCGCCGACCTACCGTCGGCTAGTGGGGTTTCCCCCTAACCAGGACTCTCCCACCAGCGGGGCACCGCCCCTGCCAGGACAAGCTCTAAGTTCCCGACCAGTCTCCCGGAGTATGTGATAGTGTAGTGCATGTTAGTGTAAGTGTGTGTGTCAAGGGAGAGGATAGGACAAGGAAGAGGAAGGACAGATCGCGCGCGGTCCGTGCACCGTTTGTTGGGGTACTGCTCCGGCATTCGCCTGGTGCTGATCGGAGAAACCACGGAAACCTACCGATCGGAGCAGCCGGCCTCTAGAATTCTCCTCCAGACAGCGACTGAATTCGACCTAGCTGAAAAGCTAGTGTCGAAAATCCTGCCGCCGTCAGGACTCGAACCTAGGACCTCCCGGTCAGAGGCACTGCAGTGACATCAGTTGACCAAGAGTTCGGGAGATTGGTTTGAGAAGCGTGCGTTTCACGGCTCTGCGCGAAGGCAGGTGGGTACGCGTAGAGAGAACCTGGGCCACTAGAACTTTACCAAGCTATCTGGCAAGGCTGCTCATCTTCGCTGGCTTACCAAGCTATCAGGCAAGGGAGTTCGACCCATAAGGGAGCGAAGACTCCCGAAGGCGGTCGGGGTTCCTGGATGATTGATTGGTGATTTTGGGTGCACCAACCGCTAAGGCCATTAGTCCTGTAAGGGTAATGCATTTTTTTTTATCGCGGGACGTGGCGGTGATTTTCCCTCGCTGGATGGCGAGATTCGGCGCCCACCTACGTCAGCGTATGGGGATTTTCCCCATCCAGATATCTTCCACCAGCGTTGCACTGCCCCAGACAGGATATACTCTGAGCTTCCGATTAGCCTCCGATATGTGTGGCGGTGTAGTGCATGTAAATGTAGTAAGTCTTTGTAAGTGAGGGGTGAAGATAGGGCAAGGAAAAAGAAGGAAAGATCGTGCGCGGAACCTGGCCCGTTTGTTAGGGCACTGCTTCGGCATACGCCTAGTGTTGATGGGAGAAACTATGTATTACCATTCGATTCTATATTATTTTATTACAATATTAGCACTGAAATATAGAACTAGTCATTATTTTTCTCTGTTTGGAAAATTCGGTCAACCCGAAGTCGGAAATCAACGGCAAATTTAGTTTTGTGTTATAGATTATTAGAATCTTTTATTTTAAAGCACGTTGTAATATTATTAAGACTTTCATAATACAATATGTAGTATTCTGAAAATGAAATGATGAGAAATAGACATACAGAAATCCAGAGCCGAATTTGAGAACAAAGACAGCAAACATACTTCTGGAATTGCAAGTAATTTGTAAAAATAATTTAATTTAGAACTGATTGACCTTCTCTTAAGGTGTCTCACTTCCTTCATGTTGTGCAGAACGCTACTAAACCGTGAGTGCCTAAACACGAATGCGAATGATTACGAGTGTGAATTAAGTATTTGGTACTGATGATCTACGACTACTTGCATTTGTAGATCATTAGTGTCAATTAGTGGTGGGCCATTGTGCTTTTTAAAGAGTTATTCAAACTTTCTTTCTGTTTTACTCTCAAATACTTATTCTCTAGAAAATATACTTTATCATATTTTTTCTGAAAGTAACAATACCTTACTTTGTTGAGCTTCTGTAATATTGTAAGCAAAGATTCAGGTTTTATTTTCGTTGAAAATACAACTTTATGCAAGTAATATTAGTTTCACATTGCGTTTTTGACGTTTAGTCGAAATTCTATAAAAACAATTTAATCAATTGCATCCGAAGGAATCTCTATTGTTTTGTTTTCAGTTGAATTTTCATTTAGTTTCACGATGTTAATTTCAGAATAAATGACATTTAGCGAACTGAGTCATTGATGCATCATTGTCGTGTCAAGTTCAATGATTTCTTTTATTACACTTTTTGTTATGCAAGGAACATGGTTCAACTCTGACCATTCTTTCGAAATCGATTTCTTCGTGACTCACGACACTGAATGCATTGTATGTTATTGCGCATTTTGTTCTCAGTAAGTACTGAATGATATATTATTAATTGTAAAGCAGCACAAATAAAACAAATGCGTAAAGCATGTGTTGCTCTTTCCATTACTCTTATATCCCTGGATTAGAATGACTGAATAATGTACTAATGGAATTCAACAGTATGTAACGCGTTTCTTGCGAAACATGCACATTGAATTTATTGATTACGATAACGATGTACTCCCCGACCGCAAGTATGCCGCGGGAAGTGAGCATCGGCGATCCGAAAACACGGCTTCAACGTCCCGCACTAACACACGCGTGGCGCGGCAGAGGGCGGGCGGGCGGGCGCTTCGTAAGTGCGAAGCGGCGTTTCGTCACGCGAGAGCACGCATGGAGCCCAGTGTGCCGCAGCGCTGCGCGGCGCCCGCGTTCGCGCCCCCAGCCGCGCCGGGCCCCGCCCCGCCCCTCCGCGCCCCGCGCCCTCACCAGCCCACTTCCTGGGGCGCCCTGCCACGCCCGGCGCCCGGCCTATGCATGGCAGATTTTACCAAAACACCCATACATCGCTAAAGGGTTTTCAATGTCGATGTTCAAATCATCGATGTTTTAATTATAGATGAATAAAATGCTATTTTCCTATACATTTTTAATTACAGTATGTAAAAGGGATATATTTTATTGTTTGGTTACCAGCATGTTAGTGGTATGTAAAAATTATTATCGAATGTAAATAATAAAATTAACAATAAAGAACATCGTGTTTTGTTATCGATTGCGTGTTTCACTGTTGATTCACGTAGTGACACGCCTGGCGATAACATACATTCATAACATGAGCAGCTCCCAAATTTCCTCAGATTGCACAGGCGAAATGTTCAACGTGATAAAGAGGATGACGCAAAACAACGATATTGCTGTGGATTGCTGCTACTCTACAACGTGCTTAAACCCCTTTATTAAAAAAATACGTAAAAAAATTAAAATAAAAATGTAAAAAAGAATATTGTAATAAAAAATCGAAGCCTGGTGCCAGCGCCTCCATCCGTGAGAGTGAATGAGAGTGAGAGTGAGTGAGAGAGAGAGAGAGAGAGAGAGTGGGAGAGGGAGAGTTCAGCTCAGTTTACTATGAGGGAGAGGCAAACAACCCAGCAGAATTTCCAACACCACCACCACCAATAATAATAATAATAATAATAATAATAATAATAATAATAATAATAATAATAATAATAATAATAATAATAATAGAGTTATACGAGCTTTCAAATAAATGTTTCATTTCTTATATACGGAATAAATACATTTTATTTTGGCATGCCACCACACTTGAGAGTCCGAGCTGCGCCCTTGCCCGCACCGAGCTTTGGGTCTTCTACATGTATGGATACGATTCGTATATTGCTAATCCTCTTCTTAAATTTATTTATTGATAAATTAATAATAAGAAATGTTAGTAAATCTAAATTCTACTCCCAAAACTTCCTTATTGACTTCGGGTTTACAAATATTTGATGACTTTGGAACCGTTTTTCACGTGCCTTTCCTTATATAAAGCATCTTTCTTAGACTAACAAATTTTCACAAATATTTTAACTTTAGAGTAAATCACTCGTATATGATTTGATGTATGAAATATACCAAGTACTAAGAGAAATCAGACAGATTAATATATCCTTGTCTATTCGTTGGATTGAGAAATTTAAAGTCCGTTTTCACTCTCCCAACACTTTCAGATAAATCTGAAAGTACTTTTAAAAATATGAATTTCTGCATTTCAAAAATGTGAAAATTGAATTACAGTCATATTTTTCTATCACATCGACACTGTGACGACTACTACTATTTTTTCTACTGCGAGATTCGTATTGGTCAGTCCTTCCCTCCTCCTTTCATTCAATCTATTCTACTTGGATCTCGTGATCTCTTCTTCCTTTAGAGCAATATTTAAATATTTTCTTGGATGGAATATTACACGCTTTTGAAGAAAACTCCAGATTTATAACAACAATGGCAAAACTTCAGAAAAAAAAGGATCAATATGTTTGAAAACTCATCGATGTATACGATGCATTGGTGTCTCGTAGAAAGATATGCAGATATTTGCACATTGCATGTCTTACAAGTATAACACAGTCCTCCGGACCTTGGAAATTTTGCGCAGGCAGTACCGGTTATGCATTATGCACGAGGAGCACGAAGGCAAACAATACGTGCGTAGAATGTATGCTGTCAATATCATGCGTCAATTCTCAGGGACCATTCAATGTATTGAATATCGATTATTTTCAGACAGTTCAATTCAATTCATGAGATTTCTCAGGAAATCCTTCAACCTAATTTGTTTTCTGTATTTTAACAATGTTTCTCTATTCTTGGTGTTCGAATACTAATTGTCGTGCACGTTTCAATTCAAAAATAATAAATTCATTCGTTTGAAACGTGATGTGATGCACGGGAGTTAAAATGTGTATCATTCGTTTCTGTTTATCAAAACAGAAAAGGAAATTATAATTTGTCAAAATTGTTATTGATCGTCATGCAATAGACTGAAATTAATTTTCTATAAATTTATTTTAGAGTGCACAGCTTTTAGATAGCTGTGCAATATTTTTACTTAGTTTTTTTTTGTAGTTTTGTTTATGACTTATTTCTAGAAAAGAAGTTGAAAATTGGGAATATTTCTTCGAATTCCTCCATTTTGTCTGCATTGAAGTTTATTAATGTTAACGATTTCAAGTATTGTCTTGGCAAATGATGTTGAATAATTTTGATTCGAATTAAATCTACTTTTACAACGTCCCGACTTCCCGAATGTGGAATGACGATACCGTTTGTACGACACCCAAATCAGAATGACGATTATGCGGATCGAAAACTTCCTACTTGAAAACTATGGGAGAAAGTGATCTTAAGATGGATAAAAATAATTTGTTTTGTATATTGCCTTTTAGTGAGTGCCTTTGATAGTTTGGCCAAGCATACATGAGAATTGCAATTTTATGCCCATCCTTTTTCTCATAACAAATGACAACTGGAGCTACAAAGCTCGAATTAAGATTATACTCAAGTTTACTACACGTTTTAAAAGTCACGTTTGCGACAAATTATCCCGAGCGTTGCACCGTCGTATATAACTTATTCAAACAACTCATAAATGCATTTTATAACCGTACCCTGCTGCGCAGCAATGCAATCTTTTATGGGCAGAGCTGCATGTACGTATTTGTAGTATGCTAATGCTCTCTCCGGTTTGCTCCCGCAGTGGATGAAGATTCGTACCGCCGGTACCAGTCACGATGTTGAACTTGTAGTCCCTGTTTATTTATCTCTGTGCGCACTTAGGCCAACCTCCCGGCCTCGCAGACGGCAAAGTAAACCCCTGCAGCCTCGGGTGTGTTTGCGCGGGTCAACGAAGAAGGCTTTAAACAGTCTGCGTTTGCAGCTAGGAATTCACGTTGCGCGAGTTCACGAGATGTGTGCGATATACACATATACTCGATTATATATGTAATAGGGGGCAGGGGAACGCGGCACCCTGGAGAATTTGAAAGGGGATCTCGTCGTAATAAAACATTTTATTTCCAATAGGTTCAATCCTTGATTTCCACCTTCACTAATCTGACAGTACGGGGAACGGTTATACAGAATTAAGAAAGACACTTTTTCTCAAACACCGCTTCAAATTTTTTCTTTGATTTTTTTTTCACGGATAAAACAAGGAACACTTCATAAAAAAGGCGCAGGTCTCATTTTCGTTGAACTCTCTGAAATTTCGAATATTGTAATAGTTAGAACAATGCGATAAAGTATGTGCTGTTGTAGCTTCACTGGTTTATATTAGTAGATACTGAAATTGATTTTTGAATTTATATCGTAACTTGATGAAAATATTTTAGATTTTTTACGACTTCTGAGCTTTTCCTCATTGAATGTTGTCTGGTTGTGACTGACGCCATAATTCTTTTCAGTATCAATGAATAAGATACAGCAGTGAAAATATGTGGTCTCACATGACAGGTCATCATCGCATTATCTTTTTGACCACAGAAGCCCTTTTCGGTAAATGAGTGAAACCACGTCCTGTTATTGTTTCCGAGTATTTGAATAAGTTGCTGATTGTGCACAAGACTGTTTCGTCAGAGGCAAGTTATTTGCTGTTCTATATGTACTAAATCAGAACCTTCTGTGATTAAAGGTTAGTGCAATGAGACATTCTGACAGAAAAATCACGTTTAGTAATGCTTTTGAAGGGGTCGTAACTAAAGTTGAATAATCAAAAGCTATTCCTGCAAGACGCAAAAAATTCTTATTTACGTACTACATTAATTTAGTAAACTGAATTAACTGCACTGTTAGCTTAGGAAGAAAATATACTACAAACAAATATTCTATAATATAATGCACGGTGACTCTTGAGGATCAGTTACTGCTTAGTAATGTTTTCCCATTGGAAAGGACTGCACTTACTCCTAAGGAATTACCAGATTCACAGTTCGAAAACTCGCTGCCTGGACGCGTCGGCAGAATTTTTTTTATCTTCCTTCTATGTACACTTTAAGCATTAGATTCTTTTGATTATAAAATTAAATTGAAGAACCAAAAATAGTACGAATAACGAATTTCAGGGAACTTTAATCTGAACTCTAGAGCTGAACTGACTTTCCACAACACTATGAAAACAAAATATAAAAAAAGTTGCAAAACCGTTCGCGAACACAAAATAGTGACCTTGATATTATTATTATTATTATTATTATTATTATTATTATTATTATTATTATTATTATCATCATCATTATCATTATTATTATTTTATAAATTGAGATGTACAACAGTTTTATCATCTGTCGGATACAAAACATATTACCACTACTATGACTTCCATATGTCTTTTACTTTAAAAAATCCGAACACCTGATTTTGTGGATTCTAAGAAGAGTATTTTGGCTGAACAAACATTAAGAGTTCGGGGAAGAGCACATCGCGTCATGGCGATTAATGTAGTACGTTGTTGTTCAGGATACATCGCAGAAAATTCGAAAACTTTCATTTCCCTACCAGAAACCATTATTTATTGTTTCAGAATATAAACGCAGAGTTTTATTCCACTGAAACCGTGTGTGCGAGGCGCTGCGCAGTTATTCCTAGAGCGAGACGCCGAGCAGAGTTCTGCTTCGCGCGGCTGGTACGCTCCGTGTTTCACTGGCGGATTCCCCCGACCCACCCCCTCTCTTCCCCTCCCCCTCCCCTCTTCGCGTCCGCTGGTGGTCTGGGGGTGGGCTGCGAGAGGCACAGCGACAGCGGGGGCGGGCGCGAAATGAAGCGGTTCACTCGATGTCGGATGTGACACAACTTCCTCCGTGGTAGGAAAGCGCCGCCATTGAACACCAAATGGCCCCGCCCCTCGCCCCGCTCCGACACGGTCCCTCGAACTCCGGCCTCTTCCCCTCCCGCCCGCGTCCCTCACCACATTCCGCCCCGTCCCCGTCCCACCGGCACAATTAGCTCAGAACCAGCATTGACTCCGCAGAGACTCTGACCGGGAGATCCTAGGGTCAGGGTCCCGACGGTGGCGGATTTTTGATATTACCTCGATAGCTAGGTCGAATTCACCCGCTGTCTGGGGGAGAATTCTAGCAGCCGGCTACTCTGGTAGTTTTCCGTAGTTTATTCATTCACTTTCAGGCGAATGCCGGAGCAGTACCCTAACAAACGGGCCACGGACTGCGCGCGATCTTTCCTTCCTCTTCTTTGTCTTATCTTCACCCCTTTACAGACACTTATGCTAACATGCACTTCACTACCACATATGTCGGGAAACCGGTCTGGAGCCTAGAGCTTGTGCCAGCTGGAGAAGTACCTGCTGGGTAGATACCTGGAGAGGGAAATCCCCGCAAGCAGACGAGTAGGTAGGCGTCTTTCGGGACATTCACTACACTAACAGGACTACTGAACACAGCAGTTGACAAGCCCGAAAATATCAATCTTCCCGTCTCCGTTCTTCATTCCCAACTCTAAACCTTGCCCGCCTCCCGTTCCCATTTCCCTTCCCAAACCCATCCGCCGGCACCCATCGTCATCCTTTACTGACCAACATGGCATCTCGCGTCTTTTTCTCCTGTTTCCTGCCGTCGCAGTTGACGCCGATCCCTCCTCCATAAAACCCTCAGTCACTACATCCACCCCTTCACGTCTGATCTCATCCGCTTCCTCCCGTCTGCGCCTATCTGCTCCATCTGTATTTTCCCCCGCCTTCGCCGTTTATGCGTTTCCTGTGCTCTTCACTCGAACTGGACCGTTCGTCTTCGAAGCAGTTTTTCCTACCGCTGCATTGCTCATCCCATTCAGACAACCCCTCGCAGTCTTTATCTTCCACACTTTTTTTCGTTGTGCCTCTGACTCTAGACGTAGCTCATAAAATAGGCGGTATTACTGAAACTATTTCAGCCATTAGAGGCAGTGATAGCACAACGAACTGCAAGTATTTTCCAGTCTGAGATAGACGGAAAGAATGCAGAAGGCTATTGCAATCCTGAAGGGGAATTGTGATTCAGAAATAATTAAATTTCAAATTGATATCCATAAAAAGGTCGTTGTATTAAAAAAGCTCAATAAGAAAAAATATTTCTCTTAATCATCACTTCCAGTATCTATTATTAAAAAGCCAAATTTTCTTTTGTCACTGGAAATTTGTGACAAAATTCGGCACTTTTTAAATCATAGTTTCTAGTAATTTCAAGTGTTTTGCCGTGCTCACATGATTGACTTGCTGGAATGGCAATGCTTGGGTTGCGACTTGATGAGAATTTTAGAGGCTGGCTACGCTGATTATTTTTCATGCTCTCCTCCTAACAGTTGTATGCATATGTCTGAGCGGTTCCTCAAACAACCGCCCACGAACGAGTTATCCTTGTCGCATTGTATTCCCAACCTGATCTTCCTCGTCCTCATATGGTCCCTCCCCTCCGATGAAGAACGCTGGCAGTACTGCGCATTCACAGATGTCAGGAAGCGAGCGAATCGGCAAGTTTCTCCATGGGAACACGTTCACAATTCCAGCAAGGGACGAATCGGCGAACCAAGGGAAGACCATCTTCAATTGCGAGGACATTATAAATCAATCCTAAAATGTTGTTGGGTAAGTTTTCTTTGATTAGGATTCCTCAATTTGAACATTTCAAAATACTGAAATCGTTAATCGGCATTTATCGTGGATTGTGTGTATCCCTGGCAGGGAGATATTAATCCTTTTTCAGCAGAGGACGATCCTCCCTCCCCCGTCAATTCGCTCAGATGAAGGTTCTATTTATTGACTGATTAGTTGTTGCGGGCACGTCAACTGCTAAGTTCATTAGTCCCGTAGGTGTAGTGTATATTTGTTTGCTTTAGAGGTGGCGGCAAACTTTCTCTTGATGGATGGTGAGATATGGCGCCGACCTTCCTATCGGCTACCGGGGTTTTCCCCTACGAAGAAACTCCCACCAGCGGGGCACCACCCCAGCCAGAATAATGTCTAAGATCCTGACCGGTCTTCTGGCATATGTGGTAGCGTAGTGCATGTAAGTGTAGGTATATGTAAGTAAGGGGTGAGGATAGGACGAGGAAGAGGAAAGAAAGATCACGCGCAGTCCGTAACCTGTTTATTAGGATACTGCTCCGGTATTCCCTTGGCATTCCGGTTGATTGGAGAAACCACGGAAAACTACCAATCAGAGAAGTCGGCCTGCAGAAGTCTTCTCCAGACAGGGGCTGAATTCGACCTACCTATCTAGCTAGTGTCAAAAATCTTGCCACCGTCGGGACACAAACCTACGACCTCCCGATCAGAGGCAATGCAGCGACATCAGTTGATGCCCTGAGCCACCTCTCCCAGTAGTGAAGTTTCGAAGAGGTGCAGGGCTTCAGGAGGAAATTTTCATTTACTTTTACTTTATTATCCTCTTCTATTTCATTGGGTGACGCGTGGTGTATTGTTTCCTCAACGTTCTACGTCTGGGCATCGGTGTTCAACCTCCACGTGGAATTTATGGTGAGCAGCGCGGGTCTGTGCAAGTTTTTTTCTCACTCTCCCATTTCCCTGCCTCTCTTTCCGTATTATCTTCATCAACATTATCTTATCAACGTCACTTATCCATCAAAACCATTTAACCAAGGTATTGCCAAAAAGACTAGGAACAAAGGATGTATTAGTATCGCGATTTTTAAATTCTTTCCGAACCATGGACTTTGCGAACTGCCTGAAACAACTCTTTCTATTAACTAACGCACTGAGTTTAAATTAACACGACAAGAAAGCTGCCAACTGAGTAAACGTGGATATCCAATATTTTGTGAAAAACCGTAATTTGAGGTCGAGGCAGGGCTGAAATATGAAATCTGGTTCTAAACTAGAAATATATATATATATATATATATATATATATATATATATATATATATATATATATATATATATGTCATTTCGGAATTCGGTGAACTGGAGTTATCAAACGTTTCTACTCACATTTCCGTTTTGTGTGGTGAATGTTATCTTTTCTTAAATTAGTACGCGCGTTTTCTGTGTCGAATAGTCTTATCCTTAGAATTACAGTACGCGCCAAATCTCTAAAATTTCAACCTCCCACACAACCGGCTGAGTTAGACCAGAACGAACATCGTCGTTGTCTCTGCAGTGACTCTGACCGAGAGGTCCAAGGGTCCGAGTCTCAACGTTGAGTGATTTTTGACATAGATCGAATTCAAGCAGCCGGTTGCTTGTATCGACATTTTCCCGTGGTTTCTCTAATACCAGGCGAATGCCGGATCTGTAGGCAAACAAACGCGTCACAGACTAGCACAGAAACGCAAAGCAGCGCGCAATCTTTCCTTCCTTGTCTATGTCCCATCCTCTTAAATGCACTACTCTATCGCAATCTCGGGAGACCAGTCGGCAGCTTAGAGCTTGTCCCAGCTGAAGCGTTGCCTCGCTGAGGGAGAAACCTGGAGGGGAAGTCAGACGTGTAGATCGGAACCGAATCTCCTCATCCTCCCGGGGGAACAACGTCCCCTTCGTCGGATAAAACATTCACTACACTAACGGACAAATGACCATAGCAGTTGACGTGACCGCGAACACCAATATATATATATATATATATATATATATATATATATATACACACACACATATACATATTGTACCGCTCGGTAACTCCGTTCCATCAGGCACGTAATGGGTGCTTACGTGACCGCGCCTGAAAGCGGCATTCCAGAGGCGGGCCCGCGCTCCCAGGAGTGCACGTGGGCGCCGCGCCGTGCAGCGGGCAGTGTTCCCAGCGCGGGGCGGATGCGCGCGGCGCTCGTCTTCCCAGGCCGCCTTTCTGGGCCACCCGCCTTCGCCCTCGCCCTCGCCCCCGCCCCGCGCAGCTGCTTTGAGTTTTTACCACCCAACGAAAGTGGTTCGCGGAAAACTATCTCCCGAATTCGGTGCAGACGGGCACCTCGCGTGGGAAGCATGCTCTAGGAAGCAAGCGGTGTGCGATGGATGTGTCATCATTCATCCGTTTTAATGCCTTGGGAGAGTCGTTGAGACGAGAAGAATGTTACCAATTAAAATTCCAGATGGTTATTGAATATGGAAAGTGAGAAACATCAGATACCAGTTTATTATCTTAGGTTTCTATGTGAGCAATCGCTGTAGCTCACAATACCACAATCATGACCACCAATCTATGAATCATTGAATCATATCTACAAACGTTATGTAGTCAGCAGAGATACTGCTGTGTCGAACAAAGGTTTTGATCCAGCTACTTGTAATGGTGCTGGTTGAATTCAATAAAGGTGAGGTGCTTTCAGTGATTCACGAAAGTTGAACATTTCCTTTGGGTGAGAGGAAAGCCATGTCAGAAAAGGCAATTTTTCATTCATCGACAATATTAGTTATTACATTTTTATTTTCTTGCCTTACTTCTTAAGGAGGGAAGTATTATAATCGTGTGCCGTAAAACGGCGGATTTGTGACAGAAAAACACTTATTGCCGGGACCGACTATAAAAAAGTGGATAAATCATTTTCCTATGTAAAGTAAATCACTTCCTGTAATATGCTGGGTAACCAGAATCTATGTTTTGCGATCAATCGAAAAATCTATTGATGGCAAAAGTCTGTATGTGTATTCGACCACCCGTTTCTGTATCTATTGGACTGTGATGACCGCATAAACCATACACACGATTTTCTTGAGAATTTATCAATTCATCGATCGATTTAAGTGAGCTCGGGGCCCAGTGACTTCGAAACGAATAATTAAAATTTTTTTCTTAAACATGGCTCAAATTTCAAAAATCAAAGAGGCTGATTTTTTGTGAATCTACGGCATTTTTTTATTTTCTTCCATATGAGCTTCGCGATTATCGATTTGGTTTGGGGGCACTTTTCGCCGCCTTATTCAGCTATACCCTTTCACATTGAAGGGGAAATTGCGTTACGAGTGACTGCAAACAATCACATTCTGAACAAAAAATTCTAGAGGAACGTAAGATTTTCATTTAGATGCAGTGGTCTCAATACCAGAAAACAAGCTTTTACTTCAGTAAAGTGAACCGTATTGTAATGCAATTTGTGTACTCAGGTAACACCAAACTGCACATTTTACACATGAAATTAATTAGTTGCTTGAACATGAAATTAAATGAATATCACATTTGCTTTTAATACGCAATTGTTTGCACATTGACAGAGGGCAAGATAATTTTCAACAGACTGCACTCGTACAGGCTTATCTAACGAATACATTTTCCAGACACACCAAAACAATGCAATTGACGTTGATATGTGACGTCATTTGACGCAGGGTGCGGAACGTCTGTTTATTCTGCGCCGCTGAAATCGATCAACCGCAACTATAAACATCGTAACCTTTTCCGTGTGTACACGCTGTGGCTCGATTACTATCGATCGCCACGGGCCATTGTGCGTGAATGGGGTCGGCCATATGGCGGACTGGGGCACTGATAGCCGATAGGGCGCTCTCCGAACGGCGATCTGCCCCCGGAGAGGGCGCGATGTGCCGTGTGCTGTGTGTGCGCCTGTACGGCGGGCGCGACGGGCAAGTGTTCACTCAGATAAACCAATCCTACGACGTAACATTCTGCATGGATGGCGAAAAGCAGATATATTGATATACTCATGATTATTCGAATTTGCTGCAAATAGCGAAGAAGAAAGTAGTGAAGTGGATTTTATTGAATCCTTCTCAATTAAAAAGCGACATTTTTTTGGTGATTTGTAGTATATTGCTACAAAAGTTCGATAACAATATACCAATGTATTTAATAAGAAATACAAATATTTGTAAACAATTGTCATTCAGAAGGAGAAAGGAACAATGGAGAAACTCGTAAATTGCTTCAATGTCTTGTCGGAATAAGTATGTGTTTAAGCCGTGACCTCTTAGTCCCTCAAATGGCAACGAAGAAATATAGCGTCTTTCTATTGGGAAAACCACGTTAAGTAAAAAATGTCACATTTTAGTAGACACTATAAAGCTTCTTTTTTTGTTATTTTCCAGGAGTGCTCTTTTATTTGCCATATAAACGGTCTTTGGTGGGTTTCAATATAAAACAAGTGGTTTGGTAAAATGAAGATTAAATTAAATTAAAATAATTATATAATTCAAGGTTTTTCTCTCTAACAGGAACATCAACTAATGTGATTTAATTTTTGACTTTTAGAGAGCTAAAAAGGCCAGTTTTGTCAACTTTTAACATTAAATTTAATGCTAAATAAGATTTAAATTACAATAAAACAATGTTCGAAAAATGGTGGCTTAAGTGGTTTTTATATTTGAGCGACGATAACAGAAAAAATATAAATTTTCTAAATGGTTTTTGCTAACTTCATATCAAAAGAACGTGAATTACTTTTTTGCCTTTCACGAAGTGCAAATTGAGCGTACGGTCCCGTGTTGGAAAGGAGTACTGTATATTTATATAGAATCAAATACACTTTAAACGGTATTGGATTTTGTGTGTTCTGCAATGCAGGTCATAGTCTTATTTTCCTGCACACAACCATGATTTTTCATTCAAACATTACAGTTGAAGGTGTAATAGTATATTCTACACTATTATGCCTACCACGCTCCTCTACTTTTATCAAACAACGCGTACAAGACTATCTCAACTCCGAAGTATTGCATATCCACATGTAAGACAAGATTTACGTCATCATCCTAAAAGAATTTTCAAAGCTTTGTAAAACAATTGTGAAACGATTTTAATAGGTACAATGTTGATGAAAAAACTGTAGGTTTATTTCATTGCACTGTAAACAATGAGACGAACTGTTCGAGGTATGCTTTACGTTATGAGTCATTTTAAGCAACTGATACCTCCCGCACTGAATCACGACCTCTGTCATCATAACTGTAAACAATGTTACGATCTAAATGCCATTTCAAAAGAATGAAAACAAGATCAAATTTCAGTTGAGATCATTTTACTTAAAGTCAACAATTTTCTCATCCTTAATCATTCAGTTGCTTTTGTAGCAGCCGTTTTCACTCAACTCTAACCTGAAACGAAAGTTCAATAGATTCTTCGGGTTCAAATACGGTGTTTAATGGTAATTTAAAAGCAGCATTATGAAGTTTAAATAACAAATTGCGATTTAATACTTGTGACGATTGACAAGTTCTCAATACCACGTACTTCACTGGAATTTTCGCCTTGTGTAAGTTAAAGCATCGTCACTTCGACCTGCGACATGGTACTGTTAAAAGTTCTGCAACTGATAGTCCTAGCGCTGATCTCCGACCATCTTCCCCCGCCGCAATGCTTAACCGCATTATAAGCAAATGACTTTTCAGCTTACTAGTTTTGAATTTCTGTATTTAGATCTCTGTATTTCAAGCGACATTCTGCACAATCTCAGGCACGAAATGTTCACAAATTACTGATCATCAATAAATAGATTGACTGATCACTAACAACAACAAAAAAAAAAAAAAAAAAACTGCGCTCTCGTCACACGTGAAAAAGCTACTTCTTAGCTACGCAGACTTAATATACTTAATATAAGTATTTAATAGATTTCGTTTCACACAAACTCTTGGAAGTTGTGGTACAACATTCACAATAAAAATATTCTCTCAATATGAGACTGAGTAACTTAACCCTTTAAGGACCACTCACGGTCACTCATGCCGTTAATTGACTTATATCCGCTTAATGTTAATAAACTATCTGCCGCTTACCTTCTGATACCGCCTGGCAGTTCCGTTTAATAGGCAAAGATTCAATAGTTCTCACCTGTCATAATCTCTCCAATTTTCTATTTTATTACAAATAACTTTAAACTATTTACCATATTTTTAATATTCAATTTTACAGTTTATGGTGGGGACAACAATCCCCGAAACTGTTGCATGCTTATGAAGTAAATTGTTACAAAAAATTGTCTGGCAATAAATATGGACGCTAATTGCTTCAAAATATATAATTAATTAAAGACAGACTAAATAGGTGAATTAAGGCAAAGATTCGATAGAATTTGCTTGGTCAGTTAGTAAAAATCCCGTCTTCCGCATTTGTACTTTCTCTGCTCGATTCATGTTAACAGCGCTATTAAGACTGGCGGCGTGCTATTGCTGAAGATGCCAGCAGGGCAACGCTCCGCACATTCTTGACACTTCCGTAGAAAGCTCTTTCGAAGAACGGAGGGAGAGCGACATCACGGAAATAATAAACAGAGGCCGCGTGAGTCAACGGGCTTCTTCATTTCATGAGTCAATTTGGATTCTAGGGTGCTCAAGTTTAACGGCTCACGTGGTGTTAATGTAAAATGTCTCACGAAATTTCGCAATTACGCCTTAAATAAAAGGAGCTTAGTGAACGGATACGTTTGGCACTATGTACAACATTCAAAATTGGCACTACATTCGACATCTTACCATATTGAAAAAAATAGTAGTTTCGGTCTTACGGGACCTTGTTTTAATTTACAATAACATTTTATTTTTTTGGAATAAATTGGTTATTCTGTTTTTCTTTTTTGAATATGCATTTCTCTCTTTTTTTGTCTTCTAATAACTTCACCGAGACAGTCGTAATGTTTCCTTCTAGAATTCACTTAAAATTGTCATTTAAGATTCTTTCCAATGCGGATATTACTATATGCAGATATTATGGCAATAGAAAACACTACAAGCAAAGAACAATATGATTCCTTTATCGATATTTGGAAGTAAGTGCTTTGTTACGCATCTGCTAAGAAAAATAATCCCAGTGCAAAAGAGTAGTATAAAAGGTCGACCAATCTTTCTTCCTCTATGAATCTTCCGAAATACAGTTTTTGCAGCCGTGTAAATCTGAAAACCTTCCTATCATGTTTTAAAATGATAATGCCCATGGCAAGAAAAAAATAATATCGGAATAATATGGTAATAATAATCGTAATAATATCCTTTGCTAGTTTGCGAGGACTACGGCCGGAGAGACGGTGAGTATTTGTCAGCAATACTCTAAAATCAAACCTGTAGTTCGTTTGCCAATTCAAGTCCCTAGGGTTTAAGACCCGACGGTGGCGGATTTTGGTCCCTAACTACACAACTAGGTCGAATTCAGCCACCGCCTGGAGAAGAATTCTAGCGTCCGGCTGCTCTGATCTGCAGTTTTCCGTGGTTTCTCGCGGAAGTGCCAGAGGCGAACGCCGAGCAGTACTGTTACTAACGCGCAACGAACCGCACGCGATGTTTCCTTCCCCTTCCTTGTCCTATCGCCTCCATTTACTCTCACACACTCTTACATGCACTACGCATCGGGAGCGCAGTCTTGAGGCGGTGCAGCGTTGTGGGAGATACATGGAGAGGGAAATCACCCGCAAGTTGACGTGTAGTTCGGAGCCAGATATCACCATCCAGCGGGGGAGGAATACAGTCACCTCGCGATAACAGCACATTTATACTGATGGGATTAATGGCGTGCCCAGAAACATCAGTGAATCAATCAATCATTGACCAGCCCTCCAAATAAATAAAATATAATCGTATTTATCCAGTACTGATAAACGAATGAAAAATATCGATATTTGGAAAGAAAAACAAATTATTGTGTTGATTGGCTTGGCTAGTGGTGGGAGGCCCGAGCTGGAGTCACTTCCTGTTCCTCGAGCGACGGCCGCTGATGGCATCCCCGACCGCTGCGCTGGCGAGTGCCCAGCGCTCGCCCCCGCCCCGCCCCCTTCGCCCCTCGCCCATCGCCCAAGCGCCAGCGGGAGACCCCGACCCAATGACCTTGGCTGGGAGGCATCGCGGGTGCTCCGGCGTAGACGCCATTGAGCAAAGCACATTTCACAGATCGGCCGCCGCCTCCGTATTGCGCAGCCTTGTGTGTGGGTGTTCCTTTTCAATAAATCGTTCTTTTTTTTTTTTTTCATTTATTTCTGCTTGGCCCGAAGGCCCTCAGCATCCGCGTACGATACAGTGATGTTACATAGAATTACATTAACACTGATTGGGAAAACTTATAGACATGAATACATTGAATGCATGTGAATTAAATGTGAGAAGCCACATCGGGTACATGATAATCAAGGAGGGTCGAAGAACTGTCGCGGTAGTTTTCGCTTTAGTCTATTGTGGTGAGGATTTTGTTTTCCGATTTTGAAATGTACGGCTGAGGGAATCTGGGGAATTTTAGGGTAGAAGCGAGAGGATAGGAGGGAGAAATGGACGGAGATAGAAGTAATGCCGAGTTCGTTGTGTAGCTGGGAGTTAGGTACAAACCATGGAGCTTTAGTGATGGTTCGGAGGAATTTGTTTTGGAAAATCTGCATTTTTTGGATGTTCGATTTGCTGGCTGAGGCCCAGATAGGAGAAGCGTAGGATAAAATTGGGCGGATCATTGACTGGTATAGGTGAGTAGCAACATGGAGTTGTAAGGGTGATGACTTTTTGAGTATGGGATATAATTGGTGGGTTCTACGGGTTGCCAGGGTTATTCTGTGGAGAATATTCGATTTCCATGTGAGCCGCCTATCAAAAAGTACTCCCAGATATTTAACTGGCTTGTTGTTTGGGAGCCAAGTTATATTTTCTCCTTGATAGTTGAGAGGGAGGATTATTTGGTCTACGGAGCGTGAAGATTTTGGCTTGGCTTTTCGCAGGGTTTATCCGGATATGCCATTTCTTGGCCCAGTCGGAGAGCTCAAAGAGGTGGTGTTGCAGGTCTTCTTGTGCGGTATCAATATCACGGTTTGAGGAATATATTGCGGTGTCATCAGCAAACAGAGCAATGGAGGTATGAGGGGTGGATGGAATATCAGCTGTATAAAGATTAAATAGTGTGAGAGAGAACAGATCCTTGGGGTACTCCTGCTTTATGGGAAAAGATAGTGAAAGGGCTCCAGGAAGGCGGACAGAAAAAGTGCGATCGGCAAGGAAGCTTTTGATGATGTGAATAAGATAGTCGGGGGTTCCGATGTGAATAAGTTTATATAACAGTCCTGGATGCCAGAGGTGTCAAAGCTTTCGCTATGTCGAGGAAGATTGCGACTGTGTGTTTCTTTCATGGAAGCCTTCGATTATATCCTCGGTTAGTCTTAGTATTTGGTGATTTGTGGAAAGTAAAGGTTGAAAACCGAATTGGTGCGGAGGTATGGCTTGGACTGAACTGAGATGGGAGATTAGTCTGGCGAGGATACATTTTTCAAACAGTTTTCCTAAGGAGGGCAGAAGACTAATTGGACGATAACTTGACGGGTCGTTTTTTGGTTTGTCTGGTTTCAGGATGGGAATGATGTGGGCGTGTTTCCATTTGCGAGGGAAGTATGACAGTCGAAGAGATGCATTAAATATTGATGTTATATGTAAAATGGCTGTGAATGGAAGGCGCTTAAGTACATACATTGGAATTAAGTCGTGACCACTGGAAACTTTTGGAGTAGCGACAGATAAAAGGTTCACAATTTCGGTGGGAGATATGAATTTTGGACATCTTGGAACTGTTGTTCTAGTTCGTCGGATTTCTTCGAGGAGAAACTGATCATGAAGGGGATCTTCTGAAGGATGGGGAGTGAAGGTTGTGGCAAAGTATTCACCTAGTACTTTGCTTTTATCTGCGGGAGTAGTTGCTACGGATGCCACGGTTGTTAGGGAGGGTATATTGGTTGGCTTGCGCAAGAGGCGGCGAGTGATATTCCACAGCGTGTGATCGGTTGGGTTGGCGGTTTGAGTTTGGAAGTGGAGATATTGGGCGTTAGATATTGCCAAAAGATGTCTTACTATTTTAGTGAGTAGGTTTAAGTACGATTTTAAGAAGGGGGAACGATGTTTTTGCCAGTGATTACGTATGTATCTTTTGTGATATAATAGTCTCTGTAAGATTGGAGAAATAGGAGGTAGTGGGTTGCGTTGACGTATTGGGGGAGCTGTAAGATCTAAACTATCGAGGATGGTGTGGGTGAGCGAGTCAATGGCTCTATCAATTTCTTGAGAGCTTTTCAGTGACGGAAGTGGTGGCAGAATGCGAGAAATCAGGATCTGGAAGTGAGGCCAGTTGACTTTTGTAGGCAGTAGGGCTGAGCTGGGCGATTTTCTTTAATGAAGTATTCAAGGAGAAAAGAAGAGGTCGATGGTCTGAAGGGAGAGCGAAGTGTGGCTCCACAATAATATTGTAGCTAATGTTGCTTGAGATACCGAAGTCGAGGATGTCTGCTGGTATTGAAGATTGGTAGGGATAATAGCTGGGAGAATCAGGGGCATGCACTGTTAGATTTAATCTTTCAATATCTGCAAGAAGAAGGATGCCGGCAGGAGAATTGAGTCTGCTACCCCATACTGTATTCTTGGCGTTCCAGTCTCCAACAACAATTGTTGGTTGATTTGATGAAAATAATGGATCGATGTCGCCTGTTTTATAAGGAATATTGGGAGGCTTATACACTGAGGTCACAATAAGGTGGGATTGTCCGGTTTGCTGTACTGCAACGCTTATATTTTCAAACGTGGGGTTTGCATATTCGGGGAGATGATGATGAGAGATATTATGTTTCGTAAAAATGGCTACACCACCACTGCTATGGTTTCGTGGACGATCATATCGATGCATCGTATATCCAGGAATGAAAATTTTGATAGAGGGACTCAGGTGGGTTTCTTGGATGCAAGCTATATCGATATTATTGCTATGGAGAAAATGTGCAAGTATATGAGAGTGAGAGTGAGTTGGGAATGTTGAAGGTTTGAGGAAATCTGAGTACAAGGGCGATTGATACGAGGACGGTGGTCTCGGTTCGGTCGGTCTGGGTATAGTGCGTCGAGAGGAGAAAAGTTCTGGGGTCTTTCTCTGAGGTATTGAGGTGGAGGGAGGAAAGGGCGGTGAAAGGGTTTGGGGGAGTGAAAGATTGTGTGGGCAGAACTGTTGGAGGCATGTTTGGAGGTTGGTTGCGCGACTGGGAGGGAAGAACTTTTCTGGATAGAATATTTTGGTAAACCTGACATTCACGGCTGGAGGCCCGATGTGGCTTTTCACAGTTTACACATTTTGTTTCTTCATTAGCGCACTCGATAGTAGCGTGTTGACCCGCACATTTTCCACAGCGCGGTAGAAAGCCACAGTTTTTCTTAGAATGTCCGTAGTTTTGACATTGACGACACTGAACTGGACCAGGTCTATGGCGACGCTCTTCTATTGTGATGACAGCATTAAAAGTTCCTTTAAATTGTAGATTGCATTTCCTTCGTTTGTTTTAGCGAGAGTTACTGCACATAATGGCCATGGTTTGCGTTCTCGGTTTGTTAATCTTATAACTGTTATTACAGGTAAGTTTTTTTCTACTAATTCCTGAAGTATTTCTTCTTCTGAATAAGAAGTTGGTACGTTTCTGAGTACTACTGAGATGGTAGCTTTGGTTGGGTCTCGGTAGGTATGGTAGGATAGGCCTTTAGTTGATAGATTTTTTCGGAGCAGGGTGAAATCATCAACGGAGTTTACAACAACTTCCGTGTAGGATCCTTTAACTCTAGTGGTAAAATTTGCATGTTTTAGTAGATCTTTAATTATTTTCAGGAGTTCCGCGTGAGCAGGAGGGTTGTGAATGAAAATAGGGGGTATTTTTTCGATATGTGGAGGAGAGGTATTAATATCGGCATCTTGAGGAGAAGGATCTTGAGGAATATTATTTGCCTGATCAAGTGGAGTGAATCTGTTGCTGGTGATAATATTATATAACGGGATAGTTCCAGGAGTAGGCACGCTGCGCGGGCACTGTTCACTGGTATTTGGATACTGCAGTCGCTGGCGCTTAACTGAAGGCGATTCTGTTGTACTTATCTGATGAGCTGGAGGCTGCCTCTCGAAAGATGATTGTTGCATGGCATCGGATGAATACGCAGGTTGGCTCGCTGCTAATGGCTGCATGAGGTGTGGGTAGTGGAAAAGTTGAGGTGGATTAGGATAGAAATTATTCAGAGTATGTAGTGCTGAGGATACAGCTTCGGGGAGCGGCGGGAACGGATCTCTTGATTCTTCCATGGCCGGTTGAAGAAAAGCGTTGCAGAAAAGTCGTCGATGATCAGACGTTTTCCTCACAAAGCAGACTTGAAGTAAACACAAACAATACGTTCACAGATTTAAGAAAAAAAAAATAGTAAGCACTGATCGCACTATGAAAGTCACTATGAAAGGCACTTGACACTGAGCCGTAGCGCTTCGGCCCCGGCACGGGGCTTATCTCTGGTCGCCGCGATAACTAGCGCGAGAGAGAGAGGTGTGCACAGGTCGACGGTCAAGCTCGGAATGTAAATCGTTCTTCCACGAGCAGTTACGACCCAAGACTTGGTTCGGTGCAATTTTCAGGTGAGAAGGATGCTGAGTCATTTCGAAAACGAAACTTCTGTTGCTCATTTATTTCTTATGATTTTTTTTTATTTATTTCACAAAATACTTTCCTTAATGTGCTGCAATTTCTAAAAAATATATGAACAAAACACGGTTTCACTGACAAAACTCGACGATGGTTCAACAGCCGTAAGCTCGCATCGGGTCTGCAAGAATGGAAGGTGGCAGGTCACGAGCAGCGAACGGGGAGCGAGCGAGCGGTGGGCGGTGGGCGGTGGGCGTCGGGCAGTGGGCGAACCAGCAAGAGCGTGGATAGGGTTACCTGTCGAGATGTAGCATATAGTCAGCCTCTGCACGTAAGAGCTTTGCTGCGGCGCAATACATAATAAATCGAATTAGGGTCAAGAAATAATTCAAAGTAGATTAAATTAGGAACAAGACTAATCAGCTCGTGATTCCTTTTGATTTTAAGATAGGCAATGATTACTTTTTCGAAAATATCCCAATAATAGTTCTCATGTTCATTAGTGGAGTTCGCGACGAACCTGCGAGTCGAGACATAAACTTTGGAATTATGTAGCGAAAGCAATTAATTGATCCCTATACTTCAATCTAAGTTTCAAGGATTGTGGTTACTGAATGCTGCACTGATATAGAGAAATTTAAAAAAGAATATTAATTCACTGTACTCTTACTCTGATTACTTAAAGTACTGTTTTACCTACTACTCAATGGCAGTTGCAAACTAATGTGTAATGACTACAACAGACTATCCTTCCTATGTTAATCGATAGGGGGCTTTACGAATCCTGCTGTCTCTCTCTCTCTCTCTCTCTCTCTCTCTCTCTCTTTCTCGAAGTCTCCCTCAACCGTTGCACCGCCCGTGCAGCTGTCTCCATTCACTCCCCCACCCGCGCCCTCATTTGCGCCGCCTCCGCGCTCCCTCCGCCCCCACTCCGCCCCGCCCCGCCTTCAGCGCCCATTCTCTCCCGAAGACCTTGGACGCCAGGAATTCCGCTTTTTACCTGAGTTGGAAGGCCTGCGATGCGCTGAAACGGGGGTCGCAAGAATTCCTTGCTACTACAGAAGCCATACCCATAACTCAAGCTTCTTCCTCGGGTCCATTCCCGGTCTAGGCAAAGAAGCACCCCCTATACACGGATTACATCAGAATCATGTAGACAAAAACAAACAAGTTTGAAGCATACAGTTTATAGGCATTGCTATTCAATAATCCATTTAACTCAGGATATCTCTTAGGGGTTAACTTTTATCCATAATGGATGCTTTGCTTGCATTTGAATACCGCTTGTATCGTAGATTCAGACGTTAGAACAAAGATATATGAGTAAGACACGATGTAAGAATATCTCATACCTACCTAAGACTTTTATTAATTTTTTGCTTCATACTTCACGATGTTATGTGATCAATAAATCACCAAAAACAGCACAGCAATGAAATTAATTTTCCTCAGTGAAAGTTATATTAATGAATCCTTTTTTGAAAATTTCATGAGAACTTATGAATATAACTGTTCTTAATTAGAGATCTTAGAGAAAGCTTGAAGCATGTTTTAAAATTTTCTGTATTTAACCCAATCAACATTGTGTTATAGAAACCTCTTAAGAATCTAATGACATTTGACGGACTGTCCTTCAATTATTTACGCTTTTGAATTAATTATTTGAGGTAAATTGGCATGCAGAAAGCATTACGAGTAGTCCTTCAATTCTATCCGCTCATAGATTTTCTCGTTGATTTCCAATGATATACATTTCTTTTACGCACTAGCACTCATACTGTGATGCCTTTAAAGGCTCTCTTCAAAGATGTAATTTATTTCCTATATTTAATCTTGTTTCCATCTTTGCATTTTCAGAGATCTTCTGAGAAACAGATTCTTACATTTATTTCTCGTGTTTAATTTGCAGTTCAATTAAACCCTTTCGTGGTTTTCTCGGAAAGGAAATTATTTACATGTTATCAACTGTGATCATCTGCGGTGGATGATATTTCTTCGAATGCAAATTTCTATGATTAATCCGGATGTTTGGACTAGTAATTTTCCAGATTCATTACGAGAGAAGACAGATTTTTGTCTCTCATAATTACGCGGGATCTTGATTATGCAGGTAGTGCCAAATTCACTACTGGATTCATATCCTCAGATCAGTGTGTCCATTTTTAATAATCCTGACATTTTTATTTTTGCTCGCTTCCATCTCGCGTTCCTTATCTCTATTTCTTTGAAAGAAAAAAGCCGGCGTTGCGAACATGATAGTTACAAGAAACGGAGAGAGAAAATACGACTAAACAATCTAGAGGCAATGAAACATCATGCAATTATTTCACGGTTTAAATAATATTCTTCTCGAATTGAAACGCTCCGTCGAAATTAACGACTACTTTTTACAAAGAAAAATGTATTGAGACAATATATAATCGTGTGTTTAATTTTAGTTATTTTAATTAATTTATTGAAAAAATGAGATTTGATATGTTTTAGCCACATAAAGCTACAGCTACAGCGCTCACCGAGTAATTTTAAATTGGTTATTTGGCTAGCCTATGGGCTTCTACTTATAGAGTATAGTTCTAGATTGAGTTGGACTTAACTTGAATTTGTTGAAGTTATGTAGGATAGGAAGAGGGGTTATGGAGTTACCTAATTTCTCCAAATAGGGGTAGGTGGGAGACGGAAAGGTATGGGTGGGTAATCAAATAATTTTTTGTTTGCACCAACTACGCAGCGGAAGACAGAATTAAAATAAATGAGCCACTTTGTGATGTTAGTTGATATGCGTTTCACGAAAAGATCGTTATATACGATTGCGTTACTTACGAAGATGGGGCAGTTACTAAAATTTTAAGAAATGTAAATCTGTTCGGTCTAGACAATTTATAACGCAAACAATATTAAACATATAACATTTAATATTGTTCCAAAATCCACTATTTTTGTACATATGCAGCCCTACAATAAAAAGATGTTGATGTGGCGAATTTTCGAATTTGAAATCTTTGTTTCAGGTAAAATGCTTAACTAGACCTATACAATATGATAAAACGTAATTTTCGTGCTTCTAAATTCGTTTTAATATCATTGTCACTCTATTGTCCCTATTTCATTTCGTTCCGGGAGAGATGGCTCAGGGCATCAAGTGATGTCAGTGCAGTACATCTGACCGGGAGGTCCTGGAATTCGAGTTCTAACGATGGCGGAGTTTTCGACTCTAACTTCATAGTTAGGTCGAATTCAGACGCTGTCTGGAGGAGAATTCTAGACTGGTCAGGAGCTTAGAGCTTGTGCCAGCTGGGACATGCGCAGGTGGGAGATACCTGGTTGAGGTAAACCCCGCTAGCCGACAGGTAGGTCGGTGCCGGATCTCACCATCCAGGGGGAATGATCAACGCTATATCCCGAGGGAAAACATGCACTACTCGTACGGGACTTAGGAGGTGACGTGCTCCGAATCACTAATCAATCAGTTTTTCATTTCGTCCCAGTGATGGTTGCTTGTTCGTTGCCTTTCATGCATGCTTTTGCATGGTGGGCCCCACTTTCTGCTGACCTCTGATCCGAGGAGCTCGCGTTTGCTACTAGTGCAGGCATGGAGTTTGGTTAAGGCGATGGGACTCTCTTGTCGACAGTGAACAAAACGCCTCTTAATACTGAGTATATAACGTATGTCTTTACGAACATACCGTTAAAGAACACCGTTATTGTAAGAAGTGGAATTGTTTTTCACATTTTTTCGATGAAAATTGGTCAATATTTGAAGAACGAGATTCCCAAAATATAGCGAGGAAAAGAACGTATCCGTCAGTTATCAGCTTACAATATTGTAGTGCCTCTAAAAGAAAGTTTTGGTAGCGAAACTGTATGATTCAAGACCAAAATAGTTATTTATGCGGCGAGGGCGTTATAAGGATTCAGGAACGACTGTGGTACATTGATGATTTTACTTTTAATTTATTTTAATGATTCAAATTTACTTATTTATTAATTAACTAGATGTTGACTCGGTTTGTATTTGCATATTTCCCTCCCATAATATTCCCTTTTACAATTACCTCTTGTAATTCCCTCCATAAGAGGACATATAGCATCATTCAACTGGTTTCGCATTTCTCTCGTAGCCACGATCCTCTCAATCCAAGAAAGTTATGCAGTGAATACCGAGCTCCATATGGAAGGCAAAAGAGGCAATAACGCGACAGTAAAAAACAAAATATACTTCTCTCCCACAGGAGGCGCGGCGCGCTCGACTGCGGCTTGGCCAGCAGACGCCCGGCGGGGACGCCCCCCCCCGCCCCCCCTTCCGTCTTCTGCCGCGATTATCTGCAGCCCCGGAAGCGAGCCACGCTGCGGCGCGCCCGCCCGATAGCCCCTCCGCCCCCCACCCTCCATCACCGCTCTGCGCCGCCCACACCGCCGCTAGGGGGATGTTTTGATACGTGTTCGTAAATAATATATGTGGTTACCTATGGTTCCGACAATTGATGGATTGATTAGTAATTCCAGGCGCGTCTATGTCTAAGGTCATTGGTTCCATAAGTGGTTTTAATCCCAGGATGTGGCGGTGATCTTCCTCCGTTGGATGACGAGATTCGCTGTCGTCGACCTACCTGTGGACTTGCACGGTTTCCTTCAACCAGGTATCTCCTACCAGCTGGGCATCACCTCGGCCGGGACAAGTTTTAAGTTACCGATCTCCAGGCTCTCGGCACGTGTGGTAGTGTAGTTCATGCAAGTAAGTGTGTGTAAATAAGAGTGCGGATAGGACTAGGGAGAGGAAGGAAAGATCCCACGTTGTCTGTGGCCCTTCAGTTACGGTATTGCTTTGGTATTAGCCTGGTGTTGGTTGGAGAAACCACGGAAAACTATCGATCAGAGCAGCCGGCCACTAGAATTCTCTTCCTGGCAGCAGTTGAAGGCAGCAGTTATCTAGGTAGTGTCGAAAATCCAGCCACCGTCGGGACTCGAACCCTAGGACCTCGCGTTCAGAGGCTTCATGATGCCCTGAGCCACCTAAGCCGATATCAAAAATTGGCCGCTAATCAACGCTATGTAATTACTGGAAACCTAAATCAATAAAATTGTGCTAAGAGCTGTGAAATGCAGGATCAAAACCTTCCCTTAATGGATGCTATAATGCATAGTAAAAATTTCCCTGAAATGCATGTCCAAGCCTTCCCTTAATTTGTCTCATTATCGAAATCGAAAAATCGCTTTCCGTCCTCAGCGAATCGAACGAGTAAACCAGACTTGATGTATTCTGCAATGAGGTTACAGCAAGGCAGTTGGAGGAGCAAGTTTCATTGTGTAATATATAAACAACTATACAATTATGAAAGTAATTAGGGTAAAAATAATATCTGTAAAATGAATTGTATTCATTATGGGATATAATAATAAACATAACCTATCAAACGCACTGTACATAAATTGATAACTAAGTACGTGTTTTTTAAAGTTTCGGGCAAGTAGAGAAAAGGCTTTAAGCCACGAATTTTAAAAGGGTTTTTATCGCAACAACTCACTAAAGTATTTTATTGATCTATTAGTAAAAGACAAGACACGCAGGTCTACCAATTGGAACAGCTGTTCATTGTTCCCTGCAGCGCCGAAGCTTCTGTTGTTTCAACAAATTATTTGAAGTTTTTAAATGTCGCATGTGAGTGAAACACTCAACACCAAGAATGTTTTGGATTTTTTTTTTCAAATGTTATTCTAACCCCCTCTGGACTTCGCTATCATCTTAAAGTTCGCAACGCCTTTAACACTAGGCTTCCCCAAAGTCTGACCAAAGCTTCCAAATTCGGCAGCTTTGATTTAGATCTAGTGTAATGGTTCCTCAATATCTTGCTTCTGAAACGTTTTAATGCACCGTCACTTGCTTGTCAAGTAGAGACTATCTGACTTTGCTACAGTGAATAATCATTACAAAAACTTTTTTTGTGTATGGTTCGAAAAGTCCTTATTTTCTGCGCTCCATGCGACTGAATGTTTTAAAAATGCTCTGAATCCCCTGAATGTTTAAAAAAATTTACTTTTATATTAAATTCAAAATAAGATAAATAGTATTTCTTTCATAGTATTTGAACGGATATCCACATTCTAAAAGTTTTTCGGTCGTTTTATTAAAGAAAAACTAGATGGAAAACCATATTTCACCTTTTTTCGCGTAGTTTAAGGCATTCACGAGACATAACTTGCAAAGCAGTGGCCTACTTGACATTTTGCCAACGATTCTAAACAGACGTCTGAACATTACTGTGGATGGGGCACTGTCGTGCAACATGAATCTCCATTTATATGGGTAAAAATGTATGTATGCAAGTAGAAATATGGCATCTTCCCTTTAAAACAAAAGGGCTTATTTCTTATCAACCAATTTAAGGAGGACGTTTTTACTTACATAAGCCTCCTTTCAGATTAAAATAATTGAAAACTTATAATTAGTCGAATTGTAATCATTATTCGGAAATAACGAGTACACCTATTGTAGTGATTAAAAATATGAAAAAAATTAAAGCAATGTGTTTTAAAATGACCGTACACATTTCAATATCCTATATAAAGAAAATGAAATCCAACCACGTTACCCGCAGTGTGTTTTTGCTACTTTGTTTGGATTATTATAGATTTAAAAAAATAATAGAAATATGAATGAACTGATTAAGTTTAGAACCCCATGCCCATTACAATTTTCCAATAGTTTTAAAAACCTATTTACCTATTCTGATTGTTTTTTCCACGTAGACGTACGTTTCTTCCATTATATCGAATGTTTCATTCCGTATTGGCATGAAGCACGATTTTTTTTTCTGGTTGCCAAAAATGATTTAGAAATGCACTATCAGTTCACAGAAATATGTAATGCTTCGTGTATTTTTCCTTGCAACCGCGTCAGAATGTTCAACGTCCTTCGCGGGGAAAGGATTGGTGTGATGCGGAGAGCCTGTGCTACTTGTGTGCCCATGCGTGTGGGTGAAAGCGCGGATCATCCGGTGCTGCGGGGACGTTGGCCGCGGGCCTAGGTCAAGAACAGACTCTCGGCAATGGTATGCACTTGAAGAGGGGCAGGCAACTCGTTCCCTTCAACTTCAGAAGTATAAAAGGGGGAGGCAATGGTTTCGACGCAGGGTGCACCTGGGCACTGTATCGTCTCTCCACCGTGAATAACACTAAAAAAAGAGCACCTGAGAAGTAGAGCAGATTTTTATTTTGTAATTTGCAGGTTATGGAATATAATTTTGAGAGACAAATACCCACGTAAAGATTATTTTTCATTAAATATAGTGTTCTGATGTAATTGAACACTTTCGTTGATATACAGTAGTAAATGTAACTAATTGCGGTATGATATCACATTGTCATGCTATGACGTTATTTCATACGATACATTTCAACATAAGCATGTTAGTCATTATACTACTATTAGTGAATTGTATCTGGCATGTAAAACTTAAGAAATTTGAAAATAAATTTGTAATGTATATTTCCCTTTAATTTACGAAGAGAATACAATAAAAACTGACCATACAATTTCTACGTTTTCTGCCAAGAATCGTGAAAATACAAATTTATATTTACTGTGTAAATGAAATAAATTATTAGATTACGCCATTGACAAAAGTAACTTTGATAACCTGCGAAACATTTATGATATGCAGGTTTCGATATACAATGTTGAATCAAACACTCACGTCAACTAGGCAAAATTGGACTAAAATTACTACATCAGTGTAATCGACAACGCTCATAGATGATAGGGGCCTCCTGTACACTAAAGTGACAAGTCCCAATGGGATATGTGGCCCCATATTTCAGGGGCATCTATGACGTTCTTTGAGACAGCAGCGTGGTCCTTAAGACACCTCTAAACATTAATCGTTTTGTAGGTGAACTCCAAGAACACCAAGCTAACATCAAATAGGAAAACATCAATTATTTCACAAGAATATGTAAAGTTATTCTCGTTTCAGAGTTGTTGGCAATCGCCCGCCAAAGACCAAATGGAAAGTGTGTGATAATACATCTTTTCACTACTACAATACATTACATAGACTTGAAATTAACGTGTGTTTCGTTAATTTCGATGTCGATGTGTGAATTGTAAAATCAAGGAGGGAATTACATCTCGTGGCAGCCGCTCTTAAGGAGGAAATCAAGGCTTGTCATTTATTATACTCGCACGTTTACTTCAGCCCCGGAATAGTACCCCTAATGCTTACTAACATTAGCCTAATTATGAATGAGTGATAGCAAAGAGCTATGTTAACAAACTCTGATGACCATAAATATTTGCATCCAAATAATAGAAACAATTTTGCATCGAAAAGCGAGCTACAGATTTACTGTAACAGTTCTGTCGTCGAAATAACTAATCCCCTACTCCCGTCGCATCTAGGAAAATGAGGGCTTTGGAAAACAGGCGTGGATTAGGTATAGACTAAAGCGGCAACTGACAATCAGATTTGTGGCACGATGTTACAAAGACATGCTTTGACGTTATTTGATCGGCAGCAGCGTTATCCCTAGGACCATTCCTAACGAACTCGCTTTGTAGATCAACTCCAAGAACATTTACACGTTTTATAAACCAAATTAAATAGGAATATATCAATTATTTTACAAGAATCCGCCAAAGAACAAATGAAACTGTGTGTGCGTACATCTTTTCACTACGAAAAGTTAGCTGAAAAAGGTTTAAATTAAGCGTGTGTATTGTAGAGGCAGGGGAGGTAAGTGCATGTTCTCGCGTGAGTCTTTCCAAAAGGGGAAACCAGGGCTCGTCACTTACTTTCACCGGTGGTCGCTCGGCGGCGCCAGCTCCGCTCACCTTTCTCCGCCCTCCGCGGCGACGACAGCGTGCGGAAGCTCATCTTGAGGTGCAGCTTGCGCCCGCCCTCCTTCACCTCCTTGATGCCCCCGGCGCCGATAGGGAAGGCGGCGGCGGCGGCCGTCGACGGGGCGTCGAGGGGGGCGGCCACAGTGCTCTGCGCGTCCAGCCCGGCCATTCTGCGCGCAGTCAGAGACGCATCGTCAAGCGCGGCTCACCTCCCCCGCACTCCACTCCACACCCACACGCACACACACGCGCACGCCCCGCACACTCGCGGCGCGCTCACCACCTTGTGCCGACGGCCATGGCCTCTCGGTGCGCGCCCGTCCGTCCGTCACTCGCGCATCGCGTAGCGGCTTGCGCGGGGCAGTGGAACGCTGTGTCGCCGCTCCAGTCGCGAGAAGCCCCGTTAGAAACCTGCTGCTGCTGCCGTCTCCGGTCGCCTACTCCGCGCGCAGCACCACTCAAACGAGTTCCGTCTCGGGGTTTTTTTTCGGGAGGCGGCGGTGGCGGAGCCGTCTTCCCGAGGGGGAGGAGCCGTGCTACGCGGCAACCTGTTGGGAGGCGGTGACTGCGTGCGGGGATACCGCACGCGTGCGAGTCACGCGCTTCGACGAAGTGACTGCGGCGAGAGCGGGGGCGGAGGCGGCGACTGACATTTGGCGCGCGGCGGAGCGGGGTTGCCTGCGGGTGCCCGGCGGCGCGGCGGAGGCCTGACTAGGGCCGGGGGGAAAAGGCGGCGGGGGGAGGCGGCGGCGTCACGGCGCCGCCCACGGCCGCCCCTCGACCTGCTCTTGCTGCTGCATTTCGCGCACTGCACTCGCGCACTGAGCCCCTGCAGGCCGCTGCCGCTCGGCCCCGGCGAGCGAGCCCACCGCGCGCGTCCACCCGTGGGTCGTCCTTCCTGCGCGTCCCGCTCTTCGAAGACTCCGTGCATGGCGAAGCGGATGATGGCCTCGCAGGGCCGCCAACCGCGCGCCGACCCACTCCCCCAGCCCCGCGGCCCGGACGCCGCCGCCGGGATTTGGTTTTTGTGCGGGCCGCGCGCGCCTCGCTTTATGACGCAGCAGGGATCTCCGGAGAGCTCGTATGAGTGTAGAGGAGGCGGCCGCTCACGTTGAACAGATGCCCTGATATAAAAAACGTACGCGCTCTGCCAGCATTGTTTTTTAAACTTTTTCGAAAAACGAGAAGTAATTAGTGACGGTAATTAAAACATACTTGCTCATACTCGTACACGAACACATACAATTGTTTTCTGAAAAGTATTTTGCAAGGACGGGACTTGAAATAGACATCAATGAAATCAACAAACCTGAAATGTTAAAACTGGGTTTTGTTTTTATGCGCAAGAGTAATGAACAACGTGAATAATAGACACTTTAATTTCATTGCAAATTTGCAAATTTATCATAAATGTAATCTAGTATTTTTGAGTCCATTAGACTAAAGCGATATTCTAAATATATCGAAACTAACATGCTAACTTAAGGTTCCTTAGGCTGTAAGAAATGTGGAGAACTGTGTGTCACATTTTGCTACAACATTTTTATCTTAGAAGGAATTATATTAATCGTTAATAATTAAAAACAAATTTTCTATTGAAAAAAGAAAAAATATAAGAAAATACATAACACGTATGGTATTGGTCTTCTCCCGCCATCTAGCTGTGAGTGTTCGAAACACTTCTTCGAAACATGATCTTATAATAACAATTATATGTATGGAAATTGAATATTAGTATATAATGTTTTTGCACATTATTGAATTAATAGAAAGGGAAGTCGTTTATGTTTTCCGTTCCCAATATTTCATTCAAACTGAAGGGCTTGAGGCAGTAAAGGTAATCATGGCAAGCTTCCCATTGTTCGTAAATATTAATATCTCGATTTTGGTGAAGTTACTACTTGTACCTCATTCATATTTATGAAGAACTTAGGGTAGTTACTGGCCAAAACTCTCCAATGAACGAATATGTACTTTAAGAGAAAAGGCAAATTTGAATAATTCGTTTCTTTTTAATTTTACACTCTCAAAATGCAATGGTAAATGCCGTTCCAAATCAATTACGCTCTAGGAACGATGGCAGATAATTGAATTCTCTTGTGTACATTCCTTCAGATTCTTTACTTATGCTTTACTTTTTATGTGAAATAATTCATTAGAGATCATATGTGCACAAAAATCGTCATATTTAGATTTCTTCGGCCCTCTTCATACAACTTCGAAACAAAAATATTTTCCCTCTTTATGTGTACGTATACAGAATGATCTCCCTTTCCAGTTCACTCTTTACAATTGACAGAATTACAAAAATTTAATATCAGTGCATACAATAAATCACGTAATAATGAACCTACGAAACACATATTTTCTCGACAAAACGTTGTGTGTGTACCCCACCAAAATCAATTAAAATGCAATCCTTGTTGAAAAGTACTTTCCAACTTCTTCTCTTCAAATCTTACAATTTCATAACAAAACTGCCAGAACCCCCGCCCTCAAATAGCGTGTTAGAATTTCTTAAACGATTTCTTAAGCAAAAACAGCATATTTGAATTGAATGATTGATTACTTGGAGTCAAATCACTTTGGAGTGTAACGAACATTAGAAATGGAGTGCTCGTAGGAGCCTCCTGGTGGCAGCGTTGCGTTGCATCGGTTGATGCCCTCGCTGAGGCTCCTTGCGGCGAGGAAGAGGCTGGGCGGGAGCGGGGGTGGGGGCGCGGGCGCGGGCGGGGGCGGGGGCGGAGGCGGGGCGCCGCTGGCGCGTCAAGTGCGCCGCTGACGGATTCATGCGACGTACTCTGGCGCGGAATGGCCTATGTCCGGCGGTGGAAACGGCGACTGGCGGTGCTAAGGGGCTCTATCACTTGACGGAGGGGCGACGATTAGGGGTTTGTAACGGCAAGTTCTACCCAAACATCGATATTTCGATACTTCACCAAAAGGTTTCCGATGTCGACAATAAACATTGATGTTTTAAATTTGATAAAACAAGTGGTATTTTCTCATCCTATTTCCATTTTAATTATTGCCCTAAAAACAGAGTTAAATTTTATTTTTTAGTCACGTATAAATAAAATGTTCGAAATAATATTTATCTAATGTAAAGGAGTCTTTATCTCAGCTCTTTATATATGTCCACAAAGCATATTAGTTATTTTGAACAGTGAGTCATCCTGGATAAACCCCCAAAAGTAATCATAAATCTCTCCGCCTGGGCATCGATAACGATAGTCAACGATAGATGTCAGTGGCTCTTTGTTTTGAGCAATTCACACACACACACACACACACACACACACACACACACACACACACACACACACAAAAGCTTCTTGAAAACATCTCGATGTTTCTGGAAAAATATGTTGTGAAGAAAACATCGAACACACATTATTGATGTTAATATATTGATGTTTCTGTTCCAAAGTGTGGATGTTTTAAAGACATCGATGGTTTTTTGCCGTCCCTATAACGGATACGACATCGATGTTTTGCATAGAATAATCGATGGTTTAATTAACATTGAATTTTTGAAACCGATATTTTTTAACAACGATGTTTTTACGTGGTTGATATTTTATTTTTTATGAAAAAAGAACCATCACTAAAAAAATGTAACGATTTTTTGATATTCATACATTGAATATTTTTCAGACTAATGTCATGAAGAGAGCGTAATCAAAATCGAGTTTTCACTTTTGATAAATGAACTTACATACTTTTTGAATTATCCAATCAGATGATAAACGTTTTGCTGAATGTCCTCGACATCTTCACTGTTTTGCAAATTAAATTTCAAATAAAAATTAATATACGCGACAGCGTTGAAATTCAACTACTCCTACGTGAACTAATGTTCGAACGTGAACTAATATACGAAACCATTAATATGGTTTCGTATTTTTAAGTTCATTGCTGTTAACAAACATGGACGGTTTTCGGGCGATGCTTTATTAACATCGATGTGATAATTTTGAACATCGACGTTTAGAAACATCGGTGTTTTGTTGGCGATGTCGCATGCCTAACGAAGGTTGGGAAGTGTAGAATGTATGACGTTGTAAGAGAAGAAAATACGCGAAATGGCTGGAGGTCGAGGGGATGCTAGCGGTCAAAGCTGGAGCCAGAATTTTCATCTGGAGGGAGCTCCACAAGCGCACATCGAACGCAAAAAAAGTTATAAAATTGTGTCACAATTTTTCCCCTCGGGAACGCGTAAAGTCTGGATATAATTTATTTATCTCGCCCGAGCTAAAGCCTCTCCCTGGGGGGCTGCGGGTCCCCCGCGCTCCCTCTGGCGACGTGCCTGGCGGAGGTGATTTGTTAAAGCGTGGGTGCGGCAACCGCTACGGCAATATTCCTGACGGTGGTTGTAACGGCGCTGTTGAAGCGGTAGTGTTGGTGCAGCCAGCACACAGAGCCGCTGGCGACGGAGATAGCTGTGTTGGTGTTGGGTGCTGCGTGTGAGTATTTAGGATTCTGGCGCATCTCAACTACTGAGGTCACAATGCCTGGAATATAATGCCTGTTGTGTCCTGGGTGGTGACTGTATTCCCACTCCCGCCGGAAAAGAAGATCCGGTGCCGACCTATACTTCGGTTTGTGTGTGTGTGTGGGGGGGGTGTATCACCGACCCACAGGGACAAGCTCTAAGCTCCCAACTGGTCACCCGGAACGTGTGGTAGTGTAGAGCATGGAAGTTGAATTATGTGAAAGGGGAGAGGACAGAACAAAGAAGAGGTAGGAAAGATCGCCCGCCGTCCATAACCTGTTTGTTAGGGTAGTATTTCGTCATTCGACTGATATTGATCGGAGAAACCATGGAAAAGTACCGATCGGAGCAGCCGGCCGGCGGCATTCTCCAGGCAGCGTCTGGATTTGGTTCAGCTTTTTGTAGCTGGAGTGGAAACTCCGCCCCGGTCGGATCGGAACCCGGAGATCTTTCGGTCAACACCGCAGGGAGAAGGGCTGCCGGGGAACCGCTATGGCGGGTTTGGCGGTGGCACCAGCGGCGTGGGTGGCGTCGGCGGCGTCGGTTGGGCCCCAAAGCGCCCACATACGAACTCCAGAGACGGCGGCAGCGGCAGCGAGCGAATTGCCTCAATTAAGCGGCGCTCCCGCTGCGCCGCTGGCCCCCGCCCCCGCCCACGCCCCGCCCACGCCCCGCCCACGCCCCGCCCACAGCTCTGCTTGGCTTACGCCCGGCGCAATCGCCAGCAATGGGGGCTCATTGCGCGTCTTTCAACAAGATTCCACGCTTGTTTTGATTTACTTCATGAAAGCAGCTCGCAAATATACAGAGTCGCATTTTCTGCACTTCCAAGAGTCTGAATGTCTATTATAGTCGAAGTCAGTAAGTCGGTTCTTTAGAGATTTTGTTTCGCTTCTACGCTACTCACTCATCACGGAAATAAGTCTCGAACATTGTCTTCTTGTAATTCAAAATGTAGGGTTTGGGAAACATTGTGGTAGTTACATAGAAATGGCAGATACATTTTTCTTGCGTTTCTATATCTTTTGTATAATGATAACTTTACTTTTGGAAGAAGTGTATAATAAACTTGGACTAATTATTTAAATCACTTACATTTTATTTTTTACTAAGACTTCATTACGGCTTTATGAGAATTAGTTCCTTTGTATACAAATTCCTGATTCTTTTCTGTGACTTTTGTTACAGGAATTCCCAAAGTCCGACAGCAACTTATTTTCTTTCAATGTTCGAGTATATGCACATCCTTAAGAATGGAATGTATAGTCCTCCATCCCCAAGAATGGAATGTACTAAGACTGCAGTCCTCCAAAAAAGTCAAATGGTATCCAATGACATGTTTATGACTACCGTGGCATTTCAAACACTATTTATTTACAGGAAATGCACCTACAATTTAAACTACTTTGAAAACCATAAAATAAACGATATTTTGCCTATCATGTTTGATATTGACAATAATTTTTCATAAATCCTACTCCTACCATGAGTGAGTCTGTGTTTCCGGGATCCGATGGCTTCCAAGCAAGAATAACTTTCTCTTTGAATTTTTTCTTTTGATAATAAACATTGAATTGGCATATCGTTTACATCTATTAGGAAGAGACTAAGCACTGAATAGAACCCTGCAGGACCCCATGCGCAAATGGCAATATGTCGGAAAGGTGAGTAAATAAAATCCCTTCATTTTCCAGAACACAAATACTTCCGCATAAGTTGGGAACTAAGTCTCGAAGATATTTATGAAAGCATACTATATTGAAATAAAATGCTTGATTGTGATTCTAAACATTAAATAAGTTCTACATACGTTATTTATTTGGATCACAGTACTCAATATCATTCATTGGTTTGTTCGCGCTGGTGGCTGACATACGCCTGCCACGGCTAATTCAGGAGGAACATGACATTTCCTCTCTCCGCCCTGCGCTGAGACGAGGGCTAGCGGTGCCAACGCTTCCGTTAGGGGAAGCCCTAAGGCTCCCGCGCCGTAACTGCTCATAGCAACGGAGCTTCAAGGGAAGTATTGCCGGTCAAGAAGCGATTTGCCTCTAGAGAAACTGAAGAGCTGGCGTTCAATCGCGCGGCCATTGTTTGAGTGTCTCCTAAGAACATTTTTGATTTCTCGCTACGGAATAGAGAGAAAATTAAGTAATGCTGACCGAAAAGCCGGCGAATTTTCGGCATAAAAACTCTTATTACAAGGCCCTGGTAACGAAAAAGTGGATAAATCCAGTTGCTAAATTTAGAAAAAAATCCTCTAACACGCAGTGTAGCCAGAATTCATATTTTGTGGATCCTTGATACTGAAAAATAGAATGATGGCTAAACGTCTGTCCGTCTATGAACAAAGCTAGCGACTAATTCAGCCAATTTTCTCCAAAATTGGTATACCCCAATCGTTCTGGCGATGTTGCGGCCCGTTGAATTTGAAATCGATGTATTAATTTTGGGGAGTACCTTATATGAAGCATCTGAGACATTTTCAAAAAAATTGGTTTCAATTCAATTTTTTTGTTGAATAGTGTGAAGAAAGTTTAAGAGAATGGTGCAGGTCTCATGTTCGTTGAAATCCCTAATTTAACGAAAATGGCAAAAGTTCAATTTTTGCGCAGTCTTCCTACAACTAAAATATTAAAAAGAGATATTTTTTCTCTTAATAAAATTCGTTCCGTAAAAATATATTTTGAAATAAGGTCATGCATAATTTTTCGAACATTTGAGTACTTTTCGCCTAATTTTGCATGAAAATACGTGGGAGAAAGTACGTGCTGTTTTACTACCTCTAGTTATGCTAAATACAGATTAGAAGCAGTGCCATAAATGTAAATAAAATGTTTGTGTTGGTTCTTTAAATCATTTTTTAAAATTTAAATAATTACATATTGACAATAATAAACCAAATACACTTCAAAAAGTTTTATGTACACAAAGATGAGAAAGAGAGAAGAATTGTTGATGAAATAATACAATTTTACAATTTTGCATTCAGTCTAATTGTTGAATGATTATTATTCAAATCAAAGTTTGTGCTTTTACCTCATTATTTACATTTCGTACCATTCATCGTTAATTTCGCAATTAATAAATTTGGTATATACTGTTCTTTACAATTTATTTTTCGTAATAAAGAACAACAAAAATTTCCTTCCAGAAATCTTAGATAATTAATCTGGTTAAATCATTTTAATCCAATACTTTTTTGCGATTCTAGATTCTAAAACGTGCATGATTTTCATGCATCTTCTGAAACCACCTCCTGTGAGTTGAAGAATGGGTTGAATGAAATGTTTAGTGACAAAAAGTGAGGGGGCCTTAATAATAGTGTCTTGTTACAATATCGACTAGGATTTAAAAGCCGATGATGCCCTTTTTTATTGAAATAAAAGTGTTCTCCACGGTCCAACATAGCATTACTGCCTAAGGATATTTGTTTATCTCCCATGGTGAGCCCCCCGATCTTGAAAAGGGTTTGTTTGCTTCATCCTCGCCTAACACCTCCTTATTGGCCGTTCTGATCTCCACCGCCAGCACTCACAGGTTCACACAATTGACTACCCTCTTTTCTTTCCTCCGACCCTACTTTCGCGCCCTGATATCAAACTCAGTAGAAAGATGATTATTCAAGATCGTCACTGAATTATTTTAAAAAAATATATGAAAAAGTTAATATGAAACATTCGAGTACATAAAAAGAAATAAAATTGGTCAACCGTAAAAACAATCGTTTCTTCAGTTACATTATTCAGAACTATACTAAGAAATTCATTTCAGCATAATTTATCATATTTTAAATCACAAGACACTGAAACAACTTGTAGATCTTGTTACATACGGACTACAATTTCTGTGGTAAAAAGTTGAATGTTCTTTACTAACAGTTTTGATTTGTTTTCAACTCACTATTGCCATGCGATGACTGTACATTAAGTGTAAACAAAAAAGTTCAATACGTTGAAATTAATTGATCATTGTATGAATCACTTGAATATAATTAATTATTCTTGTAAGACCAGTTCTATTGAACTCTTTTTTTCTTCAAAATTTATTGCCTTCCTAAACTGCAAACCTCGCAGCTCCAGCATTTCTCTGGCTGCACCCCAGTGTTTCACGCTGTTGTTGTACTTGCAAGAAACACGTGTGGGTTTTGTCTGGCCACCGTCGCCTTCTAATCCACCACCGCGCATCAGCCTGCTCCAGGCGGACCTGCTTCCAGCTCGCGCCGCTAGAGCGCGGCACTGCCCGCGGCCCGAGTTCGAGTACCGAGATTTCTCGCTGTGTCCGATGAGAAGAAAAAACGACGAACGTCTACAGAGTGACGGAGTCGGGAAGCTGCAGTGGAAGGGGCGGGAGAGGAGGGAGGCCGAAGCCGCTGAGATCACCACGCCTACGCAGTTCGTCACTTTTAGGCGTCAGGGGCCACAGTGCCTGGAACCAGAGACTGCGGGAGGGATGAGTTTCGGAAAGGTCTACGGAAGTCAGATTCTTGAGTTGATAGGACGGACGTCGAATTTCTGTTTTAATTTTTTTAAATTAAATGTTTATAAATGTGTATTAACATTATTTAATTGTGAATTCAAAAAAATTCTAAGTTTACAGTAAAATCAACTTATGAGTTCAAAATACTTGAAATGTTTATCAAAATCAAATCCAAAATGCCTTTATAATAAGTATTTTAAACTATTTACATATTATATTCTTTATTCTAGAAGACTACTTGCACGTAAGATGTTTGCCTCCATTCACTGGTTTTATGACTGTCCATTCATTTCCCATAAAGTAAAAATACTTAATTTTCTTAACAGTGTCTTTAATACAACTTCATTCTCTACCTGGAGTATTAAAAAAGGAAAATTACTACGAGCACATTGCAACATGAAAGAACGGAGTAAGTTCACGAGTGGTCGCAAAGAATGCAGTCTAGAGTGACGAGAACTGCGTGGTTTTATTCCTGCAACCTGTTTGTGATGGGATCTTGTAAGTGTAGAATGTTTATTTTTGTTCTTAACCTTGAACATCGAGGAAAATTCCTTAGACTCACACAAATGATGCTGGAATATGGATTTCTGGCGTCTTTATGAAATATTTCAATGACATTATTACACTCTCTCTCTCTCTCTCTCTCTCTCTCTCTCTCTCTCTCTCTCTCTCTATATATATATATATATATATATATATATATATATATATATATATATATATTGAAACAAATGTCTAATTTAATTTTTAAATTTAATATTCCTCTGCCCTTCTAATATCATTAAATATTAATTCAACGTAACCCGTTCCAAATTTATGTAAGAATATGGACGCCGGGAAAAGATTACGTTAATTCTATTATTAAAATTAATCTTCAACTGCTATTTTCAATAAATTTATATCCGGCTAATTGGCTCGATGGGTCTTATAAGAAATAATCACTATTGCTTACTAATAGTCGATTATTCAATCTGCCATCTGTACAGAGTGGCCGAGGAATCTGAACAGCTAATATACATTTCTAGCTACTCATTTGCTGAAATTGGCTAAATGAAAATCATCTTTTCTATTCACAGAAACTTGTAAGTTTTTCTTCAATGTCCATGAAATTTTAACTTGGTAACAATACGAAACATACTTTCGGTCATGACCAGTTTCAAACCTTATACTGCAGTACCCGTCTTCGCGCGCCCTTAGTCGATGTCGCCGCGTAGAACCATTTTCACTTTTTTCCGGTGTCGATGGCTCCAGGTCCAAATACCATCTTCTTTTCTTCCATTCTGGCACAAGTGTACTCAAGTCACTGATCCTCACCGCCTCATAAGTTGATAAGTCTTAATTAATTTGCCTTTTAAAAGTTCCCAGTTCTTTCTACGCGTATGCTTAAAATATTAAAGTTCAGTAAACTATTATCTGCTTCAAATACTCCCAGTCCTTTACAAATTCACATAATTCTAGCTGCTGCACTCAAAATATTTCCAAGTTCCAATTTCCGCACATTACATCAATATTCAGTCATCAAAGTCCGACAACCATACGCTCCAAAGTAGACGTTCACAATTCCCAAACTCCCAACATCAATTATCTACACACGATTGGCTCAGCACCACGGTATAAGTCGGAATGAATCCATATTCCCCTTTTCCAGCCCTTCAAAACTCGGTCCATATTTTCGACTGTTTTTTTTTTTTTTTTTCCAGAAATATTTCGACCCACTTCCGTCGAAATATATTGTCATTCCATGCCTCGCCAATCCCTAAATTACTTACAAAATCAAGTAGCCGCGCCCCAGACTGGCATTGCTTTCTCGGCCAATCCCCAAACAGTTTACTTTATCAACTAGCCGCGCCCCGTGGTTCAAAGCAATGAACTAGGCCGCCAATGCTAGGCCGCCGTATTTACATATGTCTATCCTTACAATTGACCCTGTTTACAATAAATGTCACGAAATACAATGTCCCACGTATTGGTATGTCACTATATATATATATATATATATATATATATATATATATATATATATATACATACAATATGTAAAAACTGCCTTTGAATACATTAATTTCAATTGGTTTTAAAAAATTTAACATAATAGATTACTTCTCCCCAACGTATTTTTTTTAAATGTTCGCAAGGGTTTTTTAATTTAATTGCATATAAAACTGTTGAACTATTTACAACCTTTTCAGTAATGATTTCAAGTATGGAATTAAGGAAGTTTTATACAAATTAAAACGTTCTGATCCAGTGACAGCTCGTGTCTGTAAAGTTAACTAAAGAACTAATAAGGAACTTACACGTGGTTATCGTGATATTCGAGCTGGATTTTCTCTTGTAAACCAATTTGATCCTTTAGTCTTTCAAGGCTGCAGGCTTGTCTGTGACGTCTCCATTCATCAGTTTCCTTATTAACTGCAGAATAAGTTTCTTCTGAATTACAATATTCCTCAAATAACACTCTCGTCTGAAATTGTATTCCTGAGGTATAGCCATATGAGTTTCAGTCAAGAAAATTTTCTTTCCGCCGATTCTGTAGTGCAGAAGATGTACACTGAACAAAACGACCCCAAACCGGGAGAGGTGGCTCGGGGCATCAACTGATGTACCCGCAGTGCTTCGGGCCGGGAGGTTCTGGGGTTCCACTTCCGACGGTGGCAGGACTTTCGACACTAGCTTGTCAGCTAGGTCGAATTCACCGCCGTCTGGAGGAGAATTCTTGTGGTCGGCTGCTCTGATCGGTTGTTTTCCGTGTTTTTTTATGAATAAAAGGCGAATGCCGGAGCAGTACTCTAACAAACGGGCCACGGACCATGCGTGATCATTCCTTCCCCTTCCTATCCTCACCCCTTACTTACACACACGCTTACATACACTACTCTACCACACATGCCAGGAGACCGGTCGGGAGCGTGGATCTTGTCCTAGTTGGGGGGCGCCTCACTGATGGGAGATACCTAATTGGGGAAAACTTCGTTAGCCGAAAGGTAGTTCGTTGTCAGATCTCACCATCCAGAGGGGGAGGATCACCGCCACCTCCCGAGGAAAAACATGCATCACAATTATGGGACTCGTGATCTTATCAGTTGACATGCCTGTAATCACTTAACAATCAATGTAAACGAATTGAAATTATTCAAGGCGTTATCATTGCCAACAATACTGTTTATTTCAATAAGAGCAGCTTTCGATGGCTTAGGCATCATCATCAGTTTTCTGCTCTCTGGGAGCCACAAAAATGACTCAAATGTGAGTAGTTTTTGATATGTATGAAGCTAACGACAATTCACCGCTAAACCAACAGTGTAAACGAAACCAAATGGTTTTCCGAAATGTAGGGCCCACACTGCTCAAGAACAAAAAATAAATACTATCGTATAACACTGCAATAAAGTAAATATAATAACAAAGACAGCCTTCACGAATACTAAAATAACATAAAACAGAATAGTACGATATATTTACAGTACTTCGTTGCATACGAAGAATATAAAAAAAGTCGTAGCTCCATAACGCTACACGTAAATAGCTAATATTTAATGTCAGAGGACCTTTTCCTTGTAGCCTTGCTGTGGCATGACAGGAGTGCCGGAAGTAGTATTTATTTTTGGTAGGGTGCTACTAGAAGTGCACTAGTGCACTAGGCTAATGGTGTAACGTCTCAATCGTCAGAGATACGTTTTCATCGACTTCCTGTCAAACGCTTTTCTTTGAGCCACAAAGGACTTTCCCAACTCCAAATTAAATAACAATTTCAAAGTTTCTGTCTGCAGATCACAACTTGCAACAACTTTTTAAACTCTTAGAAGTTATTACTGCTAATGTACCTAGCCATGTATACATTTGCGAAAACCTTCATTCTCGTGGATCTGAGAAGCTTTAGAACTTGTCTCCACGACCTAAAAAACATTCTACTTGTTTATTTAGGGTTTTCTATCATAATACCCGGTGCTAGGAGAAGATAACCGACAGCGGTAACCCGCTACATTACTTTTGAAATGATTGAAGAAAGAGAAAGAATGAAAGCTCTTCTTTCTTTCATTCTTTCTCTTTCTTTTTCTTTTCTTTAATTCTTCTCCTTTCATTTCTTAAGATGTTTTTTAAAATTAGGTAACTATGTTAATTCTAATTTTATATTTTTTTGTATCAGAAAACTGATGATGATGGCTAAGCCATCGAAAGCTGCAATTTTTGAAATAAATACTATTGTTGACAATGACAACGCCTTCAATCATTTCAATTATGTAAATGTCAACTACAACTCACCACTGAATCAATATACATTACTTTTGCCATAGTTCCGCACCCGTTTCCCATCCAGGCGTGCTTGGAACCCTGCATCCGACGCGGGTCGAGCGGACGCTTCTCGAGCAGGCGTGTCCGCTCATGCGCCTGGTGTGATTTTCACTTTCTCCGCCAGATGCCGGTTTCAGTTTACTCTATGCGAACCGTCAGGATGAAAGAATGTGAGATCTCGTTAGGACGAAACGTTCCCAAGGGATTTAATTTTGCCCGACACTGGGAACGGCCTTTTTTACATGACACGAGCATGACCTGGCAACGTGGAATTATTCGACCTTCAAAAAATGCGTCCCGGAACCGAACCCGCACATTGGTGATTCAGAGGCCAGGAGGCTAATCTCACCACACCGACGCTGCAAGCAGTGATGTGCTCAATATGAGAATTTACTTGGTACGCGGACTTTCAGAATAGGGGAATAACACAATCGAATATTTGCGTTTTTCTGTCAAAATCGAAACTTCTTTGTTTTTGTATTTTTTCGATGTTTTGTCACCTAACATGGTGACATCCAAAAAATCACCAAAACCTCTGACAAGGCTGAAGGCTGTTTCTTTTTGTTTCAATTTCTGCGCGTACACGAAATTCGTAATACGGATAGTGTTCGTTCCTTTTGGTTCTTAGCACATCACAGGTGGTCCTTACCTTTGATATCGAGGTGTTTATAGAGTCAACTGTACAGAAGGGTGTCACATTATACATATTTCAAATTTCTAGGTCATGTAAGGGAAGAATGAACATTCTAGAGCATGTAGAGAGAAATTTATCAATCTTTTTCCAATGAATTGGATGTGAGAAATTTCATAGAACAAAGTTACACATCTGACAATTGACCCGAATTAGAAGAAAACCCACTGCCGGACGGCAGATTCACGAAATCTTTTTGACTGCGTCAGATAGTGCCTCGCCAAACATAAATGCGCGATGGGTTGCCTGTCAATTAGGGGCAAATGTGCAACTCCTTAAAATACTTTCCCAACTCATATTCATTAACAATTAACAAGCCTTTCTACTTGCATAGAAGATTTAATTAATTTTTTTTTCAACCTTATGTATTTTTTCAGAGACACTGTTTTAAATAGACGTCTATTTAATATCAAATTCCAAGATAATGACAATTAAGTAAATGTGACCACTGCAACTGAATATACTAGATTTGAAGTTAAGCCACATACACACATTAAAAAGGAATTTAAGTAATAAAAGATATGACATCACAAGGGCTGTCTATTTCGTGACTAACTACAATTTGTAATAGTACATATGAATACTGTTAAGGAGATCATCGTATGTTCAATGACATTCCACGGTTTCTCCTGTATATCTGTTGAGGAAGACGAGCTCCGTCTTACGCCCATTTCCTTCCTTTTCGTTTTCCTTCTCTTCTTTGACGAACGAACACGTCCTCCAACCACTTCCCTTGCGGACCTTAAGAACTTCCCAGTTCGCCTCTCTATTACGGCATTCACGTACAAGGAAATATATGTATACATACTTTAATATTGCTAAACGTAGTCGTATGTTACTCGTATACCTTAGATCGTCAAATTAAATCAAGGAAAACATCACTTACTCAGAGAAACCAGTTAAAGAGACTAGCGGGTACTCAGCTGAGAACTATAAAACGGACTAATAGGCACGCATATTTTTGTGGCTTGTATGCTTTATCATTTTAAACTAGAAAAAGGACTCTCATTTCAACACAGTTTCTGAAAGCATTTGTGAGCGGTCCTTATATTCTAGGCTTGACGGTGGCGGCTTTTTGTCACTAGTTACGTGCATAGCTGAGACAAAATCAGCCATTGAGTGGAGGAGAATCTAAGCAGCCGACTGATCTAGTGGATAGTTTTCTGTAGATTATCCAATCCATACCAGGCGAATGACGGAGCAATGCCTTAGCAATCGGGCCGCGGACGGCACACGATATTTCCTTACACAACCTTGCCATCTCCTCTCTCTCTCTCTCTCTCTCTCTCTCCCCCACACGCACACACATGCACTACACTACCATATGTGTCGGGAGAAGGCGAGAGCCCACAGCTTGCCCGGCTGGGGCAGTGCCCCTTTGGGGGAAGTTCCTAGAGAGAGAAATTATAGAAATCCGATGTGTAGGCTGCAGTCCCTGTGACCGGGAGGCCCTAGGTTTCAGTCCCGACGGTGGCAGGATTTTCGACACAAGTTTGTCAGCTAGGTCGAATTCAGTCGCTGTCTGGAGGAGAATTCTAGCGGCCGGCTACTCTGATCGGTAGTTTTCCGTGGTTTCTCCGACCAACACCAGGCGAATGCTGGGGCAGAACCCTAACAAACGGGCCGATCTTTCTACTTCTTCCTTGTCCTATCTTCACCCACTCACCCGCCCACTTACACTCACATGCACTACACTATCACAGATGCGGGGAGACCGGCCGGGATCTTAGAGCTTGTCCTGGCTGGGGGGGGGGCGCTGGTGGGAGATACCCGGTTGCGGAAAATTCCGCTAGCCGACGGTATGTCGTCGCCGGATCTCACCAGACAGTGGGAGAAGACCACTGCCACTTTCCAACAAAAACACGCACTACATGTACAGGACTAATGACGATAGTAGTTGGAGCGCCCGGATTCACTATCATTAATCAACCGACGTGTAGGTCGGCGCCGACTCACACGTTGTAGCCGGTGAAAACACCGCTACCTCCAGGTATATAGCACGCACTGACTACACTTACGTGACTAATGACCTTGGCTCCCGCCTCAAAAATTGTCAGTCAGCGCAGTGGCGTGGCATTGGATCGCGCGTGCGTGTGGGCCGCGCCGCGAAGCGCGACGAGGAATGCTGGGTGCGCCGCCGCGCCGGGGGCTCCTCGCGCCTGGGGCCTTCGGACGCGACCGTTGGCCAACTGCGCTGCACCGCGTCCTCGTCCCAGCCGCGAGATCGCTCATCACGTCGCACTAGTGTTCCCAAGGCTTAAGTGCCAGTTCAAGCCAGGCTTAAGTGCGAAAAATGTGCGACGTGCATGCCGGTGATTATACGTCTTCGTAAGATTCTTAGAACGCCTCTTGGGCGTTTCCGGCAGAAGCGAAGACAACTATTATTTCAAAAGCAGCACCGTATGTTTCGATTTGGTACTACATGGCAGTGGATAAAGAAAAGGGGCTGCCCTATCGAGAAGTGAAATAGAAATACTAAACTGGCGCATAGACTCTCCTCGGGAGAGCAACTATCAACTAAATCCGGTATCTACGCCTGGTCATCTAAGCGAGAGCAACGGGTCTTCGGTCAGAAGCTCAATTATTTATTCTTGTTCTTTTGGATGCTGAAACTCTGGATTCAAATTCTGGTCGGTATTGCATTTATTGTCGCTTTTCCTTTCTAGGAAACGCACGTATATACGAAGTAATATACGTAGAATAGAAAGAGTCATGTAATGCTGCGGAAAAACGATTTCGAGATTTCAATGGAAATACACGTCTTGATTCCCCTGATACCGAAAAAGTATTTTTTTAAACGTCTGTCTGTGTGTCTGTATGTCTGTCCGTCTGTCTGTAAACAACACTACTGTCTAAACTATTCGTAGGATTTTTTTAAAAAATGAATATTCTCTTGTTGATCTGGTCCAACTCGAAGGACTGCAATCTTAAAAAACTTTGTTTTGAATTTTTGGAGGACTTTACAAGAAACTTCCGGTACATTTACAAAATTTTCTCAAAAATTGCTCCAAACTTTTTCTTTACATTGTTTGAAATAATAAAGTTAAATACACTTCTAAAAATGGCACAGCTGCCATTAAACGCCATTTTCTTAAAAACGGCCTAAATTTTTCAATGAAAATTGACATTTAGGACGAGATTCGACTCTTCTTTAATTTTCTTAAAGTAGTATTTCGGTTCTTCAGTTAAAAAACCTAAAAATTGAGAAAATGCCAAACAATGTACTTTGGGGGCAATAGATGACGCTGGAAAGAGATTAGAGCAAGACCGTAAAGTCAAAACACACCAAGGAAATTAGGAAATTTTACTACGAGAAAGTCTGTGCCATTCTGTAGCACCACTAGTTACCTGGTGTTTGAACCAATTTACCACAAAATTTTTGACATCCCCGTTATCCGAAAAGTTCTTCCCACGAAAGGCCTTCTTCAGAGGACCAAATAAATGGAAATCAGATGGTGCTAATTTCGGGCTATACGGGATGAGGCATTACCTCCCAACCCCTTGTGTAGATGGTTTGATGTGTTTGTTGAGCAGTATGTGGACGTGCGTTGTCTTGCTGGAGAATCACGCCTCTTCTCTGACAACCATGACGACTCTCTCTCATGGCTGGCTTCACTTTCTTTACAAGCATATCTGAGTAGTATTGACTATTTACTGAACGCTTTTCTTTGAGAAAATCACAAAAACGAGCATCTACAGCGTCCCAAAATACCGTCAATAGAACTTTTCCTGCTGATTCGGCCAGAAGTCAGTCACTTAATCTCAACCACATTTGAAGTTTCTACCCACTTGTAAAAATTACCGCGTTTCATACAACTTTAATCATACACTTTAGTCATTCTAAAGTCATATTAGTTGGTTTTTCACCTGCAGCAAGTTAAAAAAAAAAGAATCACGGAGCGTTGTTGAACCAATGTGGAGTTTTCAAGTGGACTCGCCATCGTTCAACTTAATTTTGAGGTAATGAATACAACAATGACGATCCTGTAGGTGGTCAGGGCTCATCCCAGTGATGCCACCTTAAAGCTCTAAAATTACCAAGCTTGCCCTACCAAGTGTTTTTTCTCCAGATCAATTTGTCTCTTTAATTATTGAATGACCTACGTATCATTCGATCATATCCGAGACCACTTTCCTTAAAGATTAACTTAGTAGCTGTCACTCATGGAAATGTTCTCTTTCGCTATCTGGCTCCAAATGGCGCGGGAACATTTCGTTTTATGATTGGGAGTGGAGGCTCCAGGCCTGGGCCAGGCCTCCAGGCGCGTGCGAGGAGGTGAGTGTCGCAGGGGTGGGGTGGCGGGTATGGGTGTGTGGCACGTCGCGCATCTCGATGCGACCGCCAAGGCCGCGCGCCGCTAACGGAACTCGGCGGTTTCCTCCTCGCGCTTCGCTTCCAGCGCGGAAGCGCCATCGCTGGAGAGCATCCTGAGGAGTGCTCGGCTCTCGACGACCACTTCTGACTTAGGGCAACAACTGATGCTTCTCAGCAGTAGGTTCTAACGTGGCAGGGTTTTCGACCCTAGCTACACAGCTTGCTGATATTATGACTTCTGACGGGCTAGGGCTCATAACGTGGCAGGGTTTTCGACCCTAGCTACACAGCTTGCTGATATTATGACTTCTGACCGGCTTAGGGCATCAACTAATACTTCTCAGCAGTAGCTCCTAAGGTGGCAGGGTTTTCGACCCTAGCTTGCTGACTGCAGGTTAATTCTAGGGGCCTGCTCCTCTAATCGGTTGCAGACTGTGGTTTCTCCGATCAATACCAGGCGAATGCAGGAGCACAACCCTAACAAACGAGCTTTCCTTCCCCTTCCTTCTCTTATCGTTACGACTTACACACACAACTACCACACATGTAGGGAGATCAGTCGGGAGCTTGGAACTTAGCCGCCTGGGACGGTACCCCGCTGGTGGGAGATACCTGGTTGAGGGAAGATCCCGCTAGCAAACGTGTAGGTGATGTCGGATTTCACCATACAACGGTGGAATATCACCGTCACATCCAGAGGAAAATACATGCTCTACACTTACGGGATTAATGACCTTCGCTCTATTTACGCGCCCAGAATCACTAATAAATCAAAGCGAGCCTTTGGGGATACATTTCCGCCCGGAAGAGGATTCAGGGGTGATCGCGGGAATCATGATTGCTTGGAATTGACTGATTTCTTCTTACAAAAAGTTTAGAACAAACATTTTTTGTTGAATTATTACAGGCCTCCGCATTCCGCCAGCCAGTTTTAGGACAAGAAGGGTTAAAATAGACATTAATTTCGTGTCATTTGAATGCGAGCGACCACGCCTGTTTCCTACACTCAAGTTCGCTGTTTCAAATGCTACCAGGGCGATAGATTTTCAAAGCGTAAAATACCCTCAGTGTGCATATCATGCTTGTGGCCAGTTAAAGAACCCTGTTTAATTTGGCCCGGGAATATTAAATTCGCCAACTTTCTTTTCGCATAAGACGCTAGCTCAGTCAGCGAACGACGCAAGGAATACAAAAATGTGACTGAGGTCGTCGTTGGTGTTTGGTGGATTGTTTGACACGTTATTGTTTTCGGGAAATCTCTATATTTATCTCTATATTGGGAAATTTATCTCTATAAGGGAAAATCTCTATATTTAATATTTTAGTTGTAGGAAGACTCTTGCAATTTTCGAAAAGTCAGGGTTTTCAACGAACATGGATCTGCACCATTCTCTTAACCATCCAACTTCCATACAAGACAAAATACAAAACAAAATTTTATCGAAAACAATGGTGCCATGTTTTTGAAAGTTTAGGAAATGTCCCAGAGGCTTCATGTAAACTACTCCATAAAATTAAAGTATCAACCTTGATTCATATTTTTTATATACATAAATGTATGATTCCATTCTTAGTTAGCTTAATTTACAAAACATAATGCGTAATTTTCACATTGTTTTTATTTAATTCTTCAAAAACCTCTTCATTCAGAATTCATTTTTGAAGAATTAAACAAAAACAAATAATGTGAAAATTTCGTATTATGTTTTGTAAATTAAACCAGCTAAGAATGAGATCATAAATTTATGTATATAAAGATTAATTCATAAGGTTGGTCAAGGAAGAAAATGTTTAACTTGTATTTTACACGGAAATATTTGAAAAACACAAAGAAAAATATACGAAATATAATCATCCGCGCCCTAATGATGATTAATGATCCGTTAGTGTTGTGCACGTTTTATTTCAGTAGTTGGCGGGGGTTCCTTCGTAGTTGGAACGTGAGATCCAGCGCCAACCAGAAATCCAGGATCCAGTGCCAACGTCTACGTTGCCCTGTATGTTTTCCTCATCCAGATATTTTCCTCAATCGGGCACCTCTCTAGCCAGAACAAGCTCTAAACTTCCGATTGGTCTCCTGATATGTGAAGTTGTGTAGTGCATGTAAAAGGAAAGGGTAGGGCAAGGATGAGGAATGAAAGATTCTGCGTGGTTCACTGCCCGTTTACTAAGGTACTACTCCGGCATTCACTTGTTGTTTGGACAAAGGACGGAAGACGATCAGAATAGCCGCCGAACAAAATTTTCGCCAGAGAGCGCTGCAGCGGCTGAATTCGATCTAGCTCTCTAGCAAGTGTCTAAAATTCGCCATTCTCGGGGCTCCAACCTTCGGACATCCCACTCGGCGCCGCTGTAGATGGAACAGTAATGTTCCCGTTGAGACATCGCAACCAGAAACGTGGATGTGTCGGTCTCTAGAGGCGATCATGGGAATAAAAAGTGATAGCGTTGGACGCCCAAGTTGGGGCATGTTTAATTCATTTGATCCACTTAGGGTTTAATACGTGATAGTGGAATTCTAAAATACAATTAAAAATATTCAATAAAAACGCATTAAAATAAAAAAAGGTAGAGGTGCTAAAGAGTGGCATAGACTTTCTCGTAGCAACTTTTTCTAGTTTCCTTCGCGTGCACTGGCTTTCAGGTCTTCCTCCATTCTCTGGCCAGCTGCCATCTATCGTCACCGAAAGTACATTTCTTGACGTTTTCTTAATTTTTCGGTAACTTAATAGTAGAACCGAAATATTACTTTAAGAATATTAAAGAAGTGTAAAATCTCGTCCCAAATTGAAATTTTCATTGAAAATTTAGAATCCGTTTTTAAGAAAATGGTGATTAAGCATTACTGTAAATGCGAAATTTGAAGCTCTATTTCACAGAAATCTATTGAGTTTTCGAAAAACTTCCTGTGTAGTCCTTTCAAGCACTTCCATTCACAAATGTAATAATGTATACAAATCGATGGAAATGTGCATTCTAACGACGTGAGAGATATTTTAAAAAAATACATTATTGTGATTTTTGAAAAACTTTTGAAATTTTTAAAATTACAAAAGTTTTATATTTTTGACTTGACACTCACGTCGGTAATATTAACATTAAAGTCGATTTATTCACTTTATTAGATTTATGAGTACACGTGTTTTAAATAATGGCCAATAAATTTTTCTCGAAAACTCAACAGTTTTCTGTAACAATGAGCCCAAAATTCCGAATTTTCAGAAAGGCTCAAACGCCATTTTCTCAAAAATGACTCCAAAGTTCATTTTGGTGTACTCCTTTGTTTTTCAAAAATCACAAAAAAGTAATTTTTTAAAAATATTTCTCACGTCATTAATATGCACATTTCTATCAATTTGTATACATTATTGCATTTGTTAGTAGAAGTACTTTAAATTACTTCAAATGAACTTTTTCGTAAGCTACTACGAGAAAGTCTGCGCCATTCTGTAGCACCTCTAGTTATAAGAGAAATCAGGATAAGCCAAATGACCCGGAGGTTCAACAGATAAATGCGTGTTTGCCCATAATATCGCATGGTTTTCAAATTGAATATGTAAAAATATGTTCGGAGACAAATTGAATCAAAACATTTCGAAATAGCTCTTGAAGAAGTCAATTCTATGAAACAATTACATTACCTAAGTTCAGGAAAGTCGAAGTTCGAAATTGTGCTCAATGTCACAAAATATTTGCAAAATTTAAGTAGTTAGTTCACAACGCTGGAAAATCATCTAAACTGAACAAAGAAGAGTCTGAGCCGAAAAAAGAAAGAAAAAAAAAGGAAAATTCAAACAACCGAAGAAAGTTTAAAGCATCAGCATTTAGCTAGTATTCTGTAATGTCATTTTGTGAATAATATTTCTGATCAGCATTCGAATCATTTAATGTTTTCCTAATACATTTTTCACTAAAACGATGTATTTTAGTAATAACTAAAACGAATGCTAACATGTTCTTTTCTTATTTACTTTTGAATAACAATATATTATGATCAGTAAATGTGTCATAATATTTAAACTGATTTTCATCAATGAGATACGGAAAGTTATTATAAAGAGAGGATTATTATTAACGAGATACCACAAGTAATTTGCATGTAATGAAACAGATGCCATAGTTTTAATATTACCTCTTTCTCTGTCGAGAAGAAGTTTTCATTTGTAGTTGTGTTCGACAACTCTTAGACATTTTCAAATTCATGGCTTTAAATAGAGAACAAAACCCTAAAATATTTATATATATATATATATATATATATATATATATATATATATATATATATATTATTCAGTTCGATATATCAAACTTCTGTTTCATATCTTCAATATAATTTACTAGTATAACGCCTTGGAAGAGCTATCGACAATCTGGCTAAAACTAGACACAGTATTGAATTGCGTTTATAAGATGTTTGTGCGTAGTTACTCGCTCAATGCTAGGCGAAGAATTGCGGAAATGCTGAAAAACATTTTATCATTTCTGACGAGGTTAATGCACAGCTTTTTGCACACACAACTTACGCACTTATCTTCATGTGTCTGACGTAACACATCTCATCTCTAAGTGAATGTTATTCTTTGTGGCATGGTTTCACTTCTAGGACAACGTTCATGCTGTTCATCTGAAATCTACGTGACGTTGTTACTATCATGTTTTGGTTGTACTGAGTTGCATCATTTCACCATCAAGAAAGTTTTTCTATTCATTGATAACATCTGCACTGCTTTCAACGAAATGTAAACATTTGGGTTAGTTTTGTTTTCTTACAAGATGCCGTAACAAATTTCAGAATATTAACACGCCAGAAAAGTGACAATCAACTTGCAAAAACAAAATTATTACCCTTAAAGCTATCAAACTGATTTGTTTCTTTCCATGACACTGGATGACTTTTTGGTGTATTGTATGATTTATAAATGAATATTCTTCAATGTCATATTTCGGTTGAGTAAGTTATAAACCAAGAGGTGTTACATTTAATACTTTCTCGAATTTGTAACGGCCATGTAATAATATACTTCTCCATGAATTTGCAAAAGTGTTTCCAACCATCAAAAATGATTTTTCTGGGCCGAGATTCGGAACTCAGGTCCGTGCATTTAACTCGCCATTAACTCTTCCACGCAGTTTCTCGGCCGTGTTCTCTTTTGCGACGCTTAAAAAACTGATGGTCCCTCCCACTATTTCTAACCTATGCAATTTTCGAAAATTCAGAGTCCAAAATGTGAGTCGCTCCACTTTTTAAGTGGGTTTTGCTCTATCCGTGAAATAAAAATTTAAAGAAAAAAATTGAGCCGTTTTTGAGATTTTTTTATAAATTGCATTAATTTCAAGTAGGAATTATGCAAAATCTCGTTTTTTTTAAATGCACATGATTTTTATACATGAACTAATTTTTTAGAACAGATTTAATTCAAGACAAAAATCTCTATTTTCAGTATTGCACTTTTGCAATGTTACATTTTTGCAATTTTCGAACTTAAAAAGAGCACTTAAAAAGAGTTAGCAAAAATTGGACCAGCACAAATCGTCTTACATACGATGAGTCCTTTGATACATACGAGAAGGTTAAAAGAAAAAATGCTGTTTTTGAGAAAACAATTATTTAAGAATTGTCTACATTTCACGCGAAATTACGCGAAAACGACTATCATTTTTAAAAAAATGACCTTTTTACAAGATGTCTTTGAATAACACACTGCATCAAGGAAAACTGTCTTTAGTATTGTTGTTGTAGGAAGGCACCCAAAAAATTTTGAACCTTCGTAATTTTGGAAAAATCAGGTTTCATATCGAAAATGACACCTGCCGTATTCTTTTTAGAGCCCTTTACGCTGTTCGAAGAAATAGTTGAATAAAAAAATTGGGGCCGTTTTTGAGAAAATTTTGAAAATGCTTTTGATTCTTCATATCCAGTATCCAAATTTCTGTATCATACTCGCAGGGCCTTGAGCTCGTTTAGATCGATTAGGGAACATCGAGTTTGGAGAAAATATTTTGAAGATCGGTGTTGGATATAGCAAAGTTAACGATCTTTTCCCCCACTTAAACTTTACGCCGGTGAAGAGTAATCCCTTCCGGGCAAGCTCTGGGTCTTCAACAATCAGGCGGAAGTGGTGGACGGTTACATGAGGAGAGAAGCAGTTCAGGCATGCCAGTTTGCTCCATAGTTTGAATCCGCGGCCTTCCATTGTATCCAATTGCGAGTGCCATCGAGTGGTGTCAAATACTACAGACAAGGCAATGCGATATGAGTTGTGATATGTTTTTCTCTCGTCACTTAAGACAAATTGTATGTTTGGAGTGTTCCATAAAAAACGGCCACGTGGGACATGGCATTGCCTAATTGAAAAGACATTTTCAATTTTGCGGATTATTTCGATCACAATAGTTGACTGAGTCCTGGCCGCGTGAGTAGTGTGAAAAACGTTCTTGGTGCTGACGGTGTTGGTAAGCGGGCGAACGTAATTATTCTAGACTTCACCATGTTCAATTTGGGCGGACATTTTGTGCATTCTCAGTCTGTTGACTGCAATTACTAACCTGTGTGTAGCAGTTCTCATCTGTTGGTTGTACATGAGTACATGTGCAACGTAACACGTTCCAATCGACATTGCATCAAGCATTGCATCCAAAGCAGCTGGTATCATCCAGGGAGTTCAAATATTTTTTAATGTGTTTTTTGTTACATGCAACAATTTGATACTTCATGAGTACAATATGTCATTTAATGTTTTATTTATTAAGTGTTACTTTACAACTCAAAAATCTTCCAGGGAATTAAAATATTTTATCATATGTTTTTCTAATGTATAATAATTTGATATTTTATGTGTAACAGTTTGTCACCTAATGTTTCATTTATTATGTGTTATTTTATCAAGTCAAAACCGTTCTTTTATATGCTAAATACTGTAATAAATCCAGGCATTCAAACAAATCTAAATGTATTTTCATTAATAAATTTGTGATACCCACTTGGATAGTTTTGTCTGTGTTACCAGGGAGGTAGGGATTGCTACCCAAACACATAATATTTTATCCACGGTCCACAAGCTTGCGGGTAGTCGTTCTTACCAACCGGTTTAGGCGCTCGCGTTGACTGTAGACGGACGGACGGTCAGACGTTTTGCTGTCAATGGATTTTTCGAAGTCAAGCGATTTCTTAACATTACCCTAATTGTAAATGACCAAATGAGTAGTCAGAATTCGCAAATGTTATTATAGTAATTGAATTAATTATAGTAATTCTAATACTATTATAGTAATTGAATTAGCATAGTTTCTAAAAATGCTCTTATCGAAGGCATCTCTGCCAGAGTTAATTGATTGCGATGAAATAGTATAGAGGGTTTCAGTAAGATAAAATAAATTCCATGCATTGTCTGGCTGAGGTATACAGATGGTGTAGGAGTTTGCTTCGCATTTCAAAATATATAGTTTTATCCTGATGAGGAGGCAAAAGTGATAAGTGTTTGGTTCAATTTTGCATTGAATGAATGTTACATTGAATTATTTTTCCTGATAGTGCATGGGATTTTTTTTTAATTGATATTCTAAGAACATGAACATTTTATTAATTTGTTTACACATAAAAACAGACTTTCGTTTCTGATGACATGGCAACATTTGAAGTATGCAATGATAATTTGTACCTAGAGTCAGATCAAGTACCCCAAATTATAAAAATACATATTCATAAGATATTTTTACTTTCTCAAATACGTACATGTAGAGAAATGTATGTAATGCTGCGGAAAATCGATTTCGATATTTCAACGGAAACACACGTTTTGGGGTCCCCTGATACCAAAAATGTAGGTTTTTTCAAAACATCCATCAGTCCGTCCATTCGTCCGTCCGTCTGTCTGCCTGTCTGGTGTATGTGAACAACGTTAGCGCCTAAACCATGCGAAGGATTTCTTCCAAACTAAATAAACTCCTGTCGATATGGCCTGAATCAAAGTTCTGCGATTTTGAAAAACATACATTAATTTTTGGGGGTACTTTACCTGAAGCTCCTTTACTTTACTTGAAGCTCAAAATTTTCTCAAACATAGCTCAGCTGCTATTTTATTTAAATTTCTTGTAAGAATAAACTTCACTTATAAATATGGCATAGGTCAGCTTGTTTTGGTAGTTTGCGCAATATTGCGTGCAATATGTGTAATTTTAAAAAATAACAAAAACAAGATTTTCTGGAAAACGGCTCCACCTTTTTCTTTCAACTTTTGGAAGGGATAGTGCAAAATGAACATTAATGACGTACACACTATTTTTCTCTATTCTTTTGTTTTACAGTACTGTGTACAGTATTGAAAATAAACATTTTCCTTCTGAATTAAATCTGATCTTTAAAATTAGATCTTTAAATCAGGACAAATTCCTTTTTTGTATAATGTAAATAGTTTTCGAGTAATTTTGGGCAAAATAAAGGCAATTTTAAGATTACGTTTTTCTCAGAAACAACTCCAGAGTTTTTCTTGAAACTTTTTGTATGGTTACCGCTACACATAATGAACTAAACCTGACATAAACACCATTTTCCTTAGATTTTTCAAAAATAAACAAACGTAATTTTTTATACATCACTCACGTCGTTAATTTTTACATTATATTTTCATCTAAATTGAATTTATGAGTACAAAGGTTTCAAATAATTCCATACGAAGTTTCTCAGAAACTCAATAGTTTCATTGAAAATGAACTGAACTTTTCACATATTCGGAAATGTTCAAACGACATTTTTGTCAAGTAGGGGCTTCAATTTTATCTTTAAACTTGTAGTATTGATAGTGTTAAATACTCTTAATTGCATGACATGCAAGCCATTCTGATGTATACTTTTGGTTTTTCAAAAACTAAACAAAATAATTTTAAAGAATATCTCTTACGTTGTTAATATTTACATTACGAGTATTTTCTGTACATTATTGCATTTGAAAACTCAAGGGCTTCAAGTAATTTCTGATGAAGTTTCTCGAAAACTCAAAACTTTTCTGTTGAAATGAACTCAAAATGGCGGATTTTCAGAAACGTTCAAACATTTTTTTCAATAATGGCTACAAATTGTTCATTGCAAATTTGCATATAGGATTATGTTCTATTCTTCTGTAATATTTTTAAAGACATATTTCCATTTTACTATTACGGGACCGCAATATTCAGAAAATACGAAAAAAATTCATTTTGGCGCCGTTAGTAAGCAGCTGGGAAGAGAGTGGAGCAATACCAAAAGACACCGTAGATTAAATATTTAAAAAAATTAACTAATGCGAGAATATTCCAAAAAAGCACTACTAGTTTTTAGCTTTTTTTCTTTCTTGTAAATTTTGGTCATCGCTTGCATATTTGATCTTCATTTTTTTCTTAGGCATTTCTTTTATTGGCCTGATCATTTACTTTTACCTTGGTTGAATATTTTTAGAACCTTAAATAAGCATGAGTAGTGTAATAGATTCTCTGAAGATCCTGATGCAAAGTTTTTTGAAACTCTTGAAGAACTGTTTTTAATTATTATAATGGTCCTAAATAAAAAAAGCCTCCCTTAAATAAAAGCAAAACGCCTTATCAATAACTATTAAGCATCTCTTGTTGAACCTGGTTTATTTTGATTCAGCAGATGATGTTTTAGGACACATGCGCGGATGTGAATTCGTATCACGTAAAGTAAACTTTCCTGGCTGGAACTCATGATTTAAAAAGTTGTGTTCCACCGGTCGGGTGTGGCAGGAGGAGGTTTTCAGAGTTAGCGTGAGGTATCTGTGCACTCGACGACCGTTGAAGTGCAAACAGTCCCTGGGACTTTAACGACCGTTTCTGTGCACTGATTTCTCGCATGAACTCTACTATTGAAGAGATCTTTCATCAACTGATGTAGAACACTTCAAAAATGTTCCCATTACGAATACGACATTGAGAGGAGTTTCTTCATGTATAAAAATATGCTGACGGACAAACGACGTTATATTTTCTTCAAGAACCAGTGTTTGGTTTTCGTCGTCTGATTATGCTCAGATTGAGTTAAGTTACTATAACTTTCAGCTCGTTTCGTTTTTGTATTTAAGTTCATTTATTATATCCATAATCTTACAGGTTATTTTTCAAATATTTTTAGTATTTAGAACTTCTAAATTTGGGCCCTGCATATAAGGTAGATGTAAGTTAAAAAGTAATCTTAGTAATCTTACAAATTACAAGCTCTTTCATGTTTCTTTTATTAGGTTCCTCTGTATGTATCCCACTATGTACTGTGTATGGAACCGTACAAATATTTGTGGAAAAATATATGAATCTACCGCAATAATGCTAGATTTAATCAACAAATAATCTAAAAAGTAGAGAAAATGACATTAAACAGTCTGTGCTCCCACGAATTTTGAATTCTATTTCTTCCTCAATGTACCCAGGCTATTCCTAAAATGACATGTCAAAAAGCAATGCAGGAACATCTCACCAAAAGTATTTTACTTTCGAACTTAAGAATTTCTGAGTGAGTTTGAGGAGATCGACCAGGAAACACTGGCTGCTCGCCTGTGGAGGCTGCCTTTCGGGTGCGCGTGTGTGACAGATTGCCTGTCTCTCAGGTGGCGCCCTCACTTGCAGCACGTTAAACCCCATTTGGGAGTTTGACATTGTTTCGATAATGTCAACGATGCGACGCGCATACAAACTCCCGGTAATTCATCCTTAGCATTTGACTGGCCACAGGGGCTTGGATCAAGTTCCAGAACGCGGAACCAAAGGCTGCGGGTTTGATTCCTGTGTAAGGCCGTGGGTGTTCTTATCATGCCGTTGCTTTCTCCCCACTTCGTCTGTCATTACATAACCCATACATAATATTATAATGCATACATCATTTCATTAACAATTATACTTCTTTCATCGTCATCATTCACCCCTGAAAACCATACTACCGTCCATCACACGTTATGAATAACCACCAAAAAGATCAGGAAAGAGAAGAACGTAAAGTACAAACCACTTCTCTCACCTATTATTCGACCTTAGCACACACACACACGCGCACACATACTTCCTTACGCACTACCTTGAAGAACATACCACCTACTTCACTCTCTTAACCCCGTCAGTCAACAACTTTAGCTTCTAGGCCAATGACTCCCATCTTCATCACCTTTTCGCCCCGTTTCCCTGATTCGTTGAGCAAATGGTCCCTTGATTTTCTTCTAGGCACAAATGTAGCTTCACTATGCGCCCGCTTTGCTGCGCTCTCTTTTTGCTAGAAGTAGAGCCGGGGTGAAGGTTGCTGATTAGTTAGAAATATTATAAAATCAAATTTGTTGTTCTTTACCGAAGGAAATCAGTTTTCTATAATTGTGGAACAAAAATTCTACTTTTCAAATGTTTCTAACATCGCCTTTTCGGTACTTTTATTCGTCATTAAACATATTATATAGTCAAAGTAGGGGGGACAGATTTTGAAGCGCAAAAAATCATTCGCAAACTATACTTTTCCCCATAACTCACATACACTTTTATTGTTTGTTTTTTTACGAAAAGCAAATTGAACTCAATTCGCAATTATTAAAATGCGTCGTGAAATTCCTTTCCACGTTCTATTTTACTGTGGCAGTTGATTTAAAAATCAGCTCTTCAACTGTATGTGTGAAAATGCCGTAAGTAGTAATGGCTTTTGACCAATACGGTAATTCTCAAGCAGCTTTCTTAATTTTCTGTGTTCATGAGAACTGAACATCAATGTGCTTATTGGTTTCGAGAATTGTCTAGATTAGCACCAGTTCGTCCCGTGGCGAGTAGTTTTGGAGTGTAAATACGTCAGGCAAAGATGCTTCTAATGACGATAGATGTGTGGAGAAATTCAAGTGAAGAATATCTTGCTTTATTCTTTTTTTATTTTAATATTGTTTATTATATTTGTAAAAAGAATATTAACAAATAAAGCACTTCATAACATAATGAAACTTACAAACGACTACATAGTTTGTTGTTCTCTCTACCGGTTAAACAATTTCATTTTATATCACGGTGTTTACAATCTTGAGTTCCTTGCCGCTGACGCTACTTGTTTTGGTAACTTTGTTGTCAAAAGGCTAAACACATTTGAACATTGTGCGTGAAAACTAGAACCGTGGAGAATATATTCGACGGTTATTCTCAAATCTTACACGGCGACCGAATGTGGTCATGGTTGGAGTGGCGACTGACAAATGTTTATTGTTTTCTGTTTGTGGCTAAGAAGCCTTGCTTTGTAATCCTTTCCAGTTAGTTATTAAAACCTATATATTGTTTCACTCAGTATCAATATTTTTTTGTAATTCACTACTGCTATTCTCTACAACGACAAAACTAGTATTACACGAAAAAATTACAATATTCACTAGAGCGTAGTTTCTATAACTTAATGAGTACACATTTTACTTACATCCATTGGTCGTCGGCCTTCGTAAAGTCTATTTCTCTGAATTGCACCATCTTGAACGGTTGAACGGCTGAAATCTGTGACATTTGAAGAAAAAGGATCATTTACAAATGTTGAAAAAATGCTACAAGGTTTAAGTACTAAAATACCCCTTAAATTAAATTTCCATTTTAAAAAAGTTGGACGAGGAAGTAAGATCAGGACGGTAATTGAAAACAATGAGAGAGAGGGAAGGGAACTTACTGTGAAATTTGAGTCATATAATTACACATGCTTGAAACGAAATGATCACATACTACAATTGACTATAGATTTTTATTTATTTTAGATACAAATTTATTAATTTTTGGATGCCTTTTATTGCAGATTTAGAGTAAATTAATGTCAATGTACATAAAACGTAGAATATATTGTGTGAATTTTATGTATATGAAAAACACTTATTTATGTTCAGAACCTAAAGTAAGTTTCAAGAAAAAAATTGCTTAAAGTTAAATTATGTAACTTCTAAAAATCATTTTTACATTGTTATTCGTCCAATATGCAAATTAATTTATTTTCCAGTAATGAGTTTGTCTTTGTATTTTAATTGGGTGTGTTATAAAAATATGACTCCTTTTACGTTGTTCGGAGAAAAAAATAATTTAACGTTTTACATTTTAAGAAAACAAGCTTTTACAAAGAAATATTTGCCTATTCTAGGTAAGCAATTTCCTGTTTGTAAAGCTGGTTTCATTTCATAATATTTGAGCAGATAAGTTGGCCCAAGTCTCCCGTTAGCAAGGGGCAGTAAGGTCAAAGAGTGAGATTTACATTTAAAAAGAGGTTTTACACGTTAGTTTTCATCTTGTAGCTGATGTTTCATTCATGCAGTATATGCCCTTGAACTATACATGTGCATCTTGTTATCTTTGGAGGGGATAGCCTGAGACTGCACAGAAGGAAAACAGGCTCCAGGAAAAATACCATGTGTTATGGGTGTTCAAAAAATATGTTTCTGAGGATATTTGAGCCAAAGAACAAGTATTGTCTATGCAGTCCAAAAATTTAAATCTTTATCCTAAAAAGGAGAAGTTCGTGTTCTTTACATACAATACAAATGCATGGCAATGGCGGCAATGAAAACATTATACCAGAAATATGGGAAGATCTAAAAGATATCACACTTTACCAATACACCACTAAATTACTACACTATAAAATAAAATTGTTTGGCAAACATTTACCGTACGATGACATTTTCTAGTGTAGCGCAAAGTGAAATACAATATTAATGTATCAATGATTATGTTCGCACATAAAATATCTATATCGTCTTGAAAATAATAATAGATATAGAATAAATAAATAAATATGTTTCATAATTATATGTACGGTGAATAGCTAATACTTCATTTGAAGGCATTCACTAAATAAAGATAGTTATAAAAGTACTTGCGTAGGGGTCTGAGAAAATTTGAGCTATTTACTTTTTTTACTGAAAAAAGGTACTTGAAATTTTTGTCTTCCACCAAATTTATCATATAAGCACAGCGCATATAATTTTCAGCCTTAGTTGACACACATTGAAGAAATGTTGGAGATTTTGAAGAAGAAAAACACTTATCAAAGGACTGAAGAACTGAAGAGAACTAAAGACCCTCGAGTAATAAAAAAATAATCTCGTGATCAATTCTTATGGGAGTGCATGTTCTAATTTTGTATCTATTATCTAAACATTTTTTAAACTTGTGGAATCAATTGAAATGAAATTCATTTGAAGATTCTAGATAGTCCTATGATACATTTTCGATCAAATTCTGCATACTTGTCATATCGATTATTACATTTTTTGTAAGTTTTGTGATGCTATTGTTACAAATGAGACTGTATCACGAAAACATTGTTCTTTGCTCTAGCGTCGGACGTCGGATAAAAAAACCTTCATCTTTTTATATCTAATTCCTTACTACTCACATTCTTATTTATTTAATCCTGTGTCACAGTAAACTCAATACGGCACAGGAGTAACTAGATTCAAGACCATATGTCACTAATAAAAGTTGGTGGAAATGCCAAATAGAACAGAAGCTCCTCCCGAATGCAAATGGTGTCTACAGCACTGGAAATGAGCCTGGTAAGGCTGAAGGCGTGGTGTGCAGCGCAGCCGTTGCTTACCGCGTGTCGGTGCGGGTGCGGCGGCGTGTGTGGCGGCGCTGCGGTCGGTCGGCGTGGTCAGTCCGCGAGCCGGGCGCCGGGCCGTCGCGGAGGCCACTGCCAGCTGACTGCCAGCCGCGCCGCCTCTATCCTCTATCGCGGGGCGGGACGTCCGCGGATGGCGCCGCTGCACCGCATGGCCCCAGACGGCGGCGGCGGCGGCGGCGGCGGTGGCCTTCCCGGAACCCCCCGCCCCCGCCGCGACCTCCGCCACCCGCGCCGCGCCGCGCCAGCGGCGGCGACGCACAAAGCCACGCGACGCTGCCCGCTGCCAACGCGCAAAATCCTTCTTTGTTGGCGGCGTCGCCCGCGCTGACGTCACAGGGCTGCATCTCGCCCCGTTGTGGCGTCACTGGTCACGACCACAGGGCGCGCTGCTCGTGTTGTGGTTGTCTCTATGAATGATGATCTATTTCTCATTAATGCAATTGTTCAATCAAGCTCATGTGTGTGGCGATTTCTCGAGTAATATTATTTGAGTATAAGCCTCTTTGAAACCATAAGAAAAATACCGTTTTCTTCCACATCCACACGTGCATAAGAATGACATACATTATAATACAGATAAATCATGTCCCAACAATAAGATGTAATTCACAGAAATTAGCTCCAGAGTCATTTTTGCCGAGCCATTGTTCCATTCCAGTTTGATATTCCTTGAAGGCCGACAGTTTCTGATAGATTTCAAATGTTTTAAATAATTTCTCAAAGATTATTTTGTAAATCTATAGCAAAAGCTCCAATGTAAGAAACGAACAAAAAAATATGAAATAATATACAAATCTAGGTTACGAAACATCCAATAGCCTGGAATTACGTTCACGAAGCGCAGTAAACTCGGAGCGGCCGGCTATGTGTGTCGCCAACTTACACAAAAAATACTTATATTTTGAAAACATCTGAACGTTATTTGAAGATCTGTTTTTGATGAACACATTTAATAAAAAAGAATTGTCTTCACAATTATATTTCTGGGAAGACGCCGACATGTTTTACAATTTTCGAAAAATTAGGCGTTCCAAGGAACATCATTCTTAAACTTAAACTCTTAAATTTAAACTCTTAAACGTTCTTCACAGTAGGACCATTTTTTGAAAATTGGGAAAATGTCCCAGGGACTTCATGTAAAGTAAATTACAAAATTAAAATTTCGGTTTTAAATTCAAGGGGCCGCGACATCAGCCAGATCGATTGAGGAATATCAATTTTAGAGAAAATCGGCTGAACGATTTTTAGTTGCTGACAGACGGACGAACAGACGTTTTGCTGTCAATCGATTTTTCGATATCAAGGACCCACAAAACATGTATTCTGGCTACACCACGTGTTAGAGGAAGTAATTTACTCTATACGCTCTCCGAGAACTACGTTTAATAAATCAATTTGGTGTCATTTTTGAGAAAAATTAGGAAATGTTGAGGCTCCTTGTAAAGTACCCCATCCAAATCGAATTATCTGAAGTCGCAAGGCCTCGATTTCGTTCCGATCGATCGGGCAATACCAATTTGGAGAAAATCGTCTGAACGGATTAGGCGATAATGATGACCACAGAGAACAGACGGACAGACAGACCTTTTTCTTCAATCAATTTTTCAGTATCAACCCACGAAAGATAAATTCTGATTTCACAACTTTTCAGAGGAATCCATTTACTACATACAAGAACAAGATTTATCTAGTGTTTTGTTAGCAGAGAGCGATCGAAAACTGGGCCGATTACAATTCTTTCTCTTTACTACACTACATTCGTAGTAAGGAGAGAAAAAAAGTACGCAATTTGTGCGGAAGCGTACTAATTTTTAAAATCGATAGGAGCAGACTTGACTCCTATCGATGCCTCGTCCATCAACTTGTCATTCGTGCGCAAAGGATTCTCTTTATTTTCCAGTTATGTAAATAGCTATTTCATACTTTTGTGTCCGATGACTTTAAATTGATTGGAAAGTCGCACTTTGTTGAATCACAAAATAAATATCACACCGAGAACTACAAACTCCCCACACAGAACTACACTTAGTTACGTGAATCAACATGACTGCTGTCTCGTTTATTACGAACGAACTGAAGCATTTAGTGCTGTAGTAAAGTTCTCCGAGTTTGTACTAAAAACTGACCACTATACCTCGATGCTAACATTATTGTCACCACAGTATCGTTGGTTTTGTTTTGACGGTGGCAAATTTTCAACACTGAGTTCATAACAATCTTTGCAGAAGAATTCTAGCAGCAGGCTAAAATTCTACTCCAAATTCCCGTCTCAAAGTTTTCCGTACTTTATCCGAAAAATACGAGACAAATACCGAAGCTGTATCCTATCAAACACGCTACAGATGGCGCGCGATGTTACCTTCCTTAACAATGTCACCACCACGCATAATTACACACACACACACACACACAACATTATGCTACACTACACTATCATATATGTTGGGAGACCAGAGAGATTATTTATCTCCCGCACAGTTAAAAAATGAATTATTGCTTAAATTTCGTCACCTCTCTATAGGGAAAGGTCACTGTATAGGTACAGGGAACTATAGGGAGCTTAACAAATCTTCAAATGCATTTCAATATTGCTTTGTCTGATATGACCTATTTCGTACACTAGATTTCTGACATCGCAAAAATTCATTTTTCAACAGTGTAGTAAACAGCTATTGCAATCTTATGTTTTCTATTTCATTTCTTACTGAAAGAATTATTTTTGTTCCTGTCGTATCTTCCTCAGTGCGTTCATATTGTGCATCTCTTCTTCTTTGTCGACGCAGTTGCTGTCGTCGAGGATGTCACTGTCGTCGTTATTGGTTTGTTATCGTTCTCGATGTGATCGTCGGTTCTTAACCTCAATTACGCCTCTATATGTTGAAGAGATTAGGTCTTGTTATATCTCTATTTATTACCGAGGTTTCGTCATTTTAGAGTGTCATGGAAGACTGAGCGTCATCTGAGCACAATTACAATATTGATAAAGGCCGGCCTCCAGAGGTTCCAAAACTTAACTTCCTGTCCCTTTCTACTATCTTGTTGAGTGATGCAACAGTATTCTTCTTGTATCGAACTCAAATAAAAATTCATTTCCTTTAGATACAGAAGCGAAAGCATCTTACATTGCAAGTCAACGGAAATATGTTTACCACCAAACGTTTTCGTCAGTCTAGCTTTTAATTTGTGTTATTGGAAACTGTAGCCCGCTTATGAACACATTACTCTCGTGAATTGCACTAGGGAACACGATTTTTACCTGCAAGAAGGTAGTGTGCGAAACATACTCAATTCTTTATGTAGATTACGAATATTACAATCAAAACGCCATATCACCCACAGTTTTTAAATATACCATTTATTTATGCGCAACATACCGTATTACTACTAATACGTATCACTATTAATGCAAATACATTTATATTGAACCTGTGCATATGTAGAATCAATACGTTTAAAATCTATTTAGAAATAAAATATTCGTTCAGTTCATCTACGCCACTTTCATGAGAAAGAAAGCAACAAAATTAGACTTTCGCGTTTTTTTACCTTCTGTATTCAACGATTGCAGTCTTTATTCTTGCGTCTGGTAGTCGCGCTCAATTGAGCGAGTTTGGATAGTGGATGCTATGAGGACAAGTCACGTGCATATTAATATTTTCTATTGCGCACCGTCACCGAAAGGAATTATTTTAGCCCCTTACGTTATCGCAAGTATACAAGTAGCCAACTGTTGAGGAGGCAGATTCTGAGTCAGTTAGTGTCGTGCGGAACTGTACTTGCAGTGCGCAGTGCCGCGTGAAGTTACTGTCTGGTTTGCATGTACCTCAAACTCATTATCACATTACAGTTCTGTGCTGTTTTTTAGTGAAATTTGCCACATGATCTGTAGAATTGAATCGGTTCGATAAAATACAAATCGACAGTGTGTGAATCAACCCGATAACTTCTGTTACGCTTGTGGAAGATTTACACACAAAATTCAAAGGAAAAAAATGCATGAAATTACAAAACTTCTTTTTTTATACTTTGCCTGTCGTGTTTGTGATCAGGACAAACCTTGGGCTGTTCACTAGTGTTGTGTCACTGTACAACGAACCTTAGGTTGTGGTTGTATGGTAAACTCACACTGTCATTCGCTCTACCAATGTTGTGAAGAAAACCAACAAACCATTTTAATGACTGCATATTATTGCACGAATGTGCGTATTCCATTTTTAATTTGTTTTTATCTTATATGAAGCATGCTCTTAAAGTTTTGTAGTAATATAACCGGAGTGACTATGCGGAAATTAGTATAGGATTTTGTTTATTTCAAATACCAAATATGTTCATATCTTTTGAACCTTACGTGATAGAAAATATTTATAATGATTTTCGAAATCAGCATTATCGTTTCCTTTCAAATCAACTACTTTTATTCAGGAGGTATGAAAACATTTTTTGTTCCCTAGTGTTAATTATTAGGACAGACGAAAATTTGGTTTTCGTAAATGTTTGGAGGCTTCTTATCCATCAAACATGAGATTCTGAAATTGCTTCAAAACGTCTTCTTACGAATGCACATGTAATATAAGCGCAAGTTACTGTGAAAAATGTTTTGTATTAGAATACAAAGTACCTTGAAATTTTACATGGCAGAAAGATGCTAATTAAAATACGATGGAAATGGTTTTGAAGACTCTTTTTGAAGGTCTGAACCAAAATCTAAAGACCATATTTATTTTCGCATGCCGCATGTGTTTTTAAATTATTCCTGTTGGTATTATGACACTTAACACTTTTATAGACTAAACCAATGAATAAGAGTACGGACTTTTTTTTACATGATTCTTCTAATTTATTAATTAATCCATAATTTTGTGGAGAGTAACATCATTTGTAAAATAAAATTCATAAGCACAAAACGGTCCTAAGAATACTACGGGCTAAATATTTTTAATTTCTTTTAAAATGATTCTTTAGGGCATTCATTTTTAACACCATTTCTTAGAACTTAAGGTTTTCTTCACTCTAAAAACAGAAGAGTACATGGCAAAACAAGTCACTAGATCTAGTCCAGAACACACTTTCGAAAAGAAGTCGAAGTTAGTTACTGTGTTTTGCTCCTCGGTGTTACCTATTTTAATGGACAAATAGGTCAATGATTTAGAAACGTTTTGTGGATTATCGACTGAATTGAAAGTACGTATTACAACCGCACAAAATGACTATGTGGTTGTACAGATATTTAAGATGTAATGTCGTCAGGTCATGTATCATCTAGTCGTTATTATTGAACATATTCTAAACGGGGCCGTTTGCTGATATCCCTTCCTAGGCCAAATTCACGAGCTAGACAAAATTCAGAAATGAGCCGCTAAATACTCTGGTAACTAACTCACTCAAAATTAATTAATGCCGCTTTCAAATCGCAGAAAGGTGGTCGAACTTAGCGTTTTACATTACGCGTATGTTGGTTTCCTGCGTGGAAAGAAATTCGGAGCTGGCTACTGAAACCGACCTATTTAAGCAGAGGGCATCTTCAATTTTAGAGGGCAATTTCAAAATTCGTACACAACGCAGCGATCTAATACAGGGCAATTCTCCTCTATAAATCAAATGAATTGTAAGTGGAATAAATGGCTGTAATGATTTACCTACTGAAGCATTTGGGATTGGCCATGAAAGTGAAAATACGTTTAGGAAAATATAATTATGTAAAATATAGACGTAATGTATTTGTGTGGTGCGCTTTGCGTTGTAGTGTTTTTTAAAGATAGCTGTCTATCTAAAAAAAACAAGAATTTTATTTCTATTTTGTTTTCCCTTGTACATTTGATTTCTTTATGCGTTTGGAGAGCACATAATTAATTGTTTATCTATTTGTTTAATTAAAATAATTTTTATTTTGTTTGAGACAAAAGTTAAATTCATTTTTAAGAAAAAGTAATTGTTTATATATTTATTGTGGACATTTAAGTTGAAACTGAAACTTGTAGTGATCCATTAACTACTGTAGTTCATTCCCTAGAGCAAATCATGGATTACTTTCTGTAAAAACTATTATCTTTTTTTAAGTTTATGATGTTTGGCATTCGTGAGTGTGATGGAAATTCTCAATTCGGGAAAATGCATCCGAAGTTCACTCGATAAGGACTTGACAATTGACACTCCCTTCGAAAAAGTCTTTCCGGACGAAATAAAATTTTTAAAAAACATTATATTTCACGTTTTCCATCATTTTGAAGTAGATGGATATCATTTTAATCTAATTATATTTGTTTTATGGTACATTAAAATACTTCTTAGAAATCTACCACGGAGTGTTAAACGGTAAGAACATCAAATATATCTAAAATATGAATCTAATAATGAAGCAATATGTAAGAAATTAACGCCCATTACAATTATTGCCACCAATATTCGTCCTAAAATACATCGATATTTATGTTGGATGGGAGAATGAATTCATCGGCCTTTGTTTCCTCCGACGGGGCGGTATGCGTCCTCGCTGGAGAATGCGGCGCGGAGCCCGAGCTACTCGCAGGCGCGTGAGCCTGGCATCCCGCCCAGTGTGGCCCAGCTGGCGCCTCACGTAGGCGGGGTTATCTGTTTGTTGGTGCTTCCTCGCCAGATTGAAAAAAGTCCCTCAACGTTGCCTTCATTACGAAGGGGCTTCGTAGAAGACTCCGCGAAACACGTTCTGCGAGGAGAAGGAGCAAGAGCAGTGTGGTTTTTGTTGTGGAGGTCTTTCGCGTGGTTTCGTCATGCGAAGTAAATCATAGCGCGAAGTGCAGCTTTTTAGTTTGAATGGGACAGATTTCAAGGCGGTTGCTGTGGAACTGAGCGAGGGGAGAAGGGCGTTGGGTATATACAAATGCATAGAGTATCTTTTCCTCAATTTCGAGAACGCATTGAGATTCTTGGAAATATTTTTTGTTTCCGTTCTCTGAAACAAATGAGAACTGGACACCAAGAATCAGCTTGACGAGAGAGGTTAAATCGAATTTGCGGTTAAGAGCGTGAAATCGGTATTTGCAAAATGGTAATTGCGCTAAATTGGTATTTGCGAAACCACCACATGGTTTTTCTAATTTTCTTGTCATATCTTTTATCACATATTATAGTTATTCTTTACAAATCAATTAATATGTTACAGACTAGGGGTAAGCGTTCAATCAAACTCATGAAATTGAATAGTGTTTCGTAGCTTAATGTGCAGGAGAGAAAAAACGTCGTCTATTTGTATAAATTTCTGAAACTATCGTAAACAGGTATCACTAAACTTATTTAGCTCTTCCAATACCCAAGCTCTTAAATAAAAAGCCGTTTTTCAGCGTATCGTATCCATTCAGAAATGGGTGGCGATGAAAATATGCCTTCGTGGAAACAATGCTATTCATTTACTGAAGGCCGATTATACTACTTCAGAAACACTACTTAAGAATCACCCCAGTTCACGTGATACGAGTCTTTCAGGTTAGCGATTTACTTACAAGACCGCAGTTTTGGAATAAATGAAAACAATAATAAAAATAGTAAACAATAATTTTGCATAATTCGTTTAGTTAATGCCTTATTTTACGTGGCGAGGCTCTGGCCATCAGGTCCGCTCTTCCACGCAAATTTCGATACGCTCCTTTCACCACCTAGCGGAGAAAGGAGGTATTATCTTGGACGACGAAACTGGCGGATCTCAATTTGGGTCAGAAGCTTCTTTTAGGCTAGAATCTTTAACATGCAGTAAATCTACTACATGGGACAGTCGGCTTTACTTCCCCTCTGAGGAAAGGCGTACGAGGGATTTTTTCGCCCTAAAAAATTCCCTTCGATCTGGTTTGAACCCGCAAACTCGGGTACAACAGTCCGGTACGCTGACCGGTATAACACCGAATCCGCAAATAATTATTACTAAGATGTACATTTTTCTTTCAGATGGTTGTTATTACAGAAAATGATCTATATTATAAATAAATGGTGACGTTCGGATCCAGCACAGCTAGTTTAATTTCAAATTAAAATAATTAGTTCGTCAGTTGTACCGTCAATGGACCTTCGTATCGAATCTTTTCATTTACAGCCTATCTATCTTTCATTATTTATATTGCATCCTTTGTTTGAAATACCACATGGTACATAGTATTTTGGGGTACCTAGAGATTCATTTTACCCAGTGGTAACATTTATGATAATTTAACAATGATAATTTAATTCCTTTTTACAACAAATTTAAACTACTTTTTGTGAAACTTAAAAAACTCTTTCAGCAGTTTTATTGTATGTAAAATCCCTCATCGTATTTTAAATATATCAGAATGCCTGTTACAGTGATTGCAATTAAATAGCATAAGTTTCTCTCTCCTCATTCATTTAGTTTATTTTCTTCTTTGAATTATTCAGTCATCACTTCATGTACAAACAGATGAAGGATTCAGTGAGGAAGGGAAACAGCGTTCGTTACTCTTTGAAAAACAGCATAATCAGAATATTGGTAAAATATTATGTTTTATTAATTGATATTTTACAAAGATGTTACCTTACATTAGAAACAAAATTTGTCTTAACAACTAGAAACACAAGAAATATTACAAATGATGTCGATAAATAATACGTCTCGCGTACTCAACAATTAAATTAGGTCTCTGAAGATTCGGAAGAACGTAGTATGTGGACGTGCAGGCAGAGCACCACATAAATACAGACCGATTCTTTGTAGGAGGCCGCTGCAACGCGATGGCAGCGGCCCTGGAATGTGGCCACGACGTGTGGCCTTCACAGTCTCTCTGACTCCCTAGCCATTCCTTATGACACTGCAACGCGCGGAAGTATTAGCGATGTTTAAGTGTCGATGACTGATGTAGTCATATTTTTGTTAATGTTTGTGTTTTGTAAATGTTTTGAATAGAAATTTAATTTCCTCCATTACTGCGTAACAATAGTATGTTCGTGAAAAAATCTGACAATAGCGGTTTATAGGGGATATTGAAGTTATGCCTCATCAGTTTGTAGGAATTTTTAAAAAAAATTAATGTGTATAGGAATTGTTTATATTAGGCATTTTTAGTGCAATTTTCACTCCATGAGGCATTACGTTGTGTATACTTTGACGATTCATGATTCTTACGGTAATGGCGGTACCATTTAGTACATTTAGCCATTATCGGTGACAAACGTTTATGCTCGAATTTACTCTAGACAAATTTTTCACCGTCAAAATACCGTTATCAGGTTGGAAGATGATTAAGATAAGTCCATTTGACCCATCTTCAATATTGTGCATTCAAATGCAGTACGTCTCGATGACGTAAGTAATATCAACAGTTTTAGTTTAATTTCTAAATCGGAAAGATTGTATATCGTAAGCAACAATCAAAACGAAGGAAATATGATAGATTTTGAAACAATATTTTTTCCAAAAAAATCGTAGTATGAAGTAATGTGTTTGTGCGCTGCAGTCTCATTCGAAATGTGTCCTAGGCCTGGCTTCACTCAGCAGGATTGCTTAATTCCTCGAACTGACAATTTGTTTACGATTAAGTGCACAACTAAATGCGTCGCCTCTTTAATGTAATGGAGGCCTCTAGAATCAATTGCTGCTCAAAGATCACTTCAAATGGCGACACGTGTGAGATAAGCATCTAAAGTCGAACTAAGCACGAGAAATAATATCATTGGGTGAGCGTGTGGCATGCGACCGCGCAGTTGTTTGGTCCAGAGCTGCACATCCGACGCGGATGCTTCCTGGTTGGGCAACAGCGTGTGCTCACGGGACTGACGTCGATTTAAGACGAGCATGGGTGAGCTGCTCCAGTGAAAGTGGCATAGAGTGACGATTTTCAACGCTGACCAATCAAAACAGTACGATGAAGGTGTTGTTGAAATAAAAGATGCAATTTTTTAAATGATTCAATATCTGTTTAAATGATTTGTAACAGGTTGATAATTGTTATGGTATCTGGCTGCCTTTCAAATTCCTGGTGATATTGTGACGCAAACTCAGAAATCATTGGCTGAAGCAGCCCTATGCCATTGCTCATGGAGAGCCATGTAATTGCCCATAGACCCATGTCATTGCGTCATGGGCGAGCATCATGTCACTGCCCATGGACCTATGACACTGCGTCATGAATGAGAACCATGTCACTGCCCATAGACCCATGTCATTGCGTCATGGGCCATGGGCGAGCATCATGTCACTGCCCATGGAACCATGTCCTTGAGCAGCTCTGGAGGGGTGGAAGCCCGGGGGGGCGCTTCGGGAGGGCGTGAAGGGGCCGGGCCCCTGTTGCTGCTGCTGCTGCTGTTGCGGCGCGTGGTAGGCGCGCTGGTTGTTGGCCGGCGGCCGGCGCTGGACCAGCGGGATGTTCACCTCCTCGGGCGAGTGGAACACCTGGTTGGGGCCCGGCTGCCGGTACAGCACCTGCTGGCCCGGGCGCGCGCGCGGGGGCGGGGCGGGGGCGGCGGCCGCTACTTGCTGCACCGGCCGCGCGGGGCGCTCCTCGCCCTCTTCGTAGTAGTTGTCCGGGTAGTAGCGGTCTGAGTACCGCAGGGTCACGTTGGGCTTGGTTTGCGCCTCCTCGGCGTTGATGGGCCGGTACAGGTAGTCGTTGACGAAGTGGAAGTTGGAGGACTGCTTGCAGATGTTGTCGCCGCTCGGGGGCATGCAGATCAGGTGCACCTGCGAGAAACAAAGAGACCGTGATTATTTGATTTGTCTTTCTTCCTTTCGGATGGTTTACATTTCATCACTTCTGAGCCATATTTGCGTTATGAGTGATGGTACGGTTGGTAATACGGGATTCCTGGTGGTTTACGTTTACCTTCCTCATCACTTCACTATTTGAAACCACCACGACTTACCTGGGATACGCGCCTACAACCCTCGTTTCGCATTAAGTGATTGCACCGGCTATTAGAGGTATTGAAGTTTAGATAAGACTTTAAAAAATACTCAAAATTTCTGTTTAAATTATGATATCTCAATCTGTTTGGAAGAAACAAATTTTTCCTCAACCTATCTGTTGAACTTTTTTTTTGTTTTGAAATTGAGCCTGTCGTATTGTTTGTATACTTGTTTCTTGGAAGACCTTCGTGCGAGAATCGTACTATGCTTCGTCCCGCAGTTTTCCGAACGAACGTACGTCATAGTTTTAAGAAAATTGTATTTAATGTGACCTTCTTACACTTTGTTAATTCATTCATTTATTTTAGTAATTTTTTAAGATAATTCTTAGCAGATTTTCAAGACTAAATTCTGAAATAAGTGTCCTTAACTAATGTTCACAATTCTGTTCGTGTATAGTGACATTGCTTCTTTTGTAATATTTCATCACATATCTAATGAAAAAAAAAACCGTCTATCATCACTAATTATCTCGTGAGAAATTACAAGAAAATATATGTAAGAAAAATTCATTTTTTGTTATATAGTTAATGACAATGGCTTGTGAGACAGAAGGGCAGAGTGTGTGGCGGAATGGTGAATTATGCGTTTGAGAATATAATTAATTGCTAATTACATTAGCCTTCGTATTTTCTATAGTTTTCAGATTTGACTGATCAAACAAACATATTCTTTAGCTGACATTTCTGATACCTTGACCTTCAGTGTCTGTCCTACTGACTGAAAACAGTTGTTTGATATTTATTTTGTAAGAGATGTTTCGTAATACTGAGTTGTGATTATTTTATCACTGTTTACCAAAGGAAGGTCATTAGTCACACAACTAAAAGAGTTAATCATGTTCGTTCTTATTTACATTCTTGTTTCTATACTCTTTTCTATTTTTCTATTATCAATACTTTCGAAATTTTCTTCTTAGAAAGGCATCGTTTAAATATTTGCATCTGTAAGTTTACAAAAATCAATCAAACAAAAAATACATCAGTGAAACCTTATTTCATGTGTTTTGGGCCCTATTCATGAAAAGTATTTAACAGTTTCATTAACATTTTTCTGTTAAAGATATTTAAAATATGTATAAAAATAAAATTTTAATTTCAGTAAATATTTTTATTTTAACTGATTTTATCATATTGTTTATTTTAGTTCAAAATTAAAAATACTAATGTATTTTTAAATTACAAACAAATTCGTAAAGATAAAATTAAAAGAATTCTATTAAAAACAAAAAAACTTCGTCTTTTAGCTAAATGAACCTGAATCAATTATCTACAATTGGTAACAGTCTTGTTTTTACAGTCCATAATTTGTTCGAAAAACATTAATTTTAAGTGGAGAAATGATATTAACGCAAAGTATATTACAAGATAACTTAATAATTTCAGTTAAATAAAAGGTACCTTAGTACAATGGCGAAATGGCTTTGAATTTGAAATTCAACAGCACATTTTGTCGCTCGGGAACCTTCCTAGCGGCTAGTTCCAGAGAATTGTTATTTTGTCTCAAATAATTAGAAGAGCTTTGTGTGGGAATGCCCAGAAATAGCCGTTCATTCGCGAAACTGAGTGTAATAAGTAATGCACACATTAATAAATTGTAATGTGAAATATAAATGTTCTTTGAATTGATAAAGAAACAAAAATAATAATAAATATAATTAATATAATATTAAAAATACAATTTTAGTAATGCGAGAAGAGAGGCTAAATATAATTTTGAAATTTTTATTTTGTCTACAAGTGGCAACTCGTCTAAAACGCTTGTGGCAGTGGATAGTGAAATGTAGTGTTTGCCAACTTGTCATTGAAAACTTATATTGATTTATCCTATCATTGTTAAGGAAGGAATATGTGCTTTGTCGACATTAATATCTACTTCTGAATTACAAAACCGCTCTCAGCTGATTTCTGTAAAAATCATCAGTCGGCACTTCATTAATAACTACATTAGGCTCAATTGAAAAATATCGATATCATTTGCAAAGCCATTTCCATTTCCAATGTAAAAAGAAATAAACCTCCAAGAAGGTCATGCTTGATAAGGAGTGTTGTTTTATTCATTGACTTGGGAGCACGTGGGCATCTTTTCTGCGCTGAACCAGTCTCTGCGGCCACTTGGGTATCTTTTCGCGACTGACTTTGAAACCTTAATTCCCCCTCTAAAGTAGTAAAATATAATCTATTAAATTACTAATTAAAATTTTCATCATTTTTGTGCCTTTATCTATTCCGTCAACGATTATACTTCACATTTCAATTTATTATTACGTTCATTATATAAAACATTTTATAGCGAGAGTATCATTAATATAAAGAATTACGCAATAGACGACTGACCAGAAATTTTTCCGTTATTTATTGGTTCCAATGTGATTGAAATTAAGTTTTTACAAATGATAGTTACTACAGCAGTTATGGCCACTAAAACGCAATGAATTACAATGTAGTTGTTCTTTTAATTTTTATAATTTACTGATTTTAAAATATATTTAAATATGAGATGTGAATGCAATTGGTAACAACATATCGTGGTGAGGCCGCTTTATGAGCAATGACAACAGAGACTAATAATGATTTACTGAACGAGTAGCAAAAAAGAGCCTAGTAGTACTAATGAAAACACCACTGAAACCTCACACGAAAATACTGCAACGGTTCAGTTTCGTCTACCCTCGTTGCACGGCTGAAATGCTCTGAAACCTGCAAACGCAGGCGGCGCCGATGCAACTTGTGTGCAACATCTCGGGTTCGCCGAGTGGAACCTGGAAACCCCGACGCCCCCCGGTTTCTCCGCCGCCGCCTCGTTCGCTCCGTGCGGCGGTGACGAATTGATCAAGGCAACAGCGGGTGCTGCGGCGCTCGTTTCACGCCTTCTCAGACACAAAATGGCTTCGGATTGATCGCTGGCCTCAGGCGGCTCGCGATAAAAAGTTACCGACGACGTTTTCTTATTCGTGAAGCGTACAATTAGTCTCTTGTACAGGTTTGTGCTTAATGTTTCGAAGCACTGCCCACTGTTTGTTCTGTTTGATTTTTAGTTCTCCAATTTTCGGGTCAGTTGTTGGGAGTTGACTTAAAATTTAAGCCCGACGCAGCTTTTGGTACATGAAGATGGCTAAATACCTTGGTCAATAAAGGCCTCTTCCCAAAACATAATGTCAGAATACAACGAAAGGAAATTCAAAGACACAGCGAAGTCAAAGAAATTCGTTTTTGTGAACCTTGCTAGTTGGATATTCTTTCTTAATTTCATCACAAATAATAATGGACTCCTTCCGAATTTGTAGAATATTTAATGCTATTAAAAGAAAGTAAGAATCGAAATACGGTAGTTGTGAGCGTAATTCGAAAACTTCAATACCTTTAATCACTGTTTCTACATACGTAGAGTTCTTAGAAGGCTGTTTAAGAAGAAGAGATACAAAAGTCTGCGAACATTCTACTTAAAACATTTTCGGAAATTAAGTGGTTCTCTTGTAACTCTTACTTTCTGAAACGAATCACTAGTGTAAAATCGAAAGTTCTTTTCCTCTGTAATTCACTTTTACTAGCGTGACAACGAGATATATGTAACTTTCTCATCGGACTTTGATAAGTGACCATTAGAGAAACTTCAGTCCCTGAATGTTGGAGCGATCTCTCTCGCCTTTAAAAGGTACTTTCAAGCTTGAAGACTTCTTTTGGAAGGAAAAGACGTAATGAATCGGCAATAAAGGAGAAAAGAATGCTTTAACATTCTGAATGTTTCGAAATATGATACATATGAATCGTTATAAATTATAGTCAAGAACACATGATTTATTCCCATCAATCCAGTTAATTTTATTAGTCAATTACTAAATCTGTTTAACAGAAAGATGTTATGTATTCGTTCGTAAGAAAGAAATGTCCTAATTTGCATTCGATACACTGAAACTGTAGATAATATAATTTCGAAAAAGTAATATATGTAACTACGCAGTAGATTTTGTGATTGTGCACTAAATATAATCACATATTACGGAAGGAACATAATAATTTAAGTGAATGCCTCTAGAGCTACACACGTTCCTAGTGTTGCTTTACTAACATGGAACAGAAATTGTGGTATGATTTTATAAGTATTTCGAGCGTGTAGAAAGGTCGCACGCCTCAGTTTATCTCGCTATTTATCAACTACAAAAACAACATATTATATGAGGAAAGATATGGTAACTTCGTACTTCTGAATGGGATATATATTATTAATGAAATACTACTTTCCCTAACCCTCTTCTCTTCACTGTTTACCTTCGTTTCTAACAAGAGAAAGCTTGTCATCAACTATCCCGGGTGTAAATGAAAATATGTTAGTGATTGAATGAGGGCGTATATGTACAGGTGACTCAGAATAAATGCTACAAATTTCTAAGACTTCTAGCGGAATTGATGATCATTTTTTCCAACAAAAAATCTGTGGGAAATTTCATATATAGAGAAGATATGAATATATCATATATGGAGATACACATGTGACAGTTGAGATATAGAGGAGATATGAATATATCATATATGGAGATACACATGTGACAGTTGCATCTGATTGGTGGGGAACCCATCTCGCGTGGCAGGTTCAATTCTGACGTGGTGAAAGGGATTATCTGTGTCTGATGAACACCAGCGCAAGATGGGTTGCCTACCAAAAAGGTGCAATTAATGTATTGTATGTGTATCGCCTAATACGTTGTTAAATAGTTATGAATTGAGGGGTACATCCTTTCTCCACGCTCAAATATCATTGTACTCACACCACAATTTCAGTTCCATGATCTTAAATCGGCACTACGAAGGTGTGTACCTCTAGAGACAGGCACTTAAAGCATTTTACCCTTCATATAATATCTCACAATTTAGTACCAAACTAATAACTGCTTAATTTCATTTATTAACTTTGGTGAATTGATATTCTTTACAGTTTTATTGTATCGAATATAAATCAGATATTTATTTCTTTTAAATATACAATCTATCTGTAAAACAGTTAAACTTTGTGAAAACATATTGATTTTCTAATCGGTCAATACAATTAACTGGATTGACAAAAAGTGGTCACTTTCGTCTCCCGTGCATGCCCTAGAAGATTGTAACATTCATTCCCAGACGTCCTGCATTCGAGGCAGAAGTGAAAGTGTGTCTGTGGGACTGACCTGGTGGAAGAGGAAGCCCTCGGGGCAGATCCACGAGTGGCGCACGTTGTCCTGGCAGTAGTGGAAGACCTCGCAGTTGAGCCCGTCGTCGGCGTAGTAGCCGGTCTTGCGGCTGTGGCAGTCGAACTTGGACTGCGGCAGCAGCAGGCTCAGCTTGTCGGGCTTCTCCTCCTCCAGCTCCTCCTCCTCCAGCGGCTCATCCTGCGCACGCACCGACACGTTCACCCTCTGGGACCACATGATCTTAACATATAGCGTGTATGGACTGGATAGTCTCTCCGCACCAAACCGAGTCAGGGACTCCTATTAAAAATTGCATATATGTTGGTAGAAACTAGATTACAGTGAAATAGTTGACGGGGACACTTCAAGGGTCTGTCGTGACTATTAACAAAATACAATCAACGTAATGTAACATATATAACCAACATTTCTGTTGCTAGAACTCTCAGGGCAAGATGTCACTGCGGAGAGAACTATGCTGAGCGAACTATGCTTTGGCAACAATAGCCTCTGACAAAGTCTGGGCCTGCCAGCGGCGTCCCGACCTTGCGGCGATGGGTAACGTGGTGGGTGTGGTTAGCACGTAGGCATCCCTGCACCGTGTTCTGCTCTCCTCAGTCTGAGAAGTCAGTTTTCTGATCGTCACACAGCAACGGATACTGGGACATTGCGAGGAAAACACCCGCACTGTAGTCTTGCCCGACCAGGAATCAAAGCTGGGGTCGCGTCATGGAAAGTGTGCACGCTGACCAATGAGCTATCCGTGAGGGCTTTAAAACATAACAGCTCTCAATACTCCATTGTTCTCTGTAGGTGAATTTTGAGTCGATTGTCCGACTTCGCCGGCTAGCTAACGGTGTCCTCCGTGACTAGGACTAGTTAAATTCGCCTGGGGCATGTGCCAAACGTGATTTATTCCCTTCACTGTAACTAGCGAAATCTGCCCGCTTGAGCTTTTCTTCGTTAGATAACTACAGAAACTGAGACGATTTTTAAAGGAAAGCTGCAAGCTCTATTTGTGCTTCGAACGGAACTCGAACCCAGGATCACACCATAGGAAGCGAGCACACTGCCCACGAGCCATCCTAGATGAGAAAGAAGAGAAATTCAATTAAGATGCCTGTAGATTTATTGTAATTATAATTATATTCATCGCTTTACACTCAATTTCGGTGATAAACGACATAAGAGTATTGGTATCAATTCCGAATCATGCTGTTAGCATTTTCAGCAGAACTACTTGAAAGGGCATAGCAATTGTCACCTAATTTATAAACCAAGAAAGGATCGAATTATAAAGTCTTTTAAAACCAATACTCTGAGAGAAATTGGGGTCAAAATAGATATGATCAGGGAAAAGAAATCGAGATGTCAGATTACTTAGTAAATTTTAAAAGAGGCAAAATATTTTACAAAAGAATTAGAGATTGATATGAACATATCAGCAGACTATTTTTTGGCAGATTGTCCATTGACAGATTTGGCATTGTCCGATACAGCATTCTGGAAATTGACATGTGTCTGAAGAGTGACAGAAGATTGCCAGGAAGGGAGTGATTCCTAATCTACCTTACACAACAGGGAAGCTCAAAAGATGAAGAAAAAGATTGGAGTGAAAGGAGCAAAAGTATCGAATTGACTCATGAACCGTTTTCGGAAAACGAAACTGTAAAATGTACAATTTCGTCTTATAACGATCGCTCTGAACCTACAATTGGGCACACTGGGTCACATATCGCGCAACTTTCACGTTCCCAAAATGTTCCAGCAGTGGGGATTTGAACGCAAAATGACAGGTTCCCCGCCCGTCCCGTACCCGCGCCAGCCCGGGTGCCTCGTCGTCCGACGCGTGCGTGCGCGCGCGCGCGGCCCAGCTGCGCCGAGGCTGCGGAGAGCGCGAGGGCGCAAGAAAACAGTGCGTGCCGACCTCCTTCGCGGCGGCGAAAGCCCCGGGGCACGCGACCCCGGCGCCCGCAAAAAGACGTCCCCCCGCCCAGCGTTTTTCCCCCCCCCCCTCGCCACCGCGCCAGCCGCATTGCGTAGAAAGCGGCGCCCTCGGCCCCCTGCAGTCCTCGCTGCCCTTCGGCTCAGCCTGGACTTCTTTTAAGGAGAAACAATGATTGATTGATTAGTGATTCTGGGCGCGTCAACTGCTAAGGTCATTACTCCCGGAAGTGTAGTGCATGTTTCCATGTCGGGAGGCGGCGGTGAACTTGCCCCTCTCCGAGAAGCGAGATCCAGCGTCAACCTACCCGTCGCCTTGCAGGGTTTTCCCAAACGAGGTACCTCGCACTCACAGGGCACAATACCAGCGGATGAGAGATTATGTTAGTAACATATTTTTTCGTTTTTTACTTTTAATACTAACAATTTTGTATTGTATATGTTGAATAAATTCATTATTGCGATTAAAAAATTCTTCAAAATTGGACTAAACACTTGGTAAATATTCTAATTTTGCTGTTGTTAAATTGTAATTATTAAAATCTTTCTTAATAAAAGAATAATTTCAACTTAATAAAAATTAAAATTTAAAGATGTATTTAATATTTAATGTTTAACGTTTTATTTTTTAGTGAAATCATTTTAATCTTTTTGAAACACTTTTTTTACGAAACAAAAATGAAGTAATTAAAAAATTGTCATTTTATGGGGATTCTGAGCCTATTCAGATCACTATAAAATTCAACAATACTCACAATAATAAACAGTTTGGTAATTTTAATCATTACAGCAACGAAATATTTGTTTTCGATACTCTCAGCATTAGTAAGATTAATAATATTATTAAACCGACAATATCGCGGAATCACACAAAGACTACAGTAACGGTGTCGAAGAATAAAGATTACTGGCATAAAATAAATTGTTCCAATAGTGCACAAAGTCCGTACTTTCTTCTCATTCAGCACTGCATATGCCCATCTGTCATTATCCCATGACACTGAAAAACACACTCGCCACATTCCTCGCAATGCCGTTGCGTTGGCGCCCGGCGCCTCGGGGCGGGGGCGGCGGCCGCCTGCGGCGTTCGCGCCGGTTCCACTTTCCGAACCGCCGGCACGCCGCCCCGCCCCCCCCCCGCCCCGCCCCGCGCGCGGGCTGCGTGGAACAATCGCCGCTGATGGAAACGATATGCGCCGTTTTTCCACAGGAGGAATTTAGTGCGCGGAACGTGATAAATTGTCTGAGCACTTTCTACTGTGTGGTACAAGAACAAATCATATATTTTGTTTCACTTTCCTTTTACTGCGTTGTTTTTTAACAATGTGCATTTGTGGGTTTAATACACGGGTTGGAACGTACTAGGGAAAACATAATTTAAACATTTTTGTTGTGGATAATTATCCAGAAGACGAAGTATTGAATCAGGAAGCAACTATCTCTAACTGGTAGTTTTTTTTTGAAAAAGTTTCATGACACGCGTCTCAGTTATCGTTTCTATTTTTCACTGACTGATAGTAGTCCCTCATACAAGAACTTTCAAAAAGTAAATATAGAGTAAAAATTATTGAAATTCCAGGTAATCAATATTCACACTAAATACTCTCTTGATTCGTATCTCATTTTATATACTTAAAGCAAAGTGTCTTTTCTGGAAAGTTATCTAACTTGCTCTCTTGAACCCCTATTGTACATAATTAAAAGTTGTTGTTTTCTTTCTGCTTTCAGTAATTTTCCAGATGAATTAAATAATTATTTGCTTTGAAACCCATGTTTGCAAACGAAAAAATAATTTATCCTCTTTCCAGGAAATTCCGGAGAACTTTGAGCATCGTGTAAATAAGCACCGCCAACAGTGACGTCTGCTGTGTCCACCTCGCTTACTCTCACATGCGCGTGTTCAGTTTCGTTTCTATTTGCGCAAACACCTTCGATTTCTCCGCTGCTACACACTGACTATGTAGCTTCTTCTCCTCCCCGCCCACTCTGTGCATCCGCGGCGCCCGCCCCGCCTCGTCCCGGCCCGCTCCTCCCATGCTGCCGCCCGCAGCCCGCCCGCCGGACGGTTCGCCCGCCTGCCTGACGGCCCGCTGCCGAGGCCCCCACCCGCCCGCGCCGGCCACCCGCCGCCGGACGGCCGCCAGCCTGCCGGACGGCTTGCCTGATTGTAGGCCCACCCGCCTGTCTGAAGGCCCACCCGCCGCCCGCCTGACAGCTCGCCTGCCTGCCCTCCCGCCTGATCGACGGCTCGCCGCCTGCCCGACGGCCCGCCCGCTTGACAGCTCGCCCGCCTGCTCGCCTGCCCCGCGGGCTTCCAATTTTGCGGTTTCTCCGCGTGGCCGGCGCCGCGCCGCCGCCTCGGCCGTCGGAGGCGGAGGCGGAAAACCCCCGATTGAACGTGTAGCTTTTTGCGTGGCGCGGTGAGGCGCCGCCCGCTGCGCGGTGGCGCTGCGTCCACAGGCTCACTGCCAGGGCGGGCGTCGCCACAGATGCAGACGGCGCCTCCAGCGCAGGCACTGACATGTCTCCCGGCTGTGTTAGGGCTAAACATTGCTACCTGTGATCTATTTAAGGCCTAATTGTGATATTTATGAATTTTGGTGTAATTTAGTTATTGATGATACGAGTGGTAAAGGTGACATTTTATTTTGCAGGTAGGAAACGAGACTCATAGGGCGAGTATCTTGCGAACGAAATAAAACCCCTTTTACCACGTGGGTCATACGCTGTTTTGTAATAGACAGCTTAAGCAAATTTTATTTTTAAGCATACAAATCAAATTAAGGTCAGTAGTTGCTGATGTGGTCCGAAGAAAGTTTTTTTTTTTTTTTATGCATTCACAATTTTTTCTCAACACTTCCGATTCCTATAACGTTTAGCACTAGTGCTGAACATCGAACTTTTATCACGCTGTCTTAAAAACGTGGTTGCTTAAAAAATGCCTTTTAAAACACTGTCTAGCCCACAGAGTGTTTATTTCCTATTATATAGTGATTTTGTTTTCATTTTCGTTTTGAAATAATTACTACACTTAACATTTATAAAGTTCATAGGAAAAGAAAAATTGGTTTGTGGCGATTATAAAATGTTTAGTGCGCGAAGTTTGATTTTTTCATGTTAGGACGGATAGCTTGAAAACATAAAGCTCGATTTAATTTTAACTTGGAAATGCAAGTAGTTGACTCCAGACGGAAATATTTTTTTGAGTAGTCGAGGCATCGATTCTTTTTAGACGCCAGAGTTTTTCTCGTTACCTAGACATTGCTAGAGCTACCAGTTGAAGGTCAGGGTTGCAATTATTCAACTTTACTTTTGCACAAATCTCGCCAAGTATATTCATGAGAGCCAGCAGAGCAAACGTGACTGTTCTACGAACCGGCAAAGTATCCTTACTAACGCCTGGCCGCCTGGATTACTCGCAGAAGCAATCTCGAGGTGCGGATCTATAAGGCTTCGGTAACCGCTAAATTTCCTATCCGAGTCAGATCACGGGCAATACACCCGCCTCCGGTGCCTCCGGATATTCAGCAATATATTTATCCCTTTGGCAACGTGCCAGAAGAAGCCGCTCGCGATCGACTATAAGACTGGCGCCTCTCGAGTCTGCAACCCGTCCAGCGCCACTGCAAACGGGCTGCCGGGTTTGCAGGCGTTCTGCAAGAGAGACAATCAGTCGCGTCTCTAGACTCGTTCCACGAGGTCGAGAAACTTATTCAAGGAGCTGCCACCAGGTTTTTATCTGCAGGGAATTGTCGCAGAGCAAATTAATACTTCATTTACGTTTTTTTAGATCTTTAAAGGCAAACTACTTTCCCAGAAATTGCTTTGTAATAGGCGTTCAAATGTTTGCCTACAACTGCTGCATAATGCGACGGCTACGTGTCGCCCAGGCTACCATATGCGAAGGATATTGCCCTCATCGTTGCAAGCTTGTTACGTAAGGCGAGTTCTTACTTGGAAAGCGATTTATTGCCTGTGATTTACAGCTGTCTTGACAAACGGTGAACTATTTTGAAAGAACTCGTTGCAAAATGTGAACGGACGATTATTGTTTGTTTCAAGAAACGACAGAATTTTACGTGTATGTTAGAGATATACCCAAGGACAAATGATTGTCATGTTAGCTGAAAGAAGATAGACAAAAAGTTATTAAAATGCTTTGAAGGGAAGATGAAATGGAAATCTTTTTTTTTTTTAGGAAAACTCTGTAAGTTAAGTACAGTTCTATTGCAAAATTGACTTAACCATAATAACGTAATATGTTCGTTATTGATATCGGTGTAATCAATTTTATATGCATTATTATGTTATAAATACTATTCCTATGTTTGGAAATACAAAATGTAAATTTTTAATTTAAATAAAAGAACAATTAATTCTATTATTAAAAGACCAACATATAAAATTCTTTATTGATCTCCAATGACATGTATCTTTATATTATCGTTAACGAGTGTTCAGAGAAAACAAACATGAAAGGGAAATCATAAAATGAAAAAATACTGGATCTTCTTGTAAAAGACTGACTTGTTTTACATAAATGCAAGAAATTTGAACTTTCAAGTTGTAAATTATTATACAACAGAAGTAAGTGTAACGTTGACGTAATTACCATAAGGAGAAAAACATACACATAAAATGAACGGATATTCGCTTAGGCTTGCCTTTCAAGTAATGTGTATATTATTATTATTATAATAATAATAATAATAATAATTTTATTATTATTATTATTATTATTATTATTGTTAATAAGAATAATATCTTTACATGTGACGTAACCAAAAGGCCTACTGTTCTGTGCAAGCGCTTGGTTTAATATGTATTTACATGTGTGTCGAAATAAATGTTTCAAACTTCTAGGTCACATAGAGAGGTCGACAATGAACATAAAGTGTGAAATTCCCTCTAACACATCTCATATTTGCTCCTGCTTAAAAACCCCTCATGCAGAGGTATTCGGTAGGTAAAAGGCTCTTTGACTGCGTCAGAACGCGTGCACACGTGCATAAGCAAGTTGCTGATGTTTACGTTTCATGCGTTATACGACTTCGTGTTCATTGGCAAAAAGCGATCATGGTCGACCAGCAACATTATTTACAACTTGCAAGACTGAATTTCTCAAAGTTATTCTAAACAAGTCGGTCTTTTTCAAGGACAAGTAATCTTTCATTTTATGATTTTCACTTTTCCTTTTCCCTTTTCTCTTTAGGGAAATGCTGGTTAGTACAGAAATGCATTTATGTTGTGACAAAAAGAAACAACTAATTTTTATAGGTATTTTTTTTGCATTTTTCGTCGATTTGGACTAATAAATCATCTTTTACCTTTTTCCAGCTTTTTTAATGGATTTTCCGCTGATTTCATCGATTTTAATATCATTTTAATGCTACTTGCTTCAAATAATATTGACGAGATGCAATAAATGTTTTCCACAGAATTCATGAGCACCTATACCTGGTAGCCTATTCGATTTCTTCGCTCAGAAGTTGTAATGTCATCCATTGCGAGTAGGTAATCTAAAGTACCTGCGATATCTGTCAGTGCTATTGACGGTTCAGCGGATTTCTAAAGACAGTAATATTCTGGTACACAACAGTCCAAATCAAAATTTTGAAAGCTCAGTTCACTCGAACGAATAGAAGAAGACTCCATATTACATCAGTAACATATGCAACAACGTGTTCATGCGAACTCGTTTTAAACACATGTTTATGTCATTTTTCTTTGGTTTTAGGTCATTTTTAACACATTCATTTTTGGCGATGTTTTAGGTCATCAAAATCCGCCCCCTAGAGATGAAGAAACGGCTGTCCCATGTAGTAGATTTACTGCATGTAAAATATCCTCAAGCCTAAAAGAAGCCTCTGAGCAAAATTGAGATCCGCCAGTTTCGTCGCCCAGGATAATACCTCCTTTCTCCGCTAGGTGGTGAGGAGCGTATCGAAAATTGCGTGGTTAGACGGAAGAGCGGGCCTGATGGCCCGAGTCTCGCCACGTAAAATAAGGCATTAACTAAACTAAACTAAAATTGTCTATTGCTGGGGGTCGCACCTGCACCTGCTGCTGGTAGGGCCCTCCGCGCTGCGGCGGTGGCGCGGGGCGGCGCTGCGACTGCTGCGGCTGCTGCACGCGCGCCGGGATGGGCTGCTGCGCGGCCTGCACGGGCCGCCGGTACACGGGCGTGGGCGAGGGCTGGGGCGGGCGCGGCGCGCGGGGGCCCGTGGGCCGCGGCCGTGGCGGGGGGCGGCGGCGGGCGGCTGTCCAGCGACGGGAAGCGGGCCAGCGGGATGCCCGTAACCCGGGGCCCCGGTGGTGGCGCCCCGCGCGGCGGGCCCGAAGGCTGCGGCTGGAAGTAGTTCTGCGCCGCCGACAGCGACGCCCACGCCGCCAACACGCTACACACCAGCAGCGCCCTCATCCTGCAACACACACGCACACACGCGCTCCTTGCAACCATCGATTGATTGATTGATTTCGGGCGCGCCAACTGCTATGGTTATGAGTTCCGTCAGTGGATTGCATGTTTAATCGCGAGAGGCGGCTAGCGCCAATCTACCCATCAGTTTGCGGAGATTTTCACCAACCAGGTTTCTCCCACCAACGAGGCAACACCCCGGCCGGAAAAATCTCTAAGCTCTCGACTGGGGTGCGAGAATGTGTAGTATTGTAGGGCAAGTAAGAGTAAGTGTGTGTGAATAAGGACAAGGAATTGGAAGGAAAATCGTGCGCGGTCCGTGATCCGTTTGTTAGCGTCCTGCTTCGGCATTCTCCTGGTGTTGATCGGACAAACCACGGAAAAGTACTAATCAGAGCAGCAGGTCGCAAGAATTCTCCTCCAGACAGCGGCTGAATTCGACGTAGCTGCTTGCATCAATCGAAAGAATTTTTAATGGCATTAGGCCGATACATATGTGTCTCAGAATAAAAGTTACAAACTTCTAGGGCAAAGGTGGTAAATAACGACCACACAAAAGCCGGAGCCTCCAGCCGGAGCCAGTATCTACTAGACTGTTTGAGAGATGACGCGTCCTAGGAGCAGATGCCGAAAGTTTGGCCGTCATGAAGTGACCTTCTCTGGGATGAAAACGTCGGCAACTGTGCCTAAGACGTGGCGTCTCCGGACAGCGAAATAAACAGATAACATTTTCCTAAGTAACAAGTGGTGAAAAATTTCATTTAATTAAGTTACACACGATTCTCAAGAAAACGTGTGCAGATAATCTTCTCTCCCATACGTTAAAGATAGTTTCTGTTTTCTGACCAAATAAATCAAATCAGATACATTTTCCCCTGATTGGTAAGCATCCCATCATTCGTTGGTTTTGGCAGGTCACTTCGTAACAATGGCACTTCGTTAAATGAAGTTTTCCCACTGCATGTTCATTGGCGTGATCAAAAGTGATTATCTTGAACACGCCTACATGCCCTCAAAGTTTTATTCTGTCACACTCTGTGGAGCAAATAATCATGCAAGTTTCAAGTCCGTTGTTTGTGATATCACCTTTGTCAAACAATACTTTTTGTAATACCACCTTACGATAAGAAATAACTCAAATAAGACACAAATTTCCTGAATTAGAAGTACTCATCCGCTATCCAGCTACAACTCATTTATTTTCCTACGAGGGGAAGGTTTTACCTCTGAAGCGATGGAGAAGAGAGTATCATGTGGCATATTGATGAATAATATTAATAGACTTGGATTAGCTGTACAATAATTACATTAAGAAAAAAGAACACTACGTACAATCTAATACTACAGTTGCTCTTGTCGATTCGCTCAGACGCGATCGAATACCATTTAATCCTGCGACGGAGATGGCATTTCACCTGGAGCATATGCCACATTTGAAGCTCTACTTACTTTCAATGGAATGTAATCCCGTGGCATTGCTACTGATAGGCATATCGCTTCTATGTCGGATAATGTATTACTTCTAGATGATTCTCGTGTCGAAACGCTGCTATCCAGCCTGCGAGTGCATTTCCATGCGATAGGTATCCTAGACTCCCGCCTCACTTCGTTCTGCTCTGGTTATATACTATCTCTCAGCGATCACGAGATTTTGTGAGCGTGTTTCTTCTTCGCGCTCCGCGACACAACCCCTAGGCCTGTTGGTCTCTCGTTCGACTTCTGTCTTTCGCATCGGAGGATGGTGATTCCGGTACCCGGCCAGACTTTGCCTCTATCCTGGCTGGATCACCAATTCAGCCACCACTTATTCGAGTAGATAAGCGTATTTTTATCGTCATATATAATTTTTTATTTCATTAAATTTCTTTGAGCAAAGTTTGAAAGGATTGATAAGTTACGTTAGGTTAAATGGTTTCCTGCTCTGCCGCCAGGGGCAACTTAGAGACGGCCATGTTCGGTTATGTACGCTACGCTGCGTCATTACTTTCCTGCGGCGTCATCCGAACCGCCCATTGGTGCAGTTGAAAAATTACCACACGTAGAGGAGGAAGAGATATTATAGAAACAAAGTGTTAATCATTGAGAAGCGTCGTTAACCATATGAGAAAATAAAAATGTGAAGCCTTATGCTTTGGCGCCCGGAGACATGCGATTGCTCTCGAATTACATCGCTTTGTCAGCTCTTTGCGAACGACTCGGCGTTGCTGTTTTGATTATACTATCGTCTCATTTCAGTCCTGAAGAAAGAAACAGTAGTACGGTTAAAATGTTAGCAAAACAACTTACGGAAAGCGAGGACGTACAGCCGACGTTTTTTATATTTTTGTTCTGAATCCGTCTTTAACGATAGTCCATTAATGTTGGGAAGACACGAAAAGTGAATCGCTAAAATCTTTCAAATGAAAAAATAAAACGCACTAACATGAGTTGTAAAGAATATTTGTATCTGGAATTACCTCGCTTGATCATAGCAAACGCGGATTATGAGGGTCCGAATAATTACATAATTTAAAGTGCTTTTAGGGCTAGTGTAACTTGGGATTGTCACAGCTAGGAACTGCGTAAGTGGTTTCATTAGAAAGTTAACATTGCTACAATTATCATTTAGAATTTTGTGATCTGAAGTTGCGAAATATTTCGTTCAAATCAGTATGTCTCAGAAGTAGAGGCCCTTATCTCATACATTTGCTTTAAGTATGATATGATGTTTCAGACAGACTGGTATTTTGTGTTTAACATTGTCGATATATATTTTATTTACTATACAAATTATTTTCCCGATTAAATTTAGCAACATTAAAAATATATAGAGGAATCCCGGGTTTTCTTACTTTTATAATTACGTATGAAGCCTTTTAATTTTTGATTTAAGCAACATAACATTTTATTATTGCCTTAGAAAAATTTCACTTGCGTGTGCACACAAGATATTGCAGACAAAGTAATGGATTGAATACCATTGAGTTTTGAATAAACTAATATTTCATACATTATTATCATGAATTAAAGTGTTAGCAATTGTGTAGTCCTCTACATCATTAACCTACTGACCAAATTTTATATTTACGGTCAGTATCTTATTTATTAAAAATACATATAAAATACTTTGTTATAACATTTCTCATAAACGATCAGATGTTTTTACTTTAGATCATGATCATTATTTGTAAAATAAAAGCACACTGTTAATTGCGAGATTCAGAGAGACAAAAATTGTAGAATGTAATTTTGAATGATCTTTTGTAGCAGTCAAGCTCAATGAAGTCCAAGTCATGTTTGGTGTGTCTCTTATTCTCAAGAACAACGTTTTCGCACGGCAAAACTTCCTTCAGAAAAGAAAAACGTTAGCAGCATATAATAGGCTTTCCACTCACTGAGGGAGTGTACGTCAATTTCCCTGGTAAAATGTATTTAGTTCATTCAGTGGAAATTTCCATTGCATGCAAATTGCACGACATGATGTTGATTTTAAGAACTGGTCTGAGTACCTTATTTAGTAGTCTGTCACCTTATTTAAACGACCTGTACCGGATTGTGTTGAATTATATAAATTCCAGTGGGGAACCAGTATTTCTTCTTACACGAAATTTAATCCCGTTCCAGCGGCACGCGGCGCAATACCGGTGAGAGAGTCGGCAACGCGGCGCGGGATTCCGGGGCGGGGACGGGGGCTGGGCGGGGGCTGGGCGGGGGCGGGGGCGGCGCGGGCGCGCACGTCTGCGGTGGAGCCACAGCCCCCGAGGTCGAGGCCATGCCGCGCGGACGGGGACGATTACACCGGCCGTGCTCTTGGTACAAGGTCCAATTGCCAACATCACATGTTCAGATCGCATTCCCCCAGGCACGGAGCCAAGGAATTCGTGTACACTTCTTTAGTGGGGAGTTGTATTATCCTTGATGATGTCTTTTAATTGTATGGTTTTCTCAAGCGTTTATTTTGAAGGTTGTTATTACGATGAAAAATCTTTCGTTGAATGGCTACCTTAATTATTGTTTAATTACATTCTCTCCGAAATGGAACATAGAAGGATGCAAGTCATTGCACTATTCACTTTCTGGCATTTATAGACGTAATTAAGAACTTGTTTCTTCTGTTGTAATTCTGGTGACTTCTAGAAAGTACACGCTAAAAATTGTATTAATTAACTCCACCAGTATTTTTTTTACATTTCCTGTACGTAGTAAGTGAATATTCTCAACACTTTTAATTTTAGCCAACTTATTTTTCCTTTCCTAAAATGTTAGACTAAGAGAGGAAAATTCGTTATACCGCTATTTGAACGTTTAATTATTCTGAGGTGTATAATACGTGAAGGTGTAAAAAGGAAAAGCGACTGAAATGGAATGGTGGCAGATATGTTTCCGCAGATAAAAGAGTGTAAGTAACCATGCATTAACCCAGTTTGAAAATGATAGCACACGCATCAGAGATTCCTCGTTCCAGCTCACTGGGCCACGAAAACACACAAAGCGCGCAAAAAAACCACGTTTGAAGGTGCTTCCTGCGGCCGAACCGCTTTCTGCGTCGCAATTAGCGGCCGCCGCCGTTCGTGACGAGCCCCGCGGAGGTGGCGGCGGCGGCGGTGGCAAAGGGAGCTGGAAATGAACTTGTTTCCAAAAGGTAACAAATCTAACTGGACAAATACAGTAGAACAAAAAAACTTACTGCTGCTAAATCGCTATTATATTAAATCAATATTTCTTCGAAGTGAAATATTGATTTAATATAATAGCGATTTAGCAACAGTAAGTTACTGAAGTATTTTATGGCAAGTTTAAGATTTTTCGTACTTTATTTCAAAATTATACAGATTTTAATTTTGGATTTGCTCCGTTTTGACATATAATAGTAGAAAAATTAGATGTATGTTTAATTAATCACTTAATAACTATCTAGATTGATGAAGTCGTAGGCTTCCGCGACCAGAGTCATGTAAATGATCTTGGCTGTCCAGGTGACGCGGCGTCACCTGGACAGCCAAGATCATTTATATCTAGATTGATGTTTTTAGAAATATTTAAAATTAACCTCTTCATTGGAATGTTTAAATTATTAAAAATTAAAAAAAATATTTAACTTAACTTTATCTCTGAAATAGTTTCAAAATCATCATCTTTATTAAATATATTTTATTTTACAATATTTGCTTTTGATTTCTTTTGCTCAATATTTATATTATGCTCTGTAATGTGAAGAGGATATGGTGCGTTTTGCCGTGGAACGAGAAATATGATGACCTTTATGAGCGAATTTTGCAAGTTTTTGGAAAAAATAATATTATATTTCGTTTCTGAAACCTACGGAATATGTGCCGATAAATATTGTTCAATTTTCTAAAACTATGGACTTGGTACTTTTTGAAAACAAACTCCAAGCGATATCAACTGCAAGAGCACGGGCAGTAACAGCGACAGTAACAGTGGCGAGGGGAGGGGGAGGGGGGAGGGGAATATTGGAGGAGGGACTCGGAAGGGACGGAGGAGAAATTGAAGAGGTAGAAACGCCATCCAGATGGCAGTGCGTGACGGTGGAGGGGTCAGGGCGGCAATGGCAACTGCAGGAGAAGAGATGAATGTGGTGCTGCGGACGAATATGGTAAGTATTAAAATGTTAAAAGCTCTAGAGAACAGAATGCAATGTGTATTCCTCAAATGATTTTTTAGAGAAAATACTAGCTGGCCGCTCTATAGGGTCGAGTTTGTTTGAGCGCGTACTGAATTAATGCCTCCATTCGAAGGTACATTTGTTTAAATCTCTTGTTTGCACAGTATATTTGTTCCCTTTCTTGTATACGTGAGTTACGATCGATCGGCCTGGCGTTCTTCTCGTGTAGATTGACGAGGCCGACGAGTCAATATCTAGTGGGTTTACTCCATTGCAAAATGTATTATGAAAACTATTTTCAAATGTAAAATACCCTTAAAAACATAAAGCAAGTGATCTGCTGTGCTGTAACACTCTGGGAATTTGATTGTTAATAAACATGAAGTGTTCCTGTATCGGTGACATGATTGTCGTGGTCGCATGGCAACGTGGCAAATTATTTGCACGCTTTAAATCCTTCCTTTTGGAAACTGTAATTATTTAAATATGTGTATTAAGCTGAATCAAAACGGAAGCACGAAAGAACCACACGAAATCGCCGCGAGAAGCTGCAGGGAATGGGCAAACGCTTCCGTTGATCGTGAGCGGCGGCGGAGGCGTCTGCGCGGTCGTGACAGCCCGCGCGCCGCGCCGCGTCGTGGCGTCTGCCTTTTCTCCGCCCTTGACCTTGGCGCGGCGCCCGACGAGGACGAGGGCGAGGGCGCAGCGGTCTCCGACCCCGCAGCCGGGCGGGGCCACCGGCACCAGATGGGCGGAGCGGGGCTGGGCGGGCGGAGCGTTACGGGGCGGGGCGGAGAGAAGCGGGACGGTGCGGGGCGGAGCGTTTTGGGGCGGGGGGGTGGAGAGGGGCGAGACGGAGCGGGGCGGGGGGGGGGGGCAGCGGGGCGAGGTGGAGCGGGGCGGGACGCAGCGGGGCGATATGGAGCGGGGCGGTGCGCAGGGGGATGGGGGGGCGGTATGGTGCGGAGCGTGGGGTGGAGCGGGGTGGAGCGGGACGGGGCGGGGCGGGGCCGTCGCCGGGGGGCGGGCGCGGGCGGGGACGCCGTGCGCGCTTTATCGCCATCTCGCCTCCGCCGCCGCGGGCGCGGCCCAGATCGCCGCCCGATAACGCTGCGCCCGCCGTCGCCGCCGTCGTTGCTTAACTCGCCCGCGCTAAAAATCTGCATCTCCTTGAAGGCGCGCGCAATCGCAGTGCAGTGCCCCCGATGCCCTTGGCGGAGTCGGATGTGGGACGCCTTATTGCAGGCAGTTGCGTTTACATGTTAATTTCTTGTGACGGATGGTTGACTCTTTACTGAGCTGAACGTGAATCCGTCTCAGACGCATTTCTGTGTATTTCTTCTACGCACATAAAGAATGTAATGAAGGAAGGATTCGCGTATCAATTATCTCTGTGGAACTACGAAGTAAAAAGATTTCAAACGGAACATTTGCCGTCAACAGTTCAAGGTATTATAGACGAAACACTTGTGTTTTTCTTATGATATTTGTGATTTGTGATATAAAAATTGTGTAGTTCTTTTGTATTTTGAATCAAAAAGAACATATTGCATAAATATTAATAATTCCTAACAACGAATTAATTATTTACGTAGTTTCATTTCTTTCACAGGATGTCTGGACAGGGCCAATTTTAGTCATAATATCAGGCAGTCATTACATAAGATCGAGGCTGTATCCTTATATGTCTGCATCTAGCCTCGAGGGCTGACTTTCTCGTCTTGTCCGCGGAAAAGCAATTACCGAAACAGTCGTCGTTCCCTGTTTTCCCGGGTCGTGCAATACGTAGCGAACACCAGAACTGATGCAATCCCTTGGCAATATGAACGCCATTTGTCACGTATAGTGCAGGAAGATCTCCGGCACCGAACGACGCCGCGGGCAGTGGGTGGCGGTGGGTGCGCGCCGGGGGGGTGGGGCGGTGGGTGGGGCGAGGGGTGAAAGCCCTGGCTGCCGCGGCGCGCGCCGGTCACTGCCCCGCGCTGCCCCAGTTCCATGCTGCGCCGCCGCCTCCGCCACCGTCGCCTCCGCCGCCGCCACCGCCAACACCGCTGCCATTGAAAGAGAAAGTCGCCGCCGCCGCCGCAGCCGCCGCCAGAGGAAACCGCGCGGTTCTCGGAACGTCACAGCCTCCGCCGCCCAATCAGAACGCTCCTACCGCCTGCAGCCGTTTCTGTATCTCTCCCCCTCTCCTCGCTTACCTTAGCATGACGTAGAAAAACGACTGTGTTATTTGAAGCTTTGTCTACCCGCGACGCGGGGCTCCGGCAGCGAAACACATTGTTCCTCCTCTGCGTTCTCGTCGATTCCTCCGCCCCGCCCCGCCACGCCCCGCTCCACCGCCGTCGTTGCGATTGATTTTAAATTAATCGATTACCGCTACCCCTTTCCCTCCGAAGCAAACCCTTTCCCGAGAGGGGGGTTGTGCGCTGGGTAATAAAGTTATTTGTATGCGCGATTACGCCCTTCATTAACCCAGATCCGCCCGCTCCGTGCGCGCTGCGTCTCCGCCCTTTGGATATTGATTCGCCGGAGAGATTTTCGTTCCCCGAGAAGGCGCGGAGGAAGATGCGTTCCACTTCGCGGAGGGAGGGAGGTTGGCCGGTCGGTGGGATGTTGTGGCTCGTGGAGCGTGCCTGTCGGTGCGGTGTAGATTCCTTGCGGCTTCGCGCCGTAAAAGATGGAGATGCAGCTTTCTTTCGGCGTCGCGTCGTGTCGCGGCTGCGCTTCGCGGGATGTGTGCCGACTGCGTCTGCGCTCTCGGGGAGGGGCGTGGCTGCGCGCATCTGCTAACGAGCTGCGCTACGACGCTCCTTTCGATGCGAGGCCCTTCCGGGCGAAAAGATTCGATCCCAGGTGGAGGTCCACCCCCTTTTTGATTGATAGATTAGTGATTCCGGGCGCGTCAACTGCTAAGGATATTAGTCCCGTAAGCGTACAACATGTTTTTATCGCGGGAGATGGCGGTGATATTCCCCCGTTGGATGGGGAGATCCGATGGCAACCTACCGTCGGCTAGCGGGGTTTCGCTCACCAAGGTATCTCCCATTAGCGGAGCGCTGCCCCAGCCGGGACAAGCTTTAAAACCCCGTCCGGTCTCCTGGCATTTATGGTAAGGGATGAGGGGAAGGACAAGGAATGGGAAGGAAAGATCGTGCGCGGTCTGTGGCTACTAGGGGTACTGCTCCAGCATTCATTTGGTGTTGATCGGAGAAACCACGAAAAACATACGATCAGACGCTTTTTCAGAAAGAGAAGGAACTCATTACGAGATATATCTAGGTGTGCATTTAGTATCAAGTTTCTGAAAAACAAAGAAATAATGTTCGTTTCTATTCCTTTTCATCCTGATTTTCAAAGAAGGCTTTGGAATTGAATTTCTATTAATATTTAGTACTTTATTTATAACATTTGGTTTATACAAGTGTAATAATTTGTCTGATAAGATGTGCCAGAGAATTAAGAGAGTATTCTCCACATTGTTAGGGATTGAAGAATATTCGGAAATTCTGTCATCCAATCCAAAGTAAAGGTAAAGTGGAAGTCAATTAAAGGTAAAGTAGTGAAAAGAGTTATCGTTTCCTCGTTGCCATTAATATTAAATAACTTAGTATCTGAATAGCTGTAATAAGGAAGTATTGAACTGCGAATGCTTCCTAGATCATTATGAAATGCATAAAATTTGCTCTCTAATTCCTTGAAACACTGTTAGGAACAATATTTCTCATAGGCCAACTGACATTATGAATCTATTTCCTCTTTTCATGCTCTTTCATTAATGTGCACATCATACTTTAATAATTAATCTAAAAAGATATATATAGAAAATCCACAATAAGAAGAAAAACGAAATAAAAATAAAAATTTGATTTATTTAAAAGCTATATTTTTGGTCGAATGCACTTGTGTAAATTAACGACTAACTGCTTTAACGATGTTTTGTGAGCGTTTATTAATTACTTTATGATTTAAAACAATCTGCTTTTCCAAACATACAGTTCACATTAATCTTGTGTGCGAATGAGGTATTATTGATTAAATGAAGACATTCTGATTTAATTCATTATCAAAAGTATCAAACTCTCAGTAGCTACAGGTAATTATTTACGAGAGTCGTAGAATACTAAATAATGCAAGTCAGCTGTAGCTGCTTTCTGAATATTTGCTTGAGATTATATTTGCCTGTCTATTTAAATAGCATGCGGACTCATCTGCATGTTAGCAGAATCCTCGGTCTTAAAAAACTTAGGCACCGGTTTCCAATCGGTTTTCAGGTAATAAAACTTGTCATGCTGGTTCACAAAAAGCAGAATCTCCATCTTCCAAATATGGAGCGGAAGTGTGCCATATTCTCCTCTAGCAGTTTTTCTTCAGCAGAAATAACATCTCTCTCGTCATAAAGAAACGTCTAGACGTTCATATATCCCAACACACTTATCCCTTGGAACGTTCGTTCTGTTTTACGGTACCCAGCCTTTTTTTTGCATTTTCGGCAAATACTAACGACAAACGATAAATAAGAAAAATGAAAACGTCCACGAACCCACTAGCCGAGAGTGAGTCGGTGTGTCCCGTTAACACCAAATCGCGGCAGACTGCTTCCGGAGTAAAGGCGTAATACTTCCTCTCTCTCTCGCTCGCTCCAAGTTACGGCAGCATATAAAGTGAGGTTTTCACATTTATGGTGGTCGGTTGTCGTGTCGTAAAGAGGAATTAGGCGCCGAAAGAGCCGCGTTTATCGCGTTTACTGCCCCCCGATCCTCGCGAGCGTCCAGCGAGCAGCGCCTCCGCCGCGCGAGGTGCCCTCACAGGGACGCTGCCCAGCCCCCGACATCTCAGGTTGCGACACGGGAGCCACAGAACACTTCGTCGGACCGACGGCTGTTTCCCTAGGAAAATACATTTTGCGAATACGTGTACGGAAGATTCCTGTATTGCTTTCCTAGAAATTTGTTATTAATGATACTAGTTGTTTTCCACGATTCGTTTACAAGTCCTAAGAATATATCCAGATTCATATATGATTTACTACTAGATTATGCAGATTTAATTTCAACTGTGGTAATAATTATTTTTAACAAGTTCATGAAAAATTTAAAATAAATGGCAACTATTGGATGTATAGTTAATATTAATCAAAACTATGAGAGTCAAACTGGAAATAAAATTTGCAATGTGTGGTGATTTCTAGCTTCCATGATTTATCATTTTATGTCCATTATACAGCGAAACGAACTACCGAGAATGCGAGGCCCTGCTGTTGTGTTTACAGCTGCTTTTTACTCCGGACGAACTCGAACTTCGCCCGTCCTCGCGATGCGCCCGCAGAAGGGTTTTGCCGCGCGCGCCGCGCAAAGAAGCACATAGCCGCACCAAGCACGGCGCCTGCGCGCGGCCACCCGCGCGACACGGCCACCCGGCGGCCGCCGCCGCCGCCGTCGCCACCCACGACCGCCGCCGCTCACCTAGTGCTCGCGTTGCCGTCGCTTCGAAAACTTTCTCCTCTCCCCGCTGGGCCGCTGCCGCTGCTGCTCGGCTCGGCTCGCTTCTCGGACACTGGCACAACACTCACTGAAACTCTGGCGTCCAGCCTCCCGCCGCTTTATATAGCCCCTTCACCGCGGCGCTCGCCGCCACCGTAACCTCGATAGCGCGCACCCCTCCACGCGCCGCCCCCTCCCCCGGCGCCCCACGCCCCCCCCTCCGCCACGCGCCCGCCCGCCGGCGCCGCTCCGGGCCCCGCCGCGCCCGGACCTCGAACGCGCGCCTGCCGGCTCCGCGACCGCGCCCTCAGGCCCAAGGACTCGCGCGTTGACCCAACGCAGAACTACACGACCACCCCAACACAATAGTCCCCTGGACCCCATACAACCAAACTGCTATATATTTAGAATTGGATACAAGATTGACCTGGAAAGCTCACGTAGCAATGAAAATGCAACAAATCAAAATTAAATTAATTCAGCTAAAATAAAAAAGGCAGTCTCTTTTTAAACTATGCCGTAACCCTATACCAAAGAATAATTTTGTATGCTTGCCCCAGTAGGACAAACGCGTCACAAACATCTATCAAATAGAATTAATTGAAATAAATTCCTCAGATTAGCCACTCATACACCATGGTTAATTTATAGTCTTCAAATTCATAGAGAATTACATTTACTATCCATCAATCACGACATCGCCCTTCTCTCCAACAATCTGTATTCAAATATATCGTCAATAAATCAAGTAGCTCACTACAATCTAATGACACTATGATTTCCCGACCCGAATCCGAAATAGACGTCCACTATGTGCCTTCCTCCATATATTTTCCGTTGTTAATTAAGCGTTGGTGCACAATGAGTATCCTAAACCAGTGTTGAAGTTAGAATATAATTAGTTGTTGCTATAATTAGTTGTAGCAGGTCCTCACAAATACACGTGAAAAAGCAAAAGTTACTAAATCATGTACTCATCATTCCAACAATAAAAATATTTAAAAAATAAAAAACAACAAAAAAACTGCTAGACGATGCGAAAGGTAAATAGCTCTGTATGAGATTTTCAGTGATCTGAACACACGTCTGCTCGACTTCGTCTCCACGCCCTCAGGGCGTTACCGCGTTGAAGACTCGCTTATTCCCAACAAAAACTGATGGTTGATACTCGAACTACGAGGGTTTTGAAAGACCCGGAGCCGAACACTTGCCTGCTCGACTCCGTGTATGAGCCCTCAGGGCGTCTTCACCTGGAGGAATCTCGTTTCCCCAACAAAAATCTGGTAGTCAATACGAAAATTCAAAAACTCTGCATGAGCTTTTTAGTGGTCCGGATGTTCAATTCACGCCTGCTCGACTACGTGTCCCAGCCTTTAGGGTGCCAACACAGTTAAGGCTCTCGCTTTTTTCAATACAAAACTGGAAGTGATACGAAGATGAACACTGACTGGGAAATCCTAGGGTTCCAATCCCGATTGTGGCGAATTTTCGGCACTAGCTACATAGCTTGGTCGAATTCATCGGCTATCAGTCAAGGACTCTGCAGCCGTCTCCTATGATCTAGAGTTTTCCTTGTTTTTTTCCGATCAACGCCAGGTGAAAGCTGGAGCAGTACCCAACAAACGGGCCAACCACCGCGCGAGATATTTCCTTCCCCTTCTTTGATCTGATCTAACTTCTTACTTACACACACCTATACTCACATGCACTACAGTTCCATACATGACGAGAGATTAGTCAGAAGATTAGAGCTTGCCTTGGCTGCGACTGCCCTGCAGGATGAGATTCCTAGAGAGGGCAATTCTCCTCTAGTAGATCTGTAGTTTGCCAAATTTTACCATGTATTGGGGGAAGAACACTGACCCCCTAGTCGTAAAACAATCACTACACTAAAGGAAATAATGACCAATGCACGAAGACGAGTGATGCTTTGAGAAATCCATTAAGCGGTCCGGATCTCGAACACAAGCCTGCTTGACTCTCTACTCCCGTAGGGCTCCTTCACACCTACCCGAGCCCGTGTCCACCGCCCAGGTCCCTCGCTTTTCCAAACCAGAAACTGGTAGTCGATACGAAAAGTAAATAACCCTGTATGAGTTTGTGAGCGGTTTCTCCTCTGCAAATAGTTGCTTTGTTAAGTGAAATTTTGTCGGGCTTTAAGGTGCCTCTGATGATGTTATCTGTAGTGTCGGTTTGAAACGAAATCTGTTACTCGAGAAAGTTTTGAAAACAGAAAAATTATTGTTAATATAGTTTTGTCTGACTGAGTCTATTAAAAATGCTGTTTGAAAAATTCGTTAAAAAAATAAATAAGTTCCAATATTAATTAAACATATTAAAGAGTAGTTATCCAAAGTATGTAAATCTGCCCAACAACATTATACGTATGCGTTAAATGTACTTACAAGGATTCACTAGTATTTACAAGCCTTTCAGAAAAAATTTAAGACTTCTTATTCACATCGATCTTCAGATTACTCAAATATAAATGAGATGTCAGTTTCTCATAAAAATGGGATATTTTGGGGTAAACGTTTTCTTACAATCTGTTATCAATCTATTCTACCATTAGTATTGCTTTGTTTAATGTATTTTCGTGTATTACGTATTTTTCATGAAATTCGTTCCCTGCTCCTTACTTTCTATAAATAAAACGATGTTTAATGACGGCTCAACTTAGGAACTCACTTTGATGGTTGGCTCTTAATGTGCAGTAGTATTCCAATTTAACTTTTGTTGATGTATGTTTGCCAGGATTCTGTAACAATATATCTAGAATTTGCAGCTGCCAGTAGCAACGGACTGTTGGTAGTAGCAACAATGGTCGTAGGGCTGAGGGGTGAAGTTGGGAGAGGAACTTGGTGATGCGACAAATGACCGTGGGGTGCAGACGGATGGTACTCTCTGGCGTAGACGCGTCCCCTGCATATGATTGATTGATTGATTGATTCATGTTTCCGGGCGCGTCAACTGCTAAGGTCATTAGTCATGTAAGTGTAGTACATGTTTTTCCTCTGGAGCTGGCGGTGGTCTTACCTCGCTGGATGGTGAGATCCGTCGCTGACCTACCGTTGGCTAGCGAGGTTTCCCCTAATCAGGTATCTCCCACTAGCGGGGCACCGCCCCAGCCGGAACACGCTCTTACCTCCAGACCGGTATCCCGGCATGTGAGATAGTGCATTGCATGTTAGTCTGTGTGTAAATAAGAGGTGAGGATAGGAAAGGGAAAGACGCGTGCGGTCCTTGGCCCATTCACAAGAGTACTGCTCTGGCATTCTTCCGGTGTTGGTTGGCGAAACCACGAAAAACATCAGTTGATATCCCGAGCCACCTCTCCCGGTTCGGTGAAGCGAGGTGAGCTGGAGGGATATATGGTAAATTATGCTTATCCTTGATCCAATAGACGGTGACAGTGATAACTACCTTGGAAAAGTTTGTAGATACTCAAAAATCTTTCAAGAAAACAATAAAAACAGTGTATTTCTGTTATATACAAATTGTGATCACTGAACAATAGTGTTTGTGAAACTTGCGGATCAGGTCATCTCAGATATAAGAACAAATGTGCAGTTTTGTCATAATCGTCTTTTATATTATTTCAGTAGTAGACATACCTTTTGCGGCTCTCACGCGCAACCAATGAGGTGTCTAAGGAAAGAGAATTTGATAAAGACGTGACGAATTGCGCTTTGACATTAAAAATATGAAGGATTTGTTTAAAAAAGAACGCATCTAGTCATGTCAAATGCAACCCGCAACACTCTGGTTTTGAATCTATATCGTTAAATAACTCCTGAACCTATGTTTTAGGTCATCAAAAATTAAATTTTTGAGGCCACAGAACTCAAAGAAACATTCCTCGCACCGTAATCTATACGATGATATATTTTTGAACATTTTATTACATTTTTGCTGGTTCGACGCTTCTCGATTCCACCCCACCTGGTCAGAGCCTGTAGAATCTGTAACTGTATGTGAATTTAAACTAATTGCTTGATATTCTGCACAATTGAATTACACGGGCGTACATCTCTATTCAGTAATAACGTTAAATAAGAATAGTTTGTGTTGACAAGGGTGTGTTTTATTGTTATCATTTACAAGGATACATATAGAATAAGTGACGGAGGATAAGAAAAAGATGTATTACGGGCTTAATATGGAAATGGAAATATAGGAAAGTGGGTGGGGTTTAACACGGGAACTCTAGTCACAGTTATACTAGTAATCACTTGGTACTAAAATTGAAGGTTAAGGAATTAATAATTTGAGTAAATGCAATTTTAATTCAGATTTCCCTTACCATTCTTATCTATATTCTAATTTGAGTAATTTTAAGTTTCTCTGTTTTTTAATGTCTTCTATATGACATTGCCTTGAAAGTTCGAGTTTGCTTCAAAGATCGATTGTCGCAATTTCATGTCAGTCGAGTGAAGTGTATATTTAGAATATTTTTTCATCATGACGACCTTCAACGAATAATAAATGCCATTTAATTTAATTCGAAGAGTTATAACATATTAACTAATAGCAACTAGAACAGAGTTAAAAACAAAATATACTCCTCAGACAATTTTCATTGTCTCGTGATATAAAATGGTTCGCCGGAAGGTAGGGCGGATGATCTCATTTGAAACGAAAGGCAATTGAAAATCGCTCCATTATTCTTCACCGTTGAACAAGGTCAACCTGGAATGATCTCACAGTGGAATAGGTTTTATCGTTGATGTCATCGAGTACTAGTGGTTAAATGTCAATTAAATAGTAAATAATTGATTTTTAACTTCATTTTATATACAATATTAATAAAATTTCAAATATACATTTTAAGTAGACCTATTACATTTATTTTGACAGAAAAATTGCTTTTAGATTTCCTGTCAGGGGTACACACCCTATTGTTTTGGCCAGCTAAGAAGACAAACTAAATTAAAAAAATTGTGTATGTGGGAAAAGTGACATTTGTTTTGCATTTATATTTGCTATGAAAAAACTTCTTTCATAGATATCGCTAAAATTTAGGCCATTCTTTTAGCTTGTGCTGTACTACTTTACCAATGTTTGTAGCTATTTGCATCCTTTTCCCGTCAATTTGCATTTAGTTTTTTAATTTAACTGATTAATAATATGGAGAACACGGTAATATTTATAAAATAATATTGGAGGAATTAATGCCAACAGGTTCCAGACGTTGATTAGTTCCTACTAAATATTAAGAATTGTTCTGAAGGAGACGGTAACAATAACAATGAGAGAGAATAGCAATGATAAGACATGTATTTAAAGAAAGTGTTCTCATCTTTCTGATTTATTTTATTATGACTGTAATTCATCCTTAATGTAGAAAACACAAAGAAAAATCATGCAGTTGCCCAGTGATCCAAAATGAATTAAATAAAAAATACTATAAAAGAATTTCCAAATCATTCTTGTGATTTCTAGTTTTTTTCATTCATTTAATCATCTAGTATATATCTAAATGTATACGTAAATGGTCTGTTAATATTACTTGTTTTTTGTAGTTCTTTTCTACCGTTAATTGAATTTCTGGCATTAATACTAATTTTTGACACGTAGTACAGGGTCTGAAATGCCAAGTGCATTTTGAATTCCACGATATACTAACGCCATCCGGAAAGAATAATTAACTCAAGTTTCACCACAGATAACTTTTAAGGTTATAGTTTGTACATGCCCTTGACATTCATCAACATTTCTCACATTTGCACTCGTTGATATCTCTTATTTAGCAACGGAGTTCATTGAGTTAATTTTCATTTAGAAAGGAAACTCTCGTCTAATTCCAACGAGAATCACATTTTCGTATTGTGAAAGTGCCGCACAAGGAATCAACGCAAAGAGTGGTATTGAGAAAACAAGCCCGAGAATGGATCGGAATGATAGTTTCCTTAGTTGCTTTTCCGACAGCAAATACTTTAGACCGCAACATTGCGCATCTAATGCGGATTAATCCACATCTTAGAGTTAATGGATTATACATCATGATGCCAGATGATGTGGTTGGAGTGACTTTTTGGGGGAATATTTTAAGATGTTAAGAATTCTTGTTACGTTTTGAATATTTGTTGTGAATGTTGAATGAAACATCATCATTACGTTGATGCCAAGAGTTCTAGTCACGAGCTCACCAGGTTCTGGTCTACACTAGTTAGTTCTGTCACCGAGTCTGAGAACATTTTTACATTTCACTTCTCCCCTTCCACAATAATTCTTTTGCTATCTCTCAGCACTTCGTGACGACTGCTTGGAAGAATGAGTCTCACAACTTCGCTCAGGAAAACCCCCTAACAAACATAATTTCATGTGGTTTCGGTTTCCCTTGACCCTGAGCTGACACAGCCGCCGCTCAACAGAAGAATTGTGAGAAAATGCAGAACACCTTTCTAAGCGACGTACTTGTTGTCAGGTCCAACTTTCCTCGCCGCTGAATGATTATCTCATCGAGAAAGGCGCCGCGCAGAGAGCGTCTGTAAGCGGTAGGGTAGGCGTCGGCCCATCAGTCGAGCAGAGAGACGGCATCCGCAGCGGCAGAGGGCGGGCAATGGCATGAGGGGTGCGGAGCTATGGCAGCGTTCATTTCAATTCATTTCAATTCATTTCAATTCGTTTTAATTCGTTTCAATTCGTTTCAATTCATTTCAGTTCATTTCAATTCATTTCAATTCATTTCGAATAATTTCCATTCATTTCGATTCAATTCAATTCAATTCAATTGTGCCGTAATTTACGTGGCTCAGGCCGTCAGGCTTGCTCTTCTACCTGACAATACAAAAATTACTACGCTCATTTCGCTACCTAGCGGTGAAACAAGGTATCACTTGGGGGACGAAACAAGAGATAAGAATTTAGCCCCACAGGTTTCTTTTAGGCTTGAGGATCTTATGCAGTAAATGTACAGCATGGAACAGCCGGATTTACTTCCCTCCGTAGGAGGCCTACGAAGGATTTTGCCGTTAAAATTGCTCTTAAAAATACACGGCTTCGACCGGACAGTCTGCCCGCCCCCATTGTTAGTGTGAGAATTAAAAAAAAAGTTTTCAAATGTTGTAAATATGTTTCACAATGTTTTGTGAATTAAATTAATACTATAAAAGAATTGAAGTGTGCGAATCAATTACAAACAATCACTAAAATGTAGGAAAATTCTCCACATATGAGAGATTTATTTTCTGTAATGGAAAACAGTTCGATGCTTCGTGGTTCTATGCAACCACTTCTTCAGGTGAAGGTTCTCGATAAAATCTGTCACGAACAATTGTGGCTTACGTATGACTAAGATTTTATCAAGAACCTCCACTTGAAGAGATGATTACGTTTGATTATGAAACTTTGTCTTGCTAGGTTTTCTAGCATGGAAAATAAAACATTTCCATGCCCTGAGAATTGTCCTGTGTTGTATTGATTATCTATAATTGATTCGGAATCGTACATTCTTTTAATTGTGTAACTTCGTAACATTGATCTCTTTATTTGACTAAACAGCTGAAATTTAATATTATTGATACCTGATAAATGTACTTTTAAAATTTAGTGTTTTGAACGTTGAGAACATGGCTATTTTATTTTATTCTATTTTATTTATGAATTTAATAGTTTTTTAAAATTTTTTAAATGTTTTTTCTACTAATCTCAGTGTAGAGATAGCTGGGTTAGAGGCAGGCCTAGCCTCTGTACCTGTCTGAGTACTGCCAGGCATTTGCTCCTGTCGTTGCTGGAGGTAGATACTGAGCAGAAATCTTCATATAACAATTAGGAGAATACAGCCAGAAATATTATATAGCCCTAATTTGAAAACAGCACAGAACATTAGAAGAATATATTTAGATGGGCGTATCTTGAAAGGCATACGACGTTAAATTTTTTTCGTGATTAAATTCATACTATTTTAGTGCAAACATTACGTTTAGTAGAGAGGTAATAAAATATTGCTGTTTATAAAAAAACTTAAAACGTTAAAATACACAGATTGAAAGGAAAGAATAATGTAGTTATGAAAATAATAATAATAATAATAATAATAATAATAATAATAATAATAATAATAATAATAATAAAACTTTTAAAATGTGGTTCCTTTAATATTGAAAAACTCACTTCCTTGTATATTTTCTGCTCTCCTTTTTGCGGCATGCGCCGTGCGGGCGAGCGTGCGGGCGGGAGCGCGGGCGGTCGGGCAGGAGGCGGGTAGACGGGTGGACAGGCGCGAGGCCTTGTCCGAATCTCCTTTCGCCGCTCACCCATATGCTGCGCCATGTGGCGAGCGGGCCGGCGCCGGCGCCGGGGGCGGAGGCTACGCTGGAGGTTGCTGCGATTCCAGAAACTGGAAAGGCAACGGGGGAGACGATGCGCGAATTGGAATTGATGAGGAACGGGGAGAAGAAATGGGATATTAAAAATGGAGAGGAGCGCCTCGGATAACGTAGAGAACTTAAGTGCAGATGGCAAAACCGCAAAAGGGGGCGTGACGGAGATAGCTGGAGATGGCGCGGGTGGTGGGGTAGAGAAGATGTGGGTTGAGGCAGGGGAGATAATAGAATGGGCGTTTCAGACGGAGGTCGAGGTAAACCGGCAGAGGTCGGATCTAAGAGATGTGGAGGGTCGGTTTCTGCAGCAAAAGCAAACTGCAGCACTGGCTGCAAAGATGGTAACGTGTATTTTCAAAATATCTTGGAAAATACTAGAGTCTGGGTAGAATCTTCTTGCACAAATGAAGTGAATAGATGAGATTTCACTATGACGACGACGACGACGACGACGACGATGACGACGACGAAGACTGAACTGTATTCAATTGGAAATAGAAAGATTAAAAACCAAAACGCATGGAATTATTAAGGCACCGAAAAAAATTTAAAGCCTGAGAACTAGAAATGGAACATTGCAGTCCTGGAATTCTAAAAGAGACCGGATATTTGAGAACTTCAGTATTTGCATTTAAAATTCTTGAATATACTTGACATTGATTTAACATTGGCATTTAGTATTATTCCATTATTATAAGACAATTACCGTAAACTATAGCATGAAATAGCATTTTAAGTTGTACGAAAAAACGTACAGAATACATTTATTTTTTAGTTGTAATAAAATTATCACGGAATTATTTGCTTCCTCCACATTTATTCTATCTGATCAGACTCTTCCGACCGAAACAGGCGATATGGACTAACAAACGTAAAATGGAGGTTTGAAGAGTTCGTGGTAGAATGAATGTTTAGAAAGACCTGTATTTGAGGAACTCAAGAAATTAAATCTGGATTGTAGAAATTTCAGAATCCATTTATCCTGTATAGAAAAGGAAAGGTTTCGGTCGACGGCTTCGACTCGCGGGTCGCTGCAGATGCGCTCTCCGCCTGATCAGCCAGCCAGAAGACATCTCGCCTCCCAGCGGCGACTTTCTCGCGCGGACGAATGAGCGTCCGCCCAAGGTCACGGCCGCCGCCCGGCCGACCGGCGCGGCGCGCTCTCTGCCTGGGCGCATTAATTCTGCATAATGTCTGTGCCGCCGGCCTTCTCCCCCGCCTTCTCCTCTGCCACCATCTTGCCCGCCCGCCTGCTCCACCTTCACCTCCACTTCCTTTTCTGTCTTCCCTAGCTCCTTCTTCTTCTCCTCCACATCCTTTTTCTTCTCCTCCTCCACCTCCTCCTTCTTCTCTCCCCACTCCTTCTTCTTCTCCTCTCTTCCTTCTTCTTCTCCACCCACCTCGTTCTTCTACACCTCCTTCTTCTCATCCTCCATTTCCTCTCCTCCTCCACTTCATCTCCTCCTCCTCTTCCCCAATTTCATCACTTCCTCCTCCATTTCCTCATTATTCTCCACATCCTTCACGTGCTCATCCTTCGCGTTCTTATCGTTCGCTTCCTCTACTTCCTCCACCTCCTTCTTGGATTTTTTCTCGACGCCACCACAACTACAGCCGAGCCGAGCCGCGCCGTGACTCGTCCAGTTGTCGAACACTTTCTTCGCTGCAAACGCGTCCCCCTTGCATCAAAGCGCCACCTCAGGTGGCCAAGTGAAGGTGGCAGAATGCTGCTTTTTGCTTGTGCTTGCATTGAAATCTCTTATACAACCTCGTCGTCCATATCAAAGTCATTACGAGGTTCTTGAGATTGGATCATTTGCAATAAGCTTGTGAAAATAGATTATTTTACTAGTGTTTATGAAGCTAGGGTACAGCTAATTCCGATTAATTAATTAATTCCGGATCTTTCGCATATCTCAAACTGAATTTAAGGTTAGACGCAATAAACGAAAATGATTGAGCTCTTCTTTTTTCCTTCAAATTTCTTTTTTTTCCGTGTTGTGAATTAGGTTTCTTGTTTGTATAAACACAAGCTCACATTTGAAATGTAATAGTTAATTAAGATATGGAAGTCTGGAGAAATTGCGAGGATAATCAGCATACCCAGTGAGTAAGTAGTTAAGTCAAATTATCCTACTTTTCAGAGAAGTTTAAAATGGTTATAGAAACTCAAGTTATAATGTTTTTATAAATCACATTCAACAGCAAGTTTTAATCTGGCATTCACTTATTTTGATTTCGAATTGGTGCAAATCGTACCACAGAAATTCGAGATATATATTTTTTCTATCACATCTTCCAATGAATGAAATGAATGAAATGAATGAAATGAATGAAATGATTGAAATGAATGAAATGAATGAAATGAATGAAATGAATGAAATGAATGAAATGAATGAAATGAATGAAATGAATGAAATGAATGAAATGAATGAAATGAATGAAATGGAATGAAATGAATGAAATGAATACGAATCTTTTGATCTCCACGTTTTCAGAGAATAGAGGGTCAGGAAACAATAGGAATGTCTATTCTAAATATAATGAGAAAAAATACATTATTTTGTTAAAAATTGTATATTCTAGTTTCATTTACAACTACGAAATGTCGTTACTAGTAAAACACATTTTAATTACCTACACATCTCTCCTATTACAGTTCTTACGAAAAGAAGTCAAGATAATCTGAAGCATTTTTGACAATAGTAAACACACATGCAGACTGTAAGGCGAACACATCTTGAATCTGCCAAATAGCTACTCTAACCACCAATTCAACTAAATTTGTAAGTAGTTTGCATGTGTAAATGAAGTTGTCATTTTAATCATTTACTTAATTTCCTTTAAAAACATATTTTTTTCAAACGTGAAATAAAAAATAAAACGAAGTGGTTAACTTGCGAATTATCTATGTTAGAAAATGTCTATACCTGAAATAACGGCCTAGTATAGCGTAATCGCTCAATCGCAAGTAGCAGGTTACGCCACCTACCATATGTTCGAATGTCAGTTAAGTAGGGGAGCTGGCATTTATCCCCGATGCCCTCGCTACCTACAGAAGCACTGACAATACGCGAATCTCTTGGTTGACAGCACGACCGACACGATTCGAGATTCACAGTCATGCGCGATCTTCATGAACAATTCACGGACTGATTCGGAGCCGTCTGGCGTGCCACTCACGTCCCAAGGTAACGAAGATGCATCTAGAAAACAACGATCTCGTGAACGTTCCTTCAAAACATTACGACCGTTTGATTTATACGATCTTCGTCAGCCCTGAACCAGACGTATGCGCAACTCCACCTTTACAAGACTCCAACCGGAACGCTTCAAAGAGGGCGGCGCCCTCCCCGCCTTGGAACCCCCCCCTTGGCCCACTCCGCCCCTCCCACCGTTTCAAGCTCACCCTAGTCTACCCCGCCCACCTCACCTCACCATCAACCATCCACCTCACTCCACACCAGCCCATCCCCTCTGTCCCATCCATTACACCTCACCTCACCTCAGGCCATCCACCTCCCTCCATCCCCGTCTGACCCCTTCACCCCACCCAACACGCTTCTTCTCACCCCGTTCCAACCACTTCACTCTATCCCAACCCATCTCACTCTACCCCACCCGCCCCGCCTCGCCCTGCTGCACCACGCCCCGCCCGCGAAATCCCGCTTCATCGCACTGGCACGCGCCGGCCCGCGCGCTGTGTGTGCCGTACTGTTGAACTGATTGTTCCGCTTTCTTCAGGTGCAACCGTTTGCAATCAGCGAACGTGTGCCTTCGAAGAGGGAGAAATTCTAAGATTTCGTGCATCTTTCGACGCCCGGGTGGTACGAGACGATTGTTTCGTGAAGAGGCCTACTTTCTTCAGACCGTCTCAAAGGAGGTATTTTATCTCTGAAGATCCGTGATATGAATATTTGCCTTCTAAAGCTACATTTGAATATCAACTGTAATAACTTTGACATACATACATCGATTATATTTACTATTATGTTTTCAAGAAATTTATTCTACTAAAAAATAAATTATTGTGATGTTATGCAACATTTGATTTAGTTTCTCTTTTTCCATTTTAATGCAAGGGTAATGCAGGTTAATCTCACTTCTTATTCTCGGAAAGCGATTCGGGAGAGCCGGTTTACTCATCACTGTGGAATTCAAAGTTGCTAATAATTAAAATATATCCTAGGTAAAACCACGAATGGTATTTATTAAGAGTATTCTCCGAATAAAATTATGTCCATTAGAGTTTCAGAATGCAATCATTGAACGGCTTACGGCCGATTTTCATCTCCCGGTATCTCCCACAGCAGGGTTCCGCCTCAACCGGGACAAGCTCTAATCTCCCGGCTGGTCTCCCGACATGTGCAGTGGTGGGCTTGTAAGAGGGTGTGGGTAGGGAAGACTGCTCCGGTATTCACCGCGTAATGATGGAAGAAATTACGAGAAAATATATACCAGGACAGCCGGCTGAGAAGTTGTCGAAGAGAACTCGCTTTAGAATTGAAGGAACCTAATTTTATCGGTGCACTAAGTAGACATTCTTACACTCATGTTATATATTTTAAGGAAGAGATAAAAGTGTATTATAAAACCAAATTATTTCGTCCGAAGCGATCACACTCACAAAATTCGAACAAGGAAACAAAATTCAGATCTTGGGAAATTTTCCTTTTGTAACAGAACAATTAAAGATTGGAACAGTCTACCCGCAGGAATTTTCAAGGCTTTTCCTCTAAGTGTCCGAAGCTTTAGAAATAAGTTAGAACAATATGAGAGTAATAAACATTAAATGAGTAAGTGCTGTGAAGTGCTGTGAAGTGCGGTGAAGTGCTGTGAAGTGCTGTGAAGTGCTGGTCAGTGTAATTCAAAGCAAAACAGTGTAGTGAGTGTATGAGTGTAGTGAGTGCAGTGCAGTGCAGTGCAGTTAAGTGTAGTGAACGCGATCAATGAATTTAAAAAAACAAACTTTTTTTTAACATCACCGGCATATAATTATTGGATATCATGATAGAGTTGAAATATTTGTTATAATACTTAATATTAGTGATAGTATGATTATTGCATGATCGGCTTGTACTGCACTCCTTTATTATTATTGTTATTATTATTGTAATTATTGTTATTTAACTGCCACCGGGTCATACCCAATTGCAGTTCAAATAAATGTATGTATGTATGTATGTATCAAATAAATACCAAGGTAGACACAGATCATGCTTAAAGGCAAACACTGCGTAGAAAATTAGTCGTTTTTTTTACTTCATTTAGTTCGAAGATTCCGTTGGAAAATAAGGTAAAGTAGCACTATATTCATAATGCATTATTGTAGATCGTTCTTCATATGTTTGTAATAAGAGAGTAATAAAAGAGATACGCTAGTAACTGAGACGAGAAGGGCGACTGAGGTAATATTTACCTTTAAGTTCCTTGAACTTCACGTCCCGTTCTTAAAAGGAAACCTACCTATTCGCGCAATGGCTGAGCATGTAAGGAATGAATGGCTCCGCAAGAGAAAAGCATTCCACGAAGCTTTAATTGGCCAACTGCATGGACGGCGGCCGAGAAACGCGATTCCAGGGCGGCGCGGGGCCCGGGGGGCCGCCGCAGCGACCCAGTTGCGCCAGGTTGCACCACCGGCGCGCCGCCCCGCGCCGCGCCTCGCCGCACCCCCCGCGTCATCGCCCCGCCACGCCCACCCTGGCCTCGCCCTGCACGAGCGCCCGCCCTTCCCCTTCCTGCCTTACCGCGCAGCTTCGGATAGCTGCTCCTCAGCCCTCCCCTTTCCCTTCCCCTCCCCCTCTACCGTTCTCCCGCCTTTACCCTTGCCCCACCTCTACCCTTCTCCCACCTTTACCCTTCTCTCGCCTTTACCCTTGTCCCGCCTCTACCCTTCTCCCGCCCTTACTCTGCCCCCCTCTACTCTGCCCCGCCTCCACTCTGCCCTTCCACTCTGTTCTAGCTTTACCCTTCTCCCGCCTTTAACTTTCCCGCCCTCCCTTCCCCCCCTTTCCCTTGTCCGCCCCCTACCCTTCTCCCGTCCCTACTCTGCCCCGCCTCTACTCTGCCCCGCCTCTACTCTCCGCTCTTTCTACCCTGCTGTTCTTGTTCTGTCCCACCTCAAAACGTATCCTGCCCTGCTCAGACTACCGCCATACGAAACGTCTCTTGCATTTTTGTTCTCACAGAGCACTAAACCGCTATGCTCCGACACCAGACCCTCCCTGTCAAAGACGCCCCCCCTCGCAAGAAGAGATGCCTGTGCTGATGATTTTATTAAAATCTCTGCACTCACATTCTGTATTGTTAGTGCTTCTATCTGTTCTCGCCACAAATCTTTGTTCCTTTGTCATTCATTGATCCACCTTTGTATTATATCACTCCAGTTCTAACGAAAAATACTTTTCCAGTGATTATAGTTTGAAAATATGGTCGTGTATATACTTTTAATGAAGCTGGTTCGAAATTGTTGAAGGCTTGTTAAAGAATACGGATATATTGAATAAGTGCGTTTTCATGGTGGAATTGCTCGTGGATCTCTGTTCACCGTTGTTCTTTTAGGCCTGTGTCGTAGAGGGCCTCCAAATGGGTTAATATTGATGCCTTTATAGGTCATTACAAAGATTGCATGTCCATCGGACATCCCTTTCGTAATGAAGACGTCGAAAGAAATGTACTTGAAGATAAATATATTGGAATCATTTATAAGTAAACTTGAAGATGCTGATATATTGAATAAGTGCGTCCATGGTGGAATTGCTCGTGGATCTCTGTTCACTGTTGGTCTTTTAGGCCTGTGTCGTAGAGGGCCTCCAAATGGGTTAATATTGATGCCTTTATAGGTCATTACAAAGATTGCATGTCCATCGGACATCCCTTTCGTAATGAAGACGTCGAAAAAATGTATTTAAAGATAAATATATTGGAATCATTTATAAGTAAACTTAAAGACGCTGATTAATACAACATGCCTGCTGATTTTTGTTTTAGATCTCTCAATTTTAGGGATCTATATTTAAACTAGTTACCTCTAGTTTTCGTTTATATCAACCACTCCGTTCAGAATCTTGTGATTTATGGGCCACTAGTTCTCCGTGCTTCGGAGATCCTCGCAACTTTCATCGAAGTGTTGAAAGAAAATGGAATATTTATTCTTAGCCATTTATCTTCACAGGTGTCTACCTTTCGTCCCGATTTCCGTCTTTTGAGAAATTAAGAATCAAATACCGCACATGTAAACGCGGGTCTTTCCTGCGCTTACATATTTTGAGGTTTCTAGGTGACTTTGAATCTTAACATTTACCTCTAGCTTCAGTCAATACCAAGACGTTCTCCTAGGTTTTGAACTGGAGGATCTACGCCCGATGATGGTGGATTTTCAACATTACTTATCTGACTTTCAGCCGCTGCCTGAAAAAGAATTCTGCCGGCCGACAGTTCTCATAGGTACTTTCACCGAAAAATACCATGCCAGAGCCAGAATTTTTCTTAGGTACCTTGAAAATACACGGACTAATCGCTGTCTTTCGTTTCTCATTCTTGTTCCCTTATTTCTCCTTACACTTACACGTACATGCTTACTACTATACAAGTCGGGAGACCAGCGAGGAGCTTGTAGCTTGGGGATGTTATTCATCTGGTAGAGATACAGTAGGGAAACCTCGTGAGACGACTTGTAACTTCACATCTTCTAACGGGTGAGAAACACCGCCTTCCATGCATTTCATGTAGTAATAAGCCTAGCCCTTGACGCGACAGGAATGACGATACGAAATAATCCATGAAATCCAGGTCTTCGTAGTCGGGGTGTCCGTGTTTTGCGGGGCGGGCGATCCGGCGCCGTCTCCGCCTCCGTGGCAGCCCGTCGGAGGCAAGGCCGCCCGTGGGAGGTAAAAGGCGCTGAGCCCGGGCGGGAAAAACGTCTCAAGCTCAAGGGAAAGGCTGTGCGCCGCTGGGCGTTCGCTCTCTGTGGGGCCCCGCGCCGCCGCCCACCACCACAACCCCCTCGCCACTCCCCGCCGCACCACACCCCGGCCCTCCGCTCCCGCAGTGAGCACCTTGCCCGATGTGTTCGTGCCAAACCGGACAAGCAGACTTGGAGGATCATTAGAGCAACTGCGGGTAGCTGAGTTTGTAATAGTCATAGATTTGGCTCATAAAATGGGATAAGCCGCTGACTGTGAACCTAACGTCTGGTTACATTAATTATTGCGTTGGAATTATCAAACTATTGTACTGTGTTTTTTATTAATATATTAATATATTAGTATATTAGCTTTTTCATCAATAAAACGCATAATTATTAATAGAGACACATAACATTTTTCATATGAGGTCAGATTTCACCCCATAATTGATTTGTAGGATTCCTGAAAAGTATTATTGGCGTTCAGATTATATGTTAGTGGAAGAAAACAGCAAAATTTGAATAAAGATACTTTTTAAAATAATTCTTTTTAGAAATGTGTATGTCTTTCAAAGGATTAAATATTATGTAAATAGAAATAGTTGGGAAAACATTAAAAAAAACTGAGTACTTATGGGCCATATTACAACAAGAATGTTTGACGTGTAAAATACAAAGAATGTGAAACTAAAGATATCCAGAAGGGGATCCATTGGTAAAATTTTATAATTGAAAAACAAGGAAATAATTAAAATTATTAGATTTGAAGTTATAGAATACACAAGAGCTGTGGAATACCCAAATTTAATTCTTGGACAGCGATTCACGGAATAACCAAGAGTGTGGAAACGTATGGCTGGATGGGGAGGCTGGTAGACATAAATTTGATGCGCCTGTAGAGACATGAAACGAGAGGGGCTCCCCAAAACGCCGAAAGGCGAGAGACGCAAAAAGGAAAGAGATCAACAACGAACACAAATAAATTTACTTTTGTTAATTACGTACGGAATTAAACTTTCGTACAGAAGTAAAATAATAGTACGATATTCTGAAAGGATTTTTATGTAGTGAAATGAAAGTGTGCTTCTTGTTCGAAAATTATTTAATCCATTTTTAGGTAGAAAATATTTCGGTACGACGCCCGTTTAAGTTCAACTTAAGCAACTCAATTTTGTGCAATTCCCAATTAATTTCTTCACTTCGCCATTGACAGAAGCAGAAATAAAAACCAACATATCAAACTGAAAAGGGCATACATCTCAGTACTCGCAGCTTAATTTTGATGCTAGAAGGCGATGAAAACAAAGTACCTAAATCACTTAATAAACCTAAACTAGAATGTTTTGAAGAACATTTTAAAAGAACAATTTTGTCCTCGCGAATTCGATTTCAGTTGCACTGCTGTTGGCGTCCGCCGCCGGGCTCCTTGTGCCTTTTAATGCCCCGAGCGGAAGAAATGAACGGCGCAACGGGCGGCTGGCATGCCCTCGCCGCCTCCCACGCCAGCACGAACGGCGTCTTTGCTCCGCCACTCAGGGCTCGCTTTGTTCCGCCGCGGAGTTGGACTGCGAGCGGAGAAAGACGCCGTCCTCGAGGTCGACGCATGGTTACGAGAGACGAGACGGACACAGCCGTCTCGGCCTTACGCTGATTATAATAGACCTCAAACGTTTTACTGCTTTCAAATGTCACGCAGAGACATTTTGTGGTCGGGCTGATGTCGTCTAAACATGACCGTGAGGAAGGTGAGTTTATTGTGGGATGGGAAAAGAAGATTGCGCAAAGCCATATATGCGGAATGAGGATGGTCAAGCGAGATGGCCATTTGCCGTGGACGCAATGGCAGCCATATTGCTTAACGAGGCAGAACTGGTAGAAAGTGGACGATCCAAGTAAAACTAGCTGTGGAGGTTGCGGGTAGGCAAATCTCTCTAAAATCCGGATAATAGTTTTCACAATTAGCTTCGCTGCCGTGTTCATAGGCTATGTATTACCATGAGGACAAATCTCATTCTGAGGAGCTACAGTTATTACCAACTTATTATCAGCCCCCCTCCCCCCATTTCGAATATACGTATTCAGATTTTCGACTCTGCTTAGAAGTTATTTAAAAAAGAGAGCCAGGTTCTAACATAATTTTTAACTGTGATTCCGGCTTTGATATAAAAGATAAGGGAGTTTTTATACAACATAGCGAACAGCAATGTCGATCTTCTGCTCATGCGCAATGCACAATCGTGAAGCGAAACAGGGACTGCGCATGCGCTGATGGTCGATAGTGCTGTCGATTGCTGTAACGCTTCGCGTCGAAAACTTCTCTGTTAAACTATGTTTCGTGAGTATCGCAGAGAGCCTCATGTTTGTGCAGAACCAAGAAGCTAGCTTGTCTTACTCTGCCTCTACTCTGCACTCTACATGCTGGTGCGAGAAATACCCCTTTAGAATTTGTAACTAGAGATTTAAAAGTTATGGGTATAAAATATCATGGAATGGGTATAAAATTTTTTAAGAAAAAAAGGTTTAGTCAGAGCAATAATTATTCGAATATTGAAAAATAAATAAAAAAATAGGGGCACGATATGAGAATGGTTAGTAAAAGTAATTGTGAGAAAATCGGTCATTTTGTTTCACATCCTACCTGTCGTGATTTTCATCTTGAAAACCGATTGCGATAGAGTATGTGAAACATTGCTTTACCAGTATAGTTTATCGGGTGGTCCTAGGGCTCGAGTTCCCAGGGTGGTTGGTTTACTTTACCAGCTACTTAGTTGGGTCGAATCGAACTACTGTCTTCTATCTGCCACCTGCTCTGATCGGAAGTTTTCCTGGTTTTATCCTATCAATATTCGGTGTACGTCACAAAAGCACCCTAATACATGGGCCACAGACATCGCGCGATCTTTCCTTTCTCTTCCTTGACCTATCCTCAGCCCTCCCTTTCATACACTTTCCCTCACATACACTGGACAGCCACACATGTCGGGGAACCAGTCGGGAGCTTAGAGCTTGCCCCTGCTAGGGCGCACCCCCTGGTGGAAGATACCTGGGAGTGGGACAGCCAACGTGTAGGTCGGTGCCAGATATCACGTTCCAGAGCAGCGGCAGAGGAACTCCACAACCAAAGTTAAAAATATATGCACACTTACAGGACAATTGCTTAAGCTTTTTGACGCGCCTGAATTTAATACATTCACATTCCACATGAAAACATTATGTTTCTTAAATGCACTTCATTGAAATCTCACCAGAATGCGAAAGTACCAGCATACCCGTGCGAGAACTCTCACATGTTATAAATCACCGCCTTCTCAATTTTTCCATTTCCGTATTAAGCCTGTAATATATCTTTTTCTTCAAGACCCTCTAATCCTCCGTCACGTGTTCTATAATGCTCCTTGTACTTGATAACAATACAATACACTCTTCTCAATAACAAATATTCTTATTTAACGTTATTACGGAGCAGATGTATACACCCGTGTCATTCAGTTCCGTAGAATATCAAGTAATTAGTTTAATTTCACAAATAGTTGCAGATTCTACTGGCTCTGAAGAGGGGGTGGAATCGAGAAGCATAGAACCAACAAAAATGTAATTAAATGTTCAGAAAGATCTCATCCTGTAAAATACGGCATGAGGAACGTTTCTTTGAGGCCGATGACCTCAAAATTTTAGTTTTTAAGACCTTAAATCGCTTTGTTTAGAAGTTATAAACGATATAGTTTCAAAAATGCGGCCTAGTGTTGAGGGTTGCATTTGACATAAATATTTAGGTGCGTTTTTTTAAACAAATCCTTAATATTTTTCAAGACAAAGTGCAATGCGTCACGTCTATGTGAAATTCTATTTTGTAGAGACCTCATTTATAAAGATTGATGGCGTAGAAGAGCCGCAAAAGGTATGTATACTACTTAAATAATATAGGATGCGCCCGGATTTGTTTTTGAAAGAAAGCTTGTATTGGTATTCTGCGGGTGGTGGGCAGTAGACGTCGTCCGGGGGAAAGGACGGTGTCGGGTTGCGTGTGGTTGGGCGTGGGAGGGGGAGGGAGCGGTAGCACAAGGCCGCGCCGTGCTGTGGCGGTGGTCGCGAGCGCAATCAAAGCGTGACGCGGGGGGGGACAGGGGTGGAAGGGGCCGCCCGGAGCCGGAAGCAGCGCGAAAGGCCCCCTGCGGGAGAAAGCATCGGCGGCCCGACCGAGTGGCGGTCCCCCCTCGCGGATTCTAGAACCCAACTAGTTTCATGCCAATTCTTCCATTGCTGATAATACGTTTAGAGAATATTAAAAGATAACCCGCCGGTTATATACAAAAAAAACCTCACAACGATCTACCGAAATCCGTTTTAAACATAATTAAACAAGAAATAGAACCAGAGGATAATGTATCAAAACCAAAAGTTCCTTAATTTAAAAAGAACTATATACAGTAACTAGTATAACAGTACAGTAACTCTATAAAACAGTCAGCCCACGCACCCAATTTTACAGAATCAAATTTTCCACCCCTGAAGAAATCAAGGCCCTAATTAGGTCGCTACCTTATAAAAAGGCCGCGGGGCACGACAACATTTGTAACATCATCGTCAAAATCTCTCATCAAACGCTATAGCTTTAATAAGCAACACGTACAATTCAATTTTCAGATTAGGTTCCTATCCACTCAACTAGAAGTTTTATAGTATTATTCCGATACCCAAACCCAACAAAAATTTTAACAATCCGGAAAACTACAAACCGATCAGTCTCCTACTCACATTAGCTAAATTACTAGGTAAAATTACACTTTCAAGACTAAAACACAACACAAATAACACTAAGGCTATTTCCCTCCATCAATTTGTATTTATCAATACCATCTCAACCTCCCGGATCAATGAATTCATCCAGGAAGCTTTCCAGAAAAAAGCACCACACAATCGTAGTGCCTAGATCTAACCCAGGCCTTCGACAAAGTCTGGCACATCGGCCTCATTCACAAATTAAAATCTATATGCATCCCGGTATATCTAATCAACACAATAACTATTTTTCTTTCAGATAGAACTTTTGTGGTTGCCATTGACAATCACACATCAAACCCACAGAAATATACAAGCAGGCCTCTCCCAAGTATCTCCGTTAACTCCCACACTTTGTAATCTTTACGTAGCTGACATACCATTAGCACCCAATACCAACATCGGGCAATTCGATGAAGACACCATTATCAATGGGTTCAGTTATCCATGCATCATCATAAGAAATAAGATACAAAGACACCTTGAGAATGTAGATGAATGGTCCATAAAATGGAAACTCAAACTCAATGCCGAAACATGGAATGCAAAAATCTTTACACTCAGACAAACATTCATCCCTCCCCTTTCCAAATCAGTAATCCAGTGATTCCTTGGACTCCACTGAATCAAAATATAAAATACCTAGAACTAAATCTTGATACGAAGCTTCAATGGAAAGACCATACAAATGCAAAAACTCATCAACCAAAAATAAAGATCTCCAACTAAAACCATTCATTAATTACAAAAGTAAAATCGCTCTAAACAACGCAATAGCCCTATACAAACATTATATCCGATCTATTAATACCTATGCGTGTTCCATCTGATTAAATGCCTCAAGAATCAATTTTAACAAAATCCAAATTGTTCAAAATAAATACCTCGGAACAATTACTCAACCCTATGGTTTGTTTCAAATCTTGCACAAAGAATTAAGTATTCCCCAGCAAATTCTACTCATACATCAACCAAAACGACCACCTATCCCATTTCAACCTCGCTCAAATCCCACATTCCCATATAAGAATTAAAACAGAGTCCTAATTTAAGCTCTTTTGAACATATAGACCGAGTTGGAGATTGTAAGACACTTCATGAGCTCCCTTACCCTGAGTAGTTAGTTTTCAAGGATAATATAAGCCACCAAAAATACATATGTAAAAGTACTATAGTACTCATCTATGTAATTGCAATGCCAATAAAAAGAAAATGAAAAAATGCATTGAGAGTACGACTTTATCCTTCTTTGCTATGACCGTCAGCGATAAAGAAATGTTAGTCGATATTATATTCCTTTTGTAGAATGTTCAAAGAAAAAATGACAAGTTTTAATCTTCTGCACATATATTATCAAATAATTTGCAGGACAGAAAAATCTTATATTTATAACTTTACCACTTTTTTAGCATTTGGGTTGTACGTAGCTCTATGAAGAATAGTCTACGCGAATGTAATCTCACTTCTATAAAAGAGTTATTACAAAGCATTACATTGACAATAAAACACCGACAACAAATAATTTTGTAATCAGAAGAATCATAATATGCAATGTTATATTTGTTAATGAATGAGAATTCTTCCAATAAAGTTTTCAATACCTCTTAATTCCGTATATTATTTTTGTGTCATCAACCTTTCCCTTACTACATTCTTCTCGTCGATTCATTCCTCTTATTCAAACTAAGAATTTATTTTTTTCAATTTTTTTAAGGCTGGTATTTAACAAATTCTTGATATTGGACTTTTTTCTTCTTGAATTCCTTTGGGTTCTTCCTTCTCCGTTGATACACTATGTACTTATTGTTTTGTATTCAGTGTTGTTTTCTTATTTCTCCTTCCCTAGTGATTCACTCTTTACAGTAAGACGGCTATGCTTTTCACATTATAATCAAGGCGCTAACTTAGTGTAAAAGCGGCATTATCTGTGTGCCAAGGAAAGGAGTAAATCAAATTTGGATTTCGTCCGCTCTCCCTCGTCTTGAGCAAGCGCGGTCGCAGCGCCTCCAAGGAAACCCCTGGACCTGCGCCACGCCGGGGCGATTAGTCGCGCCCGAGCCGCGAGCATTCACACTCGTTACCGGCGGAGACGGCGGCGGCGGCGGCGACGCCGCGATGGCGCAACGGCGCCCCAACAAAGCGGCGTGAAGGCTGCCTTCTATTCGGAGGCGGCGGCGGCGGAGATCGCGGCTGGAGCACGGACATCACGATCCGCTCTTCGCACTGCACCGCAGGCTGACAGGCGTCCGGGGGTAATCGGTTTCGAAGAGCAGGCTTCGCTGTTCCCTGGATTGATTGATTAGTGAACCTGGGTTTCAACGGATGAGATCATTAGTTCAGTAAGTGTAGTACGTGTTTTATCGCTGGAGATGGCGGTGGTCTTCTCCCGCTGGATAGGGAGATCAAGCGTCGACCAATCCGTTGGATGGCAGTTTTCTCCAACCTGTGGGGAACCGCTCCAGTTCTAAGCTTCCGGCTAGGTAAGAATAAGCGGGTGTAATAAAAGGATCAGGATAGGACAAGGAACGGAAGGAAAGATCCCGCGCGATCCGTGGCCCGTTTGTTAGGGTACTTCCCCTGGTGTTGAAAGGAGAATCCACGGAGAACGAGCGAAGCAGCCGTCGCTAGAATTCTCCTCCGGGCAGCGGCCGAATTTGACCTAGCTATGTAGCTAGGGCCTCCCAGTCACAGGTACTGCAATAATATTAATATCAATTGATGCGTTGAGTCACCTCAGCCGACGTTCCCTGGACATCAATGGCAGCGTTTTATCGGCACTGAAAATGATAAAAATTTTAAGTTATGCTTTTTTAGACAGTAGGAATTTTCCACATTTTTCGGACGGAAATTTCAAACCACCATAATCCAGATTTGAAATAATGTTCTTCTGTGTGTGCATGTGTTCATCGACAATTTCATGATATAGTGTTCGAAATTCAAATTAAATATTTCGATGAGCAGATATGATTGTGAGACATGGGTCAACAGAAATCTAAATATTCTAAGAAAACTCAATATATAGTATGCAGGCCGCTTATAGGGAGTAAGAGAACAACTTCATGGGAGGAAAAAGAAGAAAAAGAATTTAATAACTGAAATGAAAGTTTTGGAGTATCCTGAGTTTTCAATTTTGGAAGAAAATAAAATCTCAAATTGAAACCCTGAAATTCAACTCATTGTCTCGAAATAATTTTAAAGAACATATGTTTATCTTGAGACATTATCTACCTAGAAACTCATTAGATGCCTCAAATTATGATTGTCTGCAAAACCAGGCATACAGTATTTCGGAGCTCCAGAGTTCAAACATTATAGGCACAGTTAAAACGATAATGCATAATTATTAATACACAAATTGAGGCTAATAACTTTGTGTTTTCTAAATATTCACATGTACAGAAATTTTCTCATTCTATTAGAATGTCCAGAGACATAAAATTTGCAGTTTTCACTTTGTTGTAAGGGTTAAGAAGTGAAGTTTCCACCATGTTATTGCTATTATTTAATGGGTGAATTTAAAATACTCTTTCACTTAATTTGGTTTATTCTGTCTTCTTCTAATTATTTCATATGCAAATTCAAATTATGTTTTGAAAATATTAAAAAAAATACACTGATATTTTTGTCATAATTAAAACCCGTGATTGAGGGGACATTTTGTCGTGGTTGAACTTTACTTTTAGTTATGTGGAAAGGGTTCAATATTTTTGATAATAATGTAGGAGAGACCAAGACTAGTTGGCACAAGGGATTTCAGTCAGGTTCCTGAATTGGCCATCTAACTCCTTACGCCCTAGCTTTGTGTCACGTGTCTTTTGCGACCTAACAAACTTTTCATACATGAAGATCTTGGATGATCTTCATACAATTCTCTGTACGATTGGTGCAAGAGTGATCTCAGATACTCAATTTTGAAACTATCAAAACTGCTGTAGTTTCCAATGTAAGGCTGCTCTGCAAGACCAAAATGCTGACAAATTAGTTTGCATTTATTTGTATTAAGAAATTAAAAAAAATCATTTTGATCTTGAATTCTCTGCATTATCACGGAAGTAGTGTGTCAACTTACTCCAAGCTAGTGTCAACCTACCCCAAGGCCTGTGCCAACCAGCCTCACAAGTAGAGTTGGTTGACACATCTTGTCTTCATGAATTTCAACGACTCCAAAAGTTTCACAAAAATCTACAAATACAAAAATATCTTAAGGTGGTGTAAAAAATGTAGAATACATTGTTACAATGAAACTTATCAAAATTATTCCCGGGTTTCGTGAAAAGAAACTACAAACTGATGCGAACCAGTTCCGATCTTTCTTTCTGCTCGCACTCTTAACAGCGGGCGTTCGTCAAGGCCTGCCTTCCTTTAAGAATTATTTGAGAAACAAATGAGTTTTGCTAAAGATTGCTTAGGAGTAGTCACTTAATCCAGGAAATGATATATCTGTTTATATATTCTTATTAGTAGATAGTATTACGAAAAGTACTGAACAACACACGGCTTCAAAATTAAGACATTAATTTTTTTATTTATTTTACGTCAAAACAGTTCAAAACCTTGTGCGACTGTGTGTGACTCGGGCGGTATTTGCTGTTTATCGGATTCAAGACATTAATAACTATAAAGAGTTTGAGAAACACGGAGACATTCTATTAAATCACGTATTTTATTGCATATATTTTCATGAATAAGAATGCAAGGAATAACGTATTAAAAAATCTCAAGATATATAAGAATTCTCGTTCTTTCTTCTTTAAAGCCTAATAAGGAACACTCCACATACACAGTGACAGGGAAGAGAGTTTAAAAAATTCAATACTCTAAATGTAATTTCCCAGTACGATATTGCTAAGCTCACATAATAATTTCGTAGCGCGTTCACAATTTGAGAGGTAAATTTTAATAATTTATTCTCATCTAAAGTAGTCCTCCAGAATCTCCAAATGTTCAAAATAAATTACCGGAACGATGTTTATGTAGTTAGAAATCCATTCACAGTCGTGAAGTATTACTCTGAGATTTTCAGCTCGTGTGGAGTACGGGTGTGAGGTCTCCAGGAAATCCTGCGCCTGCCCGTGTTGGTCTTGCGTAGCGTGTTGAAGCCTCCCCCTTCCCAGCCGCGGGCTATTGCATCTCCCCGCTCCCCGCCCGCGCCGCGCGCCGGTGAAAGGCGCGCAAGGTCGCAGGGCAGCGGTTCAAGTTCGTTTTGAGCAACGTCGCTCGTCAAGAGTCGATCTCGGTCCGCCTCCTCCACCCACTAGAGCAACTAGCCGCGCGCTGGCGATGGCTTTACATTTACTCCTGCCACGGGTGTTCGAGGACTCGCAGGATTCTCCAATCAGTAAAATTGTTTTGTCGGCCCCGTGGCCGAGATCGCTAAGGCAGTAGTATCGTAGTGATCTCGGACCGCGGGTTCGAGTCCCGTCTCGGGCATGGTTGTATTTGTGTTCGTCCTTTCACTCCTTATCATCACCATATCGTTTCATCCTCATAGTTCCCATACCGTTAACAGCAATAGTGGTCGCTAATGACCTAAGATGTTGATGCGACCTTAAATAACCAATTTAAAAAAAATGTTTTCTGGTTATGTATTGAGAGAAAGTGAAATTGTAATTTTCTTGGGGTCTCTTTCCCAAAAGACGACATTGAGTGACATTTTCAGTGGGTTTTTTCTCATACTTTTTACTTAAAGATCCACTTGTAATATTCGTATAATGTAAGTGTACCTGCAGCAGACATCATTCAGATACCTTCATCAATTTAATTTTCGAGCCTTAGTACATGATTTAGAATTTTCACCCATCCTCAGTGTCTTCCAACCCATGTTTGGGGTTACCACTCTCAGGCATGTATTTCAACGGAAAAAGAGCCTCAGACATCCGAAGATAGACAAACTCAACTAGATATGCAGCTTTACAGCAGTGAGCAGTGCTAACTACACCAACATCACAACAACATCAATTAATATAAACTCTAACAAACGCAACCGGCCCAGCAAATCTTAGTCGCTGACCTCTCTAGCGTTTGCAACATAAGAATAAACCGCCAAGACAACTGGAAAATCAATGCTGCTTCCCATGAAAATCAATTTTGTATGAAATCAATGCGAATTCCGACACTATCTTTACGTTCTCGGCAATCTTTTCCACGCAGTTTCTTGACAAACTTATCCGCTCTTCCTTCGAGAACTATTGCTCTGCTACTGTCACATTTTAGCATTGCCATTAAAGTTGGGATACGTTATTTTCACTATTAATTGTTGGTAGATAGGTACATTTATGAACTTGGAATAGACCAAATTTTAAATGGAAATTTTCATTGAATATTGTACAGAAAAAATACGAAATTTTCATTTCAAATAGATCTGAACCAGTTTCAAGACTTCTTATCATTATGATATGGCAACAAGTATTTGTACCCAGCATTTCGAAAAATAACATCCTGTACAAATCAAGAAACCAATGTGCACTAAGCGAAAACTTTGGCTAGCTGTTACGACAATTCACAGCGGACATAAGGAACTTCTTTCTAGAAATTGATGCGTCTATGAACATAAAATCGTAAATCAAACATATTTGATATTCTGTAAAATGGACTTGAGGAATTTCTGCACCAAGCAACTGACCTATAAAATGAACAAGCCTTTGATCTATTAAATGAGCAAATGAGTAAACAAAAATGCGGGGATTTTGGATGAAACATAAATGAAAATTGTACACGCGTTAAATATTTATAAATGACTTCCACGGCCAGTATCATAATGTGAGCTGTCAGGGAGACGTTGCGTCGATAGTTGAGGTGCGTTTCGTCCATCATTTCGTTGCCATCTTCAAGGTTGTAGTGAGCACTACAGCCCTGAAGAAGACCACGATACCCAGTTGACACGTCGGTACCTCTATCAGTATATTATAAAAAGAGTCACAACTGAAGAACATTGTAACCTAAAAAATGTATTAATATTTCATGTATTTAACTGTCACATTTATCTTGTAAATGAAAAGATCTAAACCTGCTTAATAATATTTTCCATAACTATTTTGTATATTTCCAATTTATTTAAGACAGAAAATTCAAAACAGAACTGAAAAAGAACATCTATAAACTGTATTTTTGCTACATATAATTTAAAACTTTAAACTGTAAATCAGCGAAACTCAAAAGTGAGTATTTTAAAATGTCAAGAAAATCGTAAGCTATTTAATATGACTTCGTAGTTGAAGCGACAATAAATAATTATTAAAAAATACGAGGTCCGAAATTTCAAGAAAGATTAATTTGTCTTTGTGATGCCATAAAAATGAGAACATTTCACGTAAGGACACAGCAAGATGGCCGAAACGTCAGCTTCATCGACCTTGACGCGGCTAATCCCGGACAGCCAAGAATGATCCCCATCTCGATCGGGTTTTTGTCCAGTTTCCCTGATCCATTGAGCAAATGCTGAGATGGCCCCTTGAATTGCTTCTGGACCTAAATGTAGCTTCACTATGCGCACGTTTTGTTGAACTTTCCTTTTGCTTGTAGTGGTAGTAGAGCTTAGGGTGAGTTTCTATTTTGTTAAAAATACAGAAAAATCAAATCTGTTTGTTCCTTTACCGTTAAAAAGAAGTTTTCTATAATTTGGCAACGTAAATATCTAGTTTTTGAAATGTTAATCGCTCGCTTTTTTAAATTTGTTGTTGTTGTTATTATTATTATTATTATTATTATTATTATTATTATTATTATTATTATTATTCATCTTTCAACTATTAATAGTTAAATTGTTGGGAAGGGTTTCTGAAACTCAAGAAATCGTGCGCAGATGATTTTCTCCCCCATACGTCACATACTGTTTTTGACTAAATAAATAAATAAATAAATAAATAAATAAATAAATAAATAAATAAATAAATAAATAAATAAATAAATAAATAAATAAATAAATAAATAAATAAATAAATAAATAAATAAATAAATAAATAAATAAATAAATAAATAAATAAATAAATAAATAAATAAATAAATAAATAAATTCAACGACTCCGGCCGCGGAAGCCTACGACTCTACATTTCACGTGAGTTTTTGCTCGCCTAGTCGTTCAGTTCAGTGCTCTCGAGTGCGCCTCGTGCGACGCGAAGGAGGCCGGGAGTGGCGTGGACTGCGCAGAGCGGGCGCCGGAAGCGACTGCTGACGGAGCGACGTGCTGGCGGTGGAGGCGGTTGCGGCATCGCGGGGCGGCGCCGTTTATTTACCTCCAGGACACAACGTGCACGCGTTTCCCGGAGCGGACAGAGCGCTTCCTGCCGGCGGTTTATGACGTCTTGCTGTTTCTGGTGCGCGTTCTTTCTCACCGTTCAGAAATAACCTACCAGTTTGAATTGGAAAAAAATTTTCTTGCAGAATGCACCATCAACATCCCAACTCTGATGCTGTGAATGTTGACACTGTTTTTATATGTAGTTACTTTACTCTGAAATAAAGTGATTGTAAAACATTTCTGTAATCGGAGTATTCATAGGAAAATTGATAATGTTTGTTCTTTTATCTTTTGAACTAAAAAGTACACAGATAGATCCAACACGGAATCTCAGGTATGAAAATTGAAATTAGGCGTGAGGTGACTATATAAAATGTGTATTGTCAAACGCAAATTAGTTTTTTCATACTATCTGAAAATGCCCACCGGTTCTCAATTCCCCTCATGAGCATTCTATCTTTGACTTGTGAATCAACGGCATCGTTAATTATCCTCTTTGATCGGTTCATGGGGCCATGCCCAAGAAGGCCATCGCTGCTCGCCCGTGATGTTTACGAGTAACAGAATTCAAGAAACGTAGCGTAATATCTCTTGAAATCAAAACTTTTGTTTGATTCTATCACATTTCATTCTCTAAAATCGTTAGGTAAAAGAAATACCCCTTTCAAATATGTGCTACAACTTTAATATTTGTAATGAGAGCATATTATGTACGTTGATAAGTCGCACATTACGCTTGGCTGATTAAATAAAATAAAATGAAACACCTCTCGAACATTTTAGATTCGGAGTACAAAAATAGAAGCAGTACAGGATGTACTTGTACTGGTCGTCGACTTCATAACACGCTTCCAGAGGTGTGGGCACAACTTCGCTTTTGAGAAATGAGCTCTTTGCATTCTATGCGATACGACGCATGTCCGTTTATATTACGGCACGTCTTTCAGAAAGTATCACTGTATAAGCGTTTGGCTATCGACCTTGAGACGTAGAAGGCGAGACCATTTGGAAATCCAAGAGCGTTCAAGACAGCATTCATTCAATAAGGGTGGAACAGCCTGGCCCTCTACCAGGTTGTTCCAATGGAATACGTCACGAAAATATGTTTTGGAATCACCAGTAAATTATGAAAGTGCCCAAAATATGAAAGCCAAAGTTCAATTGCTTGAAAAACTTCGTCACTCTCTCCTTCTCATAAAAAGAAACATAACGCAAAATGTAAATTACGTAATGTGAGAGTAGGGAAGTGTTAAGATTGGTCAATGATTATGCATCACTATAAGAAAATTAGCAAAAAAACCGCTAAGTCGTCCTATGTCACTATCATCTTTTTGTTCCCACAAAAATGTCTCCGAAACGAAATGAAAAAGAAATTTACCTGTGCACTTTAGAGATAATTCAGATAAATTCAATTAGATTCAACATTAGATTGAATTGAAAGAGTAGCTATGAAATAAGAGTGTTAGTCGCGTAGACCACGAATAGTCCATGAGTAGACCAGTTGTTGAAAGACCTTTAATATTAATGGATAAATTATAAGCTAACATAAAATAACCAATCTTATTATGCCAATATTTTGTTTAAACTGATGTCTAATTTCTTGAATACCTTCAATATCACAGAATTTTCCACTCCGATCGCCTTTGAATCTACTCAAGAGTATTTTATTTCAAGTAGGTTTCATGAAAAAAAATCTATTGTAAAGATTATTTTCTTGTCGATTGCTGGATTATTATAATTTCTGTCATAAAGTTGCTGCAATAACATCATGAAAACTTGATTGTTTTGAGAACCATGTTTACGAGAAATGTATTTCAAGAGTCCAACGACTCGAAGGTGTTCTGCGTGTCCGCGTGTTTTTTGGCACATCTCCATTCCGTGAAAAAGTAGCGCCACTGAGACCTTCTTTCCCTTTCGTCGCGCGTCGACCTTTCCTCGACGGCTTTTTTCTCTCCTGCAGCGCACCCTCGCATTACGGCTAATTCTTCGTTACGTGATGATGTCCGTCTCGCCGCTGAGTCTAGGTTCTCCATCATGACGGATCCTCCCTCACATGAATTTCTTGACCCCTCTCTTTTTCTCTTTTGGTTATGTTAGTGCATCCAACTTTAGAACCTTCCTCAGGTTTTAACTCCGGTAAAGAGTGTATTTCTTTCTGAATAAGAGCTATCAGGAAAGTATTGTTTAAGTATACAAAGTTGATGCTGTCTATGCATATTGTCCTATACGACAGAACTAAAATTTCTTATGCAGAAATTCTAGCACCGTCGAGGTGAATATAACTGTGACTGAGTGTGTAAAGTAATTATAATTTAATTCTGTGTAATAAAATGATTAAAATAAATTTATGAGTATTTAATGAAATTGTATCACTTTCACTCAAAGGAACCTTGTTTTGATGTAATTTGTACGCCATCTTTTTTATAGTCCACGTATTTTTGTCATATTAATATGAGATTTAATTTTATTTCGTCACTGTACTTAACCGCATTATATTTCACTCCAGTACAGTGCACCTTTCCAACAACAATACGCAACTCATTTACCTTTCTTTTAGTCACTGCCTCTAAGCACGAATTGTCACTCATTCATTCTTGTTGTCATGTCTCGTCTTGGAGTGTTGGTTTTAATGGTCGTGCAGACGATGTTTTTGAACGCTATTTATGAACTGGTTTTAATTGGTTTCACTTAACAATCCTCTTTACGTATGAATTGGTTTCATAAGCATTCCATATTAGGGCAAGAAATAAATTGGTTTGTAACAGGAAGGCCATTTTGAGAAAATATTTTTGCTTAAAAAATTCTGCCTGGAAGTAACAAAATGTTAATACTCAAATGCATCCGCTCATCAATTTAGAACAAGCGTTAATTACTGAGTGTAATTTAAATTAAAAATAGAACTAATTAAAAGAATTTTAATACTGGTGTTGTCCACAAAATACATTACAACTAAAACTAATAAATAATTTCTAGTAAAATATATATCAAGCGTGAGAATACAAATGAACAATTAAATATGTCTGCTCGGTAATCTCAGTGTTTTAAGCAAATACATTTAAGTTATTTACAACAAAAGGTATATTTTTAAGGGGCTGAAAAATAAAACGTTTTGAGGAATGGAAGAAAAGTTCTTTTTTTATCTTGAGGCAATTGTTAAATACCGTGGTTGAATGGGACCATTCGTGGTGTAGTAATCAAAACAATCTCCTTCCATCTGTGGGTTCCGCGGTTCAAATTCCGGAACATTCATGTGGAATTTGAGTTTGACAAAGCTGGATCGTCGCAAGTTTTGTCGGAATTCTTTCTTTCTCCACTCATCTCATACCACCATTGCTCAAATCATCATTACTCTGCACTATTCATTACAACTTTCATCTCAGGTATGACTGGACAGGCTTAAGTACTGAGAATCATAATAAAGATAAAGGTTCGTGGTTGAATATTCCTGGAGGTAGATTTAAACCTAAAACAAAAAAATAGGAACAATCGGATACGTTTGATTCTTTTTGTGGAGAACAAAGAATTACAGTTTAATGATCCTATCACATATGATTATAAAACAATTACAGTCAGTTATTATTCCGCTTCCTATAGTTAGTTATTATTCCTATTCCTATGGCTATACGCCCTCAGACTGCCGCAGCAAAGACACTGACCGTAGAGTTCAAATCAGCACCACGATCGTTTGATCGATTGATATTTCGTGCACGTCACCTGCGTTGAACATTAGTCCCGTTGGCGTAGTGAATGTTTTATCCCGGGAGGATAGGGCGTTTCTCCCACGCTGGAAGACATACACGTCGGCCTGCCCGGGATTTCCCTCCAAATATCTCCCCCAGCGAGGCACCGCCTCAACCGGGACAATGCATCACAGTCTGAGTCCTACGTTCACGACACATGCGGTAGTATGATGCATGTAAGTGTGTAAGAAAGGGATGAGGTTAGGACGAGGAAGAGGAAGGATATGCGGTTCGTGACCCGTTTGTTAGGGCAATATTACCGCGTTTGATCTGAGAAAGCACAAAAAACTACCGATCAAAGTAGCCGATCGTAGAATGCTCCTCAAAACTCTCGTTGAATTCCACCAGCTACTGTCACCGTCGGAACTGAAATCCGTAGGACATCCCCGATGACAAACGCTGTAGAATCAACGCAAATTCCGGCTCTTGATTTCAGTCAGCCGGTGCCGAACGCACAGGTTCTGCGTGAGTCTCCAATGGGGGGTGGGGGGCAGTGAAAGCGGGCGGGAGGGGCGTGGCGGCGCGAGCGCGTCTGCCGCCGCGGGCGCGGGCGCACGCTCGGGGTTACGCGCTCCGCGTGCGGCGTGACTACCCCTCCCCCCCTCTGCGGCTCCCCGGGGCGCAAGAGCTCTTCCCGTGCCCCGCTTTCGTGAAGCGCGTGGTCGTAGTACGTATCTTACGCAACAGCCCCAGAGACAAAAACTCCCCTCCAAGGAGCAGCAGCAGGGAGTCGAGAAAGAAGAGCGGTGTTGCGGAACTTAATTAAACACGTGTTGATTTCATGTGTGGACGAGAGGACTGGGTGGAGTAATCCGACCATGGGTTGAAGTGCGGGTCTGAATGCAGAAACCTTCCTGCATAGAAAGGGAAGGTATGCGTTGTGAAATGCACAAAACGCAGATGTGAGTGGGGAAAACCATTACAGACCCACGAGCTGTAAAGGGGGATATTATGTATTTGGCCAAAGAGAAGTGTGTATGAGAATACATACGTAGGGCTTTTCCACTGACATTTCTATGTACGAGAATGTCTTGCTTTATTGCTTTAGTCTGACGTAATATATTACACGCCTTTCACAAAACAAAATTAAGGAAAATATATGGGTTCAAATTCATTGTAAATATCAGTTGTCATATTCTTATAACTTACATTGCATCGTTTAGGATAAGGATCTTAAAAACATGTAAATAAATAACCTAGAATGGATATACTCCCAGGCATCACTATATTATATATTCAGCACCTGTTCAGTCTTCCGGGAATAAAAAAAAGTTGCTGGTTCAAAAGTGCAAACAGAATATGTTCAACTTACAAATTGAAACAGGAAAGATTCGTTGGAAGGATGTGACTATAAGAATAAAGTGAAAAATTATTATAAAACTAATATGTAATAAAAAATCGAGATGTGTCATAAAACAAAACAACAAAAGCATTGGATAGAGTAAGTTGCGATTTTCAAAATCAGACTGAAAGATACTAATTTGTCACTTGGATGGATTTTAACAAAATAACTGGATATGTAGAAATATATTTTGATTCTCGGAATACATTATTGTAAGTTAAAGAGATGTTAAGTCCTATATCACTGAATATACATTTTACCCAATTACTAATTAAAAGCTGTAAATCAGTACCTCATTGTTTTGACAAACGTTTTCTTTTTAAATGTTGGCGGCTCGAAAATCAGACGGAGGAGAGGCACAAGCAGGAAGAGGAGAAGAAGAAAAAGCTCTTGCACAAAATGAAGTGCCGCCTGCGTAATGGGCAATTGTGCTCACGGCGTGTGTCGGCTGAGCCCGCGAAATTCACATTATGTGAATCGCAAGTGACGCTCTGTGGACTAAGCCTAACACCCAGCACCGCCAGTCCACAGCAAGTAGAAGTACATATCTCCGTGGGTCAGACGTGGCGAAAGTACATCAAGAGACATGAAACTATCCGTCTTCTTGGAGACTTAACGAGGCGTCGCCTTGTAGTGTCACTCTTGAAATGGACTACAATTAGAAATCTGTAACAACTGAGCCACGGCATTTTTTGTTGAAGTTTTTATCGTGTTGCCATTACGAGTCGCGCTGAATTGTGCATAATGCCCCATTTCTTCCTCGCTGGACTTGAGTATTCTATTGTAACGTCGTGAGTAGGGATCTACACCACAAAGAAACAGACACGAGTGGATATTTACAATTTATTTACAATAAATTATGTACACTATTTACAGACCTCACTCTAAGGTGTTTGTCGGAGCTACCTGCAGCAGCCCCCTTCTCCCAACACGCGCCTTGCGGCCACGCCTGCGTTTAGCCAACTCGGCAATCGCAAATGGCACCTGGTGTGCCTCGGCAGACAATCTGCCCCGAAGTATCGAGCATACTTCACAGTGCTCGAGACTCGAACACCTACACGTGCCTACAACACTTCCGCGCCAGACTTGGCCGGACAAGTTTTGCGGTGTTTTGCCGCGAGGAAACCAGAAACGTTACCCAACCCTGGGCTTCTGCGACAGCCCTTTTATATGCTCGAGTCACATGACTTCCTGCGTCATCTTTCCCCCACGCACTCGTCTTGAGGCGTCTGCTTCTCGCGTTGCAATTTGCACCCGGCACCTTCAAGCCCTCTCCCCTTTTGGACTTTCCCTGAAGGGTTGGCCTTTGTTCGGAGCCTATTTTTGGCTCCCTCATTCCCATACCTTGCAACTTGTCTCTGGAGCAGGGAGTCAAGTCTATGACGCTACACTATCCTTTGAAGAGTTCTTCTCTAAAAGGATCCGGCATCCGAGTGAGGTAATGCTTCTAGAGGCAATCGAGGCCTACATGACCGTTACCTATTTTTATATATACTCTTTATTTGCAAGTTGATCAATTTACACTAACTTTTAACTGCAAATATTGGAGCATTTTCTCTTATGGCTGAAATTTTACTGGATGTAGTCTAAGTCATATTCCAGGGTGTTGCCATGTGTTCTAGATTGAAAAATATAAAAGCGATGGTCAAGTGACGCATTTTTCCTACTGTTAAAAAGAAAAATTCTTCTATCAAATGATAGACTACAATAGCACAATTAAAGTAGAGATTATCTTTCTCGTTGTAAAATTGTCAGTGTGTCTAATTTTGTTTCTACTATTATCTTTCGTTACCTTATTGTGTTGGGGGGATAAGTTTCCTTTTATTTTTTATTTTTAGGTCATATTTGGCTTACTATCTTCCCTATCTAGTTTTTCCTTACTATCTAGTGTTTCATAACCGTATCAAAATTTCTAAATCGTTGAAGATATTACAGTTGCAGCTTCAGACAAATCTGTAAATAATATGGTTTTCTTTCATCAAAAATAAAACACAATAAGAGAAAAAAATGTTGCATTGGCAACAAGATTGTCGGATTTAGATATTTTAGAACCCAATTACACACCATAAAATAAGCCACAAACATTTGTATATTGCGTGCACTTTGGCATTACATCCAGACTCAGAATTTATGCAAAGCCCATTCAAAGGAGTGTTCTTGTAGTATTCTTTTCCAAAACACGCATTCCTATTTGCAAAAACCAATCTGAAAAGCATTTTAAATTGTATAAATGCAGAGGCAATTGAAGTTTGAAATTATTTCGAAGATTGAACGAATATGGAAAAAGATTTTTGATCCCTCTAGTTTAATGAGAGCCAAAATCATTATTATAAAACTAAGTTTGGCCAAACATTATTTGTTATATATAATCATCATATGCATCATCGTTATACATCAAATATGTACGAAACCAGAATATTGACAAGTGAGCGAGTGCTTGAGAGTGAGAGAGAGTGCGTGAGAGAGAAAGAGAGTGAAGAGAGAGAGTGAGAGGGCGAGAGGGAGAGGAGTATGTTGTAAACAAAAGAATCTTTAAGAGGAGAGGGTTCCATGAAGTGGCTCAAATTATCGATTTTTGTTTTTAACTAAATAAATAGCTCAAATTTTGCTCTTTCCAAATACATTAACATTTTTGTTTTGGGACGTCTGGAAGTCCCTTTTTTGTGCTTAAATGATCTGGAGCGCATGAGCTACGCCCCTTTCTTTACACAATTATGGCTATTTTCATAATTTGATGCGCATGTTGGGTTGTTCATGAGTTATTGAAACGTACTCTTGCTCATCCAGGATACGGAGCAGAAATGTTGTAGTAGAGCAGTGGCAAGTGCAGACTTTTGAAATGGCGTTTGCCGAAACTATTAATCACTCATTAAAGTTTACAGGATACGTGATATATAGTATTTCCAATAAATTGACATTTTTATATAAAAATTCTTCGATAATAAACAACATAAAAAAAATTAATTGGAGCCAAATTTTTTAATTGAAAAAAATATTAATTATTTTTTAATAAACTCAAAAATGTCAAAATAATAACATAGTCTTTACCTTCAAGTGTGATTAATATCAAAATTTTCTAGTTAGCAGTTTTCTAGAAAAGATACATCAATAGTAACAAATTTATCTTGGGCGGAATGTAAGGTATCCTCTCCCCTTAAGTGAGAAATGAAAATTAATACAGATGAATATTCTGGAGAAAGAATGATCAAAGCCAGGTTATAAAAGACGACCAGGGTTCTCAAAACTATACGGAAGTAAATATGGGCTTTCTATGACATCCCCGGACTGAACTTACATAAGGGGCTCGCGAACCCAGCTTCCGACCTCCACCGCCCACTCGCGGGTGCGTTGGCACAAAGGAGCCCCTCAGCCGAGCCCATTGGAAAGGTCCTCGGCGCCTACGCACCGCGCCGCTCGGGAGAAAACTCTCTCCTGGCGCGGCCGCTACCTGTTCGCGCAACGGACTAACACCTGCCCCAGGGCGCCTTCTCTTTGCCGTTGGGCAACACCGGGACGCGTCCCATTCTATTACCTCCGCTGCCTCCTTTATAACTGGGAAAGGTTTCAAACACACCGCAGCTCTCATGCGCAAGAGCACAGATTTAAATTTTATATCCTCGTCTGTTAAAGTTGTTAGGAATACTGTTAATATTGTTGATGATTTAGAGGAGGATTTTGTACGATGCAGTGAAGCAAGCTTGTCATATGCATTCCGTTCTCTGAGCTTTGGCTTAACTAATTGGCTGGTAGTTGTCGACGACAATTCGACAGATGATACCCATCATCTCCCCGTTTTGTTACCAGCGGTATTATTTTGTTATGCAATATAAAAAGTTGTAATTTGATGATGTTTTCTGTACAAATGGTTATATTGAACGAAGGGTTTTGAAAGCAGGCAAGAACGGTTTTTCCTCGTTGGTCAACACCGAGACCTATCTGTATCCGATTCTGTAACCTTTGCTGACTCCTTTATAAATGAGAAAGGTTTAGAATATATCTCAGTTCTCATGGGCAAGAGCAGGAGTCTTGGGTTTTGTACCATCGTCTTTAAAGGTTCTTAGGAACGTTGCTGATGTAAAAGTGGATGATTTATGACAGATTGAAGCAAGCCTTTCACGCTCTTTCCTTTCTCTAGGGTTTCGTTTTAATAACTGGCGGATAGTCGACTGCGACACTCCGACTGGTGATACCGAGTACATTCCTGTTTCAAGAACGGCATTCTTTTGTGAGGGGATATAAGAGTAATATTCTTTATTACGAACGCTGTGTTGTGTAAACTCGGTTAAATTTAACAAATTTTGAAAGTAGATAGAATCTGCTTATTTCTTCTGTTGGTCAACACCAGTATGGGTTTTGCTGGGGCTGTTTTATTACTGGAAACCGTTTAAAGCTCTCTTTATTTCTCGTGCACAAGCTTGGGATATTTCGCAAGTTGATACTGTGCGTTGTAAACGTTCGGAATACTGTAAACTTCGTTTATGGTCAAGAGCTTGGTGCACTGTGATGGGAGCTTGCAGCTTCTGTCCCTTCTCGCCCTTTCGTTTTGACTTAATTAACTGACTTAACAAACAATTACATCACTGAACTAGTGGTTTTCATTTATGTCTGAATCCAAGAATATTATCTGCTTATGAACACTGTATGGTAAAAGAATTATTAAGGTAAATTATGTAAAAGAAAAGATAGTTTGTTAATTGGTGGTTTAGAAAATGTAAACGAACGTGCTTAAAAACTAAAAGTTTGGCACAAAGAAGAAGCGAATGATGAGACAGATAACTAAGATATTTTGTTTCAAGTTTGTATAAATTGACAGTCACGTGAGTTGATTGATTGGTGATCCCGGGCGCGTCCTCAGCCAAGTTCATTTGTCTCGCAAGAGCAGTGCATACTTATATCCCGTGATGTGACGGTGAGCTTCCCCCGCTCGATGACGAGATCCGAAGCCGACCTACGTCCACTATGCGGGGTTTTCCGAACCAAGTTCCCACCAGTAGAGCACCACCCTAGTTGGCACACGTTCTACTTTTCGGACTGGTCTCCCGACGTGTATGATAGGGTAATGCATGAAAGTGGAAGTGAGTGTAAGTAAGGGGGTGAGATTACGACAAAGTATACGCAACAAAGATCACGCGCGGTCCATAGTCCGTTTGTTAGAGTACTACTCTGGCATTCGCCTGGTGTTGATCGGAGAAACTACAGGAAACTACCGATCAGAGCAGCCGGCTGTTAGAATTCTTCTCCAGACAGCGGCTGAATTCGATCTAGCTGTCGAACTCTTACCCTAGGACTTTCCAATCAGAGGCATTATAGTGACATAAATTGATGCCCCGAGCCACCAAAACCGGTAACTTTTCTTAAGGAATGAGGTTCCTCACAGGATCACGTTGTAGTTGCGACACCTACAGCTCGTAACCATATTCCTCCGGCAGCAATTTAGTGCTTGCCCCCCGCCTGCCTTCTCCAATTGTGCTAACCGCCGCGCGCGTCTGCGTCGCTCCGGAGCCTCGTTACGCTACTCGTAAGCTCCCGCGCGCCTTGCGCAAAGCACAGAGACGGCGGCGCATGGGGCGATATCAATTCGGAGGCGCCCGCATGCTAATCCCGGCGCCAGGCGCGGGGAGGCCCCGAGGCACGAAAGGGCATTTGGCCGCCGTCCAGAACGCGCCCATCCGTGGAAAATTCCCTTCTCTTGCCGCCCTGGGGTCGCCGTTGACTCACTTGGAGCGCGGAAACATTATTCTTCCCCTTCCGAGGCTGCTCTACGTTTAAATGGGCATTTGCTGACCTTGCCTTTTCTATTAGCTAGTAGGGGTGCACAAACCGAACGACTCACCGGGAGCGGTAGCTCAGTGCATCAACTGAAATCATTGCAGCGCCTCTGACCAGGAGGTCCTAGGTTCGAGTCCTGACAGCAGCAGGATTTTCGACACAAGCTTTTCAGCTAGGTCGAATACAGTCTCTGTCTGGAGGAGAATTCTAGCGGCCGGCTGGCTAGTTTTCCGTGGTTTCTCCGATCAACACCAGGCGAATGCCGGAGCAGTACCGTACCAAACGGGTCACGGACCGCGCGCGATCTCTTCTTCCTCATCCTTGTCCTATCCTCTCCCCTTACACACACACTTACACTAACATGCCCTACACTACCACATATTCCGGGAGACCGGTCGGGAACTTAGAGCTTGTCCCGACTGGGGCGGTGCCCCGCTGGTGGGAGAGTCCTGGTTAGGAGGAAACTCCACTAGCCGACGGTAGATCGGCGCCGGATCGCGCCATCCAGGGGGGAAGATCACCGCCGTCTCCTGAGAAAAAACATGCTCTATACTAACGGGACTAATGACCAAAGCAGTTGACGCGCCCGGAAACACGAAAAAATCAATCAATCAAACCGAACGACTCAGATTAAGTGCGCACTATTCGCAGTTTTACGTGTAGTTTACGTTTTCAATCTCAAAGTTCGACACATACTTCATTTTTACGAAGGTGTGCAAAGTTTTTTGTATCGTGTATACTGTCTCTTCTCTAATAATTCAATAATGCATAATTGTCTTAATGTACAGGTTGTCCAGACTTACCTGCACCAAAAAATCGCACCCCATGCACCATTTGATGAACAAGGTTTACAAATGTGTGTGAAAATACTTAATCTTTTTTTTGTAAACCATTTTCCTTCAAGATATAACGTTCACTTTAATATTCTTTGGAGCGAGTAGGAACTATTATTTTCAGTGGTGTGATTTCTGCTACACGTGTTGCTTTCGCTTTATCACGGCTGTTATCTGTGCTTTCCTAGGGCGGTCACCCCCAGCCAGACACAGTTTTCGCAACCTGCAGAAGGCACAGACTTATTGCTACATCCACGACTGTCGAGGCCTCGAATCGGCGACGGATTAGAAAACTGCAGAAGAAAAGAAACATTTCGACGGTATTCGGGTAAGGAGAGGGTCATCTGGAAAAACAAGATCTGAAGAAGAGTGTAAATAAAATTTCATGTGATCATCGTCAAGCAGAACATATTTCAAAAATATTTTACATATTTTAATGGGAGATTTAAAGTAAATTATAGATTTTGTCACGTTTAACTTCTTAAGCAACAAACTCCACCTTCATAAAACATTCTTTAAACCCCTTTACCGAAACACCATAGAAATGTTACTCTTATCTTTTCCTGCTGTCTGGCTGAAGTTCTGCAAAGTGCGTATCACCATTGCGAAGACATGCCTGGGAAAGCAAGGTATCAAGGGCGTAAGTTTCCTCCCTCTCCAATTCTCAATAATGACTAATGAGTTCGTCATACATCATAGGCGTCTTCATCACCAATGAGACAGACCAGCCGAGTTAACACAGAGCCGTTGACTCTGCTACGACTCTGGCCATGAGGTCCTGGAGTGTGCGTCGCTGGTAGATTTTCGACATTAACTAGGTATCTGGGTCGAATTCAGCCGCTGTTTGCCAGATTTCTTCTATCATAGTCAGACGAATTTCGAAGCTATACTCTAACAAACGAGCCATCTTTCCTTCCTGTTTGACCTTCCTGAAAGACCGCGCGCGATCTTTCCTTCCTGTTTGTTGTTCACCTACGCTCACTCTCTCCTCTCTCTCTAGCTCTCTCCTGCTCCCTCTCACTCTCTCCTCCCTTTCACACACACATTTGCATGCGGTGCTCGCCGGAGATATCTGGAGAATAACCGGCGTAAACCGATGTTAATATCGTTAACCGACGTTAATGGCGGTCGACGTTAGATCGCTCCATCTGGCGGAGGAAAAAGGCCGGCACCTCCCTCGATTGATTGATTGATTGATTGATTAATTTTTTCGTGTTTCCGGGCACGTCAACTGCTTTGGTCATTAGTCTCGTTTGTGTAGTGCATGTTTCTTTCGCGGGAGATGGCGGTGATCTTCCCCCGCTGGATGGCGAGATCCGGCGCCGACCTACCGTCAGCTAGTGGGGTTTCCCCCTAACCAGGACTCTCCCACCAGTGGGGCACCGCCCCAGCCGGGACAAGCTCTAAGCTCCCGACGGGTCCCCCGGAATATGTGTTAGTGTAGTGCATGTTAGTGTAAGTGTGTGTGTAAGGGGAGAGGATAGGACAAGGATGAGGAAGAACAGATCGCGCGCGGTCCGTGACCCGTTTGGTAGGGTACTGCTCCGGCATTCGCCTGGTGTTGATCGGAGACACCACGGAAAACTAGCCAGCCGGCCGCTAGAATTCTCCTCCAGACAGAGACTGTATTCGACCTAGCTGAAAAGCTTGTGTCGAAAATCCTGCTGCTGTCAGGACTCGAACCTAGGACCTCCCGGTCAGAGGCGCTGCAGTGACATCAGTTGACGCACTGAGCTACCGCTCCCGGTACCTCCCTGGGTAAAACATTTATTTCACTAATGTTTCAATAATTATATTATGTTTTTTTATTTTACTAATGTTTTAGTTAATATTTCACTAATGTAATTTCAATAATAATTAAAGGATTAATGCCCTGGGAGTTGTGTCAACAAGGATGATTAGTGATTCCGAGCGCGTCAATTGCTAAGGTCCTGTAAATGTAGAGCATATATTCACGAGAATGTCCTCGGGAGGTGGTGGTGATCGTCCCCCGCTGTATGGTGAGATACAGCGCCGTCCTACCCGTCGGCTACCGCGATTTTTCACTACCATGTATCAGGCATCAGCGAGGCACCGCCGCAACAGGGATATGCTCTAAGCTCCGGACTGGTCTCTGGCATATGCGATAGTGTAGTGCATGTAAGTGTAAATGAGTGTAAGTAAGGAGAGAGAATAGGACAAGGAAGAGAAAGGAAAGATCGCGTGCTGTCCGATGTGCTTGATTGTTAGAGTATTGCTCTGGCATTCGTCTGGTATTGATCGGAGAAACCACGGAAAACTACCAATCTGAGGAACCGGCCGCTATAATTCTTGTCCAGATAGCGATTGAATGAGACCTAGCTATCTAGCTAATATAATAGTAATAATAATCATAATAATAATAATAATAATAATAATTATTATTATTATTATTATTATTATTATTATTATTATTATTATATTCCCTTGTATGTAAAATACGCTAAAGAAAGATAAACGAATTTATAAAAATGATCATGCTATATAGTGCACGCTGATATAGTATAAATATAGTATTATTCGCTCTCAGCTAACAAAATTACGTTGGACACTCTTGAACCATCTGTTTCGGGCCCCATAATGAGAGGGTCTTATACTGTTTTTTACGCCGTATCATGAGCGAAAATGGGGCGATACGGGCTATTAAGAGGCTCGACGGTGAAGGCTTGGTTAAATAGGCGACTCAAAGAAATAAAATCACTTACACGGAACGAAAACAAGCTGATAATTTAATGTGTTTCTTTTCGTGGTTCAGTTTCTCTCACAATGCACAAGTGTGTTTTTAATATATCTCATGAATCTACGTCATGATATTCATGGTGTAACATAATATGAAAATTATATTCGAATTCCCTGAATGGAAACATGGAAAACTTAATAACATTATTCGAAGATTATTTACAGATTTCAGTGGCATAGGATATCAATTTATGTCACTGCAGCCTCTCTCCGAAACCTTTTTAGAATGCATGTATATTAATTTCAAAGCGGAAAAATGCGGAGCGAATTTTGTAGCTCAACATTTATTTTCAATTTTCAAATACACGCACATGTTCTAAAGTCGAATTTTGGGTACGAATTTCTTGGCATACTTGCCATTAAAAATTACGAAACAATTTCATATGAAAGAGCATACCTTTCTGAGAGTTTTCCTGGAATTATAAAATACGCGTAAGGAGAACTCTATGAACAGAACTGAACTGCGTGCACTACGGAACAGAACTTTGGGGCTCGGCACCGGCTATCAGTAGGACGTAACTTGACACCTCCCCTGAGATCGAATCTTATGAATCAGCACCTTATAAACACCGAGACCATGTGCCCTAGATATTTATCTACAGAACGTAGCTAGAACTTCCGTAGCTAGAAAGTAAAAAGGTTGGGTTTAAATGTTTAAGTGTCTTCCATCGCTTACAGACTGGAATAGGGTGCATAGCACTCCTCAACTTGTTAATGAAGTTACTGATAATGAAACGAGTACTAAATAATTATGGAAAAATTTCAGTATTCTATGACAATGATTATCTTGTTATTTGAAACTGGAGACTGTTTCAGGCCTCGTAATTAGGTGGTGATAATGCCACATCTTTCCTATATGCTCACAAATTTCTGGTTGTTCTAAAATTGTGACTTAGTCGCTCTTTGACTCCCAATAATTTTCTAATATTTGATAATGAGTTACATAATCGCTACTTTCACTATGTGATCTACAGTTAATTTATAAAGGTTGAATTAGCTAAAAGTGAAGTAAAAAGTTCGATTTCCCTTGATTATTATCGACAAAATGTTTAATGTACGTGTTGGTCACCACAGAAGTGACTTTTCATGAATCGACTGCCATTCGTAATCTAAATTCTTTACCACTAAGAACCTCCCACTCACTCTCAGAAATAAAAACGTATGATGATTATGCAGAGATAATGTTTATGTAGAGAGTGAAAGTCTAAATTAGATTTAGTAATGCTGAAGTGGTGAAGGCCGCTTCAGAAATCGTGAGTAAACGGCACGTAGAGAAGGCTACACTAATTGTAGCGCTCTTTACGGAAGTTACACCACGTTCGTCAATTTTCAAATATGTTCTAGACATCTGAACTCTTAACGTAATATCTTCTGAAATGCAATAAATGGACTACAAGAAATGACTATGAATGTGCTCATGATGGTTACTAGTTCCGAAAAACGAAACTTACAAGTCCATGTATAGATATAATACGCCATATAGATTACACCATATATATGTATTTATATAGATAATATCCATATAAGATTTACGCCGATCATGCTGGCTTCTATTATGAAAACAATGTTTGTTGAGAAGTAATTGCTCTTCTGCGTGTTCTGAAAATTCAAAACAGCGAAGACCTTTATCCTGTTTCTTTATTCAGGATTATCAATTTATTCTTCTTGTAATGTGGCGGCCAAGCAGTGACCAGTTTTGTGCTTATCAAATCATTATGTCACAGCGTTTACAAGTTTATTTCGTCTTTTATCATATAATCATTAGTAAGCTATCTTTACATATACCTGTAGGACCTGTGTCATAACAAAAAATACGGATAATGGCCTGCTATATTATATAACATTGGGTAATTACAATGTTAGTATTCTTCCAATGAAATTTTATAAATCTCATTTTTATCAAAACGGGGTGAATGATTAATACGTGATAAAATCGTATTTTAATTAACTTTTTCACCTCGGTTAATTTTTTTTCCATTCTGCAAGTCATCTCTTCTAAGTTTTTTTTCTTACAATCCATAACAGATTTGCCGTCGTAATTAAACTACCTATCCCTAGGACCATGCCGTCCGCCGTTAAGCGAACAACGCCATCATTTGAACCACTGTTCCCGTCAGCCTGGAGTATCGCCGACAGTTGGTATCTTGTATTCCTCTCATCTGCTGCATTTTCCGGTTTCGATATCGTTTTGAATTGGCCTGACCGCGACCCTCCCGTTCCCGCCCCCACGCGCCTTATCTCCCCTGGCGAGCCATCCGGCCGGAACAGCTGACGCGACGCGACGCCGCGCCGACCCTGGCGCGAGGCGCCGACGGGACATCAGAAAATTCAAAAATAATTTACAGAAACAAATGAGAGAGAGTAAAATAAGAGAACATTAGACAACTTAAACATTTTTATAATAATATTCCGTTTTAAGATAGCCAGTTATTGCATAAAATTTGCGATGAATTTGAGATTGTCAATAATTTATTTTGGTGTAAAATGAGTTAGAAGCTTTCCCTTGCCTAGGGACAATAATGTATGTTAATCTCGGAGGTCGAAGACCGGTGCTCTTCATTGACATGGGAAATGCGCAAGCAAAGGGAGTCAAAATGCTAGACCAAATTGATGATTTCAGTGGTATGCTAACGTTATTCAACTTCTATAAACCGTTTCATTATTTCGTGTTTCCGGGTGCGTACACTGCTAAATTCATTAGCCCCCGAAGGGTGTTTTGGGTGCGGAAGATAGCGGTGAATCCCCCCCCCCCCAGTGGATAGTGAGATCCAGCGCCGACTTAAACGTCGATTAGCGGTGTTTTCCCTACCGGGCATCTCCCACAAGTGGGCAACCTCCCCAGCCGGGACAATCTCGAAGTTCCCGATCGGTCTTCCGGCATGTGTGGTAGAGTAGTGCATGTAAGTGTGTATGTATGTGTGTGTGTGTGAGTGTGTGTAAGTAATGGGTGAAGTGTAGGCCAAGGAAGAGGAAGGAACGATCGCGCGCGATTCGTGTTAGGGTACTAATCCGGCATTCGCGTGGTGTTGACGGGGAAACCATGGAAAACTACGGATCAGAGAAGCCAGCCACTTGAATTTTCATCCAGCCAGCGGCTGAATTCAACTTAACCCATTTATGCCCAAATTAATTTTTTGTTGAAAATTCTTGAATGTTGTCTTTATGCATGTTCGTATGCTACTGACAATATCATTTGTGAAGTTCATTTGCAATAATATATTTTATGGCAAAATAATAACATGTTCCGTGGGCGCGGATGGGATGATGTAAATTTTTGTGAAATTATCAACACCTTTATGATTAGAACATACCTTTATTGATGAAATATACTACAAAAATTAAATATCATCTAGAGAAAACAAAAGGAATGATAGTGTTGAGTAAAAGAACAATATAATAATTAGTTTATTTATTGTGAAATACAGCAAAGCATCTGGTATGCATAACAACTTTATATTTGCTGCACATCATCCTTGAATCCTTTTTGCAATGTGCACATCGTGATTGTTTACCACAGCTTATTATTATGTGGTTCATACCATCGTACCTCACAGAGTCTGTAAATCTTTTGTCGACAGCTTTTACAATAACATTGGGTCTTCCAAGTGAACCTCTTTGAGAAACTTTTTGTAGGTAAACCCAAGAAAATCAAGCTGGTTCTTTTTGTCTTTAGTCCATTTATGTAACTACCAGATATTGTTTACCGAACAATTTAGGGGAAAAGAAAACAATTGCCAATACCACTTCTTACTTATTATATTTACTCTCATTTTGGCTATGTTTTCATCCATTCAGTAGACTCCGCCCATACATACATTGTACAAAGCTATACAGTGAGGCTGGTTTACGTCCATGTATTTTTTGCTTGCTTGGCTGAACCTCTTAGATTTGGCAGAGGAGACACGCCTGAATTAGTTGACACTACTGTGACAATAGAAATATCGTGATAATGTACCAAAGTGATGCCGAGGTCAGATTCTGTAAACTTGATCACAGGACCCTCGTAAATTTTTGCTGAGAGCTTTGGAGTCAATAAGGGGTGCCTTTTGATTCTGTTTGATTGTACGGTTCCGGTGCCATTCAGGCATCTCTCCCGTAGTTTTTCAAGTAGTGTTATACTTCTAAAGAAATTTTCAAAGTATATACAAAATTCCTATTTTGGCATTTTGTCCATAGATTCTAAGACAAGAGAACCTCCCACTCCTACTTCTGGAAAGGTATTGCCAGTTTTCTTTCCCTGGTACAAATTGGCTGACACCAAATAGCCTAATCGTGTGCATAAACACCAGGCTTTGTAACCAAAACGTATTGGCTTTCCATACATGTGTTGCTTGTCGCCATGGCGCCCAAAATATGGAATCATAGATTCATCAACACACAAATTCATTTCGCGGAGAAATACTTCGCTCATCTTTCATTCAGCAATTTCCATAGAGGGTCCACTTGCAAAGCGGTTGCCTCTTTCAAGATCATTATTGTCACAAACATGTAAATATTTCATTATTTGGCAGAATCTGTTTCTCTGCATTGCTTCACTCACAGCAGTATTGTGACAATCATTGCTTTGTTCCCAGTACGGTATCGAGGCATTTGATAGTAACCGTAAGAGTACGTAAGAGGATGGCCAGAAACAGCCAAATTTCATCGGATTTTACATTCAAACTCTGTTCACCTTTTTGAAAACCATACAGGGGTAGATCACCGCCACCTCCCGATGAAAAAACATGCACTACAGTAACGGGACGAATGACGTCAGTAGTTGACGTGTCCGGAATCACTAACAACAAACCAACCAACCTAGGACGTCCAGATCAGAAGCATTGACATCAGTTGATGCCCTGAGGTTCCCACGTCGGTACTTTAATCCGTGATCCATGTATCCATTTGCAAGAGCTGTGTGCAAAAAGGAAACCCGCGCCCTCGCTGACGTAACTGCGGCGCGACTCCTGCGAGCAAGCACCGTCGCGCGCGGTGGTCGGTGGGCGGCGGGGCTGATGTGCTCCGCTGCAGGGCGACCGCGGACGCGCTCTGTGGCGCCGCTTCGCCCTCGCTGTCGGTGCCTGTGGCCGCTCCTGCCTGAGACCCTTGAAGCGCTCTTGCGGTCGGCAGGATGAGCTGCGCAGTTCCTAGCCGCCTGAAAAATTACTCGTTTATTCCTTCGTGATTACACACCGGTTGTTTCCCAATCAGTCTTCTCGCTGGAAATCGATTTGATCGGTTTGAAAAATTAATAATTTGCGTTTATAATTTCTGAAGTGCTGCGTTGAGGTTTGTATGTTTGAAGCGAAGTGAAAAGATGGACGTTACTTAATGGCAGGTTTTTTTCCAATTGAGTATTACATCATAGAGTCTACGCGGTGCAAAGGATGATGAATAATTTGCGATCGTTATTTTGATTAAGAGAAACTCCCATGAGATTTGTATGTATGATTCGGACCGGTAGCGGTAGCTCAGTGCATCAACTGATGTCACCGGAGCACCTCTGACCGGGATGTTCTAGGTTCGAGTTCTGACGGCGGCAGGATTTTCGACACTAGCTTTTCAGCTAGGTCGAATTCAGTCGTCTGGAGGAGAATTCTAGCGGCCAGCTGCTGTGATCGGTAGTTTTCCGTGGTTTCTCCGATCAACATCAGGCAAATGTCGGAGCAGTACCCTACCAAACGGACCACGGACCGCGCGCGATCTGTCCTTCCTCTTCCTTGTCCTATCCTCTCCCCTTACACACACACTTACACTAACATGCACTACACTACCACATATTCCGGGAGCCCGGTCGGGAGCTTAGAGCTTGTCCCGGCTGGGGCGGTGCCCCGCTGGTGGGAGAGTCCTGGTTAGGGGGAAATCCCACTAGCCGACGGTAGGTCGACGCCGGATCTCGCCATCCAGCGGTGGAAGGTCACCGCCTTCTCCCGAGACGAAAACATACTCTACACTAACGGGACTAATGACCGAAGCAGTTGACGCGCCCGGAAACACGAAAAAATCAATGAATCAATGTATGATATCGGCCGAAAAAATTGATGCTACTGATCATATCCGATTGTGGTATTCTTATTGTTTACCTAATATGTAATTTTTGGAGTCGAGAATTGATAATATTTGGACCATGCGAACCTGTCATTGTACCCGCCAAGATCCACTTATATTTTCCCGTGAGTAAGTGCACTAACTTATTTGGGCGGCGGGGGAGGGGTCAGCATTTCTACTGAGTCCATTTTTTACACCCCTGGGTTGTTAGTCCTGGGGGATGACTTATGCAATGATGATGATGTTGTTAATGAAGGTGAATTACAACCACACAGACACAGACACATCCATGCCCCGGACGAGACTCGACCCCGCGCCCCCTCACGCACAAGGCAGTTGCGGCTCTTCAGCCTTAGCGACGTCGACTATTCTAGCCGGCATGCATTATATTATTATAAGGAATAAATTGTATATCAGTGAAATTAGATGACGTTTTAGAATTTTTGCCATCATTTTGCTAAAAAAATCGTCTCCACTGCCACAAGTAAGTGGAACGGAAGAAGTGTATGCGGTTTGTTAGCAAATTTTCAAACTCTAATTGTGAATATTTTCAAAAGAAGAGAAAGAAAATCCCTTAAATTCATGTCATTATCGCGTTAACAGTTTGACACTGAAATACGTTTATCAGGGTTGTGGTTCAAATAAAAGCCGCAGATCAAAGTTCTTCTGTGATGTTTCTATTGATGGCTTCTGACTTATTCATATTATGATGTGTTTGCAGTCTTGTCATCTTGATTGATTGTATAAATGTTTTATTCACATAAATACTATTTATTTATTTTCTATAACTCGAAGTGAAGTTGACAATCATTTCAGAGAACAGCTTCATAATTCATTTGCCAGGAGTCTTCAGTTATACGAAACATTTCTCCAATTGTCTTTTATGAACGTGGTAAGAGAACCAATTATGTTCCATTAATTTATACGTTATGCCCATAAAAATAATTATTTCTCACAGCTTATGAATTTAATTCAACATTTCTATGTTTATGAAAACTTAGCACATAGCATTTACGTTAAATAATTCCATATCTATGATCCCAGACAGCAGTGTAAATAAAAGATTGGACGGATGTATTATTCCGTGTTTCCAAAGAGAGGGGAACATAAAAAATAATTGTGTGTAATTATAAAAATAATTGTGTTATTGTCTTTCCTCTTAAGAAATATTTAATATCTATTTGTAGTAAAATTTTGTAAGATTATTGTAATTTACGTTGTGAAAAAATATATAATGTGTTTTAGAAAAACAAATTGGAGGAACTTGCCCACCAGGAACAACGATAACTGTATTACAAGTAAGAAGAGAAAATCATACTTATGTGGTACCGCATGGTAAGTCATGCGTTTTTAAACATCTAAATAATTTCGACGATTTTACTGTTAAAACAATAGCTACATTGAAGAGAATGACAGGTTCATCTGATTTTATGAAAGCAATCTTGTGATTATCAAAAGGGCACTGTAGAAGTCGTAATTATGAAACAGAATTAAATGGTTAGGGAAAATACACAGCTGATCTGATAGTTGTTAGCTAATGTTAGTGAAATAGTGAAAATGGTAGTGATTACGTGATATTTTCCCTTGATTGCGTACACATCTTCTTGCAGTCGTGTAGATAGCCCCTCACATTCAACTTTGAGAAGATAGAGAACAAGACTTGAAATCACGGAAATTGTGCAATAAATAAGAGAGGATGTAGCAATCAAGTTTTCCCTTTGGTCTTATTTTAACTTTCTTTCGAGACCGAATCCGTGAGTCTGATACTGATAAACAAAATGATAGTAATACTGTTTTAAAGTATTCACACGTGTATTTAATTGCAGTGATGTAGTGTATAAATAAGTAATTTAAGTGCCATTGTTTTGTACTCAATACATTAAGTGGTGCTGAAGAGACCGTGGAAGTTGATATTAATTCATAAATGTACAGAAATTAATTTCAGTAGGAATTTCAGAAAAAACACGACCCTTCTCTCCTAAATTAGATGAACAAATCCGTCTGACCGATCATATGTCCGTCTGTTTGACCATCTGTCTGTGAATAACGCTAGCGGCTAAAGCGTTCAGCCGATTTTTTTTTCAAAATTGATATTCCTCTATCGAACTGGCATATGTCGCGGCCCCTTGAATTTGAAACTGATGAAGCAATTTTGGGGGGTACTATAAATTAAGCCCCTTGGACATTTTCAAAATGTCCAAAAACATGGCTCCATCGGCTCTCTTTGATCTCTTTTGGATTAAATTCTCATGCTGTATAGTGTGAAGGACGTTTAAGAGAATGGTCCAGATCTCACGTTCGTTAAAAACTCTGATTTTTCGAAAATTGTAGTTCAAACTTTTTTCGGAGTCTTCCTACAACTAAAATTTTGAGATTGTTTTCATGTAATTAATAAATTATTTGTGATTAGTTCAGTACAATTTTTCGAAAATTTGAGTACTTTCAGCGTAATTTTTCATGTAAATACGGAGAAGAAAGTACGTGCTGTTTTAGCACTACTAGTTTAATTAGTCACAAGTTCATTGGAGTTTACATATGTATGGTATGACACAAATCAAATGTTAAAAATTTCCTTTTCATCGCTCCAAATCCAACTGTGTTAAGGTCATCATGCACTGTGGATTCTCATCGACCCGTCACAGGGTAACGATAACACCAATTCACATATGAGCATACTTTAAAGGAGCAAATCTACAAAGGAGCAAAGAGAAAATCCGATAGTTATCGGAATGTTCTCGCCCTGAAGAACTTTGTTCTAAGATTGGCATGCCGGAATCATGTTCGGTTGCCGATCTCCATTCAACTGACGCGACATTGTACTGGCACCAAATAAGAAGACAAAGAAATGGAAGGTTAGAAAAAAATATTGGGGAGATTCTTCTATAGCGTGAATCACTATATCGTTACGATACGATCCCACAGTGGCGTCTGTTCTCATGCACAATCTCTTACATTACAATAGAGCAATAACAGAACACTTTTCTAAGCCTGATTTATCCGGTGCAATCACGTAACTTGTAACGTATACAATAGATCTCACAAAATCTTCATGAATGGAATTCATAACGATCTGTGGCGAAATCGAAAAATATGCGAATCATGATGATTTGGTGTTTGTGAAATTAGCGTCAGCAGTACTCCCTGCCTTCAAAGATAGGAACTCTCGGAATTCTGTCCCGAGAGAAATATTTCATTACTGAATCGAATATCAATGGTGCCTTGCATATGCCTATTGCTGTTTTCCTTCAGACAAACAAGTCTCTCTTTCTGCCGATCTTTATTATTGCTGTCTTACAAGAAAAAAACGTAATGGAAAACCCTTTTAACGTGTCAAACGTACAAGTCACGTGGTTGCACCTAATGAATGTATTATTTTACGATATGCTGTGCAAAACATTTTTATCACCTCCATTCGTTATATCAACCATATTCCGTTGAGCGGAAACTATATTCAGGTACAAATGCCGGAATTCCTCTCGGACACCCAGCATCACCAGACCGTCACGGCTGTTCGCATCTCGCCCTCCGCCTCGGATTCTCCTCGACCCGCCCTATCGCCATCGGCCGATGAAGAATGGCCTGACGCTCTTCACTGAATAGCTTATCGCTCTTCACTGGCAGGCGGTGGCAGGAAGTCGGAGAGCGCAGCATCGGCCGTGCAATCGCGAACGCCGTTTTCACTCGGCCGAAAGAACGCCGCGCCGCGCCTCGCCGCCCGGACGTTAAATGAACTTGTTTTCTCCATGGCGGGCGTGGGTGAAACGCCCCAGCCGCCGACACGGTTAACTGGATCGGTCATTGTGTGTATGAAAAGGAAACCATTTCATAAACAAGGTCAAGGCTTAATTAAGGAAGATGGGAGATAGTCATCTGCGCAGAGAACATCTCTCAAGGGAGCGTTACATTGTTCTCAGACGCTGAGAGCTACTTCGAAGGGTAGACAGATGAATGGAATAGCTCGACTTGATGGACGGGCGTGGAAAAAAATCTTGATGATTTCAGTTTTGTTTTCAATTTAAGTGTCAATTTGAATCGGGAAAGCAAATGTTCATTAAACGATATTTCACTGTAATGATGTTTTAAATTAATTACAATCCATGGTGATGTAATATTCGAGGTCGATCGTCTCATTTGCTTTTCATTATTTTAGATGAATCACTAAATATTTCTCAGACATACCCTGCAAACAAACCCCAATTCAAAACATCTCGTTGCAGAATAATCTGCATGAATATCTGATTTCGCGTGTAAGCTGTTCATTTTACCTAATATACTTAAGTTACGCAAATAAATTTATTATGAAAAATTTTATTTTCCTGGCATCCATAAATAGAACATTTAAAGCTTACTAGTATGAAATTTTAGAAGGAAATGTTTTTGAAATATTGAAAAGCCATATTAAAAATAAGTTAAATTTCATACTAATAGTATATCAGATATTTAAATCTGAGCCAGAGGGAAAGATTTTTAAATTTTCTTACTAAATCATCTTTCAAAATGTTGTGATCTTTTCAGAGTTTCTTTACAAACAATGATGAACAATGTTTTCATCTTTACGAATGTCACATAGAGGCAACGGAATTTATTGAATTCTTTTGAGAAACGCTAACTCTGTCTAGAGAGGAATCTTTCGATACTGAAACAAACCTCTCTGGTGTCTCACATACGCCCCACTGCTGTTATCCTACAGACAAACCGGTCTCTCTCAGTGGGGTAACCTCTGTGTCATGGGCAGTCGTTTAGAAACCACACACCCCTTTTGCTTGCTTTCTCGGAGTGCTAACACACAAATGGGAACACCGCTTCAGGTGAATCATTCGATCGAAAAACTCGTCCTCTCTTTTGAAGATGTCAAGAAAATCACATAATTATTGTTATTATTTCCGATACTCTTAAAAATTTAGGTAGTTAGCGCCTCCTTTCTCTTAGGTTTCAAGCTATAGTGAAAAAGAAAGCTGTTTGACTAGTATCTTCATCGCCGAGAGATATAAAATTCTTCACCGTGCAAGAAATATAACTTTAGAATAAATTCTTCATCGATATATCTATTTATCGACTGAATATGGTGCGAATATTTTAATATTTGGGGTTATGATTGATAAACTGAGAGTGATCGACATTTAAACAGAAAATAAGTGTGTTTAGTATAAATCCTAATGAGACCGTTACCAATCACAGTGGTCCGTCATTTATTTACGACTGGACTCAATAGCTTGAAAAGAAGACAGTGGCCTTTGACCACACTTCCCTTCGGAGAAAGTGTCTGGCCGAACAGGAAAACGAAAGGCCCTCAGGCATAAAATTGTGCAGTACGCATGAAATACGACATTATACTTTAACGTTTGTCACTGCGTTCTAGATATCAAAATGGGACGTTCTAGATATCAACTTCTGTGCTATAAAATTATTGGACCTCCGAAAATAAATATAATTCAGCGTTATATGACAAAAATTGTACAGATTAATATATCGTTTTACTTAATAAAAGCTAACAACATCAATGATCGTTTTATTTTAACACAAATTATAGTAATTAACGAAACGAGTGTATAAAGAGGGGGATAATTGCATGAGTGGTGTGTTCAAGAAAACGAGCGACAATAGGAGCGAGCATATTGCGGATAAAATATTAGAAGAAGCTGACAAAGCCATGCAAACATTACTTCCCACGAAAAGTAAAGACAGGTATGAGATAGAATACAACACGTATATTGGGGGGAAAAACTAGTCAATTTTGACACAGTTTTGCTTTATCAAACTTTTTAGAACTGGTAAACACAACTGACGTTTACATTTCATACCTTCGTAATCCTCAGACCAACTGTTATACACATGAAAACATTTAATTTATTCACGTTAAATATTTTATGTTGTTTCATAAGTCAGCTAACATTTACTTCCCCAATTTAGTTCTATTCATTCGTTGTGTACATATACTTGTTATAGGTACGTAATCTTCAATGGATTCTTGTTCATGTTTCAAGGCCGACAGCATACCTTGGCTACGTCTGTGTTATAGTTTATTAATTGATTGATTGATTTTTTGTTTCCGGGCGCGTCAACTGCTCTGGTCATTAGTCCCGTTCGCGTAGTGCATGTTTTCTCGGGAGGTGACGGTGATCTTCTCCCGCTGGATGGCGAGATCCGGCGCCGACTTACCGTCGGCTAGTGGGGTTTCCCCTAACCAGGACTCTCCCACCAGCGGGGCACCGTCCCACACGGGACAAGCTCTAAGCTCCCGACCGGTCTCCCGGGATATGTGGTAGTGTAGTGCATGTTAGTGTAAGTGTGTGTGTAAGGGCAGAGGATAGGACAAGGAATGGGAAGGACAGATCGCGCGTGGTCCGTGGCCCGTTTGATAGGGTACTGCTCCGGCATTCGCCTGGTGTTGATCGGAGAAACTACGGAAAACTACCGATCAGAGCAGCCGGTCGCTAGAATTCTCATCCAGATAGCGAATGAATTCGGCCTAGCTGAAAAGCTAGTGTCGAAAATCCTGCCGTCGTCAGGACTCGAACCTAGGACCTCCCGGTCAGGGGCGCTGCAGTGACATCAGTTGATGCACTGAGCTACCGCTCCCGGTGTTATAGTTTATTAATTAAGCGATTTGGCTCCTTTACTCAGTTCTGATTGATAGGTGTGTTGTTTTAATTGCACGCGTGCTATTGACATAGAAATTATCAATGATTTTTCATGGAATTAATGAGCATATTTAGTTAACTAAACAAAAAAAGAAATTCATACCTTAAAAAGAGTAGTCTAAATGTAAAAGTATTAATGAATTCAACAAAAACTGTTATTTGTGCATTCATGAAACTGAAAAGAAGATTGGTATATTATTTAGCTGCGTCAGAGAATAATTTTCAGATAGGTGAATAGAGGAAGGAAAATAATAGTTTAAAGATTTGGTTCAGATATAATATCTTCAGAAATATTTTTTAAAATTTTATTTAATGGGTAATTATTACACACACATTCACATACACACGTATAATTGCATTACTTCTTAACTACGCAGATCTTCAGAAATGTCATTGATAAAATTGGCAAAAAGATGAGAAATACTATTTATTCGCATCACTGCTTCCAACATGATGAAGTTTTGCAGTTACAACAACACAAAGGAGAAAGCAAACCGATTTTTTTTAAAAAAGCGAGAGAAGACGGAAAGAAAGAAGAAAAAACTAGTAACCAAGTAGCTTCAACATCTCGCCCGGTGTGTGCTCCGAATCACTGGTTGGAAGAATGCGACTGGAAGGCGCGGTGTTCGAGTTGCACGCCAGGGGTCGGCGGCGGCCACAAGAATTGTTTTGCCGCCCCCGATCTGGGTCAGGGCATGGGCGTTGCTCGCCCGCCCACGCCCCTCGCCCGCGCCCGCGCCCGCGCCCGACGGCGCCCGCTCGCCTGCATTCCGGCCGATTCGCGCTGCAACTCATGGCGCAGGACCCGAGTGCGCGCAGTGGGCGCAAGCGCGTGAAGTTTTGTGTGCCAATCAGAAAATTCAAGGGGTGAGGGAATTTACTACAGTCGATTCCAGTTATATTGAACTTCCGTGGACTATCATTTTTAGTTCACTATATCCGAAGTTCACTATATCCGATGATGCCAAAATTAAACAGAATTTATCCATAAAGATTAATTTTATTAACCTAGATTATTATTAATACCTTATTAACCTACAGCGAAACACGTTAACAGCACGAACTGAAAATTTAAATATATTTTTTGTCCTTAAAAAATCAATTCCTTTTCAATTGTTTGCTTCGTGATTTTTCATTAGTAATTTCTCTAGATCCTTCTCCATAATTTATTCTACATTGACCTGTGTGTCTAAGTATTGTAATGCTTCTTGATACCCTTAAATGCCTCTTACACTGTTGGAATTTAAGGTGCCTAATGTTGGAATTTGTGGCACTGAGGCATATATTCTTTTCTAGGAGGGGATTAATTTCCAATACGTATTTCCTAAATTCACTATAGCCGAGGTTTAGGTTCACTACAGTTGAGATTTCTTACGCTTATTTGTAATGTAAACGAAATAGGACCTGTGACTTAAGTTCACTATAACCGAGGGTTCACTATTTCCGAGTTCACTGTAACCGGAGTGGACTGTATTTAAGTGTTTTCGGGCGCCTCAACAGGTGCAGTATTAACTTTCGTAGCTGCAGGACCATATCCCAACAGGTGACTGTGTTCCCTCTTCCGCTACTTCCAGAGATTTGACGACGACTTACATTTTGGCTTGCGGAGTTTTCCCTCCGCTTGTATCGCCATAGTTGGGATAAATTCTTAGCTTCCCTTTAGTCACCTGACATGTAAGATAGTATAATGCGTGTGAGAGGGAGGGAAGGGGGAGAGGAAGGAACAATAATGAAAAAATAATGGCCTGTTTCATGGTCTGTTTGTTGGGAAACTGCTTAAGAAACTACTGATTAAATTAGCCGGCCGCTACTATTCTCCTTCAGGCGGCAACTGATTTCGACCCAGCTATATGTCAACTAGTGTCAAATATCCGCCACCAACGGAACTCAAATCCTAGAACCACCTATTTAGTGAGCTATCACAGTCACTGAAAATCCGCAGTCGGCAGCGTGATTTGAAGCTGCTCACTCAGGGTTTGGAACAGCCATTGCGCTAAACCTCCACACCACCACGTGGCTCCTCCAGGTAGTTTTCCGTAATGGAGTGATTTACCACGTTGGTTGGTTGTTAGAGATTCCCAGCACGTCAACTAAGAAAGTCGTTAGTCCCGTAAGTGTAGTGCATGTTTTTCATCGGGAGGTGGCGGTGATCTTCCCTTATTGGATGACGAGATCCGGAGTCGAGCTGCCTATCGGCTAGCGGGGCTTCCCCCCACCAGGTATGTCCCACCGGCGGGATACCGCTCCTGCAGGGACGAGCTCTAAGCTCCCGACCGGTCTCCTGGCATGTGTGGAAGTGTAGTGCATGTCAGTGTGTGTTTAAGGGGAGAGGATAGAACAAGAAAGAGGAAGGAAAGATCGCGGGCGGTCTGTGGCCCGTTTGTTTGGGTAGTGCTCCGGCATTAACCTGGTGTTGATCGGAGAAACCACGGAAAACTACCGATCAGAGCAACCGACCTCTCGAATTCTCCTCCAGACAGCGGATGAATTCGATCTATCTGTCAAGGTAGTGTCGAAAATCTTGCCACTGTTGGGAGTGTAACCTACGACTTGTCGGTCAGACGCACTGCAGTGGCATCAGTTGATGCACTGAGCCACCTCTCCCGGTGATTTCCCATGTGAATCCACTCCTCGCCCACAGCGCGGGGCTGCCCCGTTGCGACGGCACTTCGCTACACCCACCACACGCCCCGCCGCTGCCAGGCCACTCGCCACCCGCCACTCCCTCCGCGCCGCGCCGCGACGCGCCGCGCCGCGCCGCGCGCGCTTAGGTGGACCGCCTGCGCCGCCCCTGTCACTAATAGTGGCGTTTGCAACACGGACCGGGTTGGGCCTCCCGCGAAGGTCACGGTCGCTGTTATGTGCTCTACCACACGCACAACGAGACAGTAAAATGGCAAAGATCAAGTAATGGATGAAGGAATAGAATTTGATTGAAGAATCGTTTACAAGTTTCTTGCGTTTGGATACTTACGAAAGGGAATCAACTAAGAACAGCAGAAGTGGTCAGCATCAGTTCTTGAGACTTTTCAAGATGTCGAGTTTTGGAGCGTTATTATTATAATAATTATTACAATTATTATTATTATTATTATTATTATTATTACAATTATTATTATTATTAATATTATTACTTATATCAATCTCTAAAAAACACAACTTAAGATGTTAGGTATCCGTCAAATATAAAAGGATTGAAACCAGATTCCTAAGGAACAGATATAGAACTTTGCGCAAACTATGGGCAGTTTCCAATGACACGATATCATCTTCTTCCCTACATACGAGTAGCTCTATAATGCTGCTTGTGCAAGTATGAAAATCTATGATTAAAAGAGTATTTCAGCCCACACTTTTGTTAAATGTGATAGTTCTGTTGAGGGTGTGGGTGTTTTCTCAGCAGTGCTATAAAATTTAATTTGTAGTTCGATTACAGATGTAAATACGTTTTCTATAACTCGAAAGTGAACGTTTATTGTTTTAAAATTTTGGAGGTTTTTTTTCATCATTCAACTATGGAGAAGGGACACTATAGCTCAAGAAAACGTACACAGATTTATAATTCGCCCTACATTTTCAACTACAGTTTTTACTGTTTTCTTTTGATGAAAATAACTTCAAAGCCTTGGAGATGTTTTTTTATTTAACTGAAAGTTTGTCAGTAAAACTATCATATAGTTTATGTTAAATAACTGAATACAAACCGCAGAACTTTCCACCCCAGAATTCATGGGTCAAGAACTACATACAACAAATGACTTAAATATTTGTGTTCGTGAGAATGCTGCTAAAGCGGGAAGATTCATGTCTGTCATTTCCCCCTTTGCTTTCAGAAAGTTGAATGCTAGATTGGTTGCAATTACAACAATCTTAGTTTTACACGATTTGAGGTTAATAATTTGACTGAAAAATTTGAAAATACAAACTGCATAAAAACTTAACATATTTGTCATGTCGATCACGTAAAGGATAGGTCATTAGATAAATCATTTACCTGATTGAAAACGAGAATTCTCCGAGAAAATCTACCTTAACCCGTTCGATTCGCTAGAAATTTCACGTTGAATAACCGGTGTGTAAAGAGAGATACATCAATACGTAAGATTCGTTTTCTAATCTCTTGGCGTTGCCAAATGAAGGTATAAATTCTTTTTAATTGCCAGAAAGCAAGGTCTCGTCACTCATGGTGTGATCGTATGGGATAAGTGGGTCAACTGTTTATAGTGATTTGGTTTTATTCCTTAGTCTGCGAAGGCGTTAATGGCAATAGTAGTAAAAATACTGTAAAAAAGTGAGCTCACAAATATAAATATTTTTAGGAAATGAAATGGAATAAAAACTGCTGGTTCTATAGACCTAAAACAAGTATTTATTGAGTAGTAAAGTGCTTTCAATTAAAAAGAAAATTATATCGATGTTTTAATATTTTCTTTGGTTTATTAAAGCTTTCAATCCTGTTTGATGTTAGTGCTACTGTAAATTGTGGGCAAATATCGAGCATTGAATCATATCGGAGAATTTTTATGTAATGTGTAGCGTAAGAAACTATTGTGCTAAAACAATGAAAGATTTTTCCTTAGATAAGTTCTATTGTTAAGGGGTATCAGATTGAGAGACCATTTCTGAGAAAATGTGTACATACTTAATTCTAGAGTTTGAGATTTAATCATATAACCATAATATTTTGACATATAACTAGTAAAATTAGTCAATGAGATGAAGCTGAATGAATGCTGATGGAGGCTGTTGAACGATAATGAAAATAAGATACCAATAGTAGGTCTCCTTGGGTCATCAATATCCACCGTAAGTGGACTCATAATTTATCAGTTAATACCAATCAAAGTGTGGTAATGACAAACTCTAGAAAATCTAATTTAATTTTAACACTCTGATTCACAAAGATGAAAGTAATATACACTGTTAGAAATCGAGCATGCAAGTATCTTTGAGAGAAATGTCCCTATAAAATGGAACATTCAGGGAACTAAACTGCAAAAATGACTTTGCTGCAACAAACTCTAATGACTAAAATAACGGAATACTGAATACTCTACATTCATTTTGAATGGTTAGAGATTACTTTGACGCGTTAGCGGGATACTCCTGAACTTTCCAAAAGAATTTCCAGCTGTCGCACCGGTTGAGTTACCTCAGAGCCAGCATTGCTGCTGTGCCTGTGACTGTCTCAGATGTCCTAGAGTACGAGTCCCGACGGAGACAGACTTTCAACTGTAGCTCTAAAGCCAGATCAAATTCACCCGCTCTCTGGAGGAGACGTCCAGCGGTCGGCTGCTCTGATCAGAAGGTTTCCATGGTTTCTCCGATAAACGCCAGGCGAATGCAGGATCAGTACCCTAACATATGGACCATGCACCGCACGCGATCTTTCTTTCCACGTCCTTGTCCTTTCATCTTCCCGTACCTTCACACATGCACTACACTACCACATATGTCGGGAGACTAGTCAGAAGCTTAGAGCATGAAGCAGCTGAGGGGGTGCCTCACCTTGGGAAATACCTATTGCTCTTTATTGTGTGTGGTTTATTTAAAAACAGCAGGATCAACAGATTAGGGATAGGGTATATATTTTATAAAACAATCCTAGAAGGTAGGTCATATTCATGTGACTGGTCATTTGAGTTGCAATTAGTTATCATTGGGGAGTTGGAGGAAGGTCCAACGGGATGTATTCCCAGTGGCAACATGGGGATATATCGGAGAGCGTCTTCGGGCCCAAGCGCCAGTCGGCCGCGCCGCGGGCGCGCGTGGGGACTTTCGCCGCTTTCTGCGGTCGCACGATGGACCGTGACGCGCAGTTTCTGATGCGCGGCCTCTCTCGCTTTATGGAGCGACCGCCCGCCTGCGACGCGCACGAAAGCGTCGCCTCTGCCGCCGCGACGCTATGGAATCCATTCCGATCTCAACCGTTAATGGCTCAACGGCCTACAGGTAGCTATGCGCTTTTCAATCTAAAGTCGTATAATACGACTTTAGAATGAAAAGCACATAGTTACCTGTAGGCTGTTATAGTTATTCCGAGGTCGGTGAAGGATTGTAACCTTTTGAAGAATGCCAATAGATGACTTCACATGTTCTACGCAATGTCTGTGACTTTATCACAGGTAATAATATAAGTGTCAGAACGCTTGGAGTTTCTCTAAGAATTTCGAGAGCCCAAGTGGAAGTTTCGATAATAAGTGTATTAATATATTCAAATGGAATCTATAGAAACAAAGATAATAAAACGTAAGTGTTACGGAAATTAAATATCAGAATGTGGACATCGGCAAGTTTAGTTTACGAAATGGACTTATCCAATTCTTGAAAGCTAAATATATCCAGGTCATTGTGATAACAGATGTAACTTGTGAACCTAGAGTTGGCACAGATTTTCTTGCACTAATTTTCAGTTCTCTTATGGGTGGGCTAGCCTTTCTGTTTTGTCCTGTCTGTTCTATCGGAGCATATAAGACCTTGCAGCGTGGTAATACTCTGCAGGCATTCGCAGTGAAGGAAACCTTTGCATGGTTGCCAAATATCGCTTAATTCGCAGTCCGGTACTATTACATGTTTGTCTATGGTATTCCTCGGCCCTATGACGATGCTTGTATCATTGTAATAGTTTAGAGATGAAGTTCCTATTTTACACACACGGAATTGATTCACGCCAAGAGATCGTAGAAGGATTGCTCTAAAGTTGTGTTCCCACCAGGAACTCAACTTATAACATTCATAGCAAGCGAGCTTCGAGCTCACAGACTAAGAGTGCACACGTTCTTCCGTCTCCCAGCCTCACGATGTCCAATCACTTGCCCAATATAACCGTAAGTTATAAATTCCACTTTAGCCTGTTTTAGGATCAAAACTCATCTGCAGTTTTACATCTGTATAATACATGTATTTGGCTCAGAAACTATTGAAACGAGTATGGGTATTAAAATTATGATGTTAAGAAATGCGGAATGAAATGGGTTAACATTCCGGGCTTTAGTCATATATCATTATTATGAAATGTAAGTCACGTAGGTACAGAATTGACATAAATGAAATAATTTATTTTCACTCTAATTGACCAGGCTCAATCTATTTGTCTATTCTATAAAAGTCTTATTCGATTTACGCTCCCTAACAACAAGAATAACTCCTCTAAAACTAAGCTCTTTTTTAAAACAAAACCTTTGATATTCAGCAATAGGCTTGTTCTATAAAGAAAGTGTACTAAGAATTTATTCTGTGGCCGACAAATAACTTATGATGACGTATGCATACAACATAAGTACAAAACAGAAGTTCTCCCTGAATTATAGTATATTTTCCTTGGTAATGTTTTCCGGTTAATGATTGTGATTTTCAACGTCTCATTTTCTTACGATCTTCTTCAGTCTCTTTGCTACCAGAAAATCATGATTTTTAACGGCTGCAGTCTCTTCGCCGTCGTAGATTGAAATCTCTTGCCATATCGGATTCTCAACACTTCCCTTTCAGTTGAATTAGTCGTGGCTCTAATTCTTAAAGTTCAATAAAGCATAACATGTTTCTGGTAGGTATATTTAAGTAAAATGAACGTAAAATTTCAATTTTTAAAAAATACAATATTAGTAGTGCAACAACAGCTGAAACTTTCTCGCAATATTTTAAACGGTTACTCAAAATCTCGCAAAAAGGAGTAACCTTTTCAAAAAAAAAAATTACAAGACATTATTAAAGATCTTATTTTGAAGATTTCATCAAGAAAAAAATCTCTATCTTCAACATTGGAGTTGCAGGAAGAGCCGAAAAAACGACAGAGAGTGGGCAGCAAAAATCAGACCTGCGCTATTTGTACGAGTGTCCTTTTCACTATTCAACAAACAAATAATTGAAAAACTTGGGGTCGTATTTCAGGAATTTTTTAAAATATCATTGAGACTTCATGTAAAGTGCTCCCGAAGTTCAAATATCCATTTCAAAATCTCATTGTATTGAGTTCGGCCAATTCGATAGGTGACAATCAATTTTAGAGAAAATCTTTAAAATGGTTTTAGTGATAGTATTCTTCACAGACAGACAGACAGACAACTATTTTGCCGTAAACCAATGTTTTCGATATTAAGAACCCACGAAACATGGATTCTAACTGGACATCGAATTACAAGTAGTAATTTACTACGAATAGGAGAAGGAATTATTCACTTTTTCGGTAACAGTGACTGATAATTCGATTTTTTAAATAAAAAATCGCCACTTATCGCTGCACTATTTCGCCGCTTTTCGCTCGCTTTCTCGTTACTGTGTACGTACATAGGAGGCCAGAAAGTAAAAGTACTTTGTTCAGTGGTCTTAAAACATTTAATGAAAATGTTACGAAAGCTCTTGATGCATTTATTTTATTGAACCTTCTCATAAAAGTCTCTAGAACAGTCGCCGCTTTCCAATTGGTGGTGTTCGGAGAGATCGAAGGTCGTTCGCAAATGTGCAAACAATCGCATTTGTTTTGACAGTGTCTTTTCGCATTCCTGGAACCGAATGTACTCTAGCGATAGCTCATAATTAAAAAAAAAATAAATTTATGTGAATGTGTTTTTACGAGTTGGGTTCTTGGGGAATAATTCCAATATACAAGCAATCACATTTACAGGATTTTGTGTGATGCATCAAAAAATTAAACTACTTTCTTCACAGTACTGTTTCAGTAGAAGGGATTTTTAGTAAGCGAAAATCAACAATGAAAGTAATTATCTGTCTTTTGAAAAAAAGCACTTAATTTTAGAACAAAACCTCAGTCATTTGAAAAGGTATTAGACTTAAATAATTACTCATAACTGGGTGAATTAAAATGAAGTATTCATATTGATTCGGGTGTATCATGTTTTCTTGAAGTGAAAATTCAAATAACCTTTTTTTATCTCCGCTGGTACTCGATTTGAACTTCGAAGACCAAAATGGTACGCAAGTTCTGAAAATAATCTTTAAGAATGTTCTAAAAATGATCAAATCAACTTTCGCACAAACATTTTCCAAATTAAATATTATTGTGCTAAGCTATGATTTTGGTATTTTCAATTTTTCCTTTTCCTCTATTTTTAAAAAAAAATTTGATATCCGAACCATTTGAATAAGTCATATTAGTGAAAAAGTACCGAAATTTTGTTTTCATGTCACATTCCGTTACGTTGGAGCTAAGCGTACGGAGAAAAACCGATGTAGCGGCGACTACTGGCGTTCGCTAATCCCTTGCGACACCACCCTGCGCCCGCTCGCTTTCGCGATGTTTCGGACGATTCGATAGGGATGTCATTTGTGGAATGTTTGGCGTTCCTTACGTTCAGTCCTGCAGAACCGAAAAATCAGGTTATAAGTTAATATTTTACCACTCTATTCATTTTCAAATGGGCGTTTTCTCATCTGTTGAGGGTAAGTATCATTTCGTAAGTAATAAGAGGAACATACTACTCGCATTTCGCAAGGCACTTTGAGAAATTCTCATCATTCCGCAAAAACAGGTTAAACAGTTTTAAAACATCAAAATTAACGTAATAAAATATATTCACCTCATTCAAACAAAAAGTTACTTTCACGTATAAAGATCCGGGGAACAAGATATTTCCTGCTATATTCAAGGACATTCACCCAAGAGGAATTACATCAAGATATTAAGTCAAAATATTCTTATTTAGTGTCACCAAACTGTTTAAAAACAATGGCCCAAGCTTCGTGATTCCGGAGAATTTAACGTCTCACTGAACTTAGAAAAAAATTTTCAAATTAAATAAATTTGTAAAATAAGCCGGAAAGAAGGAACAAAAGTTGGAGCCCTGTTCAATATCTCCGTTGCTTGGACTTCGTACTCTCACACATCTGCTGTGTTCCGAGTTAGCTTGCATTTTCCGTGCAGATCAACTCCGTTAATTGTTTGAATAAGGAGAATACTCCAAAATGCAAAAAGCACAAGGGTGCTCTTAGAGCAGACTTTCGTTCTCAGAACTTTTTTGAGTTGGCAACCTAGGGCGGCTTGAACAAATAGAACTAGTAACATTAATAATAACAAATTCCCACTCTTTCAAGCCAAAATTTTCCAGTTCTCTCTCCCTTAGAAAATATTCTCAACTTCACTTCGTCTTTCTTCTTTTAATAATAGATATATCTCAGCTCACGTATATAATGTAAATACACGTAGATTGATTGCAAGAAAACAATAATGGGGCAGTAGAATTTATAATCCAGCAGGTAGATCCCACCTACAAAATCCCACTTCAGATCACAAAATGTAAATAATAACAACATGCATGCCTTATCCATCCGTTCGACCGCCCCTCCGTCCAAACACACGCCCGCCCACCCAGACACACACACACACACACACACACACACAAATAATGCCCGACCGAACGACCGCCGTCGGTGCCTTTTCCCTCGGGCTCCCGCATCGAACCGCCCAACTCGCAGCTCCCAAGGATCGATAGATTCCGCGGGCGAAGTGTGCTTTATTGCTCTCGTGTCGCGCGTGTCTGCCTCAATAAGAATGTTTTGTGAATTATGCATGAAGCTTAGGTCGTTTTGCTGGGTATTTGATGGTATTTGAACAAGTTTTGTGACGTGTTCAAAAGTGGCTTGTTTCTTGTTCTGACACATCTTCTCTGCTGTTTTATTTCGTAGGGTTCTTCTCGGAAGAGGACAATTGAATTTTCTTACTGTAACGACAGACTTTAAAAGTCGGTCGTTCTCAGTCTTTGTCTTAAATTGTCCCGATTGTTGATAACTAGTTCATGACAGGTGAATTTTTTCTCGATAATATGCTGTGTGATTGATCGATATAAATAACAGAGCAACTAATGTATCTTTGACTTAAAATTGGTGAAAAAGAGGTGACATCATTCAATTTTTAAAGTCTCGTAGATTACCTTGCAAAAGAAATAATACTTAAAAAATACACACAGTAGTGCTCTCCTTGGGGTAGGAAGTCTGGCTCCACCTCATGTAACATGGCTGTAGATTATTCTGAATGATATGAAAATGGTGATCAGTGGATGATGATAATGTTTAAAAAGGGAATATTAGAAGCATATAGTGAGAGTGAGCAAGTCCACATTGGCCTTATCAAAATGGATCAAATCATTGGATAAATACCCCTTTTTGTATGCCTTTTGTTATGGTGTATAATGTTTTAAATAAACCATAGCAAATGTACAAAATGAATTCTTAATCTGCATAGAAAACTCCATCTTTATTTCTACTTTCATAAAGAAATACGCTTAGGATTATCATTATTTCATGGATACTTTTACTTCTTAATTTGGTTAGGATTCTAGTAATTGCCATAATACATCAGGAACTGTAAAAGAGGTTTCTCACACCTTACATGCAGTAATACTGGGAGTATAAAAGCTTAATTGGCAGGTTTTGGAGATACGGAAGTGTGGTTAAGCAAAACGACCATATGAAGCGTAAGTGTAATATGACGTGCCTGCCTTGCATAATCTCTTCACTCTCATTAGCAATGCAGTTTGTTATTCCGGATGTTCAACCTGCGAGGCGTGCAGCGCTCTCCTCGCCTCACTCCATGCCTTCCACTCATCCGTCGAACCATCTAATTTACAGCGCAGTGGGTGGCGGCAAAATGAAGGCGGCAGTTCGCCTGACACGTTCGTAGCATGCTAGCAATGCAACTCTCCGCACATTTTTTTCTATCATTTACTCTCTTGATTATTACAAGTATACTGTAACTTTTTAATGATCTATGTTTCTTGTTGTTTACTAACAACTTACTAAGCTAAAATCTGATACATGATTGAGGAATCCTAGACGCCTTTATTAGTGCCTATTAGTGAGAATTTCGGCTATATGTTTTTGTAAATTCATGGAGTGGTAACATTTTTTTAAATTCGGGATGGGTTAATTGGATTTCAGCCGAAGTTGAGTGCATTTTATGCACTCAAGTTGTAAGGAGAAATAGAAATTGGAGGAATTGTTTGCATTAAGCGAGATGCCGCTCGCTTTTAAAAGGAGGAGTCTTAATATGGTTTTGTAAAAGGATTTTTTCCATACCGGGATAGGTGGCTCAGGGCTGATGTCACTGCAGTGCATCTGACTGGGAGATCCTGGGGTTCGTGTCCCGACGGAGGCAGAATTTTCGACACAAGATTTTCAGCTAGATCCAATTCAGTCGGTGTCTGGAGGAGAATTCTAGCGGCCGGCTGCTCTCTGATCGGTAGTTTTCCGTAGTTTCTCCGATCAATACCTGGCGAATGCCGGAGCAGTACCCTACCAAACGGGCCACGGATCACGCGCGATCATTTATTCTCATTTCTTTTCCTATCCTCACCCTTTACACATGCCCACTTGAACTACTCTACAAAACATGCCAGGAAACCAGTCTGGAGCTTAGAGCTTGTCCCGGCTGGGCCGGTGCCCTGCTGGTGGTATATGCCTGTTTGGAGAAATCCCCACTAGCCGACGGGAAGTCTGCGCCAGATCTCACCATCCAGTGGGGCAAGATTACAGCCACCACTCAAACATGCACAAACAAGCAAAAACATGCACTATACTTATGGGATTAACTACATTTCCAGTTGACGCGTCGAAATCACTTCTAATCAATCAGTCATTATTTCTGTGTTATATGGTTGTCCGGTCGAGACAAAAATAAACAGTTGTAGCTTTCCCTTTAAAATCGTCTGTTTATGTAGCTGTATGTCGAAGAAAAGCTCAGGCAGTCGGAGTGAGCGAGTTACGGTGAAGAGAATACTCTATATTCGCCATATGTCTCTCCCCCACCACACACACGCGCACACACACACACACACACACACACACACAAAGCGTGGGAATTAAACGAGGCTCAGGCATGGGGGACACCGTTAGCTAGCCAGCGACCACGAAAATCGACCCACAATGTAAAATGCATTCATTTAGGGTAGCCCTACATTCTATTGTTTTTTTTGGGGCGGTCCGCGGCTCGACCCTCGGGCGGGACATCGCGGCCTCTCGCCGTGACGTAACGCCAGCGCCGTCTCCGCCGCCGCGCCGCCGCGCCGTCGCCATTGGATAATCGCGCCTATAAATCTGAGTGGGCAGAGGCAGTGGCCCGCTTCCTGCTGCGCTCCTGTCCGGACGGCGCAGCGCAGGGCAGGGCAGGGCGGGCGGGGCCGGGGTGAAAGTGATTTCGCGCCCTCCTGCCCCGGAGCGGTCGCCCTCAGGGGCTCCGGCCACACACTCCACCGTCCTTCAACAGCTCGCATTCATGCGAACTCTCCTACGTTAGAGACCGCCTGATATAACTCATAGCTGGCAGTGCTGCTGTCTCTGCTGCGATTCTATCCGGGATGTTTTTGACTTCGAGTTCCGACGCCGCGCATGGTTTTGACCATGATAGCTAGGTCGAATTCTGCCGCTGGAGAAGAAATCGAACCCGAACATGCTCTGAACAATAGTTTCCCGTGGTTTCCCCGATTATTACCAGGTAAATGCCGGAGCAGTGCCTACCAAACAAAGTGCACGCAGTGCTCGTAGTCACGGACTGCACGCAGTCACAAACTGCACTCATTGTTGCCTTCCTCTTCCTCGTATCGTTTTCCCTTATTTACACAAATACCTCATATGCACTACACATCTGAGAAGTCCTGTCGAGAGAATAGAACTCATTCCTGACGGGGCGGTGGTCTGCAGAGTGGGACATCTGAAGGGGACATCTCCCTTTCAAAATTCAAAATTTATTGCTTATTTATCCTTGAAAATAGATTTTATTACATGGGAGTTTTTTGTTTTCTTTTCTCCCTTTTAAAATTCAAAATTTATTGCTTATTTATTTTTGAAAATAGATTTTACTACATGGGAGTTTTTTTTATCCCTTTCAAAATTCAAAATTTAAGTAGTATATGACTTAGTGTAGGGATCACAGAATTTTGAAAATGTACACACAATTCACTTTTCCCCATAGCACGTCATACGCAGTTTTTAACTGTTTTTTGACGTAAAATAAATAAATAAATAAAAGGAGGAAATCCCCTGCAAGCTGACGTGTAGATCGGCGCCGCATCACGCTATGCACTGGGAAAGAAACACTGTCACCTCCTGCGGTAAAACATTCATTACACTAACGGGACCAATGGTCAAGCAAGTGACTTGCCCGCAAATAACAAGTCAATCAAGGAACCAAAAGTTGTAGGGTTGATTTTCCTTCTGCAACAGAAGCACGATGATAGTTTCATAACTCGTAACAAAAGTGTAGATCTGACAGACGACAAACAGAACTTATGTTTAGTATGTGCTTTGCTCCTTTGTGTCACACTCTGTCACTACTAGTAATGGATGCCGTTTGTGTCGTTTGTTCCTTCTACGACTCTTCGATCCATGACGCGTGCTCCTGAAGACTTGCAGCTTCACAGAGCACGAAATATTTGTGTGCTCCTTTCAGAACTCAAGCGATGTTTCTAACAACATTCTTTTTAGCCCTCTACATATTTATTACATACATATTTTATCTTAAACTGAAGAGTTCATTATGGTAAGAAAATGCATTAATATGGTGGGTTATCTTAACAGCAGTCCGATAAGAGATGGTTCATATTAACAAATAGAAACTGCAATTTCCTGTGACTACCGAAGTGCATCGGTAGCTCTGAGAAATTAACCTCCGGAAATTTTCTAGCATACTTTCATGTGCTCCTATTGCCGATAATGTTTTCATTAATACTTATCTATTGCACAATTATTGCCCATACTATAAAGGAGATTGCATAAATAAATTTTCAATTGGTTTTAAAAAAGTAAACTGCTCTTTATAAATGAGAAATTAGTAAGTAAAATAATTATATTCCGTAAAGTGATCGAGAGACAATGGGGTCTGACAAAGGTTTCCCCACAAGTCTACTTAATTATCATTTCTCTTATGTTTCTTCAGTTTATCATCAAATATAACACTCATCTTTTCGTATTATGTTCATAACATAACACTTTCAGCTCCATTCAGTTAATCATTAATGAGTGGTTAAGCATTTGTGCATGTATGATAGCCTTTGATTCTAAATTTTGTGTTCTATACCTTTTGTTTTCCTGTAGTAATTATGCACCGTTCTTAGATATTTATTTAATGAAATATGCTAGGAAAAGGAGAAAATTCAGCTATTTTTTTTATAGAATTTCGCGTGAAATGCCTGGCGTATTTTTCAAAAATCAATCAGAAGAATTAAAAAGAAACCAGACATTCACTTTCGAGTAAACTATTCCACGAATATTTCCTATAAAACGGTAATCCATAAATGAATTTTGTATTTGTTGTTGATCATGTTACCATATTTGCACGAACAATAGCATTCTGCTAACATTTGCAGGGAAAGTGACCATGAATCAGTTTCTTCATTCTACATTGTATTGTTTTGTTGCAACAACTAATTGTAGCATTCATCTTTTTATTGGCCGGTCGGTCTCTTGATATTCTGTTTACGCAAGGCAGCTGAAGCACAAGACAAACCCGGCTGTTGTTTTAAAAAGGATACGAGGAACTAAACAGTCCATGTTCTTCGAGATGGCTTTCACGTCGTATTCAAGTCAACTAGTTGACCCAAGCGCTTAACTGATGACTCACGAGAAAAGACAGAAAGCAGTCATAAAATTTATGACTACGGCAAGATATTGGAGATTCGCCCGCCGTGCTGTTTCGTTTTTATGTGCCAAGAAATTAACAACGCGCAAAAAAATCTAAATCAATCACGATTAAAAAAATATTTATTGGTCAAGTAAGGATTAATATTTTTTTTAAAAATACGAACTGCTGCAACAATTGTGTTTGGAATGTATGCCTAATCTAAATAGCATATTAAGAACACCCTTATTTAAGAAGAGATAACGGGTCAATAATGACGATTGTTGTTTTTTTCGAAATAAATATATGCATAACAGGTTAGCGTTCCGGCTTACTCTGACAATTATATATTGAAATTCAATATATATGCATTGATGGGTGGGGCGGGCGAAGTCACCGAAGGAACCAAGCCATCGAACAAAGGTGTCTGCTCTGTGTGAATGTTGAAGGGGCTGGGCGGGCAACTTCCTGTTCCTATGTTGGTCGGCGGCCCCGACGCAAGGTGCGGGGCGGCGGGGCGGCGGGGCGTTGCGCGGGGGCGGGGAGGGGCGGGGAGGACGGGAGGGAGCGGTGCGGGGTGTGGTGGGGTAGGGCGTGGCGGGGCGGCGCTCCGCGGCGCGGGCGACGTGGAGCGATGCGGGGCGGCGCGGGCGGAGCGGGCGGCGCGGGGCGGCGACTTCCACTTTCGTTGGGCGGGTGCCACGCGGCGCGGGGCGTGGACCCACCTGCTTTCTCTGTCCCTCGGCCCACGTCAAGCGACGGAGACCTCAGCCACGCCACCCGCCCGACCCCTCGGCCCCATTCCGGTGATGTCACCGGCCCTTTGATCTTTCCTTGGTGATGTGCATCGGCAACCTTCTCTCGGAACCCGGCTAACATGGCTCAGAGCAACAACTGTTGTCACACCATTGTTTCTGTCCGGCAGGTCCTACGATTCGAGACTCGTCCGTAGCGAATGTTCTCTAGTCACTTGCAGTCACTCTCTAAAGAAGAATGCTAGCGACTACCTGCTCTTATTGGTAGTTTTCCTTCGTTTCTCCGTTCAATACTAGGCGAGTGCCGAAGCAGTACTTTAACAAAAGGGCAATGAGGCGTGCGTTCCATCATTCCTCTTCCTTGTTATCTCCTCTACCCTTACACATACACACTGAATTTTTGAAGCACTATACTGGCACTAATGACAGGAGATCAGTGGGAGGCTTAGATGTGCCTCGGCTGGAACGGCTGGAACGGCGAGATACTCGGAGAGGATATCGCGAAAGCCGACGTGTAGGTCGGATCCGGATATCATGTTCTAACGGGGGTGTAACACAGCCACCTCTCTGGATAGCACACGAACTGCAATTATGGGCATCGCCCCAAAGCGCAATATATCCAATTATCATTCAATTAAATCTTGTTTTTCATGTTCCAAATCTGATACTTGTTTTCTGAGCTATTATGTAAACATGAATAATTAGTTGGAGTTTGATGGTATTAGCGTACGTAATAGTTTACCTTTTTGTCCATACCTCTCTCACCTGTTGAAAACATTATCTAATTTTTGAACGAACATCATTGAAAAATACAATATAATACCTCAGAATTACTAGCAAAAGTTTCAAGCATTGCAAAATGGCTGATGGTTGCTGCTGCATGCATTATGCTGCTGAGTGAAGTGGCAAGCAGGATAATTTTCGATCATTATTTACCGACGCCTAACTATTTACGATCATGAGTGTAGAATTTCTTTTTCAACGACTCGGAATAACATGCAGGTCTACCCTGTCGCTGTGGTGAAGTTGTTTGAATACGTACATTGAGAAAATAGTATCTAAAATACACAACGTTAGCACACTTGCAATTAGCATGTTTCTATAAAAATAGTTACTCAATCGAAGAAAGATTCTTGATTAAGTGAACTTTGTGTGCAGTTATATAATGATCGTTCACGTAGCTAGAGCAAACTGAATACAAGTTTGGAACGTTTTTCTGTAATTGCATGAAGCGCCTTAGAACAAGTATTCTTCGTACAAGTATTTTCATTGTATAAATACGTTTTCTGTATCAGCGAGCCAACGGTAGGCTTCAAAGGTATTTAAATAAAAGTTTTCTTAAGTGATATTTGAGCTGTTCAAAGACTCGACTGCTCCGGCCAGGAATGGAATGTGCTAGAGCAACTGGAAGTATACCTGGAAATCCCGGTTCGATTCCCGACCGGAGCAGTCAGTTCCTTGAACTTTTTAAACGTCATTTAATAATCGGGATCATGTGTATTACATTAGTTATTATTACTATTTGCACCCATGCCCGGCAAATCATTTCACTAGACGTTCATGAAGATCACACAACTTCAATGGAGTAAGAGAGACCTTGACATTTATCGATGGCAAAGAATAAGAAGAAGATTAATAAATCATGGAATCAATAATGGGAAATTGGAATTTGACTGGTGGATATATGATCTGGCCAGTCTTCCAGACTTTAGTGCGCCTTGCAATCGTTCACTTGCGTCTTCTGAGCACACAAATGGTGCGAACTTGCAGGTCCGTCCACCTGTTAGGTCGCTCTTTGGCCCGCACTCCCGCTAACCGAGCCCCTGCCACTGTCCTCGCCGCCTCCACAGCTCCAGTTGCGCTGCTTTCCAGCGCCCGCTGCTCAGGGCGCGCGCCGCCCTTGCGTAAGCGCTGGCCAATCAAGCACGCACCATTAGTATGCGTGTTCCGGGTTCGAAAGCGCCGCCTCACGCGGCCGCACGCGCACTCGCCCTCGCCAGCTGCGCGGCGCCGGCGAAGATGGATGGCTGCATGCACCGCTCGCATCTTATTTCTGTTTCTTTCTTTCGTTCTTTCTTTCTTTTTATTCTTTCTTTCTTTCCCTCTTTCTTTCTTTTTTTCTTTCTTTCCCTCTTTCTTTCCCTCTTTCTTTCCCTCTTTCTTTCCCTCTTTCTTTCCCTCTTTCTTTCTTTTTCTTTCATTCTTTTTCTTTCTTGTTATTTCTTTTTCTTCTTTCTTTCTATCTTTCTTTTTATTTCTCTTACTTCCTTTTTGACAAACAGCTGAAGTGATGACTAAATTATGTGTGGAATGGACTGCCTCCAATAGCTCATTGATGTCAGGGAGGATCTCGACTTACGAGACCCGACGGTGAGGGATTCTTGGCATGAGCTGCCAGTGGCCGACTCCTCTGATGGGTAGTTCTCCGTGGTTTCTTCTATGAATACCAGGCTGCAATATTGCTGTATCCTAACAAACGAGCCACAGAAGGCCGGAGAATTGTTATCTCGTTCTTATCCCCTCCTCTCCCCCGACAAATATGCTCACATATACACACGCGCTGTTACATACACTGTACTAACACACACGCAAGAGGATCGAAGCTTCTCACTTGTCCTCAATGGGGGCGGTTATCTGCTTTAGGAGGTACATTGAGGGGGGAAAATCCTCAAGCCGACCTATCGGTCTCACGTCCCAGCGGGAGAGGAACACTGTGACCTCCAAAAATATAACATACACTACACTTACGGTACTGATGACCGAAGTTGGCGCGTCCGGACTCAATACTTACTAACGAGTGGAATTCGCAATATAATCGGTGGTCATTTAAAAAGTTGTACATGTTAAAGCAGTTGGATTAAGTTGGCGTAGTGAAACAATTTCCAAATTGATGCGGTCAATTTGACTCGCTTCGTTCGAACATTTCCTGAACGACGGGAGGCTCCGGACTTCCGCCTCGCGGTTAACACAAAACATCCTTCAGCCCAGCCCTTGCAACATGTCCAACACGTTTTACTTTGAAATACAGATGAGGCTTATCTTCACTAACTGCTCTTGCGCAACAGATACTGTACTTCTATTTAATTACTTACGCGCTTTCCACACGTGTCCCATTCATCCATTTTCGTTTTAGCTGTTTGTCAAAACAGACTCGTGCACCACACGCCTCCGTACGATTCTCCGCTGCAGCGGTGCGAATCGCAATTGCTTTATTTTAAAGAACGCCTAAAAGTCAAGATAGCAGGATAAGACCCTTTACTGGCTTGCCAGTCGAACAATGGCTGTGTTCGAATTTGGCGCCTGTCTGTTTGAACTGGTCTTCCCCGTTCGCGCAGGCGATTGGAACGACGTCCTCGCACGAGGAGCTGGAGGCTGTGCGTTTGAGTCATCTGTAAAACTCATTTTACACGATCATTTTTTCACCTTTTTTCTGTACACAAAATGGATGGAAAAGGGACGATCGTTTTCTACGCGCTGCTTCGGTATCGAAACTGCATGAACGAATTGGAGCGTTTTACGTTGTACATACACGCATTACATAGCATTTCCTATAACTGATCGTGATCTGCACATAATCGTAAATAATTCCTCTGGACGCCGCGAAAAACGCTGACGATCAGACAGTACAACGAAGCATCAATGATGACTAACTTAAGTTATTTAGGGAATGAGCAAGGAACGGGACGATATTATAACACAATACATATTTCATTTCTCACTACCTAAGCACTTCACATTCGAATTCAACGCATTAAAACGCCCTCGAAACTGTACAAAAGGAACAAATCGCACCTGACGCATAGGAAACCAGAGAAAGTTATGAAAAGTGACGGCAGGAGCGCGGTAGTCAAACTGCGATTCTGCCGTCGATGAAATCTGCACCGAAAAATTAAGCATACTTAATTTTTCTGTACAAATTAAATACCGTCTGGTCTGTCACTTTTCAGTACTAATTAAAAATAATGAAAAAATGACCGTGTAAAACGGGCTCAAGATATGATTGATTCCCCCCTCTGTTTGTGGCGTGGATGGCTACTCATACCATCAAATATCATTTCAGAATTCTCACCATATTATTCATCTGTCACCATCGTTCATCCCTAATTATCAACCATAACATCACGCATCGAATGGAAGACGGTGGCGATTCACCATTCTAATCAGCTGCTTAAGAAAGAGGAGAGCATTACGACTCACGCCTTCTACCTCGACATCGCTTGGGAACAGTGTTTCCCACCATCATCACCATCGTAATGCTTGAAGTACACCGCGTGCGTTAGCGCATCTGAATGGGAGTCAGCGATTGAAAAAGCATTTAGGTTGCCAAGTTCCTTGTTCGAGTCTCGGGGTTGATAGATTGATTTGCGACAATCGCGATTTCTGCGTCAACTATTAAGGTCATTAACACGTTCAATGTCCTGTAATCCATATGTGTATCACAAGACATAACACTCGATGGTTTTATTACGTCTGTGAACAACAGAACCACTGTGGGTTACAGACGTTTATGATTTCTACTGCAAACATTTCCGTTGAACTCCCCGTAACTGCGCAGATTTTGGCGTGAACTTGCTAGAACGGTCATAGAATTTAGAAATGCACCGAGACGTGGGGAAAATTTTTTTTTGAGAGTATTACAGTAGACCGCCCAAGATGGCGGTGATTTTTCCCCTGCTGGATGGCGAGGTCTACTGGATGGCGCCGAGCTTCACGTCTCGGCTTGTCGGGTTTTCTCCAACCGCACACCTCTCACCAACGGAACACCACCCCAGCTTTGGCAAGCTCTAAGCTCCCGACTGGTCATTCGGCATGTGTGGTAGTTTAGTGCAAGTAAGTGTAGGCGTGTAAGGAAAAGTAGTGAGGATAGGGCAAGGAAGAGGAAGGTAAGATCGCGCGCGGTTCGTGGTTCGTAAACTGCTCCGACATTCTTCAGAAGTTAATCGGAGAAACCATGGAAAACTACTAATCAGAGCAGCCAACCGCTAGAATTTTCCTTCAGACAGCGACTGAATTCGACCTAGCTATGTAGCTAGCATCGGAAATCTTGCTTGCAGCTGGATTCGAAACCCAGAATGTAAGAGACACTGCAGTGACATCAGTTGATGTCTTGAGTCGTCTAAGCTGGCCGAGTCTCGAGAGAAACGTCCTTTCGACCCCCCAGCTAAGTATTCTCGATCCAAGTGCCTGGCTGAGAATTCTGGGACAGGCAATAATTCGCGCAATTTCAGACGTATATCAAGTCAGTAACCCACACAACAGGTCAAGGAACGCAAGCGGTTTTCCTTCCTCGCACTGTCCCACTCCCACCCCGCAATGCGCGAATTCCCTCTTTCTCGTGGCTCCTGAAATAGAAAGATTGCGGTGTACTGATGAGACCCCATAGTGGGACTTTGCGACTGGACGGCAATGGATCGCATCAAAATTATTTTTTGAATCCGTCTGCCCAAAACAAAAACAGACATTCGAAATATTAATTATTAATAAAATTTTTCAAATACGTTCGTGCATGCAAAATTGTGCAATATGAAGGCGGAAAGATCTCTCTTAGAATCCCTGAAAACCATTCTGGTAAAAAAGATGAACCATTTACATTATAATAAGAAGTGTATTGAGTATTATGAATACAATCGTAGGTCGTAACAAAGCAATAAAGATTAGAATAAAAACAGAGCCAATCGATAACCTTGTAAGTTCTCATAAATCTTTGTATTGGAAACACCTTCGGAATGAAAAAAATATATTTAACGGGCAAATAATCCATACATGAGCGAAAGTGTTCTAGGCCCATTAATATTGATTGTACCATGAACTAGGAAGAAAGGAGAATAGCATGCGGATCTCAAAGATTCAAGAGAGACTGTGTGAGCATGCACGTTAAGGAACTGTTGAACTGTCAATCTTAATTGGACCTACGAGTACGTCTCACTTTACAACAATACTGAATACGTGTAGGCAGGTTCTCAAAAATTTATTTTCATTAGATTACTTTATATTTATTTTTCAATTTCTCTGATTGCACGGTGTTTTTCAAATTATCTTTTCACTCGAATCTGGAAATGCATTTGGTATTGTAATGAGAGATCTAGGCCTACCGTAAGGGAGGTTAACTGGTTCACTTTTTTAAATTTGCTTTAAAACGTTATTTACTTGACCTATACACATGAAATTTGGCATGATATTTCAGTGAGGCTCTCTCCTTATATCGTGGGAACAAACATAATAATTGTGTCTACAGGTGTTGTCAAATATGAAATGATTTATTCATTTGCAATATGACCCGTTAACCTAACCGGTAAGGTTAAGTGGACAGAAATAAATTGTGAAAATAACATTGATTTTTTAATAAAAAAATCTTCTACACATTTTCATAACCTTTTGCTGCACATAAATGTAGAAAATGCTTAGCGAAGATTGTACTCTTCGAAATTGTCCGTAAAATAAATCATGTCTTTAAATATTTCCCTGAAGTCCTTCAGCAGACATGGAAACTTTGTAACAATATCTACTGTTGAAACAAAAGCATTTTGGTTAGTCCGGAATAGATAGCTCAGGGTATCAATTGAAGTCACTTAATTGCAAATCTGCAAATACTACTTTCGAAATAAAATAAAGGGCGTAATTGGACCTGTCCCCGGCAGTAACGTCCTCGCGGTCCAGTTCACCTCATAACACATAGTTTCTTTATATGCCCGAAAACATGCACAACTTATATATTTAAACATACGTGACTAAACAAGTATATCTTTAAATATTAAAGGAGGGTTAATGCCATTGATGCAAACAAAATTTAACACTTTTTAAATATGTTTCTACATAAGAATTCTAAACATTATTTTCATATAATAAAACTACAAATAAAAAGAAAAACATTTTAAAAAGAAAAACATTTTAAAAAGAAAAACATAAAATTACAAAAAAAAAAAGATACAGAAAGGTTACCAAAAGAATGACAACGACATTTCAAGCCTATTCGAGTCGTCTTCGGGGTCATTAGAACAGATAAATACAGTCGCTTGATGGCAGGGGGATTTCTCGTAGGTGATTAACAGAAATGAAATAAGTAACTAATTTGGTCAGTATAAAAAGTAAAATTCCATTTAAATACCAGCGCAGGAAGGTTTTGCAACAGTTATAATATATTCTGCAGACAAAACTTGTTCTAAGACAATAATTTAAAGAAAGAAACGAGTTTACGAGTCATTAACACATCAAAAGCGTTGCAACATCACAAAATGGCCATTGTCTTGTGAAATTGAAGTCTATGTAGTGTCTTTCATTAGCAAAATCATTGCTGAGAGAAACCACATATGGTCGGCCAAATGTAGTCGGCCAAAAAGTAGCACACCCACTTCTCAAGAACAAGTAAAACCCTAATGTCTAACACTACAATAAATTAAATATGTTCACTAAAACAATTCTCAAGATTACTGCGATATCATGGTATAGAATATACAAAGTACTACAGTTCTTGAGAGTGTCGCACTGTTTAGGAGAATTCATTTGGTACGAACAGAACGAAAAAAAATTTTTGCATTTTTAGTAAAAATCGAAAACGTATCATTATTTTTGGATTTTTCCCAAGCTCCATAGTCATCTTCCCCATAGACGAAGGCTCCATAGTTTTCTTTGAATTCCTGCACGCATTGGAAATTAGCAAATGTCACCTCGGAGATGAAGGGTTTTATCTTACAATATTTAAATTTCGGTTTATTTCCATTTACTGAATTTAGAAACTCTAAATGTTGATCTTTCTTAGTAGATTTTAACAAAAAGTCTTAGTCAAATCGAGAAGAGGACTTCGTAGAATTCAAGTGGTTTTAGAGGTGCACGAACTTCATATTGCTGTATCTCAAAACATTCTCATTGTGGATTTGGCCCATTCAATTCCAGGGCGACGCAATATAGATGGCATGAAGGAATTTTAGTACCTATTGGAGAACATTAGAAACCTCATATCGTTTTCACCAGGATTGGAATGAAATTACTGATATTACTCCACCTCTACCTACGAAAGAGTAGACAATCTTTTGCAGCTTGCAATACACATCCTGCGTATAATTTATCCGACATGATATTGATTTCTAATATATATGTTAGGTCGAATAGTTTATAAATATACTACTCTCTCTAGTTAGCTTCTGATTTTGACTGTCTTGCATTCCACACTATTTTTGGACCGTAGTAAGGTAGAACGTAATTTTATTTTTTTAATACATAATTTGTTAATGAGATGCAACACCCAGTCCAGCACGGCGGAGGCGTGGGGCGGAAGTGAGAGACAAGTACGTGGGGGCAGGTATCAGGCAGTGGATCAGAACTTGACAACCGCAATGTGCTCTGAATCCAGGAGGCGAAACTTTCTCCGACCTCCACCTCCACTACCATTCCATTTCTACCGATATCACCAAATCTCTACCCATTCCAGCTTGTCCGACCGTTCTCGCCTCTCATTATCCATGGCTTCCACTGACCTCCAACAATACAGTTTAGTGAAGGTGCTCAACATAACATCTAAACACTTTGGTTTTACTTCGAAACTATGTTATTAGTGATTAGTTATGTAATTAATTTGGCTATATATTTGATTGATTGATTTATTTATTCATGTTTCCGGGCGCGTCAACTGCTCTGGTCATTAGTCCCGTTAGTGTAGTGCATGTTTTTTTCTCGGGAGATGGCGATGATCTTCCCCCGCTGGATGGCGAGATCCGGCGCCGACCTACCGTCGGCTAGTGGGGTTTCCCCCTAACCAGGACTCTCCCACCAGCGGGGCACCGCCCCAGTCGGGACAAGCTCTAAGCTCCCGACCGGTCTCCCGGGATATGTGGTAGTATAGTGCATGTTAGTTTAAGTGTGTGTGTGTGTGTAAAGGGAGAGGATAGGACAAGGAATGGGAAGGACAGATCGCGCGCGGTCCGTGGCCCGTTTGATAGGGTACTGCTCCGGCATTCGCCTGGTGTTGATCGGAGAAACCACGGAAAACTACCGATCAGAGCAGCCGGCCTCTAGAATGCTCCTCCAGACAGCGTCTGAATTCGACCTAGCTGAAAAGCTAGTGTCGAAAATCCTGCCGCCATCAGGACTTGAACCCAGGACCTCCCGGTCAGACTATATATTTGAGATTTGATTTAAATTCTATGAAATTTCTTACAAAAAATGTTTTGAAATTGCTAAAATTGCAAACCCTCGTCATTTTATTATTTTTCTACTTTACATCGGTGTTCGTATTTTCCGCGTTTTTCGATATTTTGATTAGTCCGTATCCAGTGTCTACGCTACACAAAATGTTTCCCCTTCTAGCATTCCATACGCCTTTGTACAGCATCATTAACACCAATTATGGCTGGGTTACAAAGAGCACGAAACGCAATCATGACTGTCATAATTGTGCCACTTACACTTCTTAATCATTATTGTGTTACTCTCGACGTGCCTCTCCCCTTTGAAGCTTGACAGGGCGGCAGGCGCCGTTGGCTCTGCCAGACGAGGATTCCGTGAGCTCAGCTTGTCACGAGGGATATGTCACTCCATTGGTCTATCTCCCTCCTCCCCAACTCCCCAATTGTCTGCGTATCTGTTTTATTCTCGTTTTAGGCAATGGTCGCAAAAGCTTTGAAGTCTTCGTAGGTCCCGTCCGGTGCCGTCAATTCCCTCTCATCTCATCATTACTGCTCCTTCTGTTGACTTCCGTCGGTCTAGTCGTCTCCGCGTATCTCTCCTACCTTACCGGTGAAGTTCGGCACCGATCTCCTCAGATCTTACCATCTGTACCGATAGCCCTGTTGCCAACGTCAGTCTCGACTATCCCGTCGGGCTCGGTGGCGCCGGGTTCGTTTTCACAGACGACGGTGCCACCCGCCATGTTGCCCTCGTAGCTTGTCATTTCACCGAATTTCTTATTCCACGTCGTTCTTTTCTTTCACTTGCCGCGTTCTCGCGGAAACCGCGGTTATGGTGACCGTTCCCAATATCTTTACTATTGCTACAGAGTTCAGAATAACCACTACCGGCCCCACTGCAATTATCAGCACCCCAAAGCTGAGGGGCAACATGTGTCTACGTAGAGCCAGCGCCTGGATGCCCCCGGCGCCGTCTGGTTGTTGCTGCCCCCAACTTATCAGTCACGCTCAAGGATCTAGGCTACGTAACATATAATTTACGACTTTAAATGGTATGTTACTTTTGTTTTGTTACACTAGGCAGGAAAAGTTTGAATTGGTATGTAGAAATGATTTCTTTGAAGTTATATCAGCTTGTTTGGATTAATAATTTCCGAGTAGGATGTAGCACAGTTTAAAGATCAGGTCAATTTATCACAACAAATTTTGAGAGAAGATTGCTTTCGGCACGTAGCCAAGAAAGTTCTATAGTTATGACTTCAGATTATTACATGGCCGGATTAAATGTACATTAATGGATTAGTGATGCTGTGCTGGCATTAAATCCAATTCGTGAATATTCAGGGTAAAAAAGGAAAATAATGAACTTGTCTCTCTAAATTGCCTGTGAATTACTAATTCATTGGCGCTATCAAATAAACTTCTTTTCATATTATTTTCAACATTCTGAAGAGTTAAGTAGATTAATATTATTTACGGGAAGAATTAACGATAAGAAGTATTAACGTTTCTGTTTTCATTAGACTAATTAATGATCTAAAATATCCGACAATCAATTAAAATATTTGCCTTCTTTACAATAGTTAACACTTTGCGGGACTAGCACAGAAAAAAGTATTGACTTGAAAACGTGAAAGAGGACAACGAAAAGTGTAAAGCTAAAACAACAACGAAAAGTGTAAACTATAAAGTTTATACTTATGCAGATACATACAGATGAGGAAACTTCACAAACATTTATATTCTGTTACCATATCTATTTCATCGTGTTCGATGTTTTTACATAGCTCATTAATTTGCAAATCTTTTCTCGTTATGAAAACCAGGGCTCACCTGCTTCCGATCACGAAATCCGTACCTAACGCAACTGATTTCTGCAAGCTCCACCTTGCGAGTATTTAACCAGAGCTTTGCAACTCTCCATCAAAGCTGGAGACCAAACTCGAGGGGGCTACTATAGGAGACGCTATTGTCGCCGGGTACAGGTGCAGGTTAGGCTCGCCAACTTCCGCACATAAAAATTGCGTAATTCGTGAGAAATACGAAAAGCGTCTTTTAAATATTCAATTATTTATAATATATGCATATTACTGCTGAAGAAAGCTCAAACATCTTCGCTATCTTTTGTAGCATTACGCATCTGCTTGCGTCTCGCAAACGCACGCAGCAGCGACGCCGCTTTTGAGCATCGTTGGCAGCAGTTCGTATTTTAGTTCCTGTAAGAAGGTGATCGAGGACAGCGCGCCACTGTAATGGTCTCCACCACTTTATACGGGAGATGAAAGGCCCTGTATTTAACTGCGCTTCTCGGTGGCGCAAGGATTGAAGAGCTTGAAGCGTACGTGCATGTTCGAAGCGCTTCGATCCCTGATGAATAGACCTCCATTTTCCCGCCATTAGGCGCGGTGCTGGCGGTGCGTTGCGCAACGCGCGTTTGGCGGCGCCCCGCGCGCGCTTTGTGCTCGCGCGAAGCGACTGTCACGCGCGACAGCGGCCGACGCACGCGCGTCCACGCCCCGGCGCATTAGCCGGAGTCGCGGGTTCACGGCGCCTTGCGACTCTTTAGGGCACTCGCTTGAAGGCGGCCTCAGACTTTCTCGTTGACGAGCCTTTAATATTGTAAGGATGTGGACAGGCTGGGTTGGCTCAGTGCGATAATTGTTGTCACTGCCAGGCCGGTGCTAAGCAAGGGCAAACCAGGGCCCGCGAGTCAAGCGGACAGATGAGGGACTAATGGGAAAAAATTGAAAAATTGAAAAAGAAATTAGAACTCGAGATAATCACTATCGTAATTTTATAAGTCGCGGTCCAGTAGTCTGATACTAAATAATATTTTCAATATTTGTTTCTTAAATATTTAATTATACTCATTACTTATAAGGTAGAACTCAATCAAATGAATTAAATGACGCTAACATGAATGTAGGCTCTACTGAAATTCATATTTATTATTTCATGTATTTAACAACAGATAATTACATTAAACAACAATTAAACACAAGATTATTTTTACTGTTTTAAGTTCAAAGTGGAAATTATATTATTTGGTCATTAAATACTTTTATTTAAGACTATTATTTAAAATGTAATTCCAAAAATTGTTTCTAGTTTAAACATAATTTTTGTTTGCCTGAAAGAATAAAATAACTCGTATAGTTTCTTGAAACAACATCATTTTTAATTATTTTCGGAGGGGGAGGGGCTATATTTCATCATTCAAAATTGTCTAGCTCCAACAGCAGCAATTGCTGTGTCTCTGAGCCTAAGACGCGAGAAGCGACAAAGGTGTATTTTCACTACTAGCTAAATAAGATGAATCCAGTGGCTGGAGAATTCTAGCGGCGGAGCAGTACCTTAACAAACGGGCACGTATCTTCCTTTCCTCAGTCTTGTCTCATTACACTCACTCACAGATCATGCAATACACGTGGTGGGAGGCTAGTAGGAAGATAAGAACTTGACCTGGATTGGACGCTGTCTCACTGCCGGAGATACCTGGAGAGGGAGGTCCCTCTGGGGAAAAATTCTCTCTCTCTCTCTCTCTCTCTCTCTCTCTCTCTCTCTATATATATATATATATATATATATATATATATATATATATATAACATGCACTACACCAACGGGTCTAACGAGCACAAGTGTTCGCAACAAAGATATTCAATCATGAGCAAGTGGATTAAGTTCGGCTATTGTGATAATGTAAAAATGCGAATGATGCATTGATTCATAATTTTAAGTTTAGCTAATTATGTCCAGTTCTTCGTAAATATAATTCACACTTCCAAGTCCTGCTAAGGCAGAATAATGCCTACATGTTTTCAGCACATTTGAAGTTCATTTGATAAGGCATACAGAAAAAAGTCGTCAGACGCAAATACTTGACACACGTTTCTCTAAGTATTTTTACGCGCTGAATCCGAACCAGGTGCAAGAATTGCTCCATTTTTTTATTTGCGAAAAACTGCCGTGAAATTGTATTTTTTGTTTTCGGGGATTGTCAGACCCAAAGGCTTAAAACATGTTTCTTCATGAACGCTGTAAATATTTTTGTCACCACCAATCAAGTTCATTCCTTTACATTGTTTTTTCACTATCTTCCTTTGCTTATACCTTTTTTACCTTTCATTCGCGCGGTTCTTGTCATCTGAGAGTTTCTACAAGTTGCATCTTTTCGAACATCACAAGGAATCACCAACAAAAATTCTTCAATTCCGTGAATATCACTATCATATGAACAAACGTTGAGTAATAAAATTACACAAAAATACTTCATGTAATCGTGAATATTGCACCTCTTAGAAATACTGTAAAGTTGAGAGAATTATTTTTTCAGAAGGAAATCTTTCAGGAATTTTCTCAGCTATCAAAAACTATTTATGTTAAAAAGATAATTCTGCTGCTTAAATACTGTTGAATTATACAAAATTTATGATATTAGACTATTGTTAATTAATGTTTATGATATTAGACTATTGTATAATGAAAGATGGTATCTTAAGCACAGTGGCTAACGTCGTCAGGTTAATCCGACTTCGGTTAAAAATATTTAAACTGCAACAATAAATAATTTTGACGAATGTCATAAACTACCGGAAATAATTAAATAATAAGCACAATATTATATTAAATTATATTAGATTATAATAAAGCCACTTTTGTAATTTATCATAAATTACTGTTTAAACAAAATAGTTGTATTTTGAGCATCACACAATAATTAGTGAGAGATTGAGACAATGTTAAAAATGTTCGTTTCTTCATTATTGAACCAATTAAATTTTATGCATTTTATGGCTTATTTTTTAACATTTCTATAAACATGTCATCGAATTTCTTGTATTTGCCATTTTGAGTCAATTGTCCGTCTTTGAAGGCCCGATAAGGGTTCCCTATGCTTAAGCATAATTAAATTCCCACGCTAGTGGGATAAGAGAGGTATGTAGTAAAAATGACGAATTAGTCAGTACCTTCAGTGTGACTAGCAAACTGCACCAGCCTGACCTTTACTTCGTCACACAGGTATAGAAACGATTTTAAAGGATATCTACAAATCTATTTTTCCCCGACAGGAAATCGAACGCGGGATCGCATCATGGGAAGCCAGTACGCTGCCCATCAGTCACCCTAGGACTCATCGGATTTCTTGTAAATCTTAATTTTTGCTGTAATTTTCTTTTGTGTATTCAAATTCATCACTGTTCGCGAAGCATGGACCGGCTTAGGTGGCTCAGGGCATCAATGGATGGCACTGCAATACCTCTGATCGGGTGGCCTTAGGGTTTGAGTTCCAATGGTGGCAGGATTTGCAGTGCTAGCTAGATAGTCAGGTCGAATTCAGCCGCAAACTGGAGGAGAATTCTAGCGGCCGGCTGCTGTGATCGGTAGTTTTCCATAGTGTCTCCGATTAATACCAGGCGAATGCTGAAACAGTCCCCTAACAAATGGGTCACGGACCACGCACGCCTTCTTCTTCCGTGTCCTATCCTCACCCCTTACATGCAGATACTTACATATCCACTGCACTACCACATAAACCGGAAGACCAGACGGGAGTTCAGAGATTGTTCTGGCTGGGGCGTTGCCCCGCTGTTGGGAGTTGCCTGGTTGCGAATAATCCCACTAGCGGACGCGTAAGTCAGCGCTGGATCTTACCAACAAGCGGGGATAGATCACCGCCACCTCCCGCGATAAAACACACACTACACTTACGGGACTAGTGACCTTAGGAATTGACACGTCCGGAACCAGTAATCAATCAATCAATCATCGGATTTCTTAAAATCCTTAATTGTTGTTGGTAGTGCCTCTTGTGCATTCAAATTCACGGGTGCTCTTGAAGCGGGGCGCGCGCGGGAATTGAGCGCGATCCCTTTGCTGTTGGCGCCCGACGCGACGCGACGCCGCGGCGGGGCCGCGAGGGGGGCCCTGGCGCGCAGCTGCGCCGCGCTTCGGGCCCCGCTGCGCGAAGGCGCGCGCGACGAGATATGGCAGGCGCTCGCCGCCCACAATCCAAATACTTGCGTTCGGCTCCCGCTGAGCCAATACTCGTGTTTGCCTCGCCTCTTGGCGAAATACCTCCGCGGGGGGACCTCGTGAGCAGCTTTGTCTTCTTCCTCGAAGTCGCGCGGATGGGCGAGGGGCGGTGGCTCGAACAAGTGAGCGCCTGAACAAGTGAGCTGCGCGGCGCTCTACCCTCCCTGAAGAAGGCTGGAGGTGAAGAGGGAGGTTGGAGAGGGTTACGGCGTCAGAAGAGAAAATGAGCGGTGCGTCTTCATCATGAACAGAAAAAAATGTTGAAAAGTTCTGAATATCGAACGAGAATGTGGAATGGAAACGCGGAGTGATCCGTTGCTACTTTTATTTTGATGGTTTTTAGCTTTTACTGATTTATTCAAGCGATGGTAAATTCTTCATTGAAATGTGTTAATAAGAATATTATTTATATTAAACTAGTGGTTCTAAAAGAGCACGTACGTTCTCGTCCTATTTTCACGCAGAATTACCCGAAAAGTACTCAAATTTTTGAAAAATTGAACATGACCTTATTTCAAGTCTATCTTTAAGGAATAAATTTTATTAAGGGGGAAATCTCTAACTTTTATATTTTAGTTCTACGAAGATTTCGAAATAATTTTGAAGTTTTGCTATTTTCGAAAAATCAGGATTTTTAACGAACATGAGACCTGCACCATTCTCATAAATGTCCTTCACCCCAAAAAAAGTTTAATAAAAACGATGGAACATTTATTTTGAAAATTTCTAAAACGTCTTAGGGGCTTTATGTAAAATACCCCGAAGAATTAAAATATTGCTTTCAGATTCAAGGAGCTGCGACACAATTGATCGAGGAATATTAATTTTGGAGAAAAGAATCTGAACGGTTTAGCGGCTAGCGTTGTTCACAATCGGACAGATGTTTTGCCGTCATTCGATTTTTCGGTATTAAGGACCCACAAAATAAGGATTCTAGGTACACCATGTGTTAGAGGATTTTAAAAAAATTTAGCAACTGGATTTATCCACTTTTTCGTTACCAATGCCCTGTAATAAGAGTTTTTCTGCTGAACATTCGCAGTTTTCCCGCGCACCATTACAAAAATTTCTCTCTACTCCATAGCGAGAAAGTAAAAATTGTATTATGACCAAAAATAATATAAAAGACTTCTTAATTTTCTTATCCGCTTACAATTGAAGTGAATGCACAACTTATTTTCTTTTTGTAATTATTTAATGCATGATCCAAGATATAACATCACTATCTAAAAACCTCCAGTAAACATTACCGCGTTCAAGTGAAATACCGCGTTCAAAAATACTGTTCAAGTGAATAATTTACTGATCATATGCTATTTATTAATTAGAATTTATTAATTTATTAATTAACTAATCGATTTTGGAGTTTTAAATGCGTTAAAAAGGGATTCTTTGTCTCAAATTTAATGGTGATGTAACTCTGAAGGTAAAGTGCTTCAGTAGTGGTGAATTGTGGAATTGCCAGTTCTGAACGATCCACGAGCAATCTTTTTGTAGCAGATATGATTCATTTTTTTAGAACAAAGTAATTCTGAAAGGCCAAAGGAACCCCCTGTACGTATTCTATCTTTCATTTATTCAAACTTTGCATAGAACTAATCTTTTATTTAGCTATTATCTTTTAATGCATCAGATCTTAAGTTCCATTCTTTGCTTACTGACCTGCATCCCCTCGATCTTTCATTGCCTTGTAAAACTTACTGAGCGCACCCCACTGAATACGGACAGGAAAGTAGCTTTTCTCTCCTACCAATAAATCTTCAAGCTCTTCTACTTTTTGTTTACCGCACTTCAGAGCATTTTTTTATTTACCGTACTCAATCGTTGACAAGTTCTTCCCAAAGGAAGGTCGAAAACAAAGAATGAAAACACAAAGAGTAACAGCAGATCAGCAGTTTAAGCAGTATTTGAGACGCGTGACTTCCCTTGCAGAAGTTTCCCGTCGTGAGGGAGTGGGGTTGAGGAGAGGATCTCCTATGTCGGCGAGTGCGCGCGTCCGCTTGTGCAGCTTCTGGGCCGCGTTCCAGCAACTCCGCCGAGCTCCTCGAGCGCCGCGGCGAACAAACTCCGCGCTCGCGGGGGCGCGCGTGCCGCGGCGAAAGTAAATGTGCTGTAACCGACCTGTTCCAGAGCGACCCGACCTGCCCGTCGCGCCGCGGGACGGGCGCAAAGTCGACTTAGTTCCGGGACATTAGCTCCTCAGGCCGACGTCTCCGCGGCCCAAGAGGCCTTCCTTTCCAGCGCGTCGCTCGAGAAGGGCACGATGGCTCACGCAAGAAGAACTTTGGAACTTCTTCGTCGACGTGTGTGAATGCGCGCGCGCGTTTGTGTGTGGACGTGAATGTTTGTGTGTGTTTGGGGGAAGGGGGTCGAGTGTGAGGATGAGTGAGGGTATGGAGGAATTTCAATGACCCGCACGCTTCGTGAGAATCTTAGAAACGCAACTGGAATTCCAGGGGCCGAAACTCCGAGAATTTCAATTTCTTAATACTGCAGTTGGGGAGATAGATCTTCTTTATTCACAGAAAATTATATATACCATCATTCTTAAGCTTCTACTTCTCTTTGCTCTTTATTTCCCTTCGTGGCACACTTGAATTCATTGTCTAATTCTAACAAGTGCCTTGCATTTTTCTAAATAAAATCAAGAGTGAGAAATGTATCGCGAATGAAGATTGAATTGCAACACCTTAAATAATCACCAATTTGGTTTATTCTCCGGAATTTAACATCTTTATGTATAACATTTTTGAAGTGAATTATTAATAGTTTGCATTCATTCTTAAAATATCTAAGATATATTATATTTGTTGCAAAGGGTTTTGTTTTTAAAATTTAGCTCTTTAATTTTGTTGGGAATTATATTAATGTTTGTTGAAATTTCATATCCCCTTTTATCTTTTTTATAATTTGTCACATAATACCCCACAAGACATGTATTACATGTCAACATTATCTACTTTTATTACTTATGTCATTTATTCTGAAAAGTGTCATGGAACGCGAAATCAAGTCGTAACGAATGTAACGGGAGGAATGCGGAGGAATTTGCAGTCGTTCTGGGACGCACAGAACGCGTTTAAAGGGCACCTGACACTATTAATTGGCTTGAAGTTACCAGGGAAGCTGGAAGCTGGAATGTTTGGCATAACATGTAAACAGGAACAAAACCCAATCCTTTTTTCGTTGTTGTGCAACATTAGTTTTTTTCACTCCTGATCACACATGAATTAAACTTGATAGTAAATGAGGGAATAATCTACAAAGATTTTAATAAAATGTAAAGGTGAGTGTTAATATTAAGTTAAATATGGAACCGAATATTATTTAAGTTTTAGGAATTAGTGCAAAACCCTTATATTTAGCTGAAAACTAAACTAGTTTCTAACGTTTCCATTTTTGGGTTGCTTTATCGAAGGTCTTGTTTGGTACCAAGAGGGCGTTTCCAAGAGAATACATTAGATTTGATTGAACGTCGCAATGCTCAAATTGAGAGTGTAATCTATTCTCTTGTCTTTTAGACAATCTAATCGCATCAATCTTATCACAAACCTGTGGAGTATATTTTATTGATTTAACTTCCATAACAGTGTAATTTTGAAGGATGAGGAATATATTAAGTAAAATTTGAATGAACTTGTAGTGTTCATTGTGCAATTCTCTAATATTTTCAATTTTTCATTCGTATTCAGAGACGTCGCGATTTCTTAGAACCCTTTTCTACCCTCATTGCAAAATAATTCTCTTCTTTGGAGGTTGGAGCTCATTTCGTAATGCTTGTTTATGATACAGCTTTATTATATGAATGTTAATCAATCAATCACAGTTAAGTACGCAACCCAAACACTGATAACTAGTTAATCATTGGTAATCCTTCTATTCAATTCAATTGTGATTACAGTGCCGAGATGACCTGAGGGAGGCTGACGGTAAACAGCTGTTTATAAAAATCAGATTAACACACTGAAAACCCATTTGGGTCTAATATGATATTGATCTGATAAGGAGTAAGAATAGACACAAAATGTTGAACATTTTTAATATAGTCAATCCTAACTTCACTCATATACTGGTTGTTTGCAGTCGAACTGTGCTTAATCAATGCCAGCTGGGGCACTTATGCGGTGCCTGAATCGTCCCTCGCTAGAATTTAATCCAAAGGTTCAACTCCCATGAGATTTCGTTAGTCCTGATAAAATGCTGCATGAAACTCGGAGTAGTGGGTATTAATACTCATTACACTACGATGTGTATTTCATGCTATACTCATATGAACTTTACAACACTCGCTCTTTCCTCGCTCGTGTAATATAATTCATACTCGCGTCCATTATTAAATAATTTGTTCATAATACACTATTATTTAACATGTGTATGCAGAAGTGAATAAAACTAGACATAAACAAATGAGAGATTCACTTTCCACAAAAAAAAATCCTTCAGACGTTCCATCGCGAAAAGGCGCTTTAATGTTTTGCTGAACTATCATTATCCTAAACCACTTTGCACTTTCTTTCTCCGTCGGGTTTAAAAAACGAATGCGGAACAAATTACCTTCTGCAAAGAAATTACTGTATGTTTTTCATAACTGAAGAAACGGCTATAATTTAACTAACAAAGTAAGTCTTTTGTTCATGGTGTTGAGGAGATCTAGGTAAAACTGTTACTCTACTAAGTTGACTCTCATTCTTTGGGGTTAAGTACTTCCTCCATGACGAAACTTTTTTAAAGAATGCCTTGCCTCATATTTGCATGCCTCATTGTGTTACGTAAGGCGGCCGCCAGAGATGTCTGAGCTGCACGGCGCTTCGAGAAACTTTGGGGCGTTGGCTTGGCTCCCGAGCCCCCGCGATAGGAGAGGGCGTGTCTAGGGCGGCACCGCCCCGCGCCGCCCTCGCTCATGCAGCGCCGACATCTTGGCTCGGGCGAAAACCGACGGCATCTCGTAGTTGACTTTTCCTGAGCCTTTACATACCTGCGCAAAAACGCATAGTTCGTCTGCATCCAGTTCCGTTTTCGTCCTTAGATAGGATTGATTTCTACGTTTACCGTGGCTATTACAAATTTTATTTTATATTCGCCTGATAATTCTACGTACACTATATGTTATCTTTGGCCTATTTTCAAAGACGTAGCGTAGCGTATTTATCTTCTTTGTTTCATTTTTTATTACAATATTATTCAATTATATTTTATAATAAAAATGTGATAACAAAAGAATAAACATACAATTGTCTTTAGAAATTGACCAAAGATAACATAGAGTTTACCGTGGCTCCTTTGTATTGCGTTTGTCGATTGTAATTGATTCACTTCTGCTTGTTTTCAAGAAAGTTTTGCATGTCCTTTTCGGTCACTGTCAACGTTGAAAAACACTGCGTAAAAGTTTGTTGAAACAAAACTTGAAACTTCGTATTACGGACGTCTTCTTACCTGGCTGACTTAACGTACACAATTCTGCAGAATCTGCCGTGTTCATCTGTTTTCGAGGTTTTCTCTATGCTGGCGCGAGAACATATATTTTCACTACTTATGAATGCAAACTTAACAAACACTTTTACTCCTTTGGAAACACCGAAAGAACGAAACGAAATGCAGTCGGGCTATGCCTTCTCGGATAACGAAAAGTGAAATGGGTTTGCTGGGAAGCAGGGATGAGAGAAAAATGACCGTGAAATGCAGACGGATGGTACTCCCTGGCGTAGACGCGTCCCCTGCATATGGGTTATGCAAGATCTAAGCGGACTGCAGCGCCTCTGACCGGGAGGTCCTAGGTTCGAGTCCCGACGGCGGCAGGATTTTCGACACTAGCTTTTCAACTAGGTCGAATTCAGTCGCTGTCTTGAGAAGAATTCTAGAGGCTGGCTGCTCTGATCGGTAGTTTTCCGTGGTTTCTCCGATCAACACCAGGCGAATGCCGGAGAAGTACCCTACCAAACGGGCCACGGACCGCGCGCGATCTTTCCTTCCTCTTCTTTGTCCTATTCTCTCCCCTTTTCACACACTTATACTAACATGCACTTCAATACCACATATTCCGGGAGACCGGTCGGGGTTTTAGAGCTTGTCCGAGCTGGGGAGGTGCCCCGCTGGTGGGAGAGTCCTAGTTAGGGGGAAAACCCACTAACCGATGGTAGGTCGGTGCCGGATCTCGCCATCCAGCGAGAGGAAAATCACCACCATCTCCCTAGAAAAAGCATGCACTACACTAACGAGACTAATGATCGAAGCAGTTGACGCGCCCGGAAACACGAAAAAATCAATCAATCTAAGCAGACTATTTTGTTTATTTACTCGAAACGTTCACTACTCTTTGGGTTCCTTCTCCACGGAATTCGCAAGTTAATAGATCTTATGAGAATTTGATGAAATTTCATTGTCTTATCCCACTTAATGACGTTTTAAAATGAAACAATGTGTTAACAAATGGGATAAGAACACGAGATTAACCCCAGAGAAAACTACTGAAGAACAAAACATAATGCCTCGTAGATGGAATGTCTGTGTGTAATGATTACTCAGCAACAATTCTCTACAGTTTGAGATAATTATAAATAATTCAGACTCTATACGTTTGTGACAAAGGGTATAGCCGAATAAGACGGTGAAAAGTGCCCCCAAACCAAATCGATAATCTCGATGCTGTTATTTTTGGCTAGTGACCGTTGAATATTGTCTATTTATCCCACTTAAAAAATGTTTCTCAATACTTCTTGTACACCATGAAAAATGGCGACCGTCATCTGGTCCCGCTTTTCAAGCCTAGTGGTCAGATGGTTCGTGACGGAAACTGGTGCTGTGCAGGACGAGGAAAAATCAGTGCACCGGAGGAGCCCACCCATTTCTTTCCAGCATCGGAATATGGGGAGGGAAACAATATTGACAACGTGCGAACGGAAGTGGCATCTTCGGATGCTGCGACCACATAGCTGCGATCATTTAAACACACATTTGGTGCACGCTAGTTACTTTACGAAAATTCTTAAACAGGCATCTTTAAAAAGAAATATTGAAAAAAAAATTTAAAATGTTTATAATTGTCTATGATTGTCAAATTGTCAATTACTAATAAATCTACAACTAAGTAATTTGATATATTTTATAAACATAAATTAATATGCCTAAAACTGAGTAATTTGATTTATTTTAGAAACAATAGATAAATCTAAAAACAAAAGAGGTTTGATAATTTTAATTCGAAAATAAAATTTCCTGTCCACATAAAACAAGCATTTGTCAGCAAAGAGTTCCAAATCATTCTGGTAAGCAAGGCTTTTCAATAACTTTAATATAAACTGTTTAAACATTGGTGAAACAAGTTTTTCCAATCACATTTAGGCGCAAATTTCAAATGTTTAAATTGAAAAAAGGAGGTTTTAATTTTTTTTTCACTGTCGTCCACATTGTTTCAAAATCTGAAAAAATATATATCGTAGAATGTTATAATACCCATTTTAGGGGGAAAAATTAAGACAGTGCTTCAACGTTATCACGTCGGAAATTAATTTAAAATTTTTTTTCTCTATGAATTTGGCGTCAAAATTCTTTGACAAGAATACTTTCAAAATGAACTATGATTTCCTGTGTCTGCAATTTTTTTCAGCCTCAGACACGCAATAGATCTGAGAAAAAATAAAACATGCAAAACATGTTTCTCGTTATTTCTCTGCAACAGGTTGCCCTACGAGGCAGAGTTTTTGTGAATCTACATCATTTTGTATCCTCTTTCATATGGGCATCGCGATTATCGATTTCATTGGGAGGCACTTTTCACCGCCTTATTCGGCTATTCCCTTTTTCGTTTCTGTCATATTTCTTATTTCTCGTTCTAGATATAATTAGGTACATTATCGTAGGAAAAATTGTATCAATATTTATGTCAGTAAATTTTTTCAAAATATATTAACAACAATTTATACAGGTTTTTTTTACAATTCGAGTACTTTATCTAAATTTCTCAAAATTGAAATAAATTCCCACAGTCCCCATATAAAAACGAAGAGTATATGGGCAGGGTTACATATCCGGCATGCCTGAGACATACCTGAGTCGATGCGATAGCGGCGCGCGACTTGAAAAGTCAGTGGGTTACGAAATGAAGCCGGAGTGAATCACAAAGAATGTGCGGTACAATGGCACCACTTGTCTCCGTCAACAAACGCAACCAACGCGTGACACTGCGGCTGGAGAATGTCTACTGCATACACCTTAAAGCCACTAACAATTCTCCCACGGTTTAATGGGTTGGTGGCACACACCCTGTCACGGAGCGTACGTTATTCAGACATTTTCGTAAGGTGGACCAAGATTGTATATCTGTTGAAATTTTTACGTTTTCTGTTTGAACGTAAATTCCCACAAAATCTTTGTATAATTTAGTATACATTTCTTTACAAAATTCAAAGTATTTGTTGCTTTCAATTTGCACCTTTCTCAAGTCGTTTCTCCGACAGCCACCTACGATCGCATCTGGCGTCTGGAATCTTGTCAGCCGCCGAGCATGCCGCGTGTGCCGAGGCGATCCGAAGTCAATCTGAGGGCAGCTCTTGGCTGACTGATTGATTAGTGATTCCGGGCGCGTCTACTGCTAAGGTCATTAGTACCATAAGCGTACTGCGTGAAATTTTCTCGAGAAATGGCATTGATCATCCTCCCTGGGTGGTGAAATACGGCGCCGACCTACAAGTCGGCTCACGAAATATTCCCCAACCAGTTGTCTACCACCATCGGGAAACCGCCTCAGCCCGGCCAAGTTCTAAGTTCCCGACTGCTCCCTCGACATGTGTGGTAGTGTAGTGCATGTAAGTGTCAGAGAGTGTAAGTAAAGGGTGAAGATAGGACAAGGAAGAGGAAGGAAAGATCGCGCGTGGTCCGTGACCTGTTTGTTAGGATTCTGCACCGGCATTCGTCTGGCGTTAACGTTGGAGAAACCATGGAAAATCACTGATGAGAGCAGCCGACCGCTAAAATTCTCCTCCAGACAGCGGTTGCATTCCATGAAATTAGTACAGTTGACTCCGGTTATAATAAACTCGGATTCAGTGAACCCTCGGTTACAGTAAACTTAAGTCACTGGTCCCGTTTCACTTACATTCCATATAAGCATAGAAATAATCGGTTAGAGTGAACCTGAACCTCGACTATAGTGAATATACTGGTAGGTAATACAACTACCTGGAAATTAATTCCCTCTTAAAAGCATATATCGTCTCAGTGGCACAAATTACAACACTAGGAAGCTTGAAAAATAGATCGTCGGACAAAGGTCATAATCGAAGAAGTCTCCCCTGAGGCGAAAGTAGTGAACTCGTATTGGGCGCCTCACTGATGGCCTTATGCCACTCAGTTTCACTGCGGAAATAAAGGACATGTGCTGCGAGGGCTACAACTGACGGCGGCGGCGCGCAATTACTTGCTTTAATTCCAATTTTTTTGTCACTTGATATCCCATGGGATAAAGCACGTTGAGCTCCACCTAGGCGACAGGAAGCACACAACCGACACGGCCTGGCGATATCTTTATTAATAAAATCAATTATTGTCGAGAAATTCTATTTAATTTTCACATCATGGAATATAGTGAACATCGAATATCATGGAATATACTGAACCAAAAATGTTAGTCTCCAGAAGTTCACCATAACCGGAGTTCACTGTAGTTGGTGTCGAAAATCCTGCCGCCGTTGGAACTCAGAAGTACTGCAGTGATACCAATTGCTGTCCTGACCCACCTAAGGTGGTTCGTGCTCTGGGTGTGGCGAGCCTGGCTCTCTCACCAGGTCACTGATCAGTTTCCGGGAGCGTCAACCGCTCAATCGTTAGTCCCGAAGAGTAGTAAATATTTTATCCCGTGAGATGGTGGCGGTCTTCCCCACTGAGATCTGACGCCGACCTATACGCCGGCTTGTAAAAACGAACACAAGAATCACTACCTTCCGATTTTTATCAATGTATTGGTCATAACCCACGTTGAGATTAAGTTTTTCAACAATTAGTTTCAAATAAAATGTTCACCTGTAACTTACCCGAAGATAGATTTCCTTGCTTGGTGCTTGACATACCTTCTTCAAATCACTTAAAAAGCTCTTTGTATCTTTGCTAGCCGGATTGAATTCCTAGAAGGTTTGAAGTCTGGAGCGTTCTTTCACATTATAAGAATCTCTTCATGAGAATAAATTGTATTAAATAAGCGTGTGGGCTGTTTCCTTGTGTGAAACGAAAAAGGAGAAAGAAAGGGACTTTCCACACTCACTGACCATTGAGAGGCACTTGAGTGGTTAGTTTGCCAAAGTTGCAGTTCAGTGGTGGCGGAACCAATGCCTGACAAGTAATCACTCTCTCTCTGTATATTTCCTTGTTCCTGTTTTTATAAGTAAATGCTTTCAATATGCATCGCATTTTTACGCTCGATTTCCCTCTGTATATGACTGGGGCGATTTCTCTTTCCCTCTTTTTGGCGATCTAACTTAAATTAATAAAACGTACTTGCTAAGGAATGGAACATACAGACAATGGTTTCTAGTATTTTTGGTCATTATTTATGAAAATTGGTACTAAAATGCGAACAATTGTATTCATTTGATTTTCCTTTAGTTTTCTGAATTTGAAATAATAAAAATTCAACGCTACGTCTAATGTATAATAAGAGATGAAAAGTAAGACAGAAGCGGAAGTAAGGCTTATTTAGTAGAATACTTTCACGATTGGTTCTCCTTTTTTATAAATAAAAAAATAGTGAGTCACAAGACTTTCTTCAATCAATGCTTTGTGTGTAAAACGGCGTGGTGTCACAGAAATAATCAAATTACTCAGAACATTCAAGTAAACAATCTGACAATAAGGAAGCCAGAACGAAATCCGAACACTGATAAAAAAAAATGCAATTTGCGTACTGGAATCTCACATCGCTTGACGTCACAGGAAAACGAGAAGTTTGACATTGTAAAAATCCGAATGAATAAACGGTCCTGCTCGCAATTTTACAAAGGAATTTCTATATATTTGATTCTCTAATTCCAAAAATAAATTATTTTTCTCTGATGTTTAGTTAATTAAAAATTAATCTTCACAAGCCTGCGATTCTGTATAATTCACAATTATTTGAGGTTCTTAATGAACACGTACTTATCAATTTATTTTCAGAGAGAATTATAAGCAAAACAAGCCTATTTACTGAAGGGAACTTCGTGTATGACTTGTTTTCAGCTTGGATATCTAAGAATAAATGCTAAAATTTTAGACAATTCAGTAAATATATCAAAGTTAGCATTTGCTTATTTTTGTAAAATTTCCTCAAACGGAGGAATTAGGTGGGAAAACATGCCGTATAAATTCTGCTTCCGTTTATGTATTCCAAATGACAACAATAAAGAGTTTCATGAATTTCTACATGAAAGTCTGCATTTCACGACCGAGTAATCTCAAGTGATTAGTGACTCCCTGTATTTATTTATGTGAAAGCAATTCAATTTGGAAGCGATTGTGATTCATTTTTTAACGAGAAAGGAATATAAAAATGCAAAAGCTCCTACTGTTGTATAAAGTATATATACTACAACAAACATCCAGATGACTAATTGACTAAGTACAAAGTTTTCATCATGTATGGTGTATTCTTCTGAATTTTGTCCCACGCAACGAACCAGTATCCAGTATCTCTGTTTGCAAGATCACTGGAAATCTGTGATTGTTCCGTATTATAATGCTTCAATCACTACTCATTTATATTCTTTCCAGTGTTTCTCATTTCAAACAGAATAACATTCTGGACTCCTTAAGCGACATAGTAGACACATTTTCAACACTATCAAAGCTCAATTGCATTCCATTGAAATAGATAATATCCTTAACTCAACGTTGCTCAAAAGCGAGAATTAGGTTCTGAGTATCTATGGTTTCCAACTGCAGTGACCCAGGGGTCACTTGCCTTTCATTAAACCCAGGCGACAGCACAAGAGCGCCTTACCTTTCCTCTCGTTGGGCTGATTCATCGAGTGTTTGGCCGCTGTTATGCGCTGGACCAGAGCACTCGAAGTGCACCGTTCACTTCAGCAACTCTGCCGTCACGTCAGCGCAGTCTACTCTCCAAAAAACACGTGGATCCGACCCTGCCTGTGCATTCACAATAGGGAAATTTACGCCAGACCTAAGGTGACATCCTTAAACTCTATTGACCACGCACCGGGAGCGGTAGCTCAGTGCATCAACTGATGTCACTGCAGCGCTTCTGACCGGGAGGTCCTAGGTTCGAGTCCTGGCGGCAGGATTTTCGACACTAACTTTTCAGCTAGGTCGAAACCAAACGGGCCACGGACCGCGCGCGATCTGTCCTTCCTATTCCTTGTCCTATCCTCTCCACTTACACACACACACACACACACGTACACTGACATGCATCATACTACCACATATTCCGGGAGACCGGTTGGGAGCGTAGAGCTTGTCCTGGCTGAGGCGGTGCCCCGCTGGTGGGAGAGTCCTGGTTAGGGGGAAACCCCACTAGCAGACGGTAGGTCGGCGCCGGATCTCGCCATCCGACGGGGAAGATCACCGCCATCTCCCGAGAAAAGAACATGCACTACACTAACGGGACTAATGACCAAAGTGGTTGACGCGCCCGGAAAAATCAATCAATCAATCTATTGACCATGCGGCTTTGATCGTGAGGAAACACGTTCAGAGGAGCTTTAGCAGTTACGACATTGCGTTTTGCACTATAGCAAAAGAAGCATTTCAAGCGATAGACAAAGAATTTGGTTATTATACATCACAGAGTTTAGAAGACATTTGAACCTCGGTAAGAGTCAAGAGTAAACAAATATTTCTCATACACTAATTTTAAAATTTTCTTGCCCTGCACGATAACTATGTAGTCTGAGATTTTGTTAATAAGAAATAGCCTAAAAAGAAAATATAAATTTAACGCCCTTTTTGCGAATTTTTTACCTGTCACCTTTCAGAATTGTGGTTGTAGTTAAGGATTAATTGAAACTGCCTCACATAGGAGAATCATTTGATCAGCATAAGAAAAACGCAACCGTTCATTTTTGTTGGTAGCTATATTGCAGTTCGTAAGGTAACCTAACAGACTCACAGACATGCACTATTTATGAAGGACTAAAGTCTTCACGTATGACTTTATAACTTCAAGAACCATCACGTGATTTACAGTGCATAACTTTCTGCTTATATGAATCTGAAGTGCTAGATATAAATATTTTCCATTAATTTCCTTCAAGTATTCTATCTGAAAGAATAATAGTCATCCCTAAATGACGAAGATGATAATAATAATACTAATAAAATAAATATTCATGTAATTGTCTGGGGTGCAGAAATGTATCACATTTATTTGTAGTATTGTGTAAAAGGAGACAATTTCAACATAAAATAGTGCAAGTGTTCAAGGTCTTGACGAATTCAATTGAGACATTGAAGAATCCAACATATCTACTGAATTGAGAGCTCCCTGATGGATATTTATCAAGCTCTTAATGTGAGATAACACTTGTGTGTAATAAAAAAGCAACGCTAACGCTAAGAACCGCTACCTTACGCGTAACGCTAAAATCCTTGAGTGGCTGTAGAGGCGCGAGGTGCTCCGCAGGGCTTCGCTTCCGGGCGCGGTGCCGCAGCGCGACGTCGCCACCGAGAAAACGAAAGAACAGTTCTCCCCAGGGGGCGGGGCGGTGACGCGGGATATGAACGCGGACGTGAGTAAAAGTGCTCCGCCGCCGCCCACCGCCGACGTGTTTTTGACGCCGTGACATGCTCCGTGACGCTTGGGCGGGCACCAGGTTCACAAGACGAATTCAGTTTAACGCATTTATTCTGGATGACAGTCTTTTGTGAAGAGGTGCTCAGGGGTGGATCCAATTTGTGTGTGTATGTGGGGGGGGGAGACTGTAGATTTTTGTTAAATAATAAACATTTTTGTTATTATATTGAATATTATTTATGTACTGTAGATATAAAACTATGCAATATTATTGTTTAAAAAATTTCATGAATCGAATATAAATAAATATTTAAATAATTTTTGCCAAAAAAGAAGGTATAAGAAAACTCTAGAACTTGGGGGGGATGCGTATGTGTATGTTTAGTAGTGCTTTCCAGTACAAAAAAATGTACTCCTCAACATATGTGTGATGTAACCATGGTGGACAAAACTATCTTTATTATCCCTCCATACCCCAGATGAACTGGTGATAGGACAGAATGGCATATGGGAAGCGTAAATGAATGGATGATGCTTTGGATATGAGAAGACGAGTTAATTTGTTAGGTCTAGGATACAGATAGATTATTTTGTTAAAGAGAGATACAGATTTCTTTTTTAAGGTGTGGGAGAGGATTATTTTAATACGGGTGTATTTTAGGGCTGGGGACATGTCCGTTAGGTTATTTCGTGGCATTTCCGTTTCGTGGCACAAATTTCTTGGCATTTCCGTTTTCTCATCCTGTGACATTTCGTCACTCCAAGCTTATTTAGTTGAAATAGACCATAACGTGAATTTTCCCCTTCAGATTCAAGATATCGAAAATACACTGTAGTAGTGAGATTTACTTTGGAAATATCGTCTTACAACTAGTATTTACGAATGGTAGTTGGTTGTTTGGCGTGCACGTAAATATAGCATATCCACCAGTCAACCTCCAGGGGAATGTGTTTTATAATGGAAACGCGTAAAGGAAACGCGTGTTTGATTGATTGACTGATTTGTTCGTGTTTCCGGGCGCGCCAACTGCTTTGGTCATTAGTCCCGTTAGTGTAGTGCATGTTTTTTTCTCGGGAGATGGCGGTGATCTTCCCCCGCTGGTTGGCAAGATCCGGCACCGACCTACCGTCGGCTAGTGGGGTTTCACCTTAACCAGGACTCTCCCACCAGTGGGGCTCCGCCCCAGCCCGGACAAGCTCCAAACTCCCGACCGGTCTCCCGGAATATGTGATAGTGTGGTGCATGTTAGTGTAAGTGTGTGTGTAAGGGGAGAGGATAGGACAAGGAAGAGAAAGGACAGATCGCGCGTGGTCCGTGGCCCATTTGGTAGGGTACTGCTCCGGCATTCGCCTGGTGTTAATCGCAGAAACCACGGAAACTACCGATCAGAGCAGCCGGCCACTAGAATTCTCCTCCAGACAGCGACTGAATTTGACCTAGCTTAAAAGCTAGTGTCGAAAATCCTGCCGCCGTCAGGTCCCAAACCTAGGACCTCCCGGTCAGAGGCGCTGCAGTGACATCAGTTGATGCACTGAGCTACCGCTACCGGTGAAACGCGTGTTTATGACGTTGGGCATGGAAGAGGCAATTAGACCGCAATGGGCGGAAAGGCGTGGGTGGTGCGTGCGAGGCTGGGGACGTGGCAGGCAGAACCCACGCAGGACGCACCGCCACGCACAGTCCGCCCTCTCTCTTCCGCAGGGCCACGTTCCGCGTGCGTCATCCCGTGCCACGCGGCGCCGCGCCAACCGGCACCGCCCCACCCCACCCGTGACGTTGGACGCCGTCCCTGGCTGCGCCTATCACCCTAATGACCAGCCCGTGCGTGCTGGCTGGTGGGAGGCTGCGCCGCTACAATCGCATCGCATCGAATAAAATACCACGCGCTGCGTGTCGATCCCCAAAAAAGTTTGCGAAGTCCCCGGCTTATGCAGTTGATCGCACGTGTGCTTCGGGAGCATTTTCATTGCAGTGTGCCAATATTGCTTTCCTTTTCTCGCTCTAGTTGTGTGGTGTACGTGGTCTTACTTCGCTGCACAATACGTGTTTCGTTCCTCTGGTTCTTTGCTATCATTGTAACACGTTTAATGAATTGTGTGCTTCTCTGGAATCATCAAATCATGCGTTTTGACAAAAACTATTTTGGGAGAATTAATTGATAGACTTAAATCAACATTATTTTGCATGTACTCGTGTTCAGATAATCAACACCGTGCATTTGTTGATATATTATTATCGTTAATAATATTAAATAATCATTTTTTTATTGTTATTAATATAACATCTCAGGGTTATTGTGCACACAAATATTGTTAAGTACTATCAAGAAGATTAAAATTATCCATCCCTTGCTTTGTATACAAATCTCTAAGTTTGGTACATATATGCTTCCCACAAATGTACATGTGTGCTTCACAGAATGTACTGTGTGTATGTCGCATTCAAATAAATTACATGACAAAACTGAGCGAAGGATCGACCTATCTAATTGCATAGTTTTTAGTACAATCATATATACTAATTGTTGAAGGAGTACTGTACGTAAACAACAATGTGCCTGAATAGTCGTGTTTTGGATCGGAGGAATATGTAGAGGGCCAGAGAGTGCCAAAGCAGAGAGAGAGAATCCAAAAAGAAGAAAGTAGGGATGATTTTATTTGATTAACTATTTTGTTATCCAAGACCAGCTATTATGCAAGACGAAAACAATGGCATTTGTGGGAAAAATATATCGAATTTAACAACGTGTTTCATTTGTTCATTATACAAGTTTACAATATAATTCCAATTAATATGTGCGAAATAGATACAATGTTGATATCGAGAGTTACCAACAACTTCTCGTAGCCAAAAATGTTGCTCTTGGTAGGCGATTCTAAATACCTTTATAATGCAATTGTTTGTCACATTTCTGACGTCAGTCAAGAGTGCGACGAAATTCTCTTTGAAATGTGAAGTGTAATAGAAATGAACATTTTTGTTGTGTGGGCCATTTCCCTTGATCAGAAAACGCCTCATTGAAATCAAAGGTTCCGTTGATCTGGCGATTTCTCGTGGTCTTGATCAGGAACTGCTTTCAAGGACATTGTTTATGAAGCAAGATGTAAATAGTGAGATTGCTACTTAACTCTTACAAGTGTAAATATGTAAAGGGAGAGGAAGGGTAAGGATGAGTTAAGAAAATTGGCACGCAATCCTTGGCCCGGTTATTAAGTACTTCTCGACATTCGCCTGATATTGGTTGGAGAAACCACGGACAACTACTGATAAGAGCATCCGGCAGCTAGAATTCTACTCCAAACAGCGGCTGAATTCCACCTAGTTTTCTAGATAACATCGAAAATCCGTAATTAGCGGGACTTTAGAACCTCCCGGTCAGCCACGCAGCAGAGGCAACAATAGTTGCTCTGAGAAACTAACTCAGCATCACGTATCTCAGCACATGCATTAACCGCCATTTGAGTCCTGGTTCGCACAGTTGCTAGTTCGCACAGTTGCTAGTGGCTGCCATAGGCAGACGCGAATAATTTTGCGAGCTGCCCTGGAGCAACAAGTGTTCGGTATTAGCAGCCGCGACCTCCGACTCCCCCGTGCATCACAGTGGGCTCAAACGGGTCAAAATGCGCGCTTAGATTACACGTAATGCACCCATTAAAAATAAATTTCTTTACAAATTTACCTCCAATTACATGTAATAAATTTTGTTTTCTAATTAACATTTTATTTATGAAGCGGGGAAAGGATCCGGGAAAAGTGTTTTTCCAAACGTCTGTCCATATCTGTGAATCACACTAAAATAAATATTTCGCAGGATTTTCCCCTCCTGTTACGCAAAACTGCTGTTCGCCGATTGAAGTGGGTGATGCCTTGAGTTTGAAACGGATCATTTAATTTGGAAGGAGGGGTACTTCACATTGCGCTTCTAGGACTGTTTAAAATTAAAAAATTAATCCAAAGTTTTGCTTTAAACGTTTTGCTCGAATAGAGAAAAGCATGGTTATTCAAAAGGGGGCAAGTCTTCTTTATGTTGTTTGATTCGTGTTTCAGGTGAGTCAATTGTAAGGTCATTAGCCCGATAGGTGTAGTGCATGTTTTTATCCCGGGAGGTAGCGGTGATCTTCCCCTGCTGGATGGCGTGTTCCCGTGCCGATCTACACTTCGACTTGAGGGTTTTCTCAACCAGGTGCTCCCACCTTCCAGTCGGGTCATGCTCAAAACTCAGGACATGTGTGATAACGCAATACATGTTAGTGTAAGTGTGTGCATGTAAGGAGTGAGGATGAGACAAGTAAGGGGAAGGAAAGACCGCGCGCGGTCCGTGGCTCGTTTGTTAGGGTACCGCTCCGGCATTCGCCTGGTGGTGATCGTAGAAACGACGGAAGACTGCCGTTCAGAGCTTCCTCCCGCTAGAATTCTCTTCCTGACAGCGACTGAATTCGACCTATATTGCTGCATTTAGAGCTGCATTTGACAGGTTAATCAGCTGTTAAGCTCCAATCTGGAGATTACATGTCACTACTATGAAGTTCAACCACCCGATTGGATGACACCGTACCAGCTGATGTACATCAAGAGCAGTTATGTTTAAATCCAAGAACAGTTAGTGTCGAAAAGTGGTCCTGGAACATCCCAGTCAAAGACAAGTAGTGAATGAGTTGGTGCCGTGAACCTCCTAAGCCTGTTATTTGTTTGTTCCCCCTGTTTATTTGTTTTGTTTGACATGAGTTGATGCCCTGATCCTCCTAAGCCTGTTTATTTGTTTTGTTTCGTAGTCCATCCCACTGAAAAGCACAGTAGTGACATGAGTTGATGCCCTGATCCTCCTAAGCCTGTTTATTTGTTTTGTTTCGTAGATCATCCCACTGAAAAGCACAGTAGTGACATGAGTTGTCCTGACCTCCTAAGCCTTTTATTTGTTTGTTATTTGTTTTGTTTCGTAGATCATCCCACTCAAAGGCACAGTAGTGACATGAGTTGATGCCCTGATCCTCCTAAGCCTGTTTATTTGTTTTGTTTCGTGCATTCGCACGTTTGGCCTCCATTGGACCCATTGCGGGACGCAGCCGCCGATCGCGAGCAGCCGAGCCCTCTCCGCCGGACGGCCGGGGGGGGGGCACGCCGGTTCCGGACAGCGACGCGGCGCACGGGCGGGGCTGCGGTGGCATGTGCACGCGTGCTCCGTGCCACGGAGCACGCCCCGTCTGCGTTCTGTCGTTCCTTCAGCTAGCGGACAGATCGCTTGCCTTCCGCCGAAGGAATCGGGGTTCAAACATGAGGAATTTGTGGTGGTAAAGCCGGCAACGGCAGGTTTTCGCGAGGTTCTCCCGTTTCTCCTATCTGTCATTCTAACATTCTTCACGATCAATAATCCATTGAATCATTTATCTAATTTAGTTATGAACATAACATATACTCTCTGGCATGACAATATACAATAAGAAGAAGTTACTTCAGCTATAGCTAAACTGAGAAAAAAAGTTTTACGGCACCGTGATAACATTTTGATTAGGAGATGTGCCCCCTACGTAAACATTTGCCTGCTGCATGGAAATCTGCCTGGCTTCCCCTCCGCATTGCGAGGATGCCACGGGTTTCATATCGGCGTCAGTCGATGCTATCAGAGAACTATTGCACCTCTCGCGTATGGCGTCAAATGCAATAAGTCAGTTGCCAGTTCTGACATCCACTCTCCCCAAGCCGCTCATGCTCCTTTCTGCACTTTCGCAATCCATAACACTAATTTGTGAAATGCAATTGTGTAAACTGATACGAAATAACAAATACATAATGGAAAATTCGGGTTAAAAATAATAAAAAATTATAAATTTATGGGACGGCTCTCACTTTGTTATGTTTAAGAACGAATTGTTGCCAGCATGTTTTTTTTTAATTATCAGATCAACTACCGACCGAATATAACATTTATAAAAGTGCTTCAAAGACTTGAAAAGTTTTGTACAACATTTACATATGGTAGGAGCTTTAACATGAAACGATAGTATTTAATACCTCAAATTTCACTGATTAATTGATGATTCCAGTGCGTCAACTGTTAAATGTATTAGTCCCGTAAGTGCAGTGCATGCTTTCTTCTTGCGGAAGTAGTGAGCTTCCCATTGCTGGATGATGAGGTCCGGCGCCGACCTGCAGGGTTTTCTCGCAATCAGGTGTCTCCCATCAGAGGGACACCGAACTAGGCGGGACAAGCTGTATGCTTCCGACTGTTCTACCGACATGTGTGGTAGTGCAGTGCATGTATGTTAAAGTAATAATTGAGAATAGAACAAGGAAGAAGAAGGAAACATATCGCCCAGTCCTTGGCCAGTTTGCTAGGGTACTGCTCCGCCATTCGCCTGGGTAGATCGGGAAACCGGAAAACTCAGAAGGCAACCAGCCCCAGACAGACAATTCTGACACCGTTGAAACTCGAATCATACGACCATTCGGTCAGAGGCACTCCAAGCCCATCAATTGATACCCGGAGCCAACTAAGTCAGTTTTTGGTAAAGTTATCGTTTCATCGATTAGGACCTTGATTATAAGAAACTTTCTTAACTTTAATGATACGCTTCGTCTTACAAAAGTTATCGGATATTTATGAAACAATTTGAAACGGTCTCCTAGCGTAATCACGTTGTGAAAACCCCAGCATTCTCTTACAACTGTGTTTTAAAGTCTATTGGTGCAGAGAACAGTTGTGTATTTCGAGCCTAGTGAATGTTGAACTAGTTCCTCTAAAAAGGATGTAGCCCTTTGTGTTCCCTCGTAAAGAACAGCAATATAAGCGTATAAGTATACAGCAAGAACACCAAGTATACAGAAAAATGTTTACAATGTAATATACCCCTGGCGCATTCCAACACTGAAAATATTTTAATGCAGACAATTTACTTGCAGAAAATATATTTAATACTGCTAAATACTCAAAAATTATTCTTAAATGTATACATTTTTCGCCAATATTTTGCTTTTTGTCTGGGTCCCCCCCCCCCCGTTGATCTCCTCCGACTTTCTGGAATGGAATTGATATGAGAGACTTAATACTGCTGATGAAACTACATGATAACAGAACCATATTGACCATTGCAATCGTTACAGATCTTTACGACAGTCTTGCGTAGTGTCACAAAACTACGGCGCAATTACTTCCTCTGGTGACTCCAGTCGGAAGCAAAGTCGCGGATACGCTTTTACTTCGTGCAGAATGCTTGATACTTCTCATATAGGAGCAAGATGTGTATTATGATAAGCATAGTATATGCATCCTACAATGTAGGACGCTCCTGTCAGCTCTGTGTGTAGACTTTCATAGAAATCTTGGAAGAAGCGCAATGCAAAACGTGTCGATAAGAAATATTAAAAATTGAATAAACAATGAATTAAATAAATAAATTTAAACGTAAAGATTGAATTTAAGTATTTAGTGGTTTATTTGTCAATAATTCTGTAAATACGATTTTAGAAGATGCAAACGAATTAATTTCTTGTACGAACTCAGAATGCGTATTTCAAGAAATGAAGGAATGAAAAATGGGTTCGTCGTATTAGTGTAGAAAATGAGACAACACTTATACAATCCACACTAATAAAATATATATTTGAGAATAGTGTATAACACGTTATTCTTAGTTCTTTCATTTTTGCCTCAATTTTTGGGGGGCAAAACTCGTTTACCAGTAAGCGAACTATTATAGTACATTCAATTGTTTGGACAGCCGGATCTGGGCTCTATTTGTACCAACGGCAGTCCGTACAAAACACAATACAACACAATTTGGAGCTTTGAGATCCTCTTTTGGCTCAATATTAAGGAGAAGAAAAATAATTTATAAATCATCACGTAACTCTATTAATCATAAATATAAAGTATAATATAATGATATAATGCATTGTATTTTTACTCTCTCTTCAAACAAAAGTATTTTTATTTTTTCCACTGGGTGTTCGTACCACCCGGGCCTCCGTTCCACCGAGGTCCGTACAATAAAGTCACCTGCACCTCCATATGCAAATTTCACGCACTAATTCATTCAAGCTGAAACACATTATCTCCATATGAAATACTGCTTGAAAATGTGACTGCCTCTTTAGTGAATGATAACATTCTGTAGAAAGTTTTTTCTGCCAACCGCATCGTGTTTTAAAGAAAACTAATTTTCCAGCAGATTTCCCAAGATGTAAGCTGATAAATCGCCACCTGATAAACAAACTTGGTTATTTTATGACCATGAATATAATTTAAATGTGACGATAATTAGAACGTTGCGAGATAATATCACCAGGCAATGTTCAGGAGTACTCGAGTTCATTAAGAATGTTATACGATATTCGTTTGTGAATTTTAATAGCATATACATTAAGTTAAACTTGCCAGAAACTTCAGTTAGTTATCTATCAAACATGTCATTTGCACCATGTAGGATTTGTTGGTAACGTAATAAGAGAACTGATACTTCTAGTCGATTATGAAGTGATAGAGATATCAAAAATGTAGATAAAATTAAATTGACTTCGATGAAACTTAATCACACGGGTCTAAATCTTCCTTTCGTTAATAAAAGTTTAGCTAGATCAGAAAGTATCCCTACACCCAGTTCCGCTCCTCTCCCTTTGAAATTGGGTTTCATTGTGATGCTATTTTGCTTCTGAAAACTGATTTACAAATTGCTTTTATATCTCTAACTCGCTGGACATAGGTGAACATTACCTATGTCCAGCGAGTTAGAGATATAAAATTTTCATCTTATAAGATGACCATAAATAATGCAAGTTAAACGACTTTAAAAAAATGCCTGCATACCATGGGCGTGTCTAGCTCGTAAAGTTTGGGAGGGAATTAAAGGGAGTGATTTAAATGCCAGTACTGCCAAGGAATTTTAATTTCAGACAGAACATTTTGTGTTGTTTTATTAAATTTAATAGAGTGCACTTAGTAGATTAAAAAGGGTCAAATTATATCGCAGGTGTTTATGAATTCAATAATACTAATGGTCTGCAGCTACGAGTATACTGGTGAAGAAAACAACTCAAATTTGTTTTCGAAGAACACACATTGCTCAAAAACAAAAATAAAATACTCTTGTATACAAATGGATATTGGTATATCAAATTGATAAATTCCGCCATCGATCTCCACGAAAGCTGGCACATCTAAATGTTTTTTATGGAGAAGACTGTTCCCTTTATTGTAACTCTCCACTAAGATCGCGCTACAGTGCAACAACTTCTACACTTCGCAATCGATTGCCAAGAACATTGGGGCGGAAATGAACTTTTTCATGATGCCCCAGAAGACACAGGGGAAATCATTTCTCTTCAATTTCATACTCGCTGATATTTGAATTAAGTGTGAGTTTGGTCAGGCTGTGGCATCATCGGAAATTGCTGAGATAGATCTTGAAGAAGCCATAAGGAAGGACTTGAGGCACTCTTACTCTGCGAGATTTCCGAAGCGCTCAACGTTGGATGAGCGAAGCTGTGATACTGCTCGCCGGTGATTTTCATCGTACTTTGCCCGTCATTTCAAGAGTGGTCGAGCGGAACGCGTGCCTGAAAAATATGGCCCTCTGGAGACGTGAAGAAAATGACGTTGTCAACCAATATTCGTGGGTCAACATTTGCGAAGCCAGTTTTAGATTTTGACGACGGCAGATTTCCGATTTATCCTACGCCACATCGTTCCGCCGAACTTGAAAGAACCATAAGAAATAATACACTGAGTATGAGAATTCTGTCGGTATGTGCAATATGAAATACTACCAAATATTTGCATTTTTGTTAGATACTAATAAATATTTGCATTTTTTTCACAACCTGGTCCATTGTGTATTCCCCTTAGTTCCTCGATGTCTACACGAACCGTTGCCACCACTCACATCATTGGAATCTGCTCTTCTCTCAATTTCGGGCCGCATACGAAGTTAGATTATCCGCGCGCATTTTCTTGAGCTCTCATTCCTCTAGATGCGAAGGGAGTAGCGGGAGGGGATATTTCGACGACAGCGGTGTTAAATCAAAACCGAGGCTCGTTTTTCGATGCAAAACGTACATCGATGTAAACATAGTGGCTCTTCAAGGTCACATCTGGAAGGAGAGGGGAAATTGTCATTCAATCCGGAACTCCAGTTGAATGACTGTCCCCCTCTACGTTCAGCTCGCGGCCTTCAAACTCCACTGTTTAATTGGGGTATAGTTTCTATTCTACGATTGCTTGATTGATTGTTAGTGCTTCCGGGCTTGTCAACTACTATGATCATTAGTCTCGTAAGTGTAGTGCGTGTTTTTGCTTGGGAGGTGGCGGTGGTATTCTCCCGCTAGATGGCCAGATCCGACGTCGACCTACCGTCGGCTAACGGGATTTTCCCCAACCAGGTATGTCCCACCAGTCAGAGGCACTGCCCCAGCCGGGAAAAGTTCTAAGTCCCCGACCGGTCTCCTGGCATGTGTGCATGATAGTGTAGTGCATGATAGTGTAAGTGTGTGTAAGGGGATAGAACAAGGAAGAGGAAGGAAAGATCGCGCGCGGTCTGTGGCCCGTTCGTTTGGGTACTGCTCCAACATTCGCCTGGTGTTGATCGGAGAAACCACGGAAAACTACCGATCAGAGCAGCTGGTCGCAAGAATGCTCCTTCAGGCAGCGACTGAATTCGATCTAGCTCAAATGCTATTGTCGAAAATTCTGCCGCCGACTGGACTCGAACCTAGAACCTCTCCGTCAGTGGCTCTGCAGTGGCATCAGTTGGTGCACTGCGCCACCACTTCCGATTCTATTATACGGAAGCAATCATTTCTGAATATTAGATTTTTGTCAATTACATTTTGTCTTCGTCGGTAACATTTATCATTAATTGAACTAATCTTGAAGTGTAACCGGCAGCGGTAGCTCAGTGCATCAACTGATGTCACTGCAGCGCCTCTGACCGGGAGGTCCTAGGTTCGAGTCCTGACGGCGGCAGGATTTTCGACACTATCTTTTCAGCTAGGTCGAATTCAGTCACTGTCTAGAGGAGAATTCTAGCGGCCGGCTGCTCTGATCGGTAGTTTTCCGTGGTTTCTTCGATATTCACTAACATGCACTACACTACCACATATCCCGGGAGACCGGTCGGGAGCTTAGAGCTTGTCCCGGCTGGGGCGGTGCCTCTCTGGTGGGAGAGTCCTGGTTAGGGGAACCCCACTAGCCGACGGTAGGTCGGCGCCGGATCTCGCCATCCAGCGGGGGAATATCACCGCCCTCTTCCGAGAAAAAACATGCACTACACTATCGGGACTAATGACCAAAGCAGTTGACGCGCCCGGAAACACGAAAAAATCAATCAATCAAAAATTGAAGTGTACGCATTCCTTGCCTAAAAGTAAGGGTACAAGAGTGGGAGTAAGTACTGCGGGGCTGGAGGGAACGTGCGCGTGTGCTCCGGCTCCAGCGCGCGGGTGCCGGTGGGTGGTGCGCAGCCTTGGGCGGCCGTGGCTGGCGTCGCGCTCCGCGGCGCGTGAGCGGCGGCGATGGCGGCGCCGGGCCGCGTGCGTCACGCGTGCAGGGGCTGCGTGCCGCGGCCGCTATGGCCGCGCGCCGGAACTGCCGTGCTCACGCGTTTGCGCTCCCATTCGCAGCCCCGCGCAGACGCCTCCGCACCCGGGCACAACGCCCTCGTGTTAGGGAACAGTCGACGAAAGTGCTTTTCACGCCTCTTTAAGAATAGGTATTTATGTATCAAGGTCGAAAAATGAATGATTTTGGCTGAGGTGTTTACCACCCGAGGCAGATCGGGGCGAAGCTGAGGTTGGTAAACTAACAGAGTCTAAAATCATTCGATTTCGGCCCAGATGCATACAAGTATTTGTCCTATACTCACCTCCCAATTTTAGGTTTGAATTTTTAGAGAGATCTCATTTATACCAGGCGGTTTCATCGTATAGATGCAGATGTTCTTCTACATTATCATGTCAGTACTGTCACAATTGTTAAAGCGTGTAGATTTACCGGCTGGTTGTGGCGATTAGTTTCGTAAGCATGGATTGCAATATTCCAGACACCAGAAGATTCGGTAAAAATAAATAATTGTAAATTGGTAAAATAAATCATTGTAATTCGGTAAAAATAAAATATTGTATAAAGCACGGGCGTTAACTGGTTCTAATGATCTCTACCAACAAAAGCCCTCGGGATTTTTGTCGCTGCTCGACACATTAGACTCCTTATAACGCTTTTGGTGCGTAAATAATTATAATAATTGATTTGTTTTTATTTAACCCTTCCATATCCAATGGGGTATCTCAGTTACTCCAACGGACAATATCAGTTTTTATTATTGTGTAATTCGTTTACAATGTCGTTATTTTGAATAAACGTTTTTTAACTACATGGAAGATCTTATTAGAAAAGTCCAGTTATGGTTAGTTCGTGGGCGCGTTTTTGCCGATTTCTCTTCTACTTATACTTCATTGTCTATATTGTTAACAGCGTCAAAGAATGTTCAAATTACTCTTTAATGGTGACTCAAATTAATGTTTAACTTGGTTGACTATCAGGATATTTAAAATAAGAATATTAACACTATATGGAATTCTCCGTGGGGTATTGTTGTTACCCTCCTTTGTTAATGACCAAATTACAATTTCTAATGAATAATTCAACACATGGATACTCTAAAAGTTTATAGTTTTTGCTCAGTTTGTGGAATTAGCTTTTTTTCTAGAATTTTGTGAAGAGGAGACTTAAATATATTTTATAATTGCTGCTTGCTCTCTCTTTGATTACTCATAAGATTTTGGTTGAAACCTAAAAACTTGCATCCTTCATGCGGTTGCAACTGTCCTGTGGGACTAGATCTGTTATGGTTTAACTGATTTTTGAGGATTTAATTTTTCCTCCTTTGATATTCAGCGTAGACTGTTTGTTTATTCCGAAACTCATGCGTAAGTATTTGTAGAGTTGCGTTGTGACTTCCAAGTCTGTTTTACGTAGTTCTGCCTTTTGCAAATAGCTGTGTTTTCCATACAGAACAAAATTGTTCCTATTATTAATATTGTTATACCAGACCTATTATTAATATTGTTGTTGTTATTATTACTATTGTTATTGGTATTATTTCTATTATTATAATTATTATAATATAAATATTATTGTTATTATCATGCCTCGATTGTAACAGTCGCAGTACAATATTCACGACCATTGAGTTTCGAGCATGAATGTTTGGGTGCGTTTTTTTATATTTCAATGATCAGCTAATTAATCGTCACAAGCAGATACCTACGCGCGTTCTTGATATTATCTAAATGCGAATAACAAAACATCATAAGAGTTATATATTGCTAGTATTTATACAGATAACCCTCGCGTACTTTTTAAAAGATATAAAGGATACCACCAAAGTAGTATATAAAGGAAAGTTTGTGGAAATATCCTGCTAATTCTTTAAAATTATGACACCGACAAAATGACAAATTCCAGACTATGTTTGAAAAAACTATCATTTTGCATGTGTAAATATCATGTTTAATGCCTCCATTCTAGAACGGCTGACTACAATATACATACATACATTTATTTGAACTGCAATTGGGTATGACCCGGTGGCAGTTAATTAACAATAATTACAATAATAATAACACTTAACATTAATAATAACAACAATATTAATAATAATAACGATATTAATAATAATTATATGTCATTAACTTCTCAATATCCTATATCTAAAATGCTCTGTTATATGGACAAATTGTATTAAGGAGAAGTCCTAGATGCGGTTTTTGCCAGAGCCTTCAAGACGATAGTTTCAGAGCCTCGAAAGACATTCGCTGGGAGGGTATTATAAAGTATATTTTGAATATGGTATGAAAACAAACTGCTGCCAAGATACCTGAAGTGCAAAATGCCGATTGCTCAGCACACATTTTTTTTAAATACTCTAAATCCAGAGTTGAAAAGTGTTTTAAATGTGAACTGGAAATGATTAAGAGAAAAAGTATAACCTGAGCTGTAAGATAAAACTTTTAGGTAAGGATTCCTTGCTTCGGCTTGTGGAAACAGTGTATACTTTACAACTCTTTACCTTTCTAATTTCTGCTCGTATCTAAACCTTTTTGGTGATATGATGCAATTTACTATATTGGAATGTGATCGTTGTATAAATAACGACCCACCATACCACCATAATCACCAAGTGATTGACGGCATTTAAGGGGATCCTGAGGATCAAAAATTGGCTTTTCACTCCGTTCTTATATTTTTGAAGAAGAAATTAATTTTCTTCAATTGAAAAATATTGTTGTCAAGAGTTGATGAATTTTTTTCCGGTTTTCAGTCTCAATTACGTGTTAGATATGTTTCTTTTATGGAAAAAATTACGTCGCTAACATTCGTTTGTGTGCTGACATTTTCCACAGCAGAAATAGGCGACATTGACACAAATAATATTTCTTCATTAAACATTTTAGTTCATCATAACAGTTACCGGTAACGTTTACCAAGGAGGTAATTTGCAGGATATAGCCACAAAGTTTGCATCTCACAAAACAAAGAATAAAAACTGGCCGTGTAGGATTTGTTAGTTGTACACGGCCTAATTTAAATAGTATTGGTAGAGCGATTAAAATAAATGAGTGCCAAACGAGTAAATTTTATGAAATTGTTTTACATTTCACGGATTTTCCAGGATAATATTATAATAACATTTCTATATCTCTGTATTATACAATTTTTACGAGTAATTTTCCTACGTTAATGTCGTTTACTATGTTGCATGACACTCTCATGCAATTAAGTACAAAATATCATTCTTTTTATCGTGTTAATATAAACTTGTTTTAAATTACGTCAAATCAATACGTCACTGATGAATATTTGATAAAATTTTGCACATTAGGAATATAAACTTGAAATGTACAAGACATGTGTTAGTTTCTTTAATCAACAAAATCCCTTATTCATCAATTGTCATCTGCAATTAAAGCCAGCCTAAACCATGGCGAACAGCGAGATCTACACTGTTAATGAATACAACAGTATTCGGTAAAATATCAACGATTTTGTCGTACAATGTAAAGGAAGAAAATGATAATCTGAGTATTAAACACACTGCAGAACAAATTATGAATGAGTTGAAATAACATTCGCAACATTAATGTCCTGTGAACAACACCCTGTATCTGTCTTCATTTGTATTATCAGAATACTGTGAAATGAGTTTTACCAGATTGATTGATTGGTTGAGTTTTTCGTGTTTCCGGGCGCGTGAACTGCTTTGGTCATTAGTCCCGTTAGTGTAGTGCATGTTTTTCTCGAGAGATGGCGGTGATCTTCCCCCGCTGAATGACGAGATCCGGCACCGAAGTACCGTCGGCTAGTGGGGTTTCCCCTAACCAGGACTCTCCCACCAGCGAGGCACCGCCCCAGCCCGGACAAGTCTTAAGCTCCCGACCAGTCTCCCGGAATATATGGTAGTGTAGTGCATGTTAGTGTAAGTGTGTGTGTGTAAGGGGAGAGGATAGGACAAGGAAGAGGAAGGACTGACCGCGCGCGGTCCGTGGCCCGTTTTGTAGGGTACTGCTCCGGCATTCGCCGGGTGTTGATCGGAGAAACCACGAAAAACTACCGATCAGAGCAGCCGGCCGCTAGAATTCTCCTTCAGGCAGCGACTGAATTCGACCTAGCTGAAAAGCTAGTGTGGAAAATCCTGCCGCCGTGGGGAGTGGGAACCTAGGACCTCCCGGTCAGAAGCGCTCCAGTGACATCAGTTGATGCACTGAGCTACCGCTACTGGTAGTTTTACAAGACATATCATGTTCACTAGCTACGAGAATGAAGGTCGATTACTGTGTTAGAGATCGTTAGGAGTCGCTGCACAATGAAGATCGTTAAATCAGGAACATCTCATGGGCGCGCTGCTAGTAGAAAGCGACACGGCAGTACTCGAGGTTTCGGAAAGTTCTACTCAGAAAACTGAGACACTTTATTGCCTCTAATTAAAAGGTACTGCAGCCCGGAAACAGTCTTGCGGAAAGTGGTTCTCTACTAGTAATTCCTCTTTAAACGACAGGATAGAAATAAAGGAATGTGACTACAGAGCGTGGATACTTACGCGTACGAGAGTCTGAACTAATTTGAGCGGATGCTACATTAATTTAAACGTGGATCTCATTCGTGTGAATATAAATACATGGTAATTGCCAGCACTTTCCATGACCAAATTTAAGTTTCGAATTTTTCTACATGTTATAAACATTACATATTGATTACATGATTCATAAGTGGTCATGACCACAGTAAATGAAATAAGAAAAGTTTCACTTCCGTGATTTCAAGGGAATAATCATAGTAATGCTAAAACTAAAATGACGATTAATTGATCAAAATTATGGGATAATATGGGAAGTTGGAGTTTCGTTTGACTATTAATGGTTTATTTTTAATTCTAATATTTTGAACATCAATTAGAATAAGATTCAAGTAATCCATTTTACGTAATTTTGAAAAATAAATATTCGTCTGAAGCCAGCTTTGCACTAACGTTCTTAGAGACATTGCGTGCTCGGAGTAACATCTGAGGATTTCAATCTTCTGCAGAGAGATATAGAAGCGGAAAGACGACTAATGGGAGCACTAGAGGAGCACAGACACTCTCTGAAAAGGCCTTGGCAGGACGTACTCCCGATCTAAACGCCTGTTTTTCTCGCCTTACGAAAGCGGCATGCTTAACCAGATCTTTGTTAGATCACCGCCACCTTCCAAGAACTGGACGGAGCAAACAAAAAGCAAAACGAAAATCAGAACCGGCGTTGGATCGGGCATATGAAAGCACTCGCCGCTCGGGAAAGAATTTTCCGGTTTCGAACCCGCGTCGCGCTTCCTAGCACGGCGACTCAGTTCCTCGCGCGGCGTTCAGAGGCCTTTGAGCGCTTAATGTGTAACTCGCAGACGTCTCGGGTTGCTTTCTCTTTCACCTGATCGCATTCGCGGCGCCGGCCACATTCCTCCGCCCGCCCTCCCCCTCGACCCTCCCTCCCTCACTCCCTCCGTGCTCCTTTCGGCCCGCCCGCCGCCGCTGGAGCCTGCTCTGCTTACATAAGCGCCGGCCACAGCGGCTCCGTTGTTCGCGGTTCCGGTGTTGACGGCGGAGGCGGAGAGGTACAGAAGTGTCGCCGCCCTGCTTGTTGTCGTTGGCAGTGGCGGCGGCGGGGGCGGGGACAGCGGCGGAGACAGCGGCGGCGCCTGGGAGAGTTGGGCGTGGGAGATGGCGTCTGTGGAGACACTACCGGATACTGCCTACTCTTTCGTTCGTTCATGCTAAGCACGTTCGGTGAACTTCAAGGATTCTGAACATGCTCATGGAAGTTTCCAGCATCTTCATGAAAATAAGATTTTATGTTTTACTCATTTCCAAGTGTTTGACTGCATATGCTCCATCATAGTTTTGTTTGTGTCGTCTTACAATAGAGTACAATTTTATGGTCTTTCTATAAAGGATGTATTATCATTGAGGGTTGCTTCAGTTTTTCTAAAGCTGGAAGTGGCAGTATACTGAGGAAGAAATGTATTCAGAGTTCAGGAATCGTTATGTAATTCCACTCACAGGGACCCTTTTCATATTTACAAATGTTTGAGCTGCGGACCAGTAGAGTGCTACATCCTGACTTGGTCAGATGATTGCGCGATTAAAGTCTAGGCGGAACATTGCTGCCCATTCTACGACGTTCACCGCATTCAACCTCGTGTCTTCTGCAATTAGCTGTTAAGTGTTCATTAGGGCAGCGTCTGTGATTGGAATGGCGGAGCTGTTGGCCATAAACAGCGCCTCCAGAGCACCTTGTTGATCTCGCCCTAACGTAGTGAGGGGTAGTTCCAATTGCAGCGAGGTCGCAGGCGCGTGGCGGGGGCGGGGGGTGAGAGGGGGGGGGAGCTTCCGCGTCGCGGCAGAACGAATCGTCCCCGCCGCAGCGCCGCTGCCAGGAGCCGCGTCGCCTGCGGCCGCGAATGCCCGATTAGCTCCCGCCGCTTTCGCTCTCCGCTGCGCCTCCCAACACGCCGTTCCAGGGCAATTCATTCACTGCTATTTCCGGGCGAAGCTTTAGTCATAAGTTCCATAAGTGTAGTGAATGATTACGGGAGGTGGAAGGGTTCGTCGCCCACTGAATGATATTTAGCGCCGATTTACCCTCGGCTCTTGGGGAATATCCCCTCGGTCTATCCCCATCCCGCGTCCGCCTCAATTGGCTGAAGCTCGAAACTCCCGACTGGTCTCCCGGCATGTGTGATAGTGTATTGCATGTAACTGTAGGTGTGTGTAAGTATAGAGGCAGGAAAAGACAAGGAAGAGGAAGGAAAGATCGCGCGCGATCTGTGGCCCGTTTGATAGAATTCGTCTCTGGCATTCCTTTGGTTTCGATCGGAGAAAGCATGAAAACTTCCGATCAAAGCAGCCGGGCGCTAAAATTTACCTCCGGGTGGAGGCTATCTAGTTACATTACTGTTGAATATCCGCCACCGTCGAGACACGAACCACAGAACCTCCCGGTCAGAATCGCTGCAGAAACAACGGTAATGCTGGCACTGAGATAACGTTCCCTTACATTCTTCTCTACTTCACTACCCTATGTGCTCTCCCAAACCTTAGTTTAGTACTTACTAGTATTGTTCTACGTTTGCCGATAAAAAGTTTTATTTTTCTTAAATATTAAGTCGAAAGCCCAAAGGAGTTCAAGAGAATATTTCCAAAATGTCTTATCTCCATTTTCGCTTATTATATTTCGCTATATCTCTAGTTTTCTTATTAATAATTTAGACGCTTCTTCATAACGCTACCAAATATTCTGATAAAAATTGTGTTTCTCTTTTGGTACGTGATGTATTCGAAAAGTATCCTATGTATTGAATTCGTTCTTGAACTATGAGTCTAAATTTGATTACTGTCCCTTCCGGAAAAAATGTGTTTTATGGATAAATGTGACTGCAAATAAACTCATATATATAGATGTAGTCAATGAGGATGCCAAAAGATTAAAAATTAAGTAAGGAGGGCAGGACAGGAACAGACAAAATTCTTTCAGGAAGTTCTTGTCACTCAGATTTATAGCCTAATGGTGTTGCTACTGCCACGACGTCATTCACTGATAAAATTATAACATTCCAAATACACGAAATAAAAGTCACAAAATGTCCCTAAAGATACGTAGAATATATACGAACAAAAAACCCGCCAAATTAGAAATGGATATATTTTGATATTAATTTCATCTACTTTACATAATTCCATAATTTATGAGTGTTTAAACGAATTCACTTAATGTTCCTTCTTTTATCATTCTTCTGGACTAAATAATCCAGAAAATCTCTGTTAAACAACAAGGTATCGTCGCAGTCCAATTTTGTGTGACTGTGTACTAAATCCAACGAAATAAACTAAATCGAGATTAAGTCTTCGAAGAGCATTGTATGTACGAGTTATCTCATACATTACAAATAAAACTCATCACCTTAAATCTAACAAGAAGAGAAGTATTAGAAGAAGTAAATCATTACAACCTAAAATTACCTCTGAAATCAAAAATCCTTTTTATCTTTTTATCTATCGTAATGAGCCGACCTGGATGGCCGAGGTGGCTAAGAGCGAGTACCGACTCAACGCTTCCGATGGGTCGCGGGTTCGAGTCCCGCCTTGGGTATGGTTGCTTGTCCTTTGTCTTTGTATGTATGTGTTGTCGCGGAGGGCCTCGCGTTCTCCTGACCTCAGATCAGAGCCCGCAAGTGTGTTGCTGTCTAGTGTATGGTCGAATATGCGTCCCATCGGGACTCAAAGGGTAACCGGCTGTCGGCTGAAAAAAAAACCTAGAAAGAAGAATCTATCGTAATGAATTAAATCTATACTGCACTCACTAATCCCACCAAATTAATCATCCAGCTACATTCACCAGCAAAGGAAAGAATGTCGCTGCGTCTCGCAATTTGCCCTGAACAACGTAAGACACAAACTAATTCACTATTCGCAAAAGGATATGACGGCATCAACGAATAGTCACAACGCGGCAAAGAGTATGGACTCGAACGCAACGAATAAATCATCATTCGGCGGAGCAGGAAAGAATCTCTCTCCCCTCCCCTCTTCTGGACGCCGCTCGCGCTACGACGCAGCCGCCGCGTCAGAGGACCGCAACCGCTATCGACGGCGGCGCCGCTGCGGTTTCCCCGTGGGCGGTTCGCGGCTATGACGTCACCGCCTTCCGGAAATCCCGGCGGTGGCCCGCGGCGGCGCGCGATCTCCCGTACGCGCGGAGGGGCCGATTGCGTAAAATTAGATCGCGGCGGTCGTTTTTTCCGCGCCTCCGAGTGAAAGGTGCTACGACCTACCCGACGAGTCCCGGGCCGCCCGTCTGCGCCCTCGACTCGGAACCACCCGACGTCGTGCTCTGAGCCCACGCTCGCCCAGGGCTCCAGTCCCCACAGAGGGGAATTTCGGTTCTACATATGGACCTAGGACGAAATAAGCCGCTGTATCGAGGAGAATTCCAGTGGCTGGCTGCTCTGATGGGTAGTTTTCCAGGGTTTCTCTGATCAACACCAGGCGAATGCCGGAGCAGTTCCCTAACAAACGGGCCACGGACCGCGCGCGATGTTTCTTTCCTATTCCTTGTCCTATCCTCATTCAGGCCCGTGTTAACACACGGGCTCGAAGGGTCCGGACCCAGGGCCCCCAACGTTGTAGGTCACTGTTAGTTCTTAAAAAAATTAATACTAACTTTTTCAAAAAAATATATAAAGAAGTGATTTATGACTGAATTATACGATCGAAATTGCCATAAAGAAGTGATATGTTGTGCATCATGGGATCATATTTATAATTCGGAATGTTGTTGGTTGTTGTGAGAATGGCATTCAGTGATGATTTTAGTTTATTGATAAAACTTTTCTTTACATTGGGGTAGGGGATCGCTGAAAGGAAGAATATGAGGCTCCCAATTTATCGTAGGTCTAAGGGTCACACAAAGCTGTTAAAGTGGCCCAGTCCTCATTCCTTATTTATACACATTTCGGGAGACCAATCCGGAGGTTAGATCTGGTTCCAAATGGGTTGGTATACCACTGGGGAGAGATACCTGGAGAGAAAAATTCTCACTAGCCGTTGTAGGTCGGCGCCGGATCTCGTCATCCAGAGGGGGAAGATCACCGCCAGCTCCCGCAACGTACGGGACTAATGACCTTAGCAATTGACGTGCCCGGAATCATCAATCAATCAATAATCATAGTAGTGGACGTGTTCGAAAACGTCAATCAGTCATTCAAGGGTAACACCTGGCGCCATCTCGGTCACGCGGTAGTTCGCATTTGTGTGTTGAGATGTCGCCCGACACGCGCCTTGGTGGTGTGTTGCTTCCGGCAGCCACAATGTAGGAACACGTCTTTATATCAGAGCTCTTACTGGCTCTGGTTGCCTTCTCGGAAGTGAATTTTAGGCGTGTTGTATCTGAATTGAAGGAAAACTTCCGTGTGACTGCGCTTTCCACGCTCTACGTAACATTTCGATTACTTAACGAACATGGTTAACTGACAAAATTTTATTCCAAAACATAACAAACTCTCGTAGTGGATTGATTCTCCAGTGAGAAAATTCTTCCTCGGGAATTATAAGACAAGCTATCCATGTACCATTCATCGAAGGTTCCTGAATGCGGAGATACGGATGTTACAGAAGAAAGTGACTTTCTCAGAAGCTCTGTTTCTGCTAAGCAATTGTCACAAAATCTTTTTAATAACTGCGTGTTCAGAAGATGGTGAACATTCAGTTTCAAATTGTTCTCTTCATTGAGGGAAAAATCTATGTATATTCGTTTATTATCACATCCAAGCTGTTCGTTAGCTTGAAATAAGTAAAGATTCTTGTAAGTAAGTAAGTAAAGTTAGCTTGTTTTTAAGTAAAGTTTCTATATCACAAAACTATAACAGTACTGCTGTAATCCTTTGTGTATTATTAAGAAATTGCAATTAATCCATGACTGAAATTCCAGAAATTATGAAGGATACATAATTGAAATATATATATATATATATATATATATATATATATATATATATAATAAATTTAATTTATTTAAACAATTTAATATGTATTTATTTGAACAATAGAATACTACTTCAAAAAAGTATAAGCATGTCAGAAGATTCGTTTCTTTCTTGAATGAAACTGGATTATTTTTCTCTCAAAGAACCAAATACGATCTAAAGGGGATTATTGTTTCTCAATCTAATACATAGTATTCTGCAAATTAAAATATCTCTATTAGTCTTGCTGAGAATTTCATAAACTGAAGACATGCGTTCCTCATCTCAATTTTCATTCTCTTCGAGAATAACTTTCATTCTCTGCGAGACACGTCATTTGGACCTATTACATCCATTCAACAAAAGAAAGAAACCCCACAGTCATCTTCAGTAATTCTACCTTCATTTACTTTGATATGACAATTTCTCTTAGAGTTGCAGAACATTTACGAATGGCGGACGAAAACTGTGGCCAATGGTCTGCCAGCCATTTTATTGTGTAATATTTCTCTTTGCCATATGAGACTTATTTGTTATTGTAACATGTTAGATGTTTTGAGTTAGAGACAAATACAAATAGGCTCTTGTACCATGTAATTTAACAATACAATTAATAGATATATACCTTCAAATCTAAAACAGGTAAAGTATAATGGATAGCTAGTGGTGCTACAGCAGCACACACTTCTTCGCATTATTTCCAAATTTGTCTTCTTTGGAAATCCGAAGAGTTCAACGAAAATGAGACCCACGCCAGTCTTTTAAGCGACATTTCTTCTGTATGTGAAACAAAATTGAAGAGAATGTGGGGAGCGATTTTTGTAAAAAAAAATGGTTAAAAAATTCAAATTGCCTACATTTTGCGCAAAAGTACACAAAAAATACACACTTTTCAAAAAATTGAAAGCGGCCCTATTTCAAGATCTGCCTTTACAGATTTTATTAATAAAAATATGCATCTTAGATATAGCAATCATAGTATAGTAGATATGCTGGGGAGATGGAGAGCAGAACAATGTCTACCGGGTTCTGCTAGTTTACTATATATAAGACCAGGATTTATCCACTTTTTTACCAGGACCCGACAATACGAGTTTTTCTGCCGAAAATTCGTTGTTTTCCGACACCCAATTACACAACTTTCTCTTCTTACGAAGTAAGTGCGAGAAAGTAAAAATGTATGTGTGCACTATGTTGGTTCCAGAATAGCTCTAGAAGTAATTTCAAACAAAATTTGCAGAAGTACTTTTGAGCAGCCGGGAAAATGGACAGAAGTTTTGGGAGTAAGTAATTAGAGGTTGCGAGCAGCGGCTCGACTCGGCTCTACTTCTGGTTATGAATTACAGAGTCATCATTCTCACTTTTCGCAGCACTTTGTTTATCTACCTTCTCATCTTAGTTTAGGTCTCTTTAAAGTTAGGCCTTTTAATATAAGACTTTTCTCATTCCTCTACACTTTATGTGGCAAGAAAGGAATTTAGCAACTTGGTTTTGACAATGTATTTGATAACTATTTTTATTTTCTCTTTCAAATTCAAGTTAAAATATTTTATTGTACTATCTCAGAGTACTAAATGTATAATTCAAGCAGAATTGAAGTACACAATGTGATAGTGAAGAATACATATATTCTTCATACTTATCTTCTTTTATTGGTCCGTACATTTTTCACAGTATTTTTTTCTCTCAAAGTAAGAACAACCAATCTGTTTTGAATTTCAAATTTCCATCTTATTAATTATTCATGGTCATTTCCTCATCACCATTTTAATAAAATCAAATTACTTACCTCTCATTTCGTTAGTGGATGGAGCAGTCTTCTACCTAGCAGTTACTCCACCTAGCAGTTCTTTCTTCGTTCCTCATCCCCTATTCACTTAGTTTTCGGTAACCCCACTCTCGTTGTGACGAAATATTCGGTTATATTTTTTCCTTTTACCCCTTTAGGTTTGAGATATCGAGGCTTTTGTGCTTTTCTTTGTATTCTATTTTTCTAACGCTCTTTTCCCTTCCATATTAAGTAATTTCGGGACCAAAAAAGACACAAACAAGAAATTATGAATGAGTGTAAGAGTATTGTATTTCGGACCCATAAACTATTTAGATCACTAGTTTCTTAAGCGCAGTGTGTGTTATATCCCTGGATGTGGGAATGTCACTCCTCCGCTGAAAGGTGAGATCAGGCGTCGACTTAAAGGTCACTTCATAGGATTTTCCCCATCCAGGTATCTCCCACAGCGGAGCACTGCCCCTTTTAGGAGAAGCTCTAAGGCGCGGAGTGTCTTTGAACATGTGTGATAGTGTAGTGCATGTAAAGTGTGAGTGTCGGGGGAGGATAGAACAAGGAAGGGAATGGAAAGATCGCGCGCGGTCCGTGACCTTTCTGTTACGATACTTCTGTATTCATCTGGTATTGATCTGATAAATCATGGAACACTACTGATCAGAGCAACCGGCCTCTAGCATTCTCCTCCAGGCATTCCTAAATTCGACTTATATTCGTAGCTAGTGTCAAAAATCCGTCGCTGTCGAAACTCAAATCCTTCCGATCGAAGCTGCAGACTTAATGGGGCTACCGCTGGGGTATCTGTAAAAAGAGCTGAGTATGATATGAACTCTGAGATGATACTTCGTTGCTGCCCCGTTTATCTATATTTAAGTTGCATACCGTTCTGAATCGTGCCCTATTGGAGATCCGAATCGGTACCTTCATTGTTTAATACCACTGAGGAGAAAATTTACCTTTTTGAATGCAAAAGATGAAAATCCTATACTTGCGGAAACACTTCTGTTAATTATCCTGCGTCAAAATGTCAGGCCCTACAAAGCCGGTTTCCTGTCTCGTAAAAGCCATATCTCGGAAAAGCTGTTGCTTTTGTAAATTGTATTCCGATGAGATTCAGGTAGCGACAGAATTCTAAAATAACAAAAATCTCTTTCTTAGGACAAAACAGGTGAGGATTTTAGTGTTGGTAAAACTGAGAGGAACACGCCTCTTCTTATTCTCAAACTGAGTCACTCGTAATTATTCTTCTCCCACCTCTTGCTTTTGCTATTACACACATTTTTCTCAATAAACTAATTCGCAAATTAGCAAGCACCAACTTAAGTTGAAACGTGTTAATTTGTATCTCCCTCATTCTTCATCTTCTTCTCACCATCACCTCTTAAGTCATAAGCCAATGCCATTCCGGTAACGGGGGAACGCCAATGGGGGAGAGATTCATGTGTGTGCTTATACATTGAACAAATATACAAATATAACAACATTTTCATTTGCACAAAAATATTTTATTCAGGAAAACCTATTTTTAAATCAGACCTGAAATAACTCTTGTAAGTGGTAACGTAGAGTACAAAGCGTGCACATTACATGTAATTATAATAAAGAAAAGCAAATACAGAACATATGTGAATAATATAAAGAAAATATGCATAAAGAATGACGTAGTAAAAACAGTAGGAAGACAACAGTAGCGAGCGGAGATAATAGTAAAATGTAGTATATTCAAGAACTAATAATTTATGTATCTATAAATATAATAACACAATTTTCTGCATGTTAGTGTACCCCCCGTGTTAGTGTATATTTCCCGTTTTCGACAAAGTATTTCCAAAAAAACTTTTTGAACATTTTCTGTACTTGTGGACTTTCCCGCACGGACACATTTGGCAATGTCTTCTTTTAATAACTAGTTCAATATTTCCAATGTTCCTCCGATTACACAATTGTTATCTACATCAACAAACAGTGAAATAAGATGAACCGTGTTTGTAAAGGGGACGTGGCAGTAAGAGAGCACCAGAGCTCCCCTGAAGCCATTATGCATTGCAACGGTTTACATTTGTACTTTCTCACCCTTATCAAGGGACTTCGTAAGAAGAGAAAGTTATGTAATCGTGCGCCGGAAAACGGTAAATTTTTACCAGAAACACTCTTAGTGCCGGGACTTGGTAACGAAAAAAAACCAAAATCCTCTAATACGACGTGGTGAAGCTATAATCCATATTTCGTGAGCCTTTGATACGGAAAAATCGATTGACGGCTTAACATCTGTCCGTTTGCCTGTGGTCAATGCTAGCGCCTACACTGTTCAGCCTATTTTCTTGAAAATTTACAGATCTTTTGAAAATTGTAAAAGTGCAATTTTTGGGGGGGCGTCTTCCTACAAATATATTATTGAATATAGAGATTTTTCGTTAATAAAAACTGTTCCTTAAAGATAGACCTTGAAAAAGTTCACGTTCAATTTTTCGAAAATATGAATATTTTGCTTGAAATTTGACGCAAAATATAGGCAATTTTTTAAAATTGCCAACATTGTTTGCTCAAAAAACGCTCCAAATTATTTATTTAAATTTTTCCACAGGTAGAAGAAAAGATGCTTAAAAGAATGGCGAATTTTCGAAAACATCAAATTTGAAACAATGTGATAAAATATGTGCTGTTGGAGCACTACTAGTTTTAAACATCCGATGAGTGTTGAAAGACGAGACTATCACTAAGGATTCAGAAAAACTTTAATGAAAAAGTACTTCACGATAAACGTTAACTCCTTGCCCAAACAGAGCTAGAGGAAACAAATCCATCGAGGCTTCGCCATTGCCCCCTCCCCTTTGGTATGTTAGGCGGCGGTCACAGTGGAGCGAATTTTGGCTGAAATTTCGATTGGCCGATGTTGAAGATGCCCAATTCGCCATATTGCGTCTACATGGCCAATTCGTTCAAACACCTGCTACTAAATAGAAATGGGCATACTGAACCCAAACGATCTCTTCTCACGCCATCCAGATGCACCGTGTGCCGGCCGAAATTCTGTTTCGTTTGATTCTATTGGTTCCATTAGCTCAAAATCGGCTGGAGAGTCCAGGCCATCTGTAAAACCAAGCGTATCTGCAATAGATGTAGATGGTCTGGAGCGTGCTTCTTGCAAATGTTTCAAACAACGGACTGCAGAATTATGGGAAAATTCGGTCGATTTCGGGTGTAACATTCAGTTATTTTTAGGATGAAATATACCGGCTTAGATGGTTCAGGCCATCAACTGATATCACTGCAGTGTCCATCACTGGGAGGTCCTAAGTTTCGAGTCCCTACAGTGGCAGGATTTTCGACACTAGCTAGATAGATTGATAGAATTCAGCGGTTCTGCGGTTTGGAGGAGATTTCTTCTAGCCGATTGCTCTGATCAGTAGTTTTGTAGTGGTTTCTCCGATCAATACCAGGCAAATGCCAAGGCAGTACGTTAACAAACGGTCCACGGACCGTGCACGAGCGTTCCTTCTTCTTCCTTGTCCTGTCCTCACCTTTTACTTACACATTCTTACACTTACATGCACTACACTACCGCACTTGTCGGGAGACCTGTCGGGAACTTATCCCCGCTGCGGCGAGGCCCCACTGGTGGGAGATACCTGGTTGGGGAAAACAGCTAGCCGACGTGTACGTCGGCGCCGGATTCACCATCCGGCGGAGGAAGATCACCGCCATCTCCCGCATTTAAAAATTCACTACACTTAAGGGACCACTCAGCAGTTGACGCGCACCCAATCACTAATCAATCCATCTCCCGATATCGAGCGCGCGATAATTCGGCCGCTCTGTGTCCGTAACCTAATGAAAGCCACCCCGGCGCCTGGGCCACTCTCGATGGCCGCGGGCGCCGCCCCTCGCATTGTGTGGCCCGCGCGCGCCGCTTTCCACCTCTGAATTCACTTAGGCTAATAACAGCTGTTTAGACATTGCGCGCGCATTCTATTCTAATGGGTTGCGTCACGGCGCCCTCTGCTTGCAAGATGCTGGATGGCTTTTTTTGTTCCACGGAGCCACCTGCCGCGGCTCGGAAACTGCCCGGGCGGCCGCTCTCATTGTACGCTGCTATGGAGTGGGCGGGCGGGCGATGTGCGCAACGAGAGGATGGGAGCTCCTCCCGACGAAAAAACTAGTGGTGCTAAAACAGCACGTACTTTCTCGCAAAATTACGCGAAAAGTACTCAAATTTTCTAAAGATTGTATTACATTATCTTATTTCAAAATCTATCTTTAAGGAATAGATTTCATTAACGGAAAAAAGTCTGTATCTTCATAATTGTAAGAAGATACCGAACAAATGTGTGTTTCTGCCAATTTCGAAAAATTAGTTTTCTACGAAAACGATTCCTGCACCATTCTCTTAAACGTTCTTTACAATATGCAACAACAAAATTTAATAAAAACAATGGAATCATTTTTTGAAAATTTTGAAAATGTGCCAAAGGCTTCCTGTAAAGTACCTCCTGAAATGTAAATATCGGTTTGAAATTCAAGGGACCGCAACATCAACCAGATCGATTGAGGAATATCACTTTTGACGAATGATGAACGGTTTAGCCGCTAGCGTTTTTCACACACACACACACACACACACACGGACGGATGGACGGACAGACGTTTCTCCGTTATTCGATTTTTCGGTATCAAGGACCCAGAAATCATGGATTCTGGCTACATCACGTGTTCGAGAATTTTTTCCCTAAATTTAGCGACGGAATGTATCCTTTTTTTCGTTACCAATGCTCTGTAATAAGTTTTTCTGCTGATAATTAGCCGTTTTTTGGCGCATCTTTACCCAAATTTCTCTCTACTCCGCAGCGAGAAAGCAAAAAACAACGAAATAGAAGCTCATTATTTCCTGCTCCCACTAGAATTGACATTATTTCCTTCAACATGTAACTCCCTGCGTTTAATCGTAAGGAGACAAACAGAAAAGACAAATGTCGTGGGAATTATGTGCCGACTTTACAATTCTATCATAACATCTTTGAAACGCAATGCCATTTAAACCAGACACAGCATGCAACAAGATAAAGTATTAATATAAGTACCACGTGCAAAATTGACGAATTGCTTTTATTGTAATTAAAGCCGATTCTACTGTTGCTGTCGGTGATGGTAAAAGCGACGTACAACCCACGAAACAAATAGTTTATTTCGATATTCTTTCTTTTGCAGAAAAGGTTCTAAAAAGCAATAATCTCTTCGTTGATCTGATTTATAAAATATTCATATTTTCAAGTAACTGGGCGTTCTTTATGCTTGAAAATCAACTGTTCATTGTCCATTTAATTAGTACATAATTATTCAATGTGTTTTTGAAAATTGTAGATTCGGGAAACTTGTGAGAAATGAAAGACCATTCATTTATTATATTTGCTCACGGAATAGGAAAATTTAGAGAATTGGCGACGAATGGGACAAACATGAGTTTCCTCCACTGCTGTGAAATACGGCGAGGAAAACACAGCTCCATTAAAACGTATGAAAAATTACTTTATATTGCATTACGTCCTCCTTTTCATTCATTTCAGCTACATTTCAGGACGTGTTGTACAGGAATACTGTAAATGGTTTCATACATAGTGAGTCATTCAAAAACGTATCTTTTGCATGGATTATCTAACCATGAGCAACTCTCTACTATGTCCAAATCCTACTACTATCCGCTTGAGTTGTCACTTCCAAGATACTAAGTTCCTCGACAGAAACATTCAGAAATTCTTCTTCCTGTTCCACTTTCGAAACTTCTTTCAAATCATTTTCACATTACGCATACACGCATTTTCTTGAGGAATTAACAATCTTCTTGAAAATTCCGCACTTAATAATGTTGTGGCATTATGAGACATGGCAAATCCACCTAGTATGTGACTCCTCATCCTTAATGAAAATATATGTGTGGATGAATGTAATCGTTTATACCTCTGGTGTCCTGCACGGCGCTCTTAAACAGTCTCTAGAATTTCTCCTTTTCTCCTCCAAGACACGATACTTTTCTTCTGACTCTTGGTCGGAGAACAAGTAGACTCGCGTGGATATTAAATGCTAATCCGTCGTTGTTTAAGTTTCTTGAACCGATGTTGTGCAGAGAAGAGATGAATCGTCTCGTGATCGAGTCCGCTTTCTAATAATTTCACTCGCGAATCCGCGTTGCGCTCCGTACATGGATGGCTTTGGTCATCGGCTGCAGCCGCTCCATTTCGCCACGAGAGGTAGCTCTCTCCGCCCGCTGCGCCGCGCCGCCCCGTTGCATCAGAGGCGCCGCGGCCCCCGCCGACAGGTGTTTGCGCAGCCACCGCCCCGCCTTCTCTTTTCATTTCGCGTGTTGTCTGGAGAATCCTACCCGAAACATCTAGGTCATTAGCGACCACTGTTGGAGTTAACGTTACGGTAATTGTGAAGATGAAACGATATGATGATAAGGGGTACACAAATGCAACCGTTCCCGAGGTGCGACTCGAACCCGCGACCCATCGGTCCGAATTCGCTACGACACAACTGCCTTAGCGATCTCGGCCACCGGGTCGGCAACGGCTGCTCTGAACGGTAGTTACTTCTTGGCTGTCCGGGTGACGCTGCGTAGTGGGCTGAGAGGACTACGCGGCGTCACCCGAACAGCCAAGAAGTAATCGACGCGAGCCACGGAAGCTTACGTGTACATCTGATCGGTAGTTTTTCGTGGTTTCTCCGATCAACACCAGGCGAAAGCCGGAGAGGTATCCTAACGGGCCATGGACAGCGCGCTATCTTTCTTTCCCCTTCCTTGTCTTATCCTCACCCCTTACACACACATACACTTACACTAACATGCACTACACTACCGCTCATGCCGAGAGACCTGTCGGGAGCTTAAAACATGTCTTTGCTGCGACGGTGCCCCGCTGATGGGAAATACCTGGTTGAGACAACCGCGCTAGCCGACGGAACGCCGGCACCGGATCTCACCAACGAGTGGGGAAAGATTACCGCCACCTCCCGCGATGAAACATGCACTAAACTTACGATAATGACTTCAGCAGTGACGCACCGGAATCACCAATCAACCCACCAACCTTTTTCATTTCGTGCTCCTCTTTGTACATAAACGCTTGCATTGGTCCCCCTAATTTTCACCGCTAGATCATGGCATTTTCCTTATTTTCTTACTTTTCTTTCTCCTCTTACTAACATACACCCTGTTTCTATTTACTACTGGCTCTTCTGATACGGTTTATTCCTCATTCGTATGAGCAACCTTTCGTAATATATTTTACCTTTTCCTTAATTATTAATGATAGTTATTTATCATACCATACCGCCTTTTCACGTTGGATACTTGTTCGGAAAAGTTAAAATGGCTCATTATTATATCCGATGTAACAAGGGGTACACCTGTAGGCAATAGATTACCATATATGCATACCCTTTTAAAATATCACATGTTAAAAAGGAGAAGCATCAGATAAGATAAAATGTTATATGATTGACGTGGCTAAAAGACATGTGTTCGTTTGTTATGTATATACTCGTACTCGCGGTAGTGAATAATCAATCGACTTGTAAATAATGTGGGATTTTAATTACTTGTAAGAAAACCATTTCTATCCATTTATTCTTCCTCATCATTTGTATGCCTTTTACTTTCTCTTATACTGAGTAATATACATAGTATAGAGCTAATTTAAAGCTGTGAGAAATCGATTTCAAAATTTCATTGGAAATTCACGTTTTGAGGTTCCCTGACACCGAAAAAGTGTTTTTCTTCAAAACGTCCGTCCGTCCGTTCGTCCGCCTGTCAGTCCGTTCGTCTGTCCGTTCGTCTCCCCGTCCGTCCGTCCATCTGCCAGTCCTTCCGTCTGCCCATCCGTCCGTCTGCCCGTTCGTCCTCACTGACGGTTCATAACCATTTGTCAGTTTTTATGTCCTCAATAATACTTTTTTCTCTGATCGTTTTTTGTTCCCACTGCTTCTATAGCACTTCGATGTTACGCTGCCACTCTTACTATTGTATAACATTAACCCCCTTATTATATTGTAATAATGTTCCATTATTAAATATAATGTAGATTTAAATGAAATGTTATTTTATTAAAAAATATTATTGAAATGAATTAATGGATAGCATTGAAATGTGATATTTCCTCTCGTTTCCCTTAACTAGCCGAACTTATTGTGGTATTTTGTATTCATTTTATAAATTAATTAAATTAAATATCATTGAGATTACATTGATCGTCTCAATATTAAAGAAAACGCATTTGTGTGTCAATGCTAGCGTCTCTCATGTGAACAACGCTAGCGTCTCGCAATGAATGGTGAAGCAATATTTTGCTTTCATCATTTTTAATCGTTCGTAGTAAAAAGTTTTGAGTAGTAAGGGTCCTCTGTTTTAAAGGGGGCGATGTATGTGCCTCGTAAAATTGGTATCAAAATTTGCGAACTATGACTATCACATGATTTTTGTGCAATAGTGCGGTTATCATCCAGTAAAAAATAATATATGAAAATATCCTGGAGAACTTAACAGGAAAGTTTTCAAAGATATGAGGAAAATTGAGTGAAGTTGTATGAAAAATAAATCGCGACCAATTTTGAATGTTTTGGGTCAAAATATAAAACAAAGTTCTTAACCCTTATGCATTTTTTAGTTTAGAAAAAATATTATTGCTATGAAAATATAAGATATTTGCAAAGTTTTCATTAACAAAATAATTATTAATATTAATAATAATAGTAATAATAATAATAATAGTAATAATAATAACAATAACAACAAGAATTCTTCCACAGACAGACTCTGCCAACTCCCAGAAGGTGGAGGAGAAGCTTGCTAAATATACAAAGGCTTTGCAAGCGGAATAGGAAGCAAGAACAGAATATGAAAACTAAACTGATCAGATCTTCTTATACTAATATACAGCCTGTTATTAATATTGATTTAGGTCACACTCCTCTGAATGTTTCTTGTAACACCACGATAAACATTCCAAATACGCAAGATCATGTACATTCTTGGAAGGGAAAATCCTCCATGGGAAGTTCATTCTGGGTGAACAGCATATTGATAGCGCTGCGCCTTTGCATTGGCTAAGAAGGGGATATTTATGCTCAGAGACTGAAGAGTTCGTAATGGCTCTCCGAGATAGGATTCGGCGAACTAAAAACTACTGAATGAAGGTGAAAGTGATAAACAAATGCAGAAACTGTGATAGATATGCGAACTCATTGAACACATTATGACGGGCTGTTCGGCATTATCAGACAACGCCTACTTTGGAAGACATAATCAAACTCGCAAAATTGATACACCAAGAACTTTCTGGTAAACTCGGGCTGTTTGGTACTCCTACTTCATATTACGAATAGAGTACAATCTTGATATTGGAGGCTAAAAAGCATGTGATATACTAGAGCAGATTAGTTGTCATGGACAAAATAGTGGAATATAATAGACCTTATATCCTCCTCATTGATAAAACTAATAAAATAACCTTTAAAATTGAGATTTCAGTACTTCTGCTCCACAACATCAGAAAAAAACTAATTAGAGAAGGTCAGGAAGTGTAAGGAGCCTGCACTGCAATTAAAACAAACATGGGAGTCGGAGAAAGTCCATATATCATACGCCTTGGTGATTTCATCGGAAGGAGTAAGGACGAGAAATTTTAAAAAGAATTTGAGAAATTTGGAAATGCTAAGAAAATTTGTAAATGATCTTGGATGTCCGGGTGACGTCGCGTCGAAGGCTGTTACCGACATTTAGACCATCTTGTAGTGGTCTTCTTCTGGGCTGATCTTCCAACTACGACCAGTTGGCTAAGAAAATTACCAACTGTTGGAGGAAATGCAGATTTACTTATGACTTGTCACATTGTTCGAAATATTTTGCAATAAGCTGAAGTGGGATAGTGTGAATTCTCTCTTCAAAAGAGCTGAATCTGCTTCTAAGACATAAAAGACAGATTCTCTATGCGTGTCTCTTAAGATTCTCTATTCCAAATAATAATAATAATAATAATAATAATAATAATAATAATAATAATGATAATAATTATTATTATAACAATAATAATAACAATAATAATAATATCTTTATTTGTGGCAAGGCCCAGACCAGGAGGGCCGCACTTTAGCACCTACTCAATTTACTCAATTGCATTTACTCAAACTACACTCAATTTACATTGCATATTTTATCACACATTCGTTTTAAAATTAACAGAAAGTTAAATGTGCTTATTTTTATTTCTATTCAGAAACTATTCCACGGATCTTATGCCAGAGAAGCAGCTGAATGAAATGTGACCGATGAAGCGAACTCGACAAGTTGGTAAGCCACCTTATTGGTTGCTTATTGTAATCAGTTTTTTGAAATGAGTATTTTTTTTAAGAAAAAAACTCGTAGTTTTCTCCTAATTTTTGCGTGAAGTTAGGGCACTTTATATTTTTTCTCAAAGATGGCGCAACATTTTTTCTTTGAACTTTTTCTTAAAATAGAGCAATTTGTTCTTCAAAAGAACAATATAAAATGATACAAAACTCGCTTTCGTTGGACTGTGAGTTTTCGAAAACTGTAAAAGTTGCTGTAAACTGATGCCGGAAACTATTTGCTGTTGCATCGCCTGTAGTTCTATTCTGTTACTAGGGAACCGAAAAATTGAGAAAATGGGAAAACATATCTTTTAGGTGCCGATAGGTAGCAGTTGGAAAGAAGCTGGGCAAAAGTAAAAGGCTACACCAGTCGAGATACAGAAACTAAGCAGTAGAGAAAGCCTACTATTCTATTGCACCACTAGTTTCTATTTGATCTTGAGTGAAAACAAGTCACAAAGAGGTCCTTGGAACACAAACATTGATGTCACTTTTCTTTGAATTGATCTATTTAATAAACAAAAACCGTAAAAAACTGTATATGACTAACGGGGAAGAAGTATCAACTTCGGATAAGTTCCGACATTGTCAGGGCATCCAAGTTCATAGCACAGAAAAATTTCGCACTTACAATTCAGAATATCAGAATGTTTATGAGGATTTAAAATGAAAGCTTCCTTGGTCTCTATTTTTCCCTTCTGAGAGTGAGTTCTTGTTAGATTAGAACTGCTCTGTTTCTTGTTAAGTATCGTTTCTCATGAATAAGGAATTTGGTATAAAAAGAATGTTTCACTATTTCCCATTTTTCAAGCTTTTTAATGCAGATGTCTTTGTAACTTCGTCCAATGAGTAGGTTTTAGTAACTTCGTAACTGTTCTTTCTTAGGTACGGACCGACGCTCGGTGATGTCAGAAGGCGACGCTAGGAAATTTGTTCCTCTTATTTATTCCGGTATATAATGTAATATTACAAATCAGTTGCCACTATATTCCTTTATAATATTCAAATATACTTATCCTTTCTAAACATTTTCCTGTACCACAATGAAATATTAAAAATAAAAAATAAATCAAAAGCTAAAAGTTCGTTAACAAAAAACTGATATTTTTAATCAATAAAAATACCGAGCAAAATTAAATTATGTTAATTTGAAAAATATAATTTTCAAAATAGTATATCAAAACCAACTTATTATCACCTTTTATTTTGGATTTCAAAATTAGATTTTAGTTAAACACCTTGATAATCCAAATCACAAGGAACATGAGAATGGCTATGGAGGGTTATGTGGAATGGAGGAAGAGAAGTAAATAATGAACACAAATATTAAGTCATATTAACAAAGTAGGAAAATACAGTGAGCAGGCTAAAGGAGAAAGAAATGGATAAGGTGGAATGGATAAAACCTACTGAAAAGCATAATTCTCAATGATGATGATGATGACAATGGTGATAATGATGATAGAGATGTATTATATTTGTCATGATTTTTTCATGATTCTATGGGTTTGATCACTTGTTCTCAGTGTCAATTACTTCTTTGCGATATTTATTTACAAAACTGTTATTTCTGTATTGTATTTAATTTTGTCACGTATCATTTCCCTGATCGTAGCTGAAGAGTCATAGAAATAGAGAATTTGAAGAAAACTAGAAAATATCATACTTCCCTTTGCGTTCAAAATTTCTCCATTTATTTCCTATTTCTAATTTATAATATATCCACCTGCTGTTCCGCATCCAATTGATGTTGGTTCGTGACTGATGTGACCGTCCACGGCAGCCGCCTCCGTGCCCCGCCCGCGGCTACGAGATCTCGTGTGGGTCTCCGGATCTGCCGTTGCCGGTTCCTTACCTGCCGCGCGCGCACACTTTTCCAAGCAGCAGCGCCAGTCGCGCCGGCCCATTTCTCTCCGAATAACTTTTCCACGCAGCCCCCCACCGGCCGCACTTTCACTCGGGTCTTCGCGTCTCGTCGCGCCGCGACCTCTGCCACCCTCCCCCCTTCGCCCCTCGCGTGGAGGCGTCGCGACGCCCATCTGTCAGGGCCACATGTAGCCGCCCCGCAATTATTTTACTGTATCAACAAGAATAAAGGTTCTAGAGAAAATGTGTGTGTTAATACAGAGGTTATAGATAACTTTCTGGAAAACATGTAGAACATGCATGTCAAGGTCGCGGGATAGGTAACAAGCTTATTAGAGCTTGCGGGCACTGCTTCCAGAGAAATTGGCGCGAAATTTAAAAAGTAAGGGTTGTACAAATTGCGAAGGATTGGTGGTACGTCACTGAATTCATGGCCCATCACAGACTTTGGGGGAAGTTACTTGACAGTTATTGTCACAAATTTAGTAATTTTTTTTAAAAATTGAAAAAAATTTTTCAAATTTAGTAATATTAAATCCCATTTTCTTTTTAAAGCAAAGAAATGTTCCTTAAAAGAAATAAATCAGTCAGATTTCAAATTCTCAATTAAGAGAAATTTTTTTTAAAAAAATTAAAAAAATGTAATCTTGTTTACTTAAGAGTGATATAAAAGCACTCACTTTTAAAAAGACATGAAATAATTAATTGAGGCAGAAAAATATGAAATAATTATATTTATTTGTTTTGACAAGTAAGTCTTCAGATGGAAATAATTATTTTCCAAAACTTTGCTGTTACTATTATGTATCACATGTAATTTATTGATACAAAACAACCTAAACTGTAAAAACAACCTTTTCTGTCTTTAAAAAAAAGGACAAAACAGTCTGATAAATTATAAAATCTATAGACAAAAAAATAAATCCTAATTTTAATACATGCAATAATAATAAATGGTAAATGATATTATCATAATTCAATCTCGGTTGTAAGAAAGAACAAATCTGGCAAACATATTTTCCTATGAAGTCACAATTTACCGACCCGCGCCGCTTCAGTTTGGGCATATACACTCCTTTCGTAATTTTAAGGGGAAGATGACTCCGGAATCAGAGGAAGTTGCCTGTGCCCGTAGGAGCGCCGGGCTCCCTAGGCGGGCAAGTAACTCCTGCGGGCGAAGTTTGACTGCCTGATGTAGAACATAAAACTGTAGAGTATTGTAAGTTCAAAAATGTAGCAATGTTGATATTTGTTAACTGTATAATTGTAATATGAAAATATTACTTTACATTAATTATTTAGGTAGAAAGGCTTTGCGGAGCCGCGCAATACTAAATATAGAAACTCTTTGTAAAATTCAATGCGAATACTCGCCTATTAGAAGATTGTAGAGTGCGCCGCTACAATCAATGGCTTGTCAGGATCATATCTCTCACAGAGCTGATAGGAAAGGCTGTTGATTGTTGAGCAGACTCATCGGAAAAGGCAATGCGAGAACGAAATGTCCAATGAGTTAGAAAAGGCGGATGTTAAAAAAGAAATTGAATAATGTTACAATTTTTTAGAGTGGGAGAAACGGTGGATTACCTGTTAAAAAGACGAAATGTTCAACATTGTAATATTACTAGATCGATATAAATTAAACGAGAAAGTATGTATTGTCGTAGCACTACTAGTTGTTGGGGAGGTGGTGGTGGTGCCTGGGGCGCGGGAAAAAGTTGGCTTGAATGTCAAGGACGTGTCGCCTGGAAAGCGCGATGATGACCCACTCCAGGAGCCGGTCCGCTCATCCGCGGCCACTCCGGTTCGCTGTTTACCATCGATCGTTATGGCGAGGTGGCGAAGGCGCCGGAACCTGAAATGCTGGGCGCCATTGCTCTAGTTTTGTACGCGATCTCCTTTCATTCCAGCGGCTTAGGTGGCTCAGGGCATCCATTGATGTCACCACAGTGCCTCTTACCGGGAGGTCCTAGGGTTCCACTCCCGACCGTGACAGGATTATCGAAATTAGCTTCATAGCTAGGTTGATTTCAGCCGCTGTCTTGAGGAGAATTCTGGCGGCCGGCTGCTCTGATTTCCGTACTTTCTCCGATTAACAGCAGGCGAATGCCGGAGCAGTATCCTAACAAACGGGCCACATGCAGCGCTCGATATTTCCTTCCTCTTTCTTATCCTATCCCCTTTTTTACACATACACTCACATGCACTACACTACTACACATATCGGGAGCTCAGAGCTTCTCCACCGGGTGGGGCTGTGGCTTGTTTGTGCGAGATACCTGGTAGGGGAAAACCCCGCTAGCCGACGCGTAGGTCGGCGCCAGATCTCACCATCCAAATGGGGAAAATCACCAACAATCGCGATAAAACATGCACTACACTTACGGGGCTAATGACATCAGTTGACGCGCCCGAAAGCAAAATAATCAATCAGACAGTCCTTTCATTGTCATTTCTCTATTCAGTATTTATTATTATTACCCATTGGTGTCGTCTTCGTCGTTTCAAAACTATTTTCTGGTTCTTTAAATCTCATTTTTCTATTTTATAAGATTCAAACATCAGCCATTGGCGTCTCCTTGAAACTATCCCGTTTTTTATTCTTTCGGAGCCATTGAAATCTATTTTTTATTGCCGCTTCCATCCTTCCATGTAACAGTCCCAAATCCCTGGTACCTACTGTTTATAATTTTGAGGGACGTCGTAACTTTCCTTATTCAGAGATTGTTTTAATAGTAATGTGAATTAACATTTTAAATTATATGTGTTATGTTTTCATTTTTGACAGTACTTTCCTATCAGTTGAAAAAGGATGTATTATAATTAATAATATAAAATAAGGTCTACAGCTCTTCTTGCACATTTGTACTATTTTATCTATTTTAAATTCTTGTTCATATTTAGACGAGAAACGTTCTTTTAAAGTTCGGCAATACTTATCTCATCCTGAGTGGAATGGTCGGTTTTGAGCCAGAACAATTTCACAATTAGACCGGAAGACCCCCACTAGCTGTAACATAAATTCAACGTGTAAATTGTGTAATGTGTAAATAAATATAAGTTGTGTATTTCCTTAAGTCATGCCTGTGCTCTAGTGCCCATACACCGTCTGCAGATTTACAAAACGTTTCACATACCCCGCTGAGATCCGTTACAGTCTTCTCGAATGTTTATACAGCTGACGATTAATTCTGTTTGTGAAACTCGTAAATGGTGATTTCAATCTATGAACCATTTTTTGTAAAAGTGTAGAGTTGTCTTGTATTAGAATAAAATTCGTAAGAGGCATTGAAGAGCACATTACAACCATGCTCTACCCATTATTATTATTATTCTCTGGTCACTTCTTTTATCGATTAGGTTTTTCTCAATATCTCTCTGGCAGGTCCCTTCGGAAGCAACCCTGTTCTTCATTCCTCTCTTTATTTTTCTTTGTTTTGTCTTGTATTCTCCTCACTGTATTCCTTGTCCTTCAATTTCTCTCAGGTTAGATGTCCAAATTTTCTTAACTTTTTGTACCTGCAGTTGTTTCTCTTGAGTCAATTATTTACCTTCCAAGAACGTCTCTCGTTTTCGTAAATTACTTTCATCAACCCCTTTCATCATTTGTTCCTCCACTCCTTAGACAATTAGTGAATTATCTTCAAACCTTTTTTATCTTTTCCCCTACGCAATTGCCGATCTTTTGTGTTAAGACGAACTTTCTCTAAATATAAGAAAACTTCAATTAGTGTGTTCCATTATGATCCAACCCGCTAATATAGTCTTCTCATGAATTCCTTTGAATGAAAGAGACTAATCATTTATTTGTGCTTCTTTATAGTAAACTTGACCTATTTCCTTAAGTCAACCAGTATTTGGAATGCGTTTGTTAAAATGCGAAAGCGGCACGGCTCACCGTGTCTTTTGAAATATGTCTTTTCACCATGAATTCCATTCCTGTAGACTCGTGCAGTCCACGCCATCTTCGCCTTCTCTCCTCCCGCTTCACACCCATCGACAAATAAGCGACAGAGAGCAAGTTAAGAAGCGAGATAGTGTCATCGCATGCTTATCGGGCGGCCAGTGAATCTCTTGGCGCGTCGCCGTCTGGCGGGTGCATACCGGACGCGTCGGAGCGGAACCGCTTGCCCGGCGACGTGTGGGCGGGGAACGAAGGAGGGAGGGGGGATCGAGGGGAAATTGGGCGACGAAGGTGATCGTGGCGATGGAGGAGAAATTCGGGCGGAGAAATTGGATGAAAACGAAAAGTGGCGCCGCGTCGCCCAGCGCCGCGCCGCTCAGCGCCGCGCGGGTTCATCGCTCTCGTCTTCTTCACTTTCGGTTTCGTGACGCGGGCGCCCGCGCGCACCAGACTGGTGCGCTGACAAAAAACGGTGCAGCGTGACGCGCGCGCGGCGCTGCAGCGGAGTGCGTCGTATGGCCGCGCTGACCAGCAGATTGCGCCCGCGCGAGAGAGAGAAGGCAGCCGTTGAACTCCAGGTGTCCCCCAAGGACTCGTGTTTGTGACTCGTGATGAAGTGCTTGTTGGAGGTGGCTGAGGATGAAATGTTGATGGACAAAGAAAGTGAAATGGATGGGACGGTGAAAGCTTAATGTGCAGGGGTGATATATCGCGGAATATACTAATTTATGTGCAATCATTTGGGTTGAGCCTTTCATAAATTAGAAATTCTCGTATTATGCCAAATCAGTGTAGCTAGTTTTCTGTTGAGTGACAAAGCAGTTAGTCGGGTTTTATTCGCTGTGAGATCCTCCACAGTACATTAAATCAATGATAACTGAGTTAGCAGCTTAATAGAAACTTTCATTGCCATTGCTGCACAACAAGTGAACTTAAGAACACATCTGAACTAGTAATTACTTATTTTTACTTCATTTGCTTCACTTTAAATCAAATATGTTTTATTTATATATATATATATATATATATATATATATATATATACACACACACACACACACACACACACACACACACACACACACACACACACACACACACACACTTTGCTAAAAAAGTGAAACGTCGAACGAATTCAAACTTTGATAAAATAAGAATCTAGTTTTCTCAAACAAAATGTTTTGCAGAGTGAATAAAAAAACAGTTTTTATTTGTTTTAATATTCCCATAGTTGCAGAATTGAACATTTTCAAAGTCTGAAGACACGTTTTATGTCATATATTATGAAATCGAAAATTATGAACGCAACTTATTAGACGTTATTCAAATAAGTTAAGAATGGTAATTTGCTCATACCTACCATCATAAAAAATTCCTGCCTCTTCTGATGATAATTCCTTATTTGCTGGTGTATTATATTTTCCCCTGAGAAATAATTTCTTCCTTACTTGTATTATTATTGATAAAAAAGTTTGTTAATTAGGACTTTATTTTGGAAAATTATATTTCTATTTATTTTACGTGCTGTATTTTTTGTTCGAGTGTATGATTCCTCTGATGCATGTAAACACCTTCCTGTCTCGTTTGATTAATGGCTCAAGTTGGCCAGACGCGTCTTGTAAAAAATTCTCAGCATTCGTGTAGAATCGCCCGTTTTTTCACGGTTTCTTTTCCAGTGGATGTGCCGAGAGGTTTGAGTTGCGTCACGTCTTGAGACGGAATGTCCAGATATTGCATGAGACTATCAACATAAGTTTTTCAACATCTTAACTAATAATAATAATAATAATAATAATAATAATAATAATAATAATAATAATAATAATCGACTTATTAATTATTTTTAAAAAATGTAATCCTCATATATGAACTCTTCCTTGAAGCAGTAAAAACGTTTTGATCATAGATATATAGAGATAGTTAAATGGAGGGGGCAATGTCTTTTTATTTAAAGTATGACCGCAACCACATCATTCCTAACATTATTTTAAAGTATGAATTCCGTACCTCTTTTCTCAGATCCGTCACCTACTTTCAAATAATTGACACAAAAAAATTGTCTGGACATCTACCTATTACACATAATACCAGAAACAAAAATTTTTAATAACGAAAAGTTGGCAAAGAAATAAATCATTTACATTTATAATCTTCTTCTATTATAATACAGATAAATAAAGGTAGTACAGCTTTAAGCAATTATTTAAACATTTATAATATTATTCATTTACAATATGACTTATTTATTACAAAATAATTCACATACGCATGCAGAAATATAAGTAAAATATTTTAATAATGATGGGTTAGTAAAGGGCAAATACCAAGGTGTTTGCTTAACCATTGCAGTGAAAAAGATATATAAATCACTTCAGTAAATGATCTGTGTTATATTTCACAATATTGGATGGGTTGGTTGTTTTTTTTCGTGTTTCCAGACACGTCAACTGCTTCGGTCATTAGTCCCGTAAGTGTAGTGCATACTGGTTCTCGGGAGATGGCGGTGATCTTCCACCGCTGGATGGCGAGATCCGGCGCAGACCTACCGTCGGCTAGTGGGGTTTCCCCCTAACCAGGACTCTCCCACCAGCGGGGCACTACCCCTGTCGGGACAAGCTTTAAGCTCCTGACCGGTCTCCCGGAATATGTGGTAGCGTAGTGCATGTTAGTGTGTGTGTGTGTGTAAGGGGAGAGGAGAGGACAAGGAAGAGGAAGGAAAGATCGCGCGCGGTCCGTGGCCCGTTTGGTAGGGTACTGCTCCGGCATTCGCCTGGTGTTGATCGGAGAAATCACGGAAAACTACCGATCAGAGCAACCGGCCGCTAGAATTCTCTTCCAGACAGCGACTGAATTCGACCTAGCTCAAAAGCTAGTGTCGCTAATCCTGCTAATCCTGCCGCCGTCAGGACTCGAACACAGGACCTCCCGGTCAGAGGCGCTGCAGTGACATCAGTTGATGCACTGAGCTGCCGCTCCCGGTTTTTGACAATATTAAATGGAGTTTAAACCAAGAAGAAGGTCTGCTAACTTGCAACACGTTTTCAAGATCACCACTTTCGAGGGAAAAGGAATTAGATAGTTGGTGTAAATTACCCAGGTACAAACCTTATTTTCGAGGAATCCTTTCACAACAACTACTTCCAAAATACATGTTACTTTTACTTCATTTCTGACTGTCGATTCGTTCTTAAATGATAACTCCTCCACTAGCATTTACACACGTTAATCTATTTGCCTAGTAGCACTTGTATGCTTTGAATTAATTTTGAAAATTGTTTTTAAAGTTTGTTTTTTGAATTCACAATATAAAATTGTTATCACTCGGTTTTATCACACTGAAGTATCTGTAAAAACTAACATCTAGTGCCTAAGCCATTCACATTCCATTGGAGAATAATCTTAATTGTTGTCATCTTCGCTTGACTATTTTACTCATGAGTTATTAGTTTCAATCCGGCCAATAGCCTTTTATAATAAGCCTTTTATAATACACTAAAATATCGGGCTCACCTAAAATCGAAATGTTCACATATTTACTTTTTGTTATCGGAATGTACGTTTCGATTCGGAAATTAAGAGTTAGTAAATTAAGAGTAGTAAAAAAAGCGTAAGGCGGGAATAAATTCCTCTATTTTCTAACGATAGATTTATCTTAATAACTTAATTAATTTCTCGGTTCCTCTTGTGTGATTTAGTGAATTTCAGTCATTTGAAATGTGTTATTATAACCATAAGTGTCTTCGAAAACTCCTTTCAGTTGCTCACAAGACATTAATTTGGAAGTGTTTTTTGTAATTTTCTATAATGTTATATTTTATTTATAATGCTATTCTATAATGCTATTTATATAATGTTATTTTTCTTCTTACTTCTGTGGTTGCAGAGATTTTGTGCACTTACAATTGAACTATTTGGAAGAGATACATTCGATACGTCACACGCTGTATTGGCAATTTGTGATAATGACCTCTTAAATAGTTTCACTTGACTCGGAGTGGAAAACTTTGAAAGTCATTAGAACTTAGAATGATGGCTTAAGATGAACTTAGAATTAGATTTAAGATGTTTGTAATATAAAAGTACCTTTCAGTATTATGAGCAGATATCAATGCAATGCAATGCAATATTAGTGTGGTTTCGCTGGTAGTTTTATTTTTGCTTTGCTTGCTCCTGTGAATAAATTTGGTTAACATTATTATTTCATCCTTTACATTCTTCTGTAGTTCCTTCTAGTCATGCAAGTAATTACTTAAGAAAATTTTAAGCCTAACCCTTCAATTTTAAAGCGTAAGAATCAGAATATTTTGCAGTATTATTTCACCAACTTTTAATTACTGCACATACTACACAAGCTTTTTCTATTTGTTTGAAAAAATTAATTATAGATTTCTTGAAAAATGAGTGGCATCCTGAGTTGACTTTGCACACTTGACATTGAGCAGGCACTATGCTTAATCATGACATCATATTTGGTTTTGTTTGTGTAACCTCTTATATGCGTATATATTTTTGTAAATTGTATGTTTAGTATATTTTATAAAAGTAGTAAAACAAATTACTTAGCAGTAGTTTGATGCACTTCCTCACTGAATACTGTGGCAATAAATTTTGGTTCATTCTATTATTTGAAAATATATTGTTCTTCAATGAACCTTGAAAGTTTGCAATCTACGGCCTGATTTTTGTGGATTTCATTCTAGCAAACAATTTGACATACATCCAATTGCTCTCGATGCCATGTGTTAATAAAGTAGGACTTTAGGCTTGAAATAGTATAATGGGAGTGTTCAACTCCTGTTGTTTATGTGCTTCTTGTCATTTATTGCCAACAGTGCTTATGCTGTTGTATCTGCAATATGTTTTGTGAAGCATTTGCCCGTTGTCTGCATTGTAACTCCTAGGTGCTGATAGTGCGTCTCTCAATTCCTGTGTCTTCGATTGTTATTTCTTAATTTTGGTATGTTTTTCCACCTTTGCTGAAGACTATAATTTTTGTTTTCTCCTTGTTTATTTGCAAGTTGTGGTTTTTGCACCAGCTTACAATGTTATTCATGGCGTCATGGAGGTTCTCTATATAAAGTCTACCCCTATTTCTATGTCGTCGGCGAATGCTTACAATTTTACTTCTTTCCTTCAGGCTATTTCTATTATTTTTGCAGATGTTCGTATGAATGACAAGTAAAGTAGAGAAAGTAAGGCCACTTTCCTTAAAAATGTTCTAGGAGTAGTCATGACAACACGATCTAGACTAGTCTGCGTCCTAGCTAGGGAAAGCTTTCTAATTGATGACTTGAGGGCACAGTCCTTCTCCCAGAGACAACAGCATTGACAAAGCTCAAACACATCATAGAAATTAAGAGAAGTGAAATTTGGAGAAAAATCACGTGCCCGTCACGACATTCATTCCTTGATGCGTTGTTTCAGTATTACATGAATCGGAGGTATCCAAATTTTTACAATTTCTTGCAATATGTTCTTACTCTTTACATTGAAAATACTTAATATGGACAACTATTTTGTCGTGATTCAATATGGCAATGTTAGTTAATTTTACATTTTAATCACTATACTGTTACAGTGATTTCGTCACAAAACAGAGTTTTTTAGTAATTGCACTGGTTTAGTAATACGCGGACGGATTACTCTTGTGGCATTTTTCTAATTGTAATTGACGTATATATGGACTTTATTTCCTTTCTGGACTCAATATATATTTCAAAGCTTTTAATAATAACATATTTTACCGTCTTTTTAAGACCATGAATTCCGTACCTCTTTTCTCAAATCCGTCACCGTTTTTAATGAATAATATTCCTTGCTCCGCTAAAGTATGTGATTTTATATTTTCTACAACCGTTTTTATCACAAGATATCGTAACATCGTTGTGAACGCATAAGCTTAAGTTTTTATTCATCTTAAAAGCTGAAGTGTTTCAACGAAATGAACTTGTTTATAAAACTCCTAGGTAAATCTATGCTCTGAAACTGCATCGATGACGAAGTAATGAGTGAGGAGGAGGTATTTTCTAGAATTAGTGGAATATGTTTTTATCAGATAATCGGTAAACATAATTAGTAAGAGAATTATTTAAATTCATTTTTAAACTTGTTAATTAGTTTATACTAATCGTAATCTTAAAACAACGCTTGTTGTTAAATCATTATTTTCATACCATGATACCGAGAGCGGTAGCTCAGTGCAACTGACGTCACTGCAGTGCCTCTGACCGGGAGGCCCTAAGTTCGATTCCATTGGCAGAATTTTCAACACTAGCTTTTCGCTAGGTCGAATTCAGTCGCTGTCTGGAGGAGAATTCCAGCGGCCGGTTGCTTTTACGTGGTTTCTCCGATCAACACCAAGCGAATGTCGGAGCAATACCCTAACAAACAGACCGCGCGCGATGTTTCCTTCCTCTTCCTTGTCCTATCCTCACCCTTACACACACACTTACACTAACATACACTACACTACCACACATGCCGGGAGACCGGTCGGGAACTTAGAACTTGTCCTGGCTGGAGCGGTGCCCCTTTTGTGGGAGATACCTGGTTAGGAAAAACCCCGTTAGTCGACGCTAGGTTGGCGCCGGATCTCACCATCCAGTGGGGTATGATCTGCGCCACCTCCCGATGAAAAAACATGCACTACACTTACCGGACTAATGACCTCTGTAGTTGGCGCGCTCGGAATCACTAACAATCAATCAATCATACCATGATAGTTCAAATATACAATTTTTATGAAGAGATGTTTCTCTTCCACATACTTTTTGAATAAATATATTTTATAAAGAAACGGAGGCCATAAAAATATATTGTTAAACTTGCTTACATTGCCTCTATTGGAAATAAAGTTGAATAAAAATACGAAATAATTTCAGTAATATACTACTTATGTAAAACTAGAAATTGAACCTAATAATACATTTACGTCATTGGTACTTTTAGTTCTCATGAGATTTTCGTGTGTATTTTCCTACTCTAGTTGGTATCTTACAGTATCTTGCGTGCAGTTCCTTCCACGTCGTTCAATGTGTTTTTCTTTGGACCCCGCTCCTTGGCCGTCCGCGGTCGCGGCGGTGCCGCTGGGGGGAAGCTGCGGCGGTTGGCTGCAGTCGTCCTTGGGGCCTGGTCTCGCCGCCCCCCGCGCCATCTGACGGCCGCTGCCTCAACGAAGGGTCCCGTGCGTGGGGTCCTCTTGCTGCTCCGACCGCGGGCCGGGCCGCTCTCTCTCGGCGCCTGCGGGAACTGGCTGGGCCTATTGGACCGCAGGCGCGGAGGGCGCTCCCACGGAATGTCCTGTCCCAAAGTTCATCAAATGTGCGAAAGTGACGCTTTTTATTGGTATCCAATGCCAAAAGAGTGCACAGTAATAATCGCTCGATGTATGTTAAAATGGAGAATGACTGACAAATTAAAGCATATGGGGGGTATATATAAAGCATATGGTGGGGAATATATATATGTATAAATTGAAGCGATAGGAGCCTTCCAAAACTCTTTTCGAAAATTTCATCAAAACACTGGCAAAGAAAGAAAATAAAAGGCCATAAAACTGTGACTTCATATAATTCGTATTGAGTGTTCAGAAAATAAGTTATAGAATGATTATATATATATATATATATATAAGAACTTAATAGTTGGCATTCGGTTTTATATATAAATATATATATATTCCCAGTTTTTTCTCTTTTGCAACTAATTCTTGATTTTAGTTGGTTACCATGTGTACATATTAATGTAATCGTAATATGCAAACACGAGAGTTCAAATGTTGGGGGTAGAACTGAATAGTTGGCATTCGGTTTTATGCAAAACGTGTTTTATGTGTTAGATACCCTGGTTGTCATTACCCGAGATTTGTTGAGTGCTATCGTTTATTGAAACAAGATTTACTTTAATGAGATATTTATAAAAATGTTGCAATAAACATGGAATTCGTGAGCGCTCGCATAATAAAAAAATTTTAAATCTCGTTCATATGACATATCAATCAAGAAGTAAATACGTCTTATCTTTTATCTTTTTCGTAGGTTAATTAATAACATATTCTCTAAAAATCACAATTTTTATATTAATTTACATTGTCCTGTTTAATCAAAGTGTGAACGCTTGTTGCTCAAACTATCATTTAAAATATTCCATCTCACCTTTTTCTATCTTTCATCTCATCATGGAAAATTTTCCATTTGTGAGATTCAGTCCTTACAGGAACGTAATGAAATTATTTTGAATATTTTTAAGCTCTCGCTTCGTGAAATTTCCGTCAATTGACAGGTGTAATTAGGCATTTGTGTTAACAAGACGCGTTATTAGGGTTTCTGTTTTTCTTGAAAAAATTTAATCATCTTCCTTTTTCTGGGCGCCAAGACCACTCTTCTCGTGCGCCTTCACAGAATGAGGGAGGGAGAGAGAGAAAGAGAGAGATACTGTCAGACAGACTGAGAGTGAGACTGACAGACAGACGGAATGGGAGTGAGAGAGAGAGGCTGAGAGAGGAATGGAGTGAGAGAGAGAGGCTGAGAGACAGAATGGGAGTGAGAGAGAAAGGCTGAGAGTCAGAATGAGAGATGAATTGGAGGAGAGCCCCCCTGTTGATGAGGTAGTTAGACCGCCACCTCAGGAAATATGACACTCGTCAATTGGTTGTTTGACGACGCTGCTTCCGATTTCTCCTAGCGCGCAGCCCACTTCGCTATTTTTATTCCGTCGTCGGCTGCGGCGGTGGGGGCGGAGGAGGAGGAGCTGGTGGCGGGCCCCGCCCTCTTCCGTTTCTTAATTAATTGCGCTGTCTCGTGTCGCTTTAACTAGAGCAAGGCGGCCTCCACGCAACGACTGCTTCTGTGAAAACGAGCCCTTTGGAGCACTTTCTCTGAGAAAACCTTGGCATTGTCTCTGCCTTTGTATGTCTCCAGAGGAGACTGCGTATTTTTAACACTCGGTTGCCCTGTTTCACTAATATACACTAATGTATGCGTCTTGTTTTCGGATGTGATGTGACGTGACGTGAGTATTTTTGTGTATGCTGTTTAGTTTTTTTCTTATGATACATTGCCATCATGTCTTCTAAGCTTTTCTTTTAGGATAAAATTTTTAATTTTTTACGATGTTTCGGACGGCCGATTGCGTTACGAAAAAAAGTCTCATTGACACAAAACGAACTCACGGAAAATATTCTAGAGTCCTTGTTTTCAAGAAGTGTGTTTTGCCAGTGTCCATGACTCAAAGTTGTTATAAAATGGGTTTCTGATTATTATAAATATTCTTTCAGATATTTAGGAACTCCATGCTTTGTTCATTGGAGAAGAACACACACACACGTACCATATTGAATAGTGAACAATTACCGAAGTTTAAAAAATATTAACGATATGTTGAGAATGTTATGGAAAATAAATTAAGAAAAATTATATCACAGAATGAAAAACAATAGCTATCAGTCTCCACTGCAATGGGTGGATGAGTGGGTATTCTTGAGCAGAACAATCAGATCTGAAATTTTTGTGGCGGGTACTCGGCATTATTTGTCTGTAAAAATGACGTTTGAAATGTTTATTGAGGGGGAATGGACTTTTTTGAAATGGTAATACGGAAAAACATGCACAGGAGAGAAATGAAGAACAATATAGAGGATAGTGATTTAGGTAGAACAAAATAAATACAAATGAATACTAAATAAATAATGTTCGTATTACATCAGTACAAAATGCGCGCGCATAGCACTCCTAGTTATTGTACTATTATTAAACTAGTCGAGCTACATAAGAGCAGAGGCTGCTGACGATATGAATGCAAATATTTCACATCTTGATGGGCGAAGAAATATACAATTTACTCTACAATCATGTTACATATAATTTACATAAATAAATACGTAATAAAATTGAAATAAGTCCTTTTTATTATTCTTTTTATGAAAACCCCTATCGAATGTTATTTCATTAAAAAAAAAAAAATTTAATTTTTTTGTACTTTCGAGACGTTTAAATGCATAGTTCCATGTACACCCCTCAAAGCTTAAGAAGTTCTCCAGAATCGTGCACTTCCTTTTTTCGGATCTACAAATTAAATTAAATTAAATTTTTTGGTGAATAAAAAATCATATTACGTTTTAATTAACCTAACACAACCAACTCATTGCGTTAGATACGTTACATCAAACCAGTATCAATATATTCGACAATAATATTTAAGCAGGGTTTTTACGCTCCTACGAAATTTGTCCTAAGTTTGGTCTCAATGGCGATTTGGAGGTGGTTTCGCATTATTCTGTTCCTTTTTTTTTTAGAAAAGAACTCGCCAAAAATAGATTGTGATAATGTTGGGCACCACGAAAAGTCAACTAAAATGGTTCGTCAAATCATTCATTCCGTGCAATCCCCACAGCTCAACGCCAGGGACGTGGCGGGAGTGCCAAGGTGGGCGCGTGCGGGGGTGGAGGGGCGCGTGCGGGGGCGTGGGCGTGGGCGGCGGCGTCGAGGCCGCCCCCGAAGCTCGCGGCGCCGGGGCCGTCGTGTCGCGAGGGTGCGCGGGACGCGAGCGCCGGGGCGGCCGCGGCGGACCAGCCAATGATACCGCTACTTCTAATCGTTGTGTTAGTCCTAATTGTTGTGTTGATTCTACTCATTATGTTAATACTAATCGTTGTGTTGATTCGAACCGTTGTGTTGATTCGAACCTTTGTTGTTCTTTTCTAGTTGTTTTGTTAATTCGAAGACAACTCTAGGTTGTTGGAACGTTGATTTTGATTTATTTTTAAAAAAGGACACGGTATCTAGAATTCTGCATATACGGGAAACAATACTAATCATCAGCACTAAATGGGCAAATTGTCAACTTATTATGGACACCCGTGTATCTCTTCCTGCGTTTTGTGTAAGTGTATTCCCAAAACAATATTATTTAAAAAACGAATTACTTAACAAGGAGCCCATGAGGCAAAGGCTGGTCCGCGGCGAAGGCGCGGGCGCGGGGGCGCTTGCAGCCCGGGAGCAGCCGCCGCTCCCCAGCGAAGCTCCGCGCGAGGCTCTCGCCCCGCCCCGCCCCCGCCCCCTCCCCACCCACTCACCCCACCCCTCCTTTCCCCCTCGGCTGTGGACGAATTGCCTGTGGGAGAAGCTCGGAATGCAAATATTTGATTTAGAAAAATGATTAAAAAGTCGGAGAGGATCTAGAATGTAACACTGTTTGCAAAACCCGGTTACAAAATTTGGGCGATTTGTCTTTGGTATAATTTGTTAGCAGTAATTTTTAAGCTGTAAATTATTTTTTTAATCAACATTTCAATTTATCACTGGAATCTCTTCACAGAACATTTGGCGGAATTTTGACATTATTATATTTCGGGAGGAGTGCAAACCTTCAAGCTCTCCATCTTATTTCGTTTGTTTGGAGGCACACGGTATGCAAGAGAAACTCAATTTGAAAATATAATGAGGTTTGCTTAAATACGCGAATGCGTAAAAATGTGAAACATCATATGCTATGTCTGACCACCAATTTTTTTCTTTTTTCGATGAGCGGTTAAGCTTTATCAAGTCATTAAAAATGAATTATTTAAATGCATTTTTATGCATTTTTAAATGCATTTGCATGCATTATTGTAATGCATTTTTATGATGCAATAGCAAATGTCAAAGCTTGAAATTCAAATCAATTTGCTTGAGGGCTGTTTCGTATTTTAGTTGTATTCGTAAATATTTCTTCGTAGAAAAATATTGGCAGCGAGGCTTCAAGGGGGTACATTTCCCCGCATTATATCGAAAGGCATCCAGAGGTTTGGAAGAAGTTGTTTTCTGTACACATTGGACGCACTTTCCAGAACGTGCTGCTTCGTGGAGCTCTTTTCAGAACCGTCCTGCGAAACCGCGTCTCCGGAAAGCAGCGCATGCGAAGGGAAGAGCGGCTACCGACGGCAGTGTTAAGGCTCATTCACAATGCAATCACAAACATAAGCATAACACATAGACATAGACATTAACATAAGCGAAGAGTTGGCGTATTCACAATGTCGAACATAAACATAGGCAAAATAAGAGTTTCTATTGGCTATGACAACATTCTAGTTTACTATTGGTTGGATATGAGAATCGATTTCGAGATTTCAAAGCAAATACGACAAACACAACCACGCAGCACAGGAATAATTCGCCTATCGACTTCGATACTCGATTTTGAGTTATCGAACTGTGATTGGCTCATTCCTTATGTCTGACATAAGCATAAGCACAGAAGCTTGAAGCTTGCAAGCTCTTAAGTTAACGTCTTATGTGTTATGCTTATGCGAACGCATTGTGAATGAGTCCACTTGTAGACGTAGTCCTAACTTTTATGTTAACGCCATGCTTATGCTTATGTTTGCATTGTGAATGGGCCTTTAATGGCGAGCCGTGCGTTGCGCTCGCACCGCGCCGAGCACAACGAAGCGGAGCGGGGCTTCTCTCCTTGGTTCCGCCGCGACCGACTTCAAAACGCAAATTCAATTCAATGACGCCTTATTTTACGCGGCGAGACTCGGTCCATTAGTCTGACACACTAATTTGGCTACGCCAGCGAGAAAGTAGATATTTCTCGGAAGACGATTTAAAATTAGCTCAGAGGATTCTTTTAGACTTGATCTTGTATATGCAGTAAATCTACAACATGGGACAGCCGGCTTTACTTCCCATCGGAAAGAAGGCATACGAAAGATTTTTTTTACCTTTAAAACCCCCCGCTTCGATTGGGTTTGAACACGCGAATTTGGGTAAAACAGTCCGTTAGATTCACCATTACACCACCGAAGCCGCAAGCCGACGTCTTCCCTTCGGAGCCCCGTAGATCGCCCGACTGCCTCCCACGGGGGCGATCACTATCTTTCCAAGAGTCTCGTTTCAGTCCAAAGCACGTGGCGGGCACGGGCTCATCTGCTCTTGTCGTCCTTGCTGTGGTTCCAGATGCCCGCGGGGAAGAAGGCCTCGATGGGCAGGATGGGGTCCTCGGTGGCCATGGTGATGCGGCGCGCGTCGAAGGGCGACGAGGCCGGCGTCTTGAAGATGCCGCCCGCGAAGGCGGCGGCCGACGTGAGCGCGGCCACGCGCTGCGACGCCGTGCGCGTGTCCTCCTCCTCCGCGGACTTGCTCTCCTCAGAGTGTTTGTGGTTGGACGGCCGCGCCGCAGGCGGCGCTAGCGTCGTCGTCGTGGTGGTAGTGGTGCCGCGCCGTCTGGTGGGAGCCACGCTCACCGGCGCCGGCGATTCGGTTTCCTCCTCGGCGTTGCTGTCCACCTGCAAGGAACGAGTCATTCATTAGTGATTCCGGCCGTGTCAACTGGCCAAGGTCATTTGTGACGTGAGTGTAGGTAGGTTTTTTAACGCGGGAGGTGGCGGTGATCATCCCCCGCTGGATGGCGAGATCCGGCGCCGATCTACACGGCGGCTTGCGGGGTTTTCCCAACCAGGTATCTCCCATCAGCTGGGCACCGCCCCAGCCGGGTCAAGCTCTAAGCTCCCGACTGGTCTCCCGGCAAGTGTGGAAGTGTAGTGCATGTGAGTATGTGTGTATGTGTACTATGGGCGAAGGATAGGGCAAGGAAGAGGAAGGAAATATCGCGCACGCTCCATGACCCGTTTCATAGTGTACTGCGCATTCGCCTGGTGTTGATCAGAGAAAGCACTGAAAACTATTGATCAAATTCAGAACTAGAATTCTCCTCTAGATAGCGACTGAATTCAACCCAACTCTGTAAATAGTCGAAAATCCTGCCACCGTCGGAACAGGAACCATAGAACTTTCCGGTTAGAGGCACTGCAGTGTCATCAATTGATGCCCGGAGCCAGAAGTAAATGAGAATTTAAATGATCCACTACATGTATTTCAAGTTAACATATAAATAACTTTGTGGCCAATATCATGGCATTGGCGAAATTAGTAAGAGTACGTAGCAGCGCATGATAATTGATAAACTATATCTGCATTGACACGTCAAAGCATTAATTTAGGGAGAATAGGCAAGAAAATACTGGATGAATGGATTTAAAATAGGGGTCAAGATAAGTGAATTAAGAAAAGTAGATTACTATGGCTCTTATTTCTTTCAGATATATTAATTTGTATGATCTTAATTGTAACTATGACATAGGTAGTATAATAGTTGCAATTTAGATGCAGATAAATAATGAAACTCTAATTAGATGGTTTCGCCTGCACTCCGTCTATCTGTTCACTCGCTCGAGATTTGTGCACCGCCTTGTTAACCAACGTTACTCTTCGCCAGCCAAGCGTTTACTTGCTACTTGGTCTGAACTTAGACAATGAATTGTGTTTTCTGGAGCGAACTAAAATATTGCAGACATTACTGAATTCATCTTATCGTTACAAATTTACCTGCGAGTTAGGCGAGTACCTAAATAATTTAAACAATAATTTTAATATAAAATTAAGGGTTTTAAACATTCTGAAAACTTTGTAGGTTTGAAAGTAGATATTTCAAAACAACTGACTAAATTAGTTAAATACTTTAAAATTTTCTTTCGAAAAAACATTGTCTGAAATTGAATTTACAAATCAGATAATTACTCTAAGAGAATGAAGCATTTAGAGGCAACAATCAAAGCTTTCAAAAGATGCTGACACTTAGTTTTAACGTCCATTGTGTTTGAAACTATGAATTCGACAAACTTTGTGGGCAGGGAAGAATGCAATAATAAGTGCTGGAAAAAGGAACTCAAAGAAATGCTTTATTTTTAATTCACGACAAAGGAATTTTGTATGTTTATGAGAACTAATTAAAGTTAGTTTTCATAAACACAATACTTGATTTGAAATTTGTATTACTCGTAAAAAGCAATATGAAATTACGGCACATTACAAAGTTTCAAACGAAAAGTGGAACGTTTCAAATGTTGCAGCAAAGGCAATTTCTCACAAAGCAGTGCAAGAGTATATTATACGCAGTTGCATATTAGAACAGAATTTGGTGATAGATCATTCGGAGTGACATAAAATCTATGCTTGATACTTCAGAAATTATATCTGAATGTAATTAATAAATACATGTTTTCATTATCAGATTATTGCTACTCCCAGTGTGTCTCGTGAGGTCTCATCTCGTTAACTCGGACAGCGTTCGTGACGGACGTTCTCGTGACTGCAGCGTCCCTTCCCTTGGTAATCCCCTGCCTCTGTGCGAGAGCAGTGGAACACTCAGAAATAACTACTCTGTGAGAACAGGATCTCACTCCGCAGTAGAATAATCGCCACGGTCTCCATAAAGCAACATAATGTACTGTATATGTTACAAATAAAAAAAATGTTCGAATAGTTTTAATTAGTTGCATCTTGAGAGGTAATTCTACATACGACTTTATCTTTTTTTAAATCAAGTTCAACGAACAAAAACCACAAAAAATTGTGAATGGACATTGCTGGGACATTGGTTTTCCTAATATTACAAATATTAGTATTAATATCCATGTTGTAGTTACAGTTTCAATGAAAAGTCTACTTTATCAGTTTTTTCGAAAAGTATGAATGATTTTATATAAAAATAATATTTCAATTTTATTATAATTTTACGAATTTTCTTTCAATGTCTTCGAAATTCAATTTTAAGAGTAAGTGGAAGAATCAGATTGAATGGGAAAGATTAGTGCACAACAAAACAGTGTTCAGATATTGTTATTTACGCCAGCAGTATATGTACGTCGTTTAACATATTTAGTCTTTGAAAGTTAGTCTCACTAACCTTTTTATATAATTTAGTGTAATGTTTCAGTTTATTCTTCTTTTTTTAATGAACAGGAACATTATCGCCTCACTTACCCACGGTCCCCTCGCTCTCTCTGTCTTTTGTATTTCGTAATTTATTTTCTGCCCAGTTTTTGCGTGAAACATCTTCCTAATTGAGTTTTTAGGGAGTGGTCGCTTGGTAAAACAGTAATGTAACGAAAACACACATAGTATACTAATATCGCATATACCACCCGCACTACTTGCGTGAATTAATTTGGTATTTTTGTGCTGGAAAGGAGCTTTTACTCGATCTCTCAGGTGCCGCTTGTCGCACGGGACTCTTTAGGATCTAAATTTAGCCTCGTGTGTGGTGTTCACAGAGACATGGCTTGGTAGCTTGACATCCCAGTAGCACCCAACACAAACATCGGGCAATTCGCAGATGACACCATCATATACGGGTCCAGTTATTCATCCAATATCATAAGAAATAAGATTCAAAGACATCTTGACAAAATAGATGAATGGGCTTCAAAATGGAAACTCCAACTCAATGCCGAAAAATCGAACGCAAAAATTTCACACTCTGACAAATGTTCACCCCTCCCCCCTGCAAATTAATAACTCACCAATTCCCTGGACTCCACGTAATCAAAACATCAAATATCTAGGATTAAATCTGGATACCAAGCTCCACTGGAAAGACCATATAAATGCAAAAACACACCAAACAAAAGTAAAGATCCTTCAACTGAAGCCACTTATTAATCACAAAAACAAACTCTCTCTAAACAACGCAATAGCCCTGTACAAAAATTATATACGACCTATTATGACCTATGCGTCTCCCATCTGGTTAAATGCCTCAAGAACCAATTTAAACAAAATTCAAATAGTTCAAAATAAATACCTCAGAGCAATTACTCAAGCCCCATGGTTCGTTTCAAATCTTCAGTTACACAAAGAACTAAATATTCCGTACATCATCCCGTTCATTACCAAGATCTCCAGAAAATTCTACTCATACATCAACCAAAACGACCACCTATCCCATTTCAACCTCGCTCGATTCCCGTACTAGAATCAAAAATAGGTTCCCAATTCAAGCTTTCTTGAACTTGCAGTCAGAGTTTGTTAATAAGTAAGGCGCTTCATGAGCTCCCTTATCCTAATTAGTTAGTTTTAGAATTAAGTTAATTTTTAAGGTTAATTTAAGCCCCCAAAATACATATGTAAAAGTTCTATAGTACTTATCTATGTAAATTCAAGACCAATAAAAAGAAAATGAAAATGCTCTCTAGGCAAAAATTTGCATTGCAGAAGCATAGAAGCACTCCAGAAACCAGCACATTGTTTATTATTTACAAAAGAAATAAATATATATTTGTTCATAAAGAAAAATTTATCCAGAATTTAAAAAAAGGAGTTGAATTGTGTAAATTGGGATCTGTCTGATCAAATCCATTCATTTACTTAGTTACTAAACAATTTACACATTTCTGGAGTGTTTATATGCTTCTACAATGCAACTTTTGGCCTAGAAAGCATATTCTCAAACCAACTTTTGAATGCTTATTGCGGCTCAGCCATTACGAATATTCATGTTGTTTATTAGACAAAATATGCTTAAAATTGTCTTAACTGTAGAGCTTAATTTCGAATTTTCGACGTTTCCTTTCCCGGACAACCTGTATATTTTCAACCCGTCTATCCGCATAAAAATGTACCCAGTAGTGTTTGTCAACCTAACGCTTTCTCGTGGGAAGGAGGAGTGGCGCGTACCTTCTTGAGCATGGTGGAGGCCTCGATGGCGTTCTCCTCGGGCTTGCGCGTGAAGAGGTGTGGGGGCGCCGTGGCGAGGGCGGCGTGCGAGGCGGCGTCCTCGCTGTCGCGCTGCTCCTCCAGGCGGTTGCTCTCCTGCCACACACACACACACACGCACTGCAGTAGGGCGGAAGGCCGAAACACATACAGGCAATCATTTTTATTTGTATTTGGCGTTATTGGGTCAGTAGTTCGACTTCGCCGGCCAGCTACCAGTGCCCCCATGCTTGGGACTCGTTAAATTCCCATGCTTGGGGGTAAGAGCGACATGAGGCGAAAATGACGTATTCTCTTCACCGTAACTAGCAAGATATGTCTGCTTGAGCTTTTCTTCGTAACACAGCTACGAAAACTGGGAGGATTTTAAAGGAAAGCTACAATTCTATTTTTGCCGAGGATTTTTATACCAAATAAAGTTGTGTACAGAGTAAATGAATATAATTCAAATATAACACTTGATATCGAAAACGAAAAGACTTTGCAAATTCCTTCTCATTTACTAGGAACCGTGCAGAAACTCTTACAACGCTCATGACCACATGGTTATAAGAAACTTAGTGACTTTCGAATTTGAAGGCGGTATTAGTAGCTGAATATCCTGCAAGCGGGTCAACACCCCCAAAAATATGAAATACTATCACCAAAAGTTTCGTTATTCGGGCTGGTGGGTGAGGTAATTGATTGAGTCTTAAAATTAACTTTTCCCATAGTTTGATTAAAATATTCTAGTCTTACAGTGAATCTTATTGCTTATAACAATACAGTAATAAATTAAAAATAGTGGTAAAATTCCCGATGTATTGCAATGTATCAAAACAATTTTCGGTCTCAATATTCTGATATATTGAAACAAAAATACAGTGTAACATTCTTATAACAAAGTTCTAGTGGGTAATTATTGTTCCCTTTCAGCGATGTCTTGTAAAGAGAGTATCAATTTGTGGATTAAAAGATAAACCGAATAATCTCAAGTAATATCTGGGTTGAAGGGGCTTTTCCATGAACAAATCTTTTGTCGACAAAATTCCATGGTAGTCACTAAGATATTGGTTAATCCATTCGTATTTGCGGTATTAGTTAATCCAACGGTATTGGTTAATCCAACGGCATTGGTTAATTGAACAGCATTTGTTAATTACTGCATTGGTTAATTGAATGGCATTGGTTAATTGAACGGCATTGGTTAATTGAACGGCATTGGTTAATTGAACGGCATTGGTTAATTGAACGGCATTGGTTAATTGAACGGTATTGGTTAATTGAACGGCATTGGTTAATTGAACGTATTGGTTAATCTAACTATTGATTAATCCTATAATATTGGTTAATTCAACGTATTGGTTAATCCAACTATTGATTAATCCGACAACATTGGTTAATTCAACATATTGGTTAATCCGACAGTACCTGCGCGGGTGCGGGAGCGGCTGCGGGGCGTGTGATGGGGCGCGGCGGGCGCAGCGGGTGCGGGTAAGGGCGGCGCGCCGCCGAGAAGACGCCCTTGGGGCGCACGGTGGGGCGCGGGGAGGGCGTCGCCGCGCCCGCCGCCGACGCGCCAGACGCCGTCAGCGACGCCGACGCCGACGCCGACGCAGGGTCGTCGCCCAACGCAGCGGGCGCCTCCGACGTGGCGCGATAGCGGCTGTAGTACTTGCCCGTGCCGGGTCGGTAGCGGCTAGTGCTCGGCTTGCTCCTGGAAAACAGGCGACGTTGTTGCATGGTTTGCCCACCATGCTTTACTTAGCCCATGCGCAAAATGAGTTGCCCACATGCTTATGATAGTCGACGACTTTTCCACTTTACAGAGGAGTTCCACCCTCAAGCGAGGATCATTATCTTGTTTAGGAAACATTTACCTTCTTCATCTTATTTGTTTTTGTTTACATGGTGTTTTGGTAAAAAAATATATCGAATTATTCCAACCTACTAATAATTTTTCATACGCTGCATTACTGCCAAACAACGTGCAATCTTATTTGAGTACGTGTTCCGCTGAGAGAAGCGAAAGAATTGACAGGATTTGAAAGGATTGTGGTTCCTTAATGTCGTATTGTCCCTTTGAAGTGAATTGTATTATTGTAAATGCTCTTAACATGTAGTCTTGAATACTACAATGGAAATATGTAGGTTATTGGATAATTGGGAATTCATTACTTACATAACGGAAATAACTCACGGTAATGCCAAGATTTCGTACAAATGTACTTTAAATTTCATCCCATTTATTATATTCTCTTGAAACAATGCCCATTGTACCATACTTTCTTTTTAGTGACTGTCATTGTTATTCCTGCAATTGCCAATTTATTATCATAAATTTATATTCTCGAGTTACTTCACCCTCACTTTTCTCATCACCTGAAGAAATGAAAAAAAACTAATCAAATCAATACGTATAATAGTAACTCACTGGACTGAACGTTATCAAACAAGTGGTTTTCAAAATTGATATTCCGTAATCGCTCTGGCTGATATCATGGCCCCTGGATTTTGAAACGGATATTTTAATTTCTGGGTGTTCTTTATATGAAGCCACTCGGGTCTTTTTTTTAAATTTTCAAGCAAATAGCTCCAAATTCTTGATTAAACTTTGTGGTTGAATAGTGCGAAGAACGTTCAAGAGAATGGTGCAGATCACATTGTCTTTGAAATCCCCGATTTTTTCAATATTGCAAATAAATAAATTAAAACTATAAAATTGAAGAGAGGGAGATTTTTGTCTCAGATAAGCCTATTGTACAAAATTAGCTCTTTAAAAAATATTATGTACAGTTTTTTGAAAAAACAAGTAGCTTTTGCATAATTTCTTCTTGAAATTAATGAAATATATATAGGTTTCACACCGCGGCCCACGAGAAAAATCGAATGAATATTAAAAATAACTAAATTTAAATTATAATTTGCTATTAAAAATGCCAATATTAAATCTATTTTTACTTTCTCGCACTTTTACTTTTTATTCAATTTGTATTCTCAATGTATTGATTTATTTCCTTTTAACCAATCCGCAAAGCTTAATTGAAATTTCCGCAACAAAGCCGCAAATCGATATTTGAGAAGCAAGCTCATTGTTCAACGTCGAGATGGTGACAGTGAAAAGATACTGTTTATTACTGTTGCTGTTTGTGATAAGATATTGTTACTAAGCAGTTTTATTTAGTCGATCTGGTATTTCCAAGTAAGCCTTTCAGATATGATGCGAAAGATATTTGATAATCCACATTTTTTGTCGCTGTTTTCTCTGGTGGCACAAGAGAACCAGTGCTCACAGTAGCATGTTTTGTACAGCGTAACTCCTAAGCCGAGAGCCAGTACTTCCGTTTGCGTTGAATTTACCTGCACTTTTTTTCATAAATTACTCTTCCGAATGCCCGGTCCGTACGTTATATACCATTTAATATCATCTGATCCCTAAAAAAATGTACTGTGTATTGAATAAAACTGAAAAGTACTTTAACCGTAAAACTTCAATAATTTAACGAAACCTATGCCCACAAAAGTATTTCCATAAGAGCCTGTACTAGTTTAAACTTCTTTTTATTAAAAAATTAGGCCAGGAAGGACCAAATTGTTTCTTACCGTCTTGAAGAACAGATATTTTACTTTTATTTAAAGAATTGTTTGAGGATGCTTCACCGTAGCCGATGTAACCAATATATTACTTCAAAGGTTTATTTTCCTGTGCTTCGTTTGAGGCGGTGTTGATATATAAGAAGGCGGTAATAAATTAACTTAATATTGCAAATTAAAAAATATTAGTTATTTATCAACTGTATATGATGTACTGTGACTAACCGATAAAAAAGTTAAAATCTTCCATCTTTAGATGGAAATAAGCATTTTTGCACACCATTGATATTATTCGCCAAGCACTTAGTTTTGACAACGCTGCGCTGGCAACAGTTCGTTGCTCGCTTCTGTATAATTTACTGCGAATACTGTATCAATCAAATGTGTTCCTGTTTGTTCCATTTGTCAAAGTATGAAATGATTGCTACCCCTAACTATCAAAACGAATGCAGATATGCATCACATGCGCTTTGTTTGAATTGGTTGAATTGGACGTTTTCAAGTAATAGCGGAGGTGTTAGAGCACAGAAAATGCAATATTTCAATATTACGTAGCTGTTTCCAATAGCGAGAAAGTTGTGATGTTGAAGCACCACTGGTTGTGTTGGCAATAACGACCAGTGGCAATCCGCCAAGAGGTTTTCAGACTCCCTCACGTACATTTTCCCTGCAGACAAATTGCTTGCCTTTACAAATAGCCTGAAATAGATTCACGAAAGGGTAGCTAAAGAAACGATAACTATATATCTTTCGCGTAAGGCTCTAAAATATTGTTACGTAAATGCAGAAAAAAGACGACCAAACGGCAGAGCCAATGTGTCAAAGCTTTTTTTTTTTTAAATAAATGCCTTTTCGAAATGTTGATAGTACTTCTTTGAAACATTACTTTATGTATCTTGTTTTGAATCAAGGGATGATAATGGGAGTGAAAGGGCTGAGACATCGTCTGAACGTGAAAATTATTGCACAAAATGTTTACGTTCAATCTCTTATTAAATAAGAGAAGACTTCATGATTGACGTGAAGAGCTTTGATAACTTTCATTTATTTAATGGAGGCTTTTGCACAGATCGAAGCACCTTAGCGTGTACCCCTTTTAAGCCTCTACGCTTGCGCAGTTTGAGGCTCAAAAGTGATATGTTTAAAGGTGCTTCACGTTAAGCAGCTCTAATAACATAGAGAATACGTAAAGGACTGTTTCCCCGTAGTATTTGTTTGCGGGGATACTCTTGCGAGTGAAACCAATAACGCAAATAAACAGGCGTCTCCCTTTTCTCACAACAAAGAAATCGAAAGATCAATAAAATTCTCACGGTGAAGTAACAAAACTATGACGTCACGGTATTCATTTCAAAAGTTATTCCAAAGCTAGAACTAGTATTTTGTTCTTTTCTGAAAAGAGCATTCACAGATTAAGAAATCCTTCCACGAGGGACTAACATCAGATGTGTAATTCCGTAAATGCAATGTACCACTACATGTTCATTGCCAAAAGGTGATAATTATCGACCTCTCTTCATGTCTTAGAAGTCTGTAACATTTATTGTAAGACAGCCTACGTATAGAGAAACCATTATAAAGAATATTCGACACAGAAGGACAAAAGACAAAAGAAGGAATGAGTGTTGCCAAGCAATCTCCTGATCACAGTACAGATACATCGGCACACCAACAGACTAGCACACCGTCATACCAAGGCTTTCCATCAGTGAATGGTACACCTACTTGTCTGCGGGAGCCTCGGTGGCGGGCGCGGGGGCGGGCGTGGTGGTGGTGGTGGTGGTTCGGTAGCGCGGGCCGGCGCCGTAGCGCGGCTTCCTTGGCCGCAGGCCCCTGGCCCCGGGGGCCGGGGGCCGCTTGTACTGGTAGCTGCCGCGGTGGCGCGCGGGGTAGCGCACGCGCGGGGCCGAGCCCGGCGCCGAAGCAGGCGCCGAGGGGGGCGTGGCGCCGCCGCCCTCCGCGTCCGCGCGCGTGCGCGTCGACTCGTAGTTGCCGCGCAGCGCCTCGAACGGGTCCTCCGTCGTGGTGGTGGTAGTGGTGGTGCTGGTGGGGTGGTGGGGGGGGGGCGAGGACGGTGGTGGACGCAGCTGCCTCCTCCGTGGTGTGCGGCAGCTCCGTCGGCGGTTCGGGGGTCGTGGTGGTGGTGGTCGTGGTGGAGGTGGGCGTGGTGGTCGGCGGAGGAGTGGTGGTTGTGGTGGTGGTGGTGGTCGTGGTGGTGGTCGGTGCGGTGGTGGACGTGGTCGGGATGGGTGTGGTGAACACCTCTTCCGCTTCGTACGATTCGGGTTTGTGGTTGTCGAGCTGCGGATGCTGAGTGGGGGCGTCCAGCACTTCGTTGTGCTGATGGACGTACTCCTACCAGCACGGAGGGCTCGTAGGCGGCCTCGGTGGAGTCGGCGGGCGGGGCGGGCGTGGTGGTGGGGTGGTGGTGGTGGTGGAGCGAGCCACGAGCGGCTGGCGGCCGTTCTCCTTGCCGCGGTTGTACGGCGGGCGGCGGCGCGGGCGGGCCGTGGTGGTGGCGGGCGGGCGGCGGGGGGGGGGCCGGCGGGCCTCTGTGTCGTGGTCGGCGTCCCGGGCGCGCCGGGGTATGGGGGGGGGCGCCTCCGAGTCGCCGTACTGGCTGGGCGGGTAGTAGTCCTGGTCCTGGAGAGAGCGGAATGCGTGTTAATTAGTGCGTCGGGTGGAGATGCTCAGAGGCACTGGTCTCGCTACACTTTCCTTTCGTGCCCCTGGCTTTGCATTTGAAAGTAAATAATGGGTCAGTTCGTGGAAAAAACAACTTTTCATATTAGGGGAGAATGTCGCTCCTTTCAGTCGCATTGAACTAACGACAATTGTCCCATCAGTGTAAGGTATATTTTCCCCTCTATGCCCATCTTACGCACATGGACGTTGTTCCTTATTCTGAAAGAACAAAACAAACTATTGTTTTCCCACATTCCTATATCTCTGCTATTGTATTAACTATTAATTTTTAAAGGATGCGCGAGAAATTCTGCTGTGAGAATCTTAATAATGTTATGGAAAATATTAAAGATGAATTGAAATAAATTAATTGTACTTTACAAATGCTTGTAAATTGTTTTTATATAATATTTTTATTTGTACGGTTTATCAGCCATGGTGATTGTCCATTTTTTTCAAGATTTGGGATGTGTTTCCTTCTGGCTAAAAGACACTAACTTCAGAAGTGGTATTGTGGATTTGCTTCATTAGCGTAAGGTTTAAAAGGTTAATTCCTCACGTAATAGTGATTGATGGTATAAGAGAATATACCCAGTGCCCCTATTATTTTATCCATTACTACGTTTTTCAAAATTTCTTCATATATTCATGTGACATTATACCTTTAGCAGTAGTCACCATTTCATTGCTTCCTGTTTTGTTGCCAAAGATTCGTAAGTAAGTAGTGAATTAAACTTTTATCAGTGAAATAATTTTTTTTTAATTCAAAAGAGGAGACAAGCATTGTTTACGTTACCAGGGTCAACGAGATACACTCTTGTGCATATTAATGTGAACAAGGGAATCAAGGAATGACGTCACTTGTGTGTGACGTGTTTTTGTCACCTACGCTTCTACCCCCCCCCTCCAGGCAGATCACGATGGAAAGGATACCATTGAGGGGTGATAAATGATGGGGGGAAGCTTACCATCCCACAACACATGGTAAAGAACCATGCCTAACTGGGACTCGAACTCCTAACCTCTCCGACCGAGATCACAACTTCCCTCCAGCTTTAGAGATAGCCGTCCGGGTCAGCAATTTGCCTTGATCAAACTTGATCTCTTTGTTCACACTCATACGCACGAGGGTGTGACGGTGTAGAAATTGTAAGGGATAAACGGAACATCTATTTTATGAGATAACGGAATTTTGGGTACAGAAGTAGGCCCTGAGCTGTCATATCACTTCTTTAGAACTACTATCTCTATTGCTTCAATTCTTTTTTCTCATGATAGCAGATGATAAGAACTAGTAATTAAACCCAAACAATATTTGTACCATTAGTAAATTACATACTTGTAACATTATTTATCAGAAAATTGAAAAATCAAAAAATTATAACTTTTAAAAATAAAAGTTGCTTCATGAAATAATTGGTTCTGATTTTTAGTTTTGGTTCATGCACTAGCTACGCATTTCTGAATTATAACAAAATAAGAATCAGAGAATTATCTTGCATAGAACCGGAGATACGATGTTTCAGGTTTCCAATGACAGCAAAAATGTCAACCTTCCAGGAAATGACTTTAAAGCTTGTAATGCTTGTAAAGCTCCAAGGTTATAGGTTATGCCTTGTTTTTCTATGTTTATATCTTCGATTATTTTCTTTGTTCCTACTAAATATCTTCTTCTATTCTTATTTTATGATGTCTGTCTTTGTCTTTATTTTATTTTTTAGGGGAACCACGCGCCGTTTCGAAAAAGGGGGTGTGGTTCCCCTAGTGCAAGGCTACATTAATATGCAATTAAATACAAAATGAAAGATCGTGGACCGGGTTTCCCATATTAAAGACAATGTATCAAAGGTTCTGATTCTATTAAAAGTCAAAAACGGATTTCCTACAATATACCCTTATATTTTAGGTACAATGCACGTAATAGACATAGTAGATAGTACCTAGACAGATAATGAAGAGAAAGATACAAGAAATCGAAAATGGAGAATCCAAACAACTCCAATGGTACGGTCATCTTAAGAGAATGCATGCTGACAGAATACCAAAAATTGTCTATTGAGTGGATCCCTTTTGAAAGAAGAAAACCTGGAAGGCTAAGGAAATCTTGGAAATCCGTGTTCGACTCGACAATGAAGAGCAGAAGAATAGGGGACGATGCTTGGCGGAATAAAAAACATTGGCGTGTAGAGTGCGAGAAATTAGTCATTAGAACTGTAAAATACTCGCTTAATAATAGTAATAATAATAATAATAATAATAATAATAATAATAATAATAATAATAATATTGTAGAAAGATGGATCTTTTGAAATTTATTGGACCAAATAGAATCAATCCACGAAGATACCAGAAATTAAGACGTATAATTCATACAAGGTATATAAATTTATTGGTGCTTAATTCCTGGTATCTTCGTGGATTGATTCTATTTGGTCCAATAAATTTCAAAAGATCCATCTTTCTACAATATAAAAAAACAGGATCAACAGGAATAATTCAACCATTCAATAATAATAATAATAATAATAATAATAATAATAATAATAATAATAATAATAATGTACCTTAACGGGATCTTAGTTGTCTAATTAAAAAGGAGACGGGCAAAGTGCTCTCACCCTCGAGGGCTCGTCGGCGTAGGCGTGCGCGGGCGGGGGCCGCGGGCGGCGCTGGCCCGGGCGGCGGTAGGGCCGCGCCTCGTGCACCTCGTTGGCGTCGTCGGCGGGCAGCGCGGGCCGGCGCCGGTAGTAGGGCTGAGGCGGGCGGCGCGGGGCGCCGGGCGGCGGTAGCGCGGGGGCGGAGGGCGCGGGGGCTCCTCCTCCTCCGCCTCCGCCGCCGCCACCGCCTCCGTGGGCTCCGCCTCCGTCGCCGCGGGCGCCGACGCCGCCGTGGGCAGGCGCTGCCGGTAGCCTACCACGCGAAACGGTCAGTACTCGCAGCAAATGCGTTGTTTGCGCCTTAATGGATAACGTTAGAAATGAAGGAAAATACAAGTATTAAGTAACGTGCGCCAGAAAAGTCTCTCCGCACCGTTCCGAATCAGGTGTCTTTATTAAAAATTGCATTTATGTAGATTGCAAACATATCACTGGGAAAAAGGGAAGGGGACTACACTTCCAGCATCTGTAATAACTGTGGTGAGTATGCAATTTGCAATTTCATTTGCTGTAAGCTGCAGTTTGTGCTACCAACAAGATTTCTGTTGCTAGCACTCCTCTCACCAGCCGTTGGTGCCACTGCGGAGAGACTTCCGTGGCGCACTGTATTACCAGTGTGCTGCAAAACTGCACCTGCAGTGAACAGTCATTGTGACAGTCGAGCACGCTTGTTGATCATTTGAAAGAAGAGAAGTAGAATAAAATGTAGATTTGGCAAAGCAGCTTTCCCAAAACAGTTTTCGTATTCGTATTCCTCTCTAATTTATGCCGATGACGATGAATGTTTTACAGTTTGAAAATAATACTGACTTGACTGAAATTATCAATTCATTATTAAATGAAGACTCTTTAAAATTTAATTTTCATACTCAACTCGAATAATAATAATAATAATAATAATAATAATAATAATAATAATAATAATAATACGTCAGGAGCATTTGAATCCTAATGAACGAAAATAAACAAATATTGAAGTATCTAGCACAATGTCATCAGATTTGATCAGAATAAATTTGGGGGCTTTCTCTCTTTTTCTCCATAAGACATTTTAATTTATAGCTTCTGCGTTTCGAGCTGCAGGTCTCCTTGTAACTTCTTCTTTTGCAGGTGAAGACTAATGTTTACCGACTGAAAGTCAGTAAACATTTCTTTAATTTCTTAGATGAGTACTGCTATGTAAAGAGGAAAGATAATGAAAAATGGTAACATGCCAGAATGATTACAGAGTAAGAATAAAAGCATTAAAAGGCAATTTTAAATTGCATTTCACACAGTGTGTTGCGTGACTACTCTAGCGATGTTTGCTAGACTTATCAGCAGGTGCATTTTTCCTCGACATATACATACTAAACACTGTAACGTCTGGTTTTGAGGAATTATTACAACCGGTTTTGCAAGTAACCCGAATTGATTTACTTATCTCGTCATTTACGATAGTGATACAATTAGATGTGAAATAAACGAACCTTTTTGAACGTACTGGTTCTTGTTAACTCTTAGTGTCAAAATATTTCTTCATCAAAGGACTGCATAAAACAGAAACAAACTTATTCTAATTGCCAGTACGTTACATATATTAGTAATTTTTCGCAATTTTTGACAAAAGTGCATAAAATTACCGCACACAGAACACTAGAGAGTGAATGTTTTGGGGGTCAACTCGAACGGTAGAAAACAGTATATGATTGATGCCAATGAATTAATTCTAAAAAGCGATTAATGTATCTGTTGGTAAAAATCTGTGATATATATCATTCTTCGAAATCTTGATTCTAAATGGTGTTGTATGACGTTGTTACCAAGGGCTGTGTCCTTGGTGAGATGTTGGCATGTACTGTGTATACTGAACACTGCTCCAATCATCTCACATCAGTGCAATTCAGTCGCTTAGAATATCATGTATTTAGTTTATTTTCACGCAGACTCTGCACGTCTCTGAACGGTTGGGAGGGTCGAGATGCGCCAAAATAAGCAAAAATTTAATAGAATGTTCAAGAAGACCTCATCCCATAGACTACGTCGTGATAGACACTGCTTTGAGGCTTTTGACCTTAAAGTTCCAGGTTTTAAGGTCCTAGAACGCATAATTTTGGAGTTATATAACATATAGTTTTCAACATCGCTGAACGAGTATTCCGGGTTGCATCTGGCACGCATATTTAAATGAGTTTTTTTCAACAAATCTTTCATATTTTTTAAGTGAAGTGCCATTCTCCAAGTCTCGAAAAAATTCTCTTTCTTCAGAGTCTTTATATATATATATATATATATATATATATATATATATTATATGTGTGTGTGTGTGTGTGTGTGTCGTGTGAGAGCAACAAAACTCATCTACATCATTGAAACAATTGGAGAGGATACTAGCAATGACGATGCATTTCTGCGTGGGAAAGCATGACTGCGTGCGTAACAAAGCGAGACCCACCTCCGCCCGGTCTGCGCAGGCGCGGCTTCTGGAAGCGCGTGGCGGTCTCGAGCGTTGGTTCGGGCGCGCCCTCCGTGGTGTCGGGCGCGGTGGGTGCTGGGGCGGCGGCGGTGGGCGGGGCGGCGGGCGTGGCTGCGTGCGTCTCCTCTCCTTCATTCCCTCCCACCACCTCCACCTCCTCCTCCTCGTCCTCTTCGTCCTCGCCGGGCGCGCGGGGGAAGGCGAGCGGCCCCAGCGAGATATCCTGCGGCACCTGGTGGCATTTCCATTGCATTGAGTTTCGGTAAAAACAAACAAATAATTCAATATTGCGTAAAAGTACCCAAAATGCGTGGTTTGAAACCTTAAAATTTCTGCTCTCTGTTATCACCCGAAGAGTACTTATTTGAATTGGTAAACGAACTACAGATTTTATATTTTAGTATTGCTAACAAAATAGGAATCCACGTTCTGGGCTCTGGTTCTACCTCAACTATCAAATGGAGAACTCAAGAAATGGTACGCATTTTAAAGCTACATTTATGTCCAAAACAAGGTAACATCTCAGAATTTGATCAAAGGATTCAATTCTTTGCAACTAAATGATGCTTTATATTACGTGGCGAGACTCATGCCTTCAGGCCTGCTCTTCCGTCTGTCCACGCAAATTTTGAAATGATGCTTTAACTATTTAGCGGAGAGAGAACGTATTATCACTCTGGCGACGATAGAGGCGATTTTGAATTTAAATCAGAGGACTCTTTTAGACTTGACGATCTTTTACGTGCAGTAAATATACAACTAGGGACAGCCGGTTATACTTCCCTTGCGAGGGATGATGTACGAAGAAATTTCTCGCCTTAAAAAACCCACGGTTTCGATCGAGTTCGAACTCGCGAACTTGTGTCACAACCCGATACGCTAACAGTTATACCACCGAAGCCGCAACTATCAAAACTAACTACCTCAAGTAACAAAAACAGAGGTCAAGAAAGCGTGCACACAGAGAAGCTACTACTCGCGCAACTTTTCTTGAACGATAGATTAAAGAAATGCGGGCGGAGTGGGGGTATTAGTTACAAAGTCGGCCACTAGAATATTTACAGTAATGACAATCTCTGGAAAATCAAACTCAAACCTTCTACGTGTGTGGCTAGGTCATCGCTCTGGGTAGGCAACAGCAGGGACAGTAGATAGGAGTTTTAGGAGCCTTCCTTGAAGGTTCTGGTCCCGCCTCAGACATTTTTTTAGATAATGGCAATAAAGCTGAACAGAAGTTCAGACTATGAAAGCAACTAGCTCTGACTAGTTTCTGTTTCGCGTCATCCAAGTTTTTGTGCTTGGAATGTTGTCATCAGTGCTCGCTGCGAGCTTTTGTCTTCAACTGTTTGTTGCTCAAGTGAGGGAAGCAAGGTCATCGTTCAAGAAAAGTTTCGCGAGTAGTACATTGATGTCCAGAAGCAAAACAATGGGCTATCTCAGCATTTGCTCAAAGGAACATGGAAACTAATCACCTGATCGACATGGGGGTCATTGACCCAGAATCTGTAGTGCAATACTTGTAACAACACCAGGCGAATGCCGGAGCAGTACCCTACCGAACGGGCCACGGACCGCGCGCGATCTATCCTTCCCATTCCTTGTCCTTTCCTCTCCCCTTACACACACACACACACACACTAACATGCACCACACTACCACATATCCCGGGAGACCGGTCGGGAGCTTAGAGCTTGTCCCGGCTGAGGCGGTGCCCCCGCTGGTGGGAGAGTCCTGGTTAGGGGGAAATCCCACTAGCCGACGGTAGGTCGGCGCCGGATGTCGCCATCCAGCGGGGGAAGATTACCGCCATATCCCGACAAAAAACATGCACTACACTAACGGGACTAATGACCAGAGCAGTTGACGCGCCCGGAAACATGAATAAATCAATCAAGTACTTGTAAGAGGCATATTATAATTATACATCACCTCGTTGGTGATGGGCGGGGGCGGGGCGAGCGTGGCGTGGGACTCGTGCAGGTAGGGGCGCGGCGCGGGCGACAGCGTGGGCAGGAAGGGCTCCGGCCGCTCGCGCTGCGGGGCGGGCGCGGGCGCGGGCGCCGTGGGCGGCGTGTACGCCTCCGGGCGCGTGTCCTCGCCCTCGCCCTCCTCCCTCTCCTCCTCCTCCTCCTCCTGGAACGCCCACACGCGCACACCGTCCCCACACGTTAGCTCTACAAGGAAGCCATTCCATTTCAAATGCTCATTTAATAAAAATATTGTGCAATAAACGCTTTATTTGCTTAGGTTGAAAGCAAAATAAAAGTTGCTACGAAATGCGCATTTAGCAAGTTTTATTGAGCCTGAAATAGTTGTTAAATTTATTAGTTTGCATTAATAAATCACAATCCCGATTAATAACTGTGAGAGCTCCAACGTATTCAAAGAGTTTTCTTAAAACATTCCAAAAATATATTTTCAAAGCAGTTTCATTAAATGTCTTTTATTTTTTACTGATTGTTTTTGCTTATTATTGTCCTTAATATGGATCTCGATGTAACAACATTACTTACCTGGACCGAGAGGCTCCTGGTTGCAAGGGAAATACGAAAACAGTTGATTAATGCTACATGTTCTCTTATGGAAGGAATTACGAAAGGGGATTAAGAATGGGAATTATGGGAGAGAAAGAGAAACCGGGTCAAGTTAACATCTAGTTAGTTAGTAAATAAATAAATCTCAATAATTAAATCTGGGTAAAAAAATAAAATCGTGCACTGGTTTTAATTAACACGGCGAGAAAAAACGGGCACTGGTTTAAATTAACTCGGCGAGAAAAAGCCCTCGGGCCAAAGGCCCTCTGGCTTTTTGTCACCCCTCGATCATTAGAGCCCTTCTAACTCCCTTGGAACATAAATATTTTCCCCTTAAAAATAAACTTTTGGAGAAATGTTAGTACTTGCATGTTTCTGTAAAATCGTTAATCAACATTTCTCCAAAAATTAATTTTATGAATAATTTAGGTAAAAACATGATGTTTGATAGTATTACGTTTCTATGTTGTTGTTTTTTCTTTTCTTCGTGTGGATTGAAGGGGACGAGCTACCAGATATAACTGCTTTGACTTTCTCAGTAATTATGAATTAATAATAGATCGTTTATGGGTGTTATAATGGAATATTTGATGGTAAGACTTTGTGAGAATTAAAGGTGAAAACAGGGTCTTTTATCGTTGTCTGCAGATACATTTTTACACTAACTTTGATTTTCAAATAAAGATTCCCTATGTTGTTTTTCATTAGGAACAACGTCAGGTGAGATTCTTCAGTTGTGATAAATACATTACTTTGTCAATATAAATGTATAAATTCGTGTTCAAACACTCCAATGCTATAGTCAATAAAATTCTTTAAAGATGCATTAAAATACCAGTTTTATATTTGTTTATATTTTGAACATTATGTAAGTAAATTGTGTGTTTTGGACACACGCAAGAGAGAAGATCAGAAAACATTGACACGTCAATGCCGAAAAAATGAATTTAAATGCGTGACTGATCTTCCACCAACGAACTGTGAGAGAATTCTTTCTCCGTGCACGCGGAGATTCCTTGAAAAAGAAACAGTGTTCTGAAATAGAGCATGCGTTTCTCACCGAGTAGTGTGCCAAAGGAGGTGCTTTGTAGCTTAGCTTAAGAGACTCGCAATTAAACAGCACTATTTCCAAATTCTTCATTCTGTCATCAGAATAAAAGGGACTTAAGGAACATAAGGAAATAATTTAAAGTGATTTGAAATATTGGCTCTACCGTAATAAATTATCATCTGTTTGAATCAATACAGTTAATATAAAATTGAACATACAAGATACATTTTCAAATTAATATCTCATTGAAGTATTCATTTCATCTAACATATTTCATTGAATCAAAAACATAAGTTGTTGACTGTAGGCCAGAATATCACAATGTATACAGAACATGAAATAAGCATCAAAATCTAAATTTTAATGCGTCTTTTTTGCCATCTCTATAAGAAAAACAACCTTTTCGAACGACCTTTTAAACCTTTTGTTCCCTGTCCATGTGTATATACATAAATATTTGGAAAAGGACATGATTGGAAGGTGGAAGTTAGGAAAACAACAGACCAAAATCTCCCGGCAACCAACGAAACCAATCCACAAAGGAAGAAAATAAACCATAATTGCCAAACAATATACCATGCTCTTACCGTGTTATCGCATCCTCATGGGCGAGTGACTTACCCTGAACAATGAAGACAGCGAATCTTCGAAACGCACTTAAAAATTACGTATTAATCACCAAGCACGTAATGAATGTTCATCTTAATGACTGTTAAATCAATCGAATATTGAAGCGAAGGATGAAATGATGGGCCGCAGGAAGATAGTGCTAACCCACATGCCTCTGATTTTTGTCAGCCAAAATAAAACGAAGTTCTTGAAAACTCAGATCAGTCTTAGTTTCTACATACACTTATTAATATCTACAAATGTACTGTCATTATACGAACACGTTTGTACAGAGTTTCAATTGTTTGTTCTTTGCAGACATTCTAAAATCTTTATTATAGATTTATAAAATGAGAATTAGCGGTATCAAATTCCAATTCCTTCAAATGATAGTGACCTCAACATCAAAGACAATACGTCTGAGTAACGAATCCGATGCATGGATACGACATCGATGCCAATATTTTCAAAACATCGATGTTCATATAAAAACATGAAATTTTTCAACATCGATGTACTGAAGCCGATATTTTTTTAAGATCGATGTTTTGTGCTTGATTTATTTGTATGCTTTATTTCTTGAATGAAAAATCCCCATAATTAGAATTATACAAAAGTTGAAAAAATCAATTATAACTGATGGTATCACTGTCTGTGTTAGAACCAAACGAAAGTAGTTTGTACTACCTTCAACGAGCACACTATCGCTTGACCGAAATAGTCCTGGTATTTCCTTCACCTTTCCTAGTGATTTGCACATGGTCACTATCAAATTAATTTTGCTGCGCACAAATTTACTGTTACTAAACCAGCTTAAAAACATCGATGTTTAAAAAATATCGATGCATTTCGCTCGATGTTTGAATTTTGAACACGGATGTTTTGTGGTGGACGTCGCATCCCAAGCGGAATGGCCCAACAACGAGCAGGCTATCGCTTGACCGAAATAGTCCTGGTATTTCCTTCGCCTTTCCTAGTGATTTGCACATGGTCACTATCAAATTAATTTTGCTGCGCACGAATTTACTGTTAGAAGTTACTAAACCAGCTTTAAAACATCGATGTTTAAAAAACATCGATGGATTTCGCTCAATGTTTGAATTTTGAACACGGATGTTTTGCGATGAACGTCGCATCCCAAGCGGAATGGCCCAAGCGGAAGCGGAGGCGGGTGAGGGGGTGCGTGCGGGGGCTCACCTGCAGCGCGTCCTGGAAGTAGGGCCGCGTGATGCGTCCGCGCTCGCCGTGCGCGCCCAACACGAGCGGCCCGCCCAGCAGCTGGGCGGCGCTGGGGCCGGCGCCGTTGCCCACGCTGCCCAGCGGAAGGCCACCACGCGGTGGCCTTGGGGGGGCTGGCGACCGGCACGTGCACCGTCTCGTAGCCGGGGAATCCCCCGTACGCGTCGTGCTGCTGCAGGGCGCCCAGCGGGCGGTGCTCAGCGGGCTGCGTGCCGCGCGGGGGGAGGGATGGGAATGAGGGTAACAAACAATTCACTCGACGCGTAGGTTTTGCTCGCAGATCGAACCATTGTGGAAAGACATGGGCGAGTTACTCCGACGCACCGATTTTTGCTCGTTCTGCGCAACACCAGTTTGCGTCACGAACCACGTGACCAGAACACGGGGACTTCGTTTGAGTAGCCAAACCAGACGTTACCGCCATGTTGCGCGTGTGTTAAGAAAAAACTTTGAATGTGGCTTAAAATTACAATTTTGAAAAGTAACCAGACAAAAATAACACAATGAAAGTGTAAAAGATGCAACATTTAAAAGAAATTATTCATATATATGTTTCAATGACTTGTAACAATGTGATAATTTTTGTCTGGCTGCATTTAAAATTCACGCTAACATTGTGACGCGAACTGGTGCCTGAAGATCTATCTCCCTCTGGTTTTTAACGTAAAACGAAGGAGATTTCGAATGATCTGTATTCGGATATTGCTTGACCGCGGTTGTTCAAATTTACATATTGTACAGATCTTTATCATGCACCTGTTCATGCAGATCAGCATGCAATATGACTGAGAAATCTGATAAAAATGTGAACAAAGAACAGATGCTGAGGCAACAAAGAACAATGAAAGTGAGCACAGTAGTATATACAAACGTCCATATTGTCATTTACATTTAATTATTTTTAAATTTATTTTATTTATTTAGATTGGCTTTAGGAGTATTTTTGTTTGATGTTCTTAATTTGTCCTGTTTCAATTATCTCTGTTCAAAGGAGATACATTTACGTCGGATTCTTAGCCCTGTTCTGAAAGTGCAAATAAAATTACTTCGTAAATCGTTATAAAATTATTCCCATAACTTTATATAAGTTCATTTGAAGCCATTTTTTATTGATACATTTTGATTGATTGACATTGTAGAAATAATTGTTACTTCTCCCGTGACTTTATTTGGTTCTAATTATAGAGATTCAGATCTGTGCTTGCATAAAACGTTAGAGTGTGTTAATGACAATGACGTGGTCTTACCCTGTAATATCTTAAAAGTGTTTAGCACTACTTTCTAAGATTAGGTTATTGAGAGTAGTTACGAACAATGACTACTGAATATGCTGTTAACGCTCAAATTCCACAATACCTCATCCTCTTGATTAGCATTTATGCAAATAGAACTGCATATCTTCATCAGTATGCATTATGGGAATATAGTTCACAGCACAGTTAATACATTCTATTGGTCGTAATCACGTGACTTGTATCGAATAAGATACAAGATACATGATTGATCACAATACTTCTGGGGGAGTATCGTTTTCCAAAGATATTTATATCATATTTTTGTGTTCCAGCCGAGCTCTTGAGGTAATTCATATTATAGATGTATAATACAGGTAATCAGACCACAATGAATAATTCTTCAATTATTCATTTTTACAATTATTCATTGAATACTTACAAATTACTCATTGTAATTTGACTACCTCTATCATATATCTGTAACCATATCATAACGTTAGGGTTCGCGCATACGAACACCCTCAAAAATGGGTTCGTATTGTATACGGTAATAGTGCGTCTCGTTTTGGGGCGGATTAATATCTTCAGTGGCACCGAAGACGACAAAATAATAGTGCTCCCTAATATCAATGAAATGTCAAACATGTGACATCAAAATTAATATAAAAGTAATAAACGACATTAGCCATTAAATAGCTACGAATTAATATAAAAATATGAAAAAATTATTAGGGTCGTTACGCAGCTGCGGATAATATAACACGTAATGCATCATACATCACTCGAAGGCTGCAATAGTGACACCAGTCAAAAAATACAAATTTTGAGTTAATGTAATCTGTAAAATTTATTTATTTGTTTGGTCAGAAAAACAGTAAAAAAAACTCTATATGACGTATGAGGGAGAAGATTATCTGCGCACGTTTTCATGAGTACCAAAATCACGTCCCAACAGTTTAACTATAAATGGTTGAAAGATGGATGAATGTTAAAATAATAATAAAATTAAATATAATAATAATAAAGCGCGATATTAGCAACATTTGAAAAACTAGACATTTTCGATCCAGAGTTATAGAAAATCTATTTGCAATGGTAAACGAACTGCAGATTCGATTTTTCTGCATTGTTAACAATATAGGAACTCCCCCTCAGCTCTACTTCTATCACTACAAGCAAAACGAGAGCTCAACAAAACGTGAAGCTGAAGACGTTGAAGCTAAATTTATGTCCAGAAAAAAAGGATTATTTCTGAAAGGAAACTGGAAAAATTGATCGAGATGGGGTTGGAACCAATTTTTTACAGGCATATTAATCTTTTTTAAACATAAATATATATATATATATATATATATATATATATATATAAACTAATTTATTATAAATCATCATTTTGTTAAAATAAACATTATTTTTCGTTTTGATATTCAATATAGTCTGTTTGAAACAGTTATGCTGCAGAATAAAAAAAATATTTTTAACTTAAATTTGTGTACCGACTTTACTTGTTTAATGTCATCTGGCAATGCGTTGTAAAGTAACGAACATGTATACAGATTGGTCTTCCTTCCCGCAGCACCAGCAGCGTATTTTACAGTACAGTACTTTACCAATAAATGCCAAAAGTGTAAATGCAAGAAAAATACACTTCAATACAAGGTAAAAAACTTTATTCTCATTTATCTCCACACTTGGGTTTTTGAGTTGTGCCACTATTGCAGCTTACGAGTTCATATATTGTCAAATATGTATACTTCCCTTTTTCAGCATACATGTTTTTCAAGATTTTGAGTTTAGAATGTGCATAACCTAAATGCCATTCGCGGACTAAAGCGCGTGTTCACTGTGCTTTTGCCCCCCCCCCCCCATTCGCGCTGTGCTGTGCAAGCCCTTGCTGGTCGAGCGGGGGCGTACCTGCGCGTGGTCGGGGCGTGGGCGCGGGCGCGGGGGCGTGGGCGTGAGGATGAGCGAGTCGTCCACGGGCCGCTGGCCGTCGCCCAGGGGGAAGCTGGACGCCGCGTGCTGCTGCTGCTGCTTGTGGGGCGTTACGTGCACCTCCTCCGGCGCGTACTCGTCGTGGTGGGCGGGGCCGGCCTGGGCCTTGGTCGGCTTGTGGGGTTTCTCGTCCGCGTGTGAGTGGAAGGCCGGGTTGGTGAGGATGCCCTGTGGGCATGGAGGGCGCGGATTTTCAAAATCCAACAGTTGCAATGCGTTTGGAAGCTGGAATACGCTACTACATGGAAAGAAATAATTATATCGAAATTTGGATGTACAGGATTTTCTTTCAGAAAAGAGAAGTTTCCCATGCGTTTTTTTCATGATGTAAAAGAAGGTTATTTACAACATAAATAAATAGGAAATATATATTTATTATTATTAATAAATGCGATAAATGGTGTTATTCCTTTTAAGTACGATTTGTCATTTCAAACACCAATTTAATTTTTAGGTAGCCTTCAGAAAGCCTATTCATCAGGAATGAAACTGCTGCGAGCGTTTTCTGAGCCAACGCCGGCCGAAAGGATTGGCAGGCTCTCGAATTTGGAACGGGCAATTAAACACTGGTGACTCACATGTGAGGACTATATCTACGATCTTCCCAAATATGAGCCAGCATCATTGATTTCAGGTAAATGATATTGAAATTATTTATCTTATTCAAGTAATTTTCTCCTCTTTCGTACTATTATTCTGGACATAGAATGAATCTTGTAAGGCAGCTTACGTGTCTCCAAACTTAATTTAAAACCATAAAATTTTTAACAATTTCTCCTATATCTGTAGTTTAATTTATCGAAACAAGTATTCGGAATCAACACAACAACACTTTTAAATAGAAGAGCGAGCATTTGACAAGTGGCTGTGTGTACCTGCGGGCGGTCGCGTTCGCGCTCTCTGTCGGGCGCTGGCGCGGGCGGGAAGGTGGCCGGGCTGCCGAGGTCGGGCAGAAACTCCACGTTGGTGGGCGGGTACTGCGGCTGCTGCTGCTGGAACTGCGACGGCGCGCCGCTATCGGGAGCGCCGGGGCTGTACACCTGCACGGCACACGAGGCACATTTTCATTTGTTCAACGAAGTACCTAAGAGAGCTTTTTTATAGACAGAAAATACATTATTTCGTGTATCTTCGGTTTGTTAAATAATATTTATAGATAGTAAAGCACATGGTGTTTTATGCAACAATTTTATCGTGATATCATTTAACCCTAATCGTTCCAATGTATTTGGTTCTCGGAGAACTGTCGATGCAAGACGAATGATGTGCAACTACGAACACTAATAATGGATGTACGAAACAAGCCTTTTATGTGTCCTTGAACGAAATAATTGTAATCGATTGATATAATAAATCATTTACAATCGTTATAAACTTAAGGCTAAGGTGGCTGTCTGAGACCTGTAAAACTATAAAAATACGAGAATAAAGTATCATTTAAGCGCAAGATGTATTAATTTCCCGAACAAGAAACTATAACAACTAGGATGTTCCGAGATGCAGAACTCTTGGGTCTACCTATTTATTCACCCCTCCAGAGTATGTCTACGCAAGTTTCTTCCAAGGACCGAAATTCTACTGATATACTTTTCCAATACTACTATCAAGTATAGTTAATATTAAACGAAAAGATATGAGTACATACAAATAATATACGAGGTAAAAGTTAATTAATTCTTATCACGTATAATATAGAAATGTAAATCTTATAATGAAGTTCACAATGAATAATTAAGAATATGTTTGGAATAAAAATTTGTTTGAAAAAATTGTTTAAAATATACAATTAATGTAGTAACTCAAGTGTATATTCCATCTGCAATTACAAACACTGATGCTAATTTAATCTGTTAATTTACAAAGGCATGTCTTTCGGAAGTTCTTAAATGTGTCCGAGTCGCCGCCTACTTGCACGTCCGGGTACTGCAGAAAGACGAACGTGTCAAATAAATAATTCAGGTAATGTTTACAATAAACATTAGAAAAATTAGCCAAAAACATGTAAATAAGGTAGTGAACCGTCTAAGAGTATACACCGCACGCACAAACACAGGTGTTGCGTTTCCAACGCGTGTCTGTGCGCCGTCCGCACCTGCGAGTCGGGGTAGTGAGGGAAGGCGCATCGAATAAATAATTCAGATTATTTTTACAATAAACATTTACAAAATAACTAAAACATGCAATTAAGGTAGTGAATCATCTAAAGACACATTTGGCTCCACACATTTGGCATTCGCCGAGCAACGAGCTAGTGCTTGCCCAATCCCAAACAGCTGACGTGTTCGGCGAACGTTCGACACGCGGTGGGTAGGGCGAACACCGAATGTTCGTCACTCGGCAAATAGCAAGCAACTCATCCACACCACTCGGGTGGTTGTTTGCTGTTCGCCGAATAACGAATGTGTGAAGCCGCCTTAAGAGTATCCGTCGCAAGCACCACCACGGGTGTTGCTTTCCCAACGCGTGTCTGTGCGCTGTTCGCACATGCGAGTCGCGGTAGTGCGGGAAGGCGCATCGAATAAATAATTCAGATTATGTTTACAATAAGCATTTACAAAGTAACTAAAACATGCAATTAAGGTAGTGTATCATCTAATGACGGCTCCACACATTCGGCATTCGCCGAACAACGAGCTAGTGCTTGCCTAATCCCGAACAGCTGACGTATTCGGCGAACGTTCGCTCCCTTTGATGTGTCGAAAATACCGACACGCGGTGGGTAGGGCGAACACCGAATGTTCGTCACGCGGCAAATAGCAAGCAACTCATCCACACCACTCGGATGGTTGTTCGCTGTTCGCCGAATAACGAATGAGTGAAGCCGCAACGCGCGCGCCCGGGGTTTTTCCCAAGGCCGTGCGCCGTCCGCACCTGCGAGTCGGGGTAGTGCGGGAAGGGCTGCGCGTCGAAGTCCCCGAAGGCCTGCTGCTGGAAGCTGGCGACGCCACCGTTGGGCGCGAAGAAGAGCGACGCGTCCTGCGGCGGGGGACGAGCAGAGTGTCGGCGCCGAAGGGCGCGTGCCCGTGCGCGTGCGCGTGGCCGTGCGAGGGCGGCGGCTGCAGGAAGTAGCGCGTGTGCTGCTGCTGCTCCGGACGCAGGTCGCCGAAGCGCGCGCCGCCGCCGCGGGGGAAGTGCTGCGGGAAGTGCCCGCGAGGGAAGTGCCCTCGGCGACAGGTGCGCACCGAACGGGGAGCGCGACTCGGAGCCCTGCGGCACAAGAGAAGTACCATTATTTCATCTGGCTGTTTTAGAGCCCATCAACTCATATGGACATGATTGTAATAATTGCCCGACCCTATTAAAACAGATAAGGACATTTCTTTAATAGTTTTCTGAACTAATTGAAACTGAAAATGACATTTTTGTAATAGTTGTCCGACCTTATTAAAACAGATAAGGACATTTCTGTAATAGTTTTCTGACCTTATTAAAACATACACTCAAATATGTTTTAATCATTTATTTATTTGACTTTTCGATCCTTGTCGGAATCTTTTTCAAAAATGAATTAATAATAAAAATATATTTCATTCACGTGATATACAATACATCAACAAATTGTAAAACAACATAAATAATTAAGTATTTTAGGTGTAATGATTTTCGTTTTCCATATTGGCACTTGATATTTTATAAGAAGCTCCTAGTAATCATATACTACGTCAATGTCCACAAATCTGTTTTAAGGAAATATTATCGGCTATTTTCTCGTTTAATTGTAATATTTTCTGTCTTAAAACATTTTTAAAGTATTAAACAATTGTTGGCATTGATGAAACGAGAACAATATAAATCGGTTGCATAAATGGTTAAAATTATACAACTTCTTTAACTTAATTGTTGAGTGAATCACTGGAGTACATTATCCAATTTACGTACAGTTCATGCGTCAATTTTATTCTTTCAAATATGGCGCATTTATGGACAGTTTAGAGCACTTAATGAAAGTTGGTCCAATTAGGGAATAATTTAACGCGCGCTGAAGCATTTGAAAGCAGAAAAATTATTAAGTTCTCAGGAGAAAGGTGAAGTGGAAGATATGAAGTGAAATTCTGTGGAAAAGTTATGGAAGCTTGTTCAAACTCAATTTCCCCATGGGGCACGAAACTCAGATTAAGAAGCAAATAACTAATGAGTCAATACGAGATGCAGAAAACTTACAGCAAAATTCTTGAAGTAATATTTGGCCCCAGAGGATATTGAAATTTAAACATGATATCAAATTACAATTACGAAAACGAGTCGAAGTCAACGAACACTTGCTCGGATGAAATGTAAACCATTCTCAAGATCGAATAAAAACAATAGTACATTAGGTTGATGTTCTGTTGCATCTTCTAAGCTGCAACGAACTGTATTCTTCTTGGTGGTGTATGTCTGATGTATATCTAATGTATATTATAATATCGAATTTTTGCCTGCAAACAAAATCGATAGATCATTGTGGTTTCTAACGTTATAATGTTAGAAAATGGTGTCATCATCATATCATTCACAATTTTCTAAAAAACTATAATGCATAAAAAGCTAGTTGAATTGATTTCTTACTAACCACTTTTTACACATTTGATCGTTGATTATATGAATTCACATCGTGTGTTCCTCGAACATCTGGTGTGTCTCAAAAGTGAAAATATCTTCAGAATATCTTCGGCCGGCATAGCTAGCCGAATTGATTAACTACCCTCCGTGATGTTACAAAAGTTAAGAAATTCGAAATATCTTGGGTTCCTAGGTGTGTGACCGTCTGGGATTCCCGAGGATCTAACGAGGCCCATGGCCGAAGGGATAAAAGGTTAACCGACAACGACTGACGATGACTGACAGGATTGAAGGAGGATTACTTCAAGTTCGACACCAGTAGGTACCTACAATGGAATGATGGTACGTATTAACGTAACAATTTTTATAGGTATTAACATACCTAAGTAATGTTAAGAGTGTTATTACCAAGGAGTGCAAAAGTTAAAAATCGAGTTTCAGCGTAGCAGAGTCGAGATTTAATTTTTGATTGATATTTAATTTTTGATTGATATTTAATTTGGACGAGGCAGCAATAACACTGTAACATTTCCTGGTACGTTCCACGATTGTAAACACATGAAATCTGTTGCTGCAGAACGTTAGTACGATATTGTGGAGTGTTGCTTACGATATATCTATATAAACAATACTCGTCTACCGTGGTTCGAGAAAGATGGAAAAAATTATTTTCCTAAACCTAAAGATATCCAAAGAAACAACGTTCGGTTAGTAAATTGGCGCGTTAACTTCCTGTGGCGATACCCTCACATCGTCAGTAAATATGATGACCGTGATCGATTTTAATTTGATGGAATGTGAGAAAATGAGGTTAATTTACCAAATATACTTTTTCTAATTGTACTATTAATAACATTACAATTAATAATAATTATTCACCCAAACAATGTTACTTCTGAATTGTTTGAATCTGAATTGATTTGAACATCGCCATGTTTTTTCCTTAACAAACATTTGACTTGCGATGAATCGATGGTTGCTAAGGATGTTAAATGTCTTAACATACAGGTAGGTACAAGTGCACTTTTCACACCAGCAGGGTTACATGTTAACAGAGGTTAAAGACGCATGTGACCGATAAAAAATGAAAGGTAGAGAGAGAAGAAGTGTTCGCACCTGGAAGAGTCCGTCAACGGAGCCGGGCTTCTTCTTCTTGGTCTTGTCGCGCGCCTTGAGCGTGGCGTGTCCGAAGACGGAGAAGGAGCCGAGGATGGAGGGCGGCGCGGGGGCGTACACGTCGACCTTGCCCGCGTGGGCGGCGGCGGCCCGCAGGCGCTGGCCCGTCAGCGGCACGGGGCCCTTGGGCAGCGCGGGCGCGGGCCCCACCGCCGCCAGCGGGATCACCACGCGCTTCTTCTCCGCCGACTCCAGGTGCTGCTGCAGCTTGCTCAGCACCGGGTGGCCCACCGACTCCTGGCTGTAGCCGCCGCCCGACGCCAACGCCGACGCGTCCTCGGCCGACGACGACGAGAAGGAGGACGGCGGCGACGCCTCCTGCGGGAAGGGCGCCGGCGGCGGCGGCGGGGACGACGACCGGGACTTGATGGCGTCGGGCCAGCCCTGCGGGGGCGGCATGGGCCGCCAGCCGTCCGTGCTCACGACGGGCGGCGTCTGCAACCGACACACACTCCACTCAACGCCCGCGCCCATCCACTGGCGGTGAACAGTGGACTCGCAGGTGTCGTGTGTTCTTGGCTGTCCGAGTGACGCCGCATCGAAGGCTTTGATGCCGACGTTTCGATCATCTTGTCGTAGTCTTCCTCAGGGCTGGTCTGCCAAGGCAGAAGGCCCGGCTTCACAGCTGGTCTTTATGAATCGTAATGTCGGCACCCCAGAATTCAACGCGGTGGCACCGCCCAGAAAGCCAAGAGCCCTCGCAAGACACTGACTAAGAATTTACGTACAAATATCTTCGCAAAACGAGGCAGGAGATGCAGAATCCCTTTCAACATCTTTAAGAACACATTTTTTCGTAGCTCGAGATACGGTCTAAAATGGTTGAAGCACCTATTATGCATCAGGCGACTAATATAAGTTTCTAATAATACGAATGGATGCTTTGATCACGATCTTCTCACCAGCTCTAGCAATACGGATTAACTTGAATACGAGGTGTTAATCTGAATAAAGTTGATTTGTCATATGTATGCGTCAAGAGTATTAACTTGACAGGCATTCAAATCTAAATTTTCACGCTCATAACTCCGCAACTGTACACTGAACACTGCAATATTCTGTGGCAAAAATGTTAGGAAGATGCGTTGCTGCTTGTGTTTGGTAAGTTATACAAGCATAACTAGTTGTGTAATAGACTAGCTACTAATCTTTGACAGTTGTAATTAAGTAATTTTTGTTATTTATTTTATTGATTCTTTTATATGTTTTGTATCATTGATGTCATCCGTGATAAGCAAGTGTTCTTATAAGTATCCAACTGAATATCTTAAGGATAATCACAAATGATGTTAAGATACGATGAAAAGAATTAACAAAAAGAATAGTAGTGAGGTCTGAAACTTGTCTCTTAAGACAATTTTTAGGTCAAGGGAAGTACATTCTTAAAACATCCGATGAGTACGAGGAAATTGCTGCGCGAAATTACCTCAAAAATTTATTTAATTATACGTTGCCAGGGCTTGCAAATTAGGCTGCATCGGAAGATGACTCAGTTAGTGCTTTGGGAGAGGATATTGCGTAGTAAATCCGCCCTACAAACTCCTCAGTTACGTCGCAATTGCGTTTTTTGCTCTTGTCCTCGGATCTTTCAAAAGAATACAAAGAAAATAATCATAACCAGTTATTTCCTTTGACCGCAAGTACTATACTCCAAACGAAAACCCGCTACCCAACAGTGACTCAACAAAAGAGTCTTGTTAGTTGAGGTCAGAATAGACAGTCTCGAAACTACGTACGCCTCCGAAGCAATGATTTACAAGTACAAAGAAGTGGGCGGATGCAGCTGTACAACAGGTGAGTGGTAACTGCAGCGGTCACGTAACCGCTCCTTTCACTCAAGGAATAGAGCGAGTAGCGGCTTTGAGCCGAATTCACGCAGCCGTATTGAAAAGCGGCACGGGACCGCCGGGCGCACTTGCACGGCGTTTCGTCAAATCGGTTCGAGTAATTCTCCGCGCCGTTTGGAAAGGGTTCTTTCAACTGCGGTTGCAGCACCTCTCAATCGCAGGACACCGCGGAACTCTCCTGGCGTGCACAATGGTGTGAATGTGGTGGCACTAGCGTTGCCTGTCGGACATTCTCTCCGCGACGGGTGCACGATATCCGGATTCCCTTTTATTAACGCTGCTTATTGTTATCCGGTCTCTCACCTCTGAAAATCTACTGTCAACTTTATTTAAACGCACGACTACATTTACAACTCTTAATATACTTTTTGCGTTTTAAGTATTTGTCTATTACAAATAAAAATTTTTAGTTAGTTCACTTTTCAGTATGTAATGTGAATTATGCTGTAAATTTCACATCAGAAAAAATCTTGTTAACATTTGTTACTTTCAAGATGTATATTAAGAATCAATGCGCATGTTTACTATTATCAAGCGCTAAATATCTCTTTCTTATGAAACTTCTACCGATTTCTTATTTTATCTTTAGAACCGAAGTTTGATGCAAAAACTATACTTGTTTTTTTTAACGTGGCATCTGAGGGTAGTATCTGCAAGATGGAATATGGCACGACTTTTGGTGTCTTTTTCGGTCCTGGCGCAAGATGTCGCATGATCGTATCAAGCAGTGCTGCAGATCATGCGACTCTAGCGGCACGACCGAGAAATACGCGAAAAGCCGAGACATATTCCATCTTGGAGATACTACTCTCAGATGCCTCGTTAGAAAAACTCAAGTATAATGACAAGTAAGTACTCGAGTGAAATACTTCCTTTCAAAATATCTTCGTTTTATTTGACCACCCCTTCTTTAGAACCCTATAAAGTATGCCGGTGCGCGTCCATCGGCTGAATACTTGGGAAGTAAGGCCGTCAGGATCCGGCGCCCGGTCGCGTGGCGTGGCGTGGGATCGATCCCCGGAGCAAGGGGCTGCACGGGGCGGAGGCGAGACTTACCAGCGTGGCGCCCTCGGGCTGCAGATGCTGGTCACGCGTGCAGGTCGCCGTTCCAACAAGGACACCTGCAGCGTGACAAGAAAAGCAATCAGTGAAGCTCTCTCTCCTCCCTCCCTCTCACTCACACATACACACACACACGCACACACACGCTGCGATGGTTCAAAGGCAACATCAGTTGCCTCTGCAGCGTCGTCAACTCGGGGGTTCTAGGGTTCGAGTCCCGATTGGGGTGGACTTTCTTCACAAGCTCAATAGCTGGGACGAATTCAGCCACTGTCTGGAGGAGAATTCTAGCGACGGTTTGAAATATTTCTTCGTTTTCTTTCAATCAATACCAGGCAAATGCGAGAGCCGTACTATAACAAATGAACCAAGTACCGCGCGCGATCTTTCCTTCCTCACTTTTGTACTCTACTGTATCGTTACATTTACACACTTTACTTACATGCACTACCCTAACGCACATGTCAGGAGACTTATTGGGAGCTTAGAACTTGGTGCACCACTGGTGGAGATACCTAGAGGGGTATACTCAGTTCGCCGTGAAATATGTCCATGCCGATTCTCGCTTTCCAGAGGATTGGAAGGAGGAACCCCACCTCCATAGTAATAACAACCCCGAAGAGGAACGATACTAAAGACCATAGTAATTAACGCCCTCAAAATCACTAAATACTCTCTTATCTCTGTGTCTCTTTATCCCACTTTCTCTCCCTCTTTGCTTCTCTCTCCTTGACTCATTCTGTCTCTTTGTTTATCTCACTTTCTCTCTCCCTTTATTTCTCTGTCCCTCTGTTTATCTCACTTTCTCTAACTTTATTTCTCGCTCTGTCTCTTTTTTGTCTCACTATTTGTCTCTCTCTTCTCCCCCGAGGGTGCGAGCGCTCGCGTTGCCGGAGGCCCCAGATGCGCCGCGGAGCCGAACGCCGTTGGCCCGGGGCACGCGCCCGCGCACGCGCACGCGCCGCCCGCGGAGTAGGTCACGCGCACGGCGCCCGCAGCCTCCCCACAGAGCACGCGCCGCTCGCTCGCGCTCTCTCTCTCCGACACGTTGGAGGTCCCGTGGGGAATTAAGGGATTCGAGAGAATGGGAAACGTGATACACCGCACGGAAACGATTTTCAGTTGCAAGCAAGTTCATATTTGTGTTTAAGGCGTTTAAATTGGTAGCGCGAAAATGATAAATGAGAGGGAACTATGAGTCATAAATTGAAATATTACTACACACTAATATACATACATTACAGATTGATGATAGACTACTTGGTCAAGAAACGCAGAAGACTGAAGTTCTCTGTATCTTGATTTGACCAATACGTCTATGCATTCGCTAGTAAAATTGAAAGTTTCCACAGAGCAGGGATGATGCTGTTTAAAGAAACATTTAAAGTTGCTTACAAAATTATGTTCAATTAAGTATGAATGACATATTGTTAACACTTATTTGTAAATATTACATTAGGTATTTTGGAGTGCATGACCTTAATTTCGACTATACCAGGACGGTCCTAAAATTTTGAAGGCGAGAGAGAGTCATTTTAGGTCCCAGATGATTTGTGCTTCAATTCATTTGAAACAGACTCGTTATTTAAACAATGTGAATGTTACTATTGAGTGTTTACTAGGGAATATGATGTATATTTCAAAAATCCATTTTAGAGTTCATTACCTCATTTTAAGCTCTGCTGAAAAAGATTCCGATAAAGAAGACTTCCAATTCGAGTGACAATAACATCAGAGCACGAGTGATTCACTTTTAAAAGATATTTGCGTCTATAAAAGTGATAATAAAAGGGCAAAAAATTAGTTTTTACATGTAAATATTGAATGAGATTCATTGAAAAGTTTCCATGTATAAGGAATCGCTTTATTACGGATATCACTATATATCAGGCTCCTAAGTAGCTCTGTTAGGAAGAAACTCGTTGAAGGCTAGAGTACGCTTAATTGACTTTGAGAAGACCAGTGATTGTATTGAAATATGCTTGGGAACCTTTTGAAAAATTGTAGAGAGAAATTTGATGATTTTTTTTGAAAATATGGTTAAATAATTCATGCTAAACATTATTTTGTTATTCTCCAAAATAATGAAAGTGTGTCTCAAGAATTGACTTCTTCCAGTATTATACTTAATTGATATTAAAATTACATGGGATTTCTCCGTCTAAGATAATTACGATACGCAATCAAACATTTCCCCTAGAGCTGTAGACGTCCGATTTTTTAAGATTTCATTGTGAAGGTTTTACATGTAATATTAAATTTGCATAAACTGAAATAGGGCAGTTTATAAAAGCTCTTGATCGTTGGTAAGACGTTTACTGGTGTATTTATCGTTACGTTTTACATCAACTTTTAAAATGACAAGATTCACATTTGAAGGACTTCCCACCATATTGTGAAAGAAACTAGAAGTGGACATGTTATTAAGCACATTTCAAGTCCACGTAATAATTTGTTTTGTCAGGGAGTGAAATCGCTTACATGACAATTAATGACAATTAACTCTACACGTAATTAAAATGATAGAGTTGTGTGTTATTACTGTCTTATTAATTACCTTTCTCCGGGGAGTGTCTAACATGAAATTAAAAGAAATTTCAAAAGAAAGTACAATAAAGTATTTTCTCCTAACACTTGAAAACGGCACTAGAAACCTGACTCGCGAACTCCTCGCTTTCAAGGCGAGAGTGAGTTCCTTCTCGAACAAGAAAATGATCTTCTGCCTCCGGAAATTTAAAACGGCGTCTCGGTGGATACAGACATAAATTATGGTCTAATCCAGGTCGCGCGAACCCAGCGCCGAATACCGGAACTTCCGGACCGGATCCTGAACATGCTTTCCGTGTGGCTATCTCCCCGATGGCCACAGGGAGAGAAATCTGGCGGCAACGGAAGGAACCATCGCATCGCTGGCGGTAATGGTACCTAAAAACTGTTGGACCTTGACGAATCCGGACACTGTCGGTTTCTGGTCTCGTGTTGGTGGAGGAGAGTGGAAATTCAGGATCAATGTGTGTCAGAGAACGTGATTGCTGTTTTGACTTGCCCTCGAGTTTCGTAGAAATGTGATGCACTTTTCTGGGGTTACACCGCTTGCTGCGGAAATTGCATTTGGCATACTCTTCACTAATACACTGGTGAGGAAATTCTTGAGCATCGCTCAAGATCTGAAGATTATCATAATATTTCTTCCAGCTTTTTGTGCTCTGAAACATTATAGTGTGAAAGTCTTCTCTTTCTCCTCTCGCGACGGCCTTGGAATGTGAACGAAAAACGCTTCAGTTTCCTAGTGGTCGAAGGAAACGTGCCGTCTCCGGTTGCGCAAATTGATACCATCCAGTACCTTCCAGTGAGCCCGTTGTTTGTCCTGCTCACGAATTCGACCGAAAATGAAGTTATGTAAACGGAAGTGGACCAGGAAAGAAATTTGCTGAGAGGAAACCTTTACGTTCCTCAAATATTACTCAACTTAATTAAATTCTGCGCTGTTTGTATTGCGACGCCGAATGTTTTTGTTAGGGTTAGCACTGTTGGTGTAGTGCCCTTCCAACACTCGCTTAGCGAATCCTCTGCCGTAATAAAGAGAGAATAGTAAAATGTGAAAAGGGAGTACAATTCAGACTGTGTAATTTTTATGAACGTAATGATATTTTTCTCTTTCTAAGAGCGCTTGCATTGTAAAAAGAGTTGTAAAAATTACAGCTGCTCTCAGTGTAGTAAGTCTTCTAAGCAACAAAAGTTGTAATGTAATGTAAAATTTTATTTTAATATAAAAGATTAATGGTATGGGTGTATTATATTACTTATTATTTGTAGATTCTGCGATTTTTACCCACAAAAGCATCTTTGGTATAAAGTTTCATAGTTTATTTTATTTCTACCGGTGAGTTGCGATATTTCAATAATATTTTTCCCTTTGTGTCTCCTTAACGAAGAACATTTTCTTCCTTATTTTGTTGTTTATTTTAATGCTGTGTTAGTAGTTTTCTCCTATGTAAATTAATTTAATTAATGGAGCGAAGCGAGGTACTGTTTTAACTTGAACCATTGGAATTTCATCTATGTGTGCACTTTGTTACGCAGTCACGACCAAATGATATGTACCATTTACACAGTTGTAACAAAAAGCTGTTCAATTTTCTTAGAATTTGACATGAATGTGTGTTAAAGAAAAAGCATGTATGTGTAAGTATTTCTATTCTTTTGATTTCGTTTCAAAATAGCGGTCGTTTTATTTTTTTGTTTGAATCAGTTTTCGTGATGTCTTTGTCACGGTGTCACGACAATATATGTAGTTTTATTTTCATAGTATTTGTCATAATTGTTTATTGTAGTAGTTTAAAAACAAGTACTTGAAAGGATTTTTTAAATTTTATTTCAAGTTGTTGGTTGTTTCAATTTTCCATTTCATTTTTTGTTCAGAATTTTTTAACTATTCTGGAAATGAATCTCGATCGACCGGCATTTCGTCTTTCGGTACGTTTCATTAAAATGCTGTCGTGAGCAAATGTTCTGACTTATTTATTCGATAAACCTTTGAAGACTGCAATCAAGAGTAGATATTAGATTTTTTACGTGTAGAGTAAACGATATCTTGATTGGCCACCCCCTCCAGTGATTGGCCACTCCAACTATAATCGGAATTATCTCTTGTTCTAACGCCGTGTTCTAATATTTTGCCTTTAAATGGCGTGAAGGGACGCTTTCTGAGTATTATGTAATATTTACTTAGACCGCAAGTGTGCAACTGTTGCCGATATGGCGGATGCTGGTCAACAGTACGGTGTGTCTTCATTGTAGTACGTAAAGATTTCTTAAGATTTTATTTAGAAACTTGATTTTTCAAAGTGCAGTTTGTTTATTACGGTAATAAGAAAATCACAATGATATGTCATAAACCACAAATCTTATTGGTGAAAATGATATCAGCTCAAAATGAGAAGCCTAGCTTTGCGTATTTAGTGGCATAGGGGGCATAGGGGGCAATGACTCTAGCTTCGATAGTATGTGGATTGTGATATTGGCCACTCTACTAATAACTGTTGATACATTGTTTTAATCGTAGTTTAACATTATTGCACATAAGTAAATCCTGCGTAGACCTGAAATAGGTGATCTTACAATGTCAAAGAAGTCGAAGCAGGAGTATGATGCGTGAGCCATGGCAAATGCCATCATATGTGTTAAAAATAACGATGCATCTGTGCGTTCTGCTGCAAAATCATTTGGTGATCCCAAAACTTTGCAGTGTCGTTTAAATATTCCAGATCACAAAAAAGCTCTAGGCCCTGATACTGTTTTATCTAATGAATAAGAAGCTAGTATAGTTGGGTGGATACTTGAACTAGCGTGGAAAGATATTGGAGGGCGGATGGATGACAAGCGAGATATTCTACGAATATATTTTAAACGTATTCCATCCATTTCTGTTTTAAAAAGTGGAATCACACTCGCCGAGACTCTATATTCGTAGACGGCCAGAAGACACATCTGAATTACGTCGGATATGTTCAGATTTGAAAATCGCGGATATTGTAATTTTCCCCAACAACACTTATATAAAATATTAGTTGTATTTAATCTGTATCTTACAAAATGTGTTTTAATCGTGAATATAATAATTAATGAAATATATCGTTATACAAGTTGTTTCTGTTAGAATAATGGCCAATCACTGTCATCATGTTGACCAATCACTATAATTTGTGGCCAATCACTGTACAAAATGACACGTTTATACTAAAAAATTAATTAATAATGTAATATTAATTTTCTGAAAGAATTATGGTTGGGATAAGTAAAAGGCCCATTGAACAGTAGAAAGATCCTAGCGAATTTTCAATTTTTTTATTTTCAAATGAGTTAATTATGTCGCAACTCTTAAGTGGCCAATCCCTGTACCTTTTACCCTAACAGTTTTGTATTTTCAAGAGTTATATACTTCGGCTTAAATGTTACTACTTTTCTATTCTGAAATTTTTATAGCAGCAGTACGCGTGGAAAGCGACATCTAAACAATTGTCATGTTTCAGAAGAACTGTTTTAATCTGAGGGGAACCGTTTATTTCAGGGCCAAAACAGTGATTTACGCTACGCAGCAAGTATATTGTGAAATACCTTTTAAAATTTTGACCAGTAAAGCAAACTATTTCTAGACATTTACTCTAAATATTGGAAAAGGAAAGAGTAAGAGATTCTTGGTAAATAAAAAATACTTAAGCCAATTAAATTTAGATAAAGAATATATCACCAAAATGAATAACAAGAAGTTCTAAATCAAAGTCTGTGTTTTTAATTCAAGATAAACCAGGCAGCCTCAAAGAGAAACTTGTTTGCTTGTCAGAAAACAAATTATCTCAGACAAAATTATGCCTTTCAATGGGAGAAAACATATTATCATATAACCTTGTTGCATTCTGGTGGCAACGCAAATAAGCACGATATCGTAAAATGTGATGGCAATTATCATAATAAATATTGCATGACCCAGGAAATAATGGAAGATGACGATTCTTGTATAGAAAGTGAAAAAAGTTAAATACACACTGAAATAATACATGATACATTATTGTAAAATATTGTAATATATGAATATATAATCTTGCATATAAAATAATGGTATGTGCTATAAATTATTGCCAGAGTTCTCTAAGCATTTCTTGATACTCATATTTCATGAAGGCCTACGTTCGAAGTGAGATTTTCAAGTGTCCGTCTACTCCATTACCCTTATCCCACAAACAACGAGCAGAATTTACTTTTCCTTCTCACGATCTACGTCATGATTAACTTGTTAATAATGATGACACCCCTTATGGGCGGTATGAAGAAAAAACTCTCTCCACTCTCGAGGCTTGTTTAAGATTTTACATGATATGACACTGCAGGTTTGTAGTCCTACTTGGAAAACTGGATAAAGATTGCACTTGCATTTCCTGTACTTTCTTCCAGCTTTGATCGTCTAGTACTTCGAATCTGTCTTTTTTACCGGTTGGGATGGCTCAGTGGAAACACTAGCTAGATAGCCGGGAGAACGCTAGCGGCCGACTGCTCTGATCGGCAGTTTTCCGTGCTTTTTCCAATCTAGACCCAGCGAATGCCAAAGCAGTAACTTAACAAAGGGATCGTAGACCGCGTGTGATCTTTCCTTCACATATTACTAAAAACTAAATTTTGTTTGTTTGTTTCAATGTATTAGCTTAAATTTTTATATTTAAATTACATAGCAAAATGGTAAACAACGACAATGCCATGCGACGGAATATCTTCCGAATCGTTTTCCACCAACATTTTTTAATGTTTTTATAAGTATAGTGTAATTGTTTTTGACATTTCTTTTTCCTTGTTAGACCCCGGATCCTCCGTCGACTCATTCATGTACTGCATCGTTAAGTAAACAGTGCCCTCAGTGCGGACAAAATCAATGAGATGTAAGTTGTTCATTCACGACTACTCCGTTTGCGGTGCTGTGGCGCGGGGGAAGGGGGAAGGGCGGAGGGGGGAGGGGGGGGGGGGGGGGAGGGGAGGAGAGGTCAGACCGCAACGCAGATGAGAAGCGGCGGCGACAGGAAACGGTGCTGGTCCCACAGCTCAGACAGCACGCAGACAAGGCGCCCTGCCCTCCCCCGCCCCGAGCACTGCCACAAAAATGTGGATTTTATCGAAATGGCGCAGTGTGCACACTCGGACACCCAAGGGCCTAACTGAAGTTGTCCTGTACGACTTTATACATTTACTTCTAAAGATGTAATGGACTTGTACTACGTAGCTCGGTAATTCAAGAAAAAAGTCGCGGTTTAGTATGGTTCGGTTCGTAATGTTACGCATTTAAGAGAGTAGTCACTCTTCGTTTCACACAAAAACGCACACCAGTGCCACGAACTTCGCACTTTTGTGTGTGAATATTGGAAGTCGATTTTTTTTAAGTTCTGGATCCCTACATTAAGTTTCATATCTACACAATATTTGTAATCAAAATTTTATCCTATGAAAATATTTTAGTTAATGTTTGAAATAAAAGTCCCTGATATATTAAAAAAGATGTTTTTTACATTGTTTTTCTCGGCAAATGTATCATTTACACAATACGACAGAACAAATACAGACAGCAGAAGTGAAAGCACAGTTTATCTTCTAGAGCCGTCGAGAGTAAAGTAAAGAATGTCATCAATTTTCAAATGAGTTGAAAATAAAAGGTTCTTGTGTGTATGAAATATTACATTAAACACATTAAATTGTAGAGGAAATATCTTTTGAAATATCTTGTATTATCTTCTTCATTCAAATTATTATTTTATGTCGTGAAAAAAGAGATGAGAATGCTTTAACTACAGAGAAAAGTAGCTTAGACGTTTAGGACTGTAACTGCTTTATGCAAGGGTACGAGATCTGAAATCCATGCAAAGCTTGAATGTTTTCTCCTTGAGATTGAGTTGGCAAAAGCAAAGTACTACTTATAATTTACATAATAATCTAAATAAATATTTTAAGGAATATATATTAACGACTTATCTTGTTTAAATGTAATTATGATCTGACGTTATTAAAAACAAACATTAAAATATTTTTAATAATATATTTGATTGACGTTTTGACCTATTTTGTATTTTTCAAAAATGTAGGGTTCATGTTTGTTTACAACAGTAATTTGTTGAAAACACGTGTACACATTTGTAAAAAATCAGTTGGCATTTTATAAAAACATTGCCAATGTTATAAAACACACTAATCATGTATATGAAATCGCAAACACTTGGCCAAATAGGATCGAAACGTCAGGGAAATAAATTATTAAAATAATATCTTAGGACCTGTTTTTAATATGGTCACAAAACTATTGTATGTGTGTTCTTTGGTACTACAGCTTTTACAAGCTAAGGCCTACCAGCGGCGTCCAGGCCTTGCGACCATTAGTTGAGAATTATATGTGATTAGCACATAGCGATCACTACGCTGTATCTCTGGTCTTCTCAACCTGAGAAGTGAGCTTTCTCATCGTTTCACAGCAACGGATACTGAGACATTACAAGGAATGCGCACAGTTAATTTTTGACCCGACCGGGAATCGAACCCTGTGTTGGGCCGTAGAAAGGGAGTACGCTAACCAACGAGTCACCGAGGGCTCAGAAAACTACTACTATACACAATTATGCATCATTTCGTAATTGCCGAAACGAACAAAATATTGCTTCAGTGCACTAGGTCGAGAACGTCCCCTCAGAAATACGGCATAAAAAAAGAAAAAAGAAAAGAAAAACGACGTAACGAACGAAATCGCCAAATAGATAAACCAATTTCATTTTTCGCGAGGATCAAAGTGAATAGTAATATGCAAAAGCTTTTGCGGCATTCTCATTTTCGACTCGTCGTGCAACTGAATTAATTTCAGAATCGGCGGTCTTTTCGCTCGCGACCTGGAAGGCACTCGCCCACTGTGCGCGTCTTCGCGCGAGGAACCGGTGGGGCGGCGCGCCGCGGGCGGGCCAGGCGGCCGCTGACTGGAGGCCCCGGCCAGCGGACAACGAGCGCCACGCAGCTCCGCCCTTCCACGGAGTTTCTCCGATCAATGCCAGGCTGAGGCCTGCGCAGCACGTTAATAAATAGGGCACGCATCGACACGATCTATCCTTAATCCTTGAACCCTCCGCTCTCTTAACTTACATTCACTCCATTACTATACTTCGATTTTTCTAACGAGGCATCTGAGGGTACTATCTTCAAGATGGAGTATGGCACTGCTGTTCGCGTCTTTCTTGGTCGTGCCGCTAGAGTCGCTTGATCTGTAGCACTGCTTGATACGGCCACGATCATGCGACATATTGCAGCAAAAAGTAGACCGTATTTTATCTTGGAGATACTACCCTCAGATGCTACGTTTGAATAACCCAAATATACACATGTCAGGAGACCAGTCGGGCGATAGGCCCGCAACAGACTACACCGAGGAATGCGTTGCGAGAAATGTGCAACGTGAAATGTGGAAAATCCAAACAAGGGCACTTATCAACCCCCACACACTAGAAAGAGTTTTCTCGTTCGCCTCTGCAGAGGCGAAACAGTTCTTCGCTCGAGTCGGTCAGCGAGCGAGTTTGCTCGTACACATTTCTACTCCTTCATTTTTTATATGACATTTAGATCTTCGCTACCGCGGGAAAACACTAAATAGTGCATAGAACTGAGAACTAAATTCGAGAGTAACTCTACTCGGCGAAAACCCATCGAGTAAAGTATGGAGTAAGCTTAGTTTTCAACGTGCGTGTACCTCCGACGTGTTGTTATGGCTCAACGATTGCTAATAATGGTATTTGAAGACGATTCCAGCGAAGATTCGGAATATTATCGAAGTGCGAAGACAAAGATAGGTGTAAGAGAGAATAGATTGGTTTTCCATTACAACGATCGAATTTTGTCACGAGGTTATGTTTGTCCAAATCATTAGCACTATTCCTACTGGAAAGAATTGAAACTGATTTGGTAACGTAATTGAATACTAATTACGAAACTAAAAAAATAAATACAAGTAGAAGAATAATTTCATTAATATTTTTTTCTGAATTGTAGGTACAGTAAAATCTGCCTCAGCCGGAATCGATGGGGACACAAGAAAATTCCGGTTAAGGGAGGTTTCCGTTTTATACAAGGTTGTCCATTTTATATCATGTATTGACGTATCTGTTCTTAATGCAGTAAATTACATGACTTTATTATAATTATCAAAATACATTAATATATAACGTATTTATGGAAGGAATCATCAAGAAATGAATATTAAACACTCTTCATTGACAGCTTAATATGAGAGCTTATTAACTGCATTCAGCAGCTTAAGTTGAAAAATACACACCTTCCTGTCGGTATTCGGACTGCTTGCCGATTCTTTCAACGCACAATGCGTCACAACCCAGTACTATGACTTTCCGATACACTCGTTTGGCCTTGAGCAAAGTGTGTCTGGTTGAGAAGTTATGGTTTTCAACGCGGAGCAGGGAGACGCGTGAATAGCATTCATGTCCTACACATCCCCACGCTCAGAGAGTCGGGAGAGAGGGAATTTCCCTAAGCCCTACGCCTACCAACTGATCGTTTTTAGACATTGAATATAATAATGTCGCAACAGCGCAGTCATAGACAACCTCAAGAAATGATAAAAGATTATAATGTGGTGCAGCTAGTAACTTAAGACACAGGCATAGAAGCAGGTATTGCGTCAGTTCTGATATGAATTGAGCCTTAGGCCCTTATGGTAACCCGCCCTTTCAACTCTTGCTAGCCGCCTCCGCGGGAATTCGGAAGAGTATCCCGTCCCCTCCCTTTCCTTATTCCATTCAACTTGGAATCGCATCGGAGCCCTCTCGTCAACTACCGGAGGCAGCTCTTAGACTCCTTTCAGTTTTTCTATTCAAGATTGAGGATGATACCCGGAATCTCGCAATCCATCTCGGTTACGCCGGTTATGGGGATCCGGTTTGGGTATCTGTCACTATTAGGAAATACAGGACTTATAATTTGAAATTCAACTATCTTCATTGAAATTCTTATCCTGCCTGGGAAGGGAGGAAAGGGTTAACGAGAGATATGTGGTGATTTGGTGTGTCCCATCATGCCGCAACACTCAGACCCGGAAATGATGTCAACTAGGTGCAACGCGCACTTACCTCCAACACAAGAAACTACGCCGACCAGTCAATCCAGGACTAAAAGGAATGGTTTGAAAGAAAATGCACGGTGAGTGAGAAGGTGCCATATCACACAGGTAAACCACCATGACTTAGCGGAACTCGAACCCAGGCCCCATGGAACTGAGCACACCTTATCTATCTCAGCTGTCCAACTCGGCTGGGAGCAAAATTTATGAGCTTAGTTCATGACATTCAAATTTTGGAGGATGTGTGCTAATGGGGATTAAGGATGAATGAGATTAAGAATGTGGTGTAACGGCGAGAAGTAGACCAAATTTAATGAATGCTCTAAAAACTTACAAACATTTCCAGCATTAACGGCATTCAAAATAAGATCATCCTAACCACTCCGCAACTTGTCTGACGACCCTAACCTCGACAAGTATTATTACATCATGAGCTGCGATGCGGTCCTTCTCCTTCAAAATGTTGCTTCGAACGATTCCTTTTTTCTTCGTTTTCTTCTCGCCATGCTTGCAAATCGCAGTCATCTAAATCCGTTAGATTCGCCGTACGTTACATATTAATAGCAAATATAAAAATCTGTCGCTATACAGGAACTTTACAACCTAGCAACTGGTAATTTATTGACAGAATTTTCAATTCTTCAAGACTGCAGTTACAAAGAATGTGATCGGGATAGCAGAGGTTGCTAAGGCTGAAGGGTCGTAGCTCTCGGCGTGAAGGGTCGCGGGTTCGGATCCCGCCACGGACATGGATGTTTGTGTATGTTGATGTTGCCCTTGTATGTTCTACCTACAGTTCCCTGTACAGTTAAAATAACCATAGTGGTCGCTATTTGACTAAGTTGTTGAAAAACGACCTTAAAAATAAAAAAAAAAGTGGGTGAGCGAGTTCACCGGGTAAGCCGGTAACTCGAGATGCCGTAACATTGAAAGCTTATCCTTAGAACACTAGTGTTTTGCAGTCTGTGGCATTCGTCGTTGTAGTGACAGCAGTAGCACAGTCCGTGAGAGGAAATCACTGGGTGAACAGGTAAATTGAGTTTTGAACCTTTCGGAGATTTCACCTCAAATAAAACTCTAACATTTTTCAAGTGGACTCGTGCGTCCTTGAGGACAGCAGTAGTAGATAGGAAGATTACCGGAGGAGTAGTGCTTGGTCTTAACACGGCCAACAAAAACAGGATACATAAAATGAACAAATAAAAACAAGTAAATCAGTTGGCTAGAATTTTAACGAAAATGTGCAAAGGCCCCTTGGTTCATGTCAAATACAGATATTCAAAGGGAACTTCTAATAGAACCCCTAATTGAACATATAAGAAAAAACTGTAATAATTTTTTTACTCTTCTTTCATCCTCTCCTTGCAGTACAAAATTCACAATGGGAAAAACTTTAAACACTCCCAAAAAAATTCGCTCTCGATATCCCAAAGACATGTTTAAAACCCCATAAAAAAACAGTATATTAAATATGTAAATCTTCATCCCAATGTATGTATAGAGTGTATCTAGATTTAAAAATGTATAATGTATGTAAAATTTGTGTATTGTATGTCAAATTGTTTAGTTGTAAGTATTAGAAATAAAAGTATTAAATCCTGTAAATTAGCTAGTAGTAAGATACAAGAGTGAGAGATTGTATGCTCAAACGTGAATGCCCAAACGCTATGCATTACAAATGAAAATGTACAAATCCCTGAAAGGCAAAACTGCCGAACAGGAAGAAAATAAATTTCAAAAAAAGTTGGCTAGGATGGCCCAATTGGGTTAACCTCCAATGTAAATAGTGGATTAAACTTGGTTTATACACTGTTGTTTTCCAAACCGTCTCATGTAAAGCGTTATGGTTGACCAGTGAATAAAAATAAATTTAAAAAAGTGCTTGTTCTACCAAAGTCTTCTCGAATACTCCATATTTACAATAATTAAAATAACATAAGTTAGGAGTCGGCTTCATCCGTGCTTGGGGAAGGCGGTGACGAAGTGGGCGAGCGCAGATCACCAGGTGAGCAGGTGGCGCCTTTCGTGCTACGGCGTGCTTTCTACCACGAGAGGAAAGTGTCGTCTAGAACGATGCAGTCCCGTGCCCGTGGCAAGGCGTTGCGTCTCCTCGTCATTTCCAGATCTTCCGTCTTCCTGCCCCCTCCTCTCTCGCTCTTCCGAGATTCTGTTTTCATTTCGCTCCTGAAGATGTCACATCCATTGCTCACCACTCTCATGAGAAGATATCGTTGTTCATCGAGAACGTTGGGGATAGGATGCCGATTACACTGCTGTTGGGTTTAAAAAGGGTCTGCTGAATTTTCTTCAAATGCATATTTTTCATTGTTTCCAGATAGATTGAAAAAGATTTACGAAAACTAGTAAAATGTTAACGCCGAATATACCCCTGATACCGTCGATCGAGATACCGCCGAATACCCCTGATTACAACAAAATAGGAGCCAGTCATTTTTGAAAACATTCCTCTACCACCAACAAGATTCATCGTGTTGTGATATGTTGTAAAATTACAATTTTCTTGTAGTGGCCCCAGTGACTGCGTAGAAGGGTGCTGAGTGTTTTGTCATCACGGGACAATCCAAGGGTCTTTAATACTTTACAAAATAGGAATTCACAATGAAGTTTTAAATGCTTCCTACCACAGATCTCAACATAAATACATAGTTTTGATTAAAACGTTTGTAAATGATAGACAGAAGAGAGTTTACTTTGCATTTTCTTGTTTTCAACCCATGTAAATGTAAAGATATTAGCTCATTCACACTATCACTGTAAACCAAATTGAATTCATAGAGATATCTCCAAATCGCCAATGGTTGGGAAAAACCCCGCTAGCCGATGGTAGGACGGCGCCGGATCCTGCCATCCAGCGGGGAAAGAACACCGCCACCTCTCGAGGAAAAACATACACTTACGGGAATTCTTGGCTGTCCGGGATACACTTACGGGACTAATGACCTCAGTAGTTGACACCCGGATCACTAACAACCAAATAAACAAACAACCGAATCGCCAAGTAATTGTGTCGGTGCCGTTATTGTCTACTACTACTAATAATAATTAGTAGTAAAAAGTAATATTATTATCAATTATAATCCTTCAAAATACTACTTATTCACTCTCTAAAGAGCATTTTATTCAATCACCTCTCTCAGTTGTCTCGTTCCGAGGCTCCTCGTTTCCAGTTGGTCGAGGAAGGGCGCGCCGCTTCCGCGATATTACGACGCCGTGCCGCGCCGCGCCGACTAGACTGGACGTTACGCAGCTGTCGCTAGGTCTCCGCGCCTCGCGACGGGCGCGCAACGAACCTTGGAGCTTTCTAATGCGCTCTAACGACTGTTCGACTGCCCTCGCAGCTGTATGGCCGTTTCCGGAGGAGCACTTACTATTTCTTCCAGATACCGAAGTACTTTAATTTTCTAATTTCATATTTCATGTAATCATTTTCAAATTTCGAATTTCGATGGCCTACATGTAGCTAGACCTTGGAATTTTAGGCACGAAAATGTGTTGATTTAGGCACCTAAAATAGGTAAAAAGAATTATGAAACAAGGCAATGTTACGCATGAAAAGGGACCTTTTAGACCCTTAAAATACATCGCAAAATGATTAAATCAGGTGTTTAAAAATGATTAGATATGAAAAGTTATATTACTCATATCCTAAACTGATTACAAACGGATTAATTTACGCATGTCTATTATTCAGGAAAGGCAAGTGTTTTTACATTATGAGAGTGACTACAAGTGTATTATTTTATCGACTTTCACAATTAAACAGCATAATATTGTATAATTAAGATTCGAACCGAACCACACACACAAGAAGAAAACTCGATATGATCATTTTTACTTTCGAAGGGTTCAAGACTTGGGCCTATTTTGTAAGAATCGCCTTGTAGGCTTTTGCCTGGCCTGTCTTTCTGCGCCAAGGTTGGGTAGAAGACGCGCCGCGGAGATAAGCCTCAACGTGTCAACTGCGCAGCTGCACCGGGAATGGGTGCAATTGCCTAAGAAGCGCGTGCTGATCGGAGACGAGCGTGAAACATCCTCTATCTACTGTCTTGCACAGTTCCTTATGTGTTGAGTGAGAGATTTCGGTGCCTTGATTGATTGATTGATTTTTTCGTGTTTCCGGGCGCGTCAACTGCTTCGATCATTAGTCCCGTTAGTGTAATGAAGGTTTCTTTTCTCGGGAGATGACGGTGATCTTCCCCCACCGGATGGCGAGATCCGGCGCCGACCTACCGTCGGTTAGTGGGGTTTCCTCCTAACCAGGACTCTCACACCAGCGGGGCACCGCCCCAGCCGGGACAAGCTCTAAGCTCCCGACCGGCCTCCCGGAATATGTGGTAGTGTAGTGTATGTTAGTGTAAGTGTGTGTAAGGGGAGAGGTTAGGTCAAGGGAGAGGAAGGATAGATCGCGCGCGGTCCGTGGCCCGTTTGGTACTGCTCCGGCATTCGCCTGGTGTTGATCGGAGAAACCACGGAAAACTACCGATCATAGCAGCCGGCCACTAGAATTCTCCTCCAGACAGCGACTGAATTCGACGTAGCTGAAAAGCTAGTGTCGAAAATCCTGCCGCCGTCAGGACTCGAACCTAGGACCTCCCGGTCAGAGGCGCTGCAGTGACATCAGTTGATGCACTGAGCTACCGCTCCTCGGTGCCTTGTAGATTGCGTACTTTTTGATCAGGGAATATTCGCTTTTCGGGAAATTCGGGAAAATATTTGCGTTTTGGTACAATAAATTAAAAATAATTAATAATAAAAATATGGCAATTCTTCAGAATATACTTGTTTTAGGCAGTTTTAGGCAAACAACATCAAAATAGGCATTTGTCCTAATTCCAAGGTCTAGTAATAGTACAGACACTATTCTACAAAGTATATCATGTGAAATAATACTGGATATTCAAGTTTTCCTTCTCGATATCGCAATAATTGAGACTGAAGTTACAATTCGGATTAAACTTCGAATTATTTTCAGAGAATCTAAGTGGCCAGTGATCTTTGAAAATATCTATATACTTAGTTGAGTTGCTTTGTGTAACCAAAACAATATGAATGTGTGCACAGCAAAATGACTAGCTCTTTGAAATCATTGATTTCTTTAAAATGTCGTACTTAGTGAGATTAGAGTAAATAAAAGATCCCCCAAAATATAGAAAATATTTATTTTGAGGTTCTAATGGAATATATTCAGTTTTTATTTTATCAAAGAATGAACATTAGAATTTAAAGAGATAAATGACTTCTTTTTCCTGGACAATTAGGACTGCAACACTGGAAGATCCAGAACCGAAGAAAGCGAGATGGAGGATATTAAAACTACCCGTCTAGTATATACTCGTAAATGGGAAAACGTGGGATGTGGTCCTCGTCCGATGTTGCCGAACCGGGTGTTGAGCCCACTTTCCCCTTGTTTGGTGTGCGAAAGAAGACCCCAGCCGTTCATCTGCTTCTTTGACATCCTACTTTGCTTGCTATGCATTATTTTCCTCATAAATTACTTTCTTAATAAATTATTTCAAGGTCGCAAGTTTTACTCTCTTTGGATACAGACACCAATGCATTTAATTGCAATTAATTTTGTTTTGTAAGCATTATCTTCTTCTCTTATGAATAAACAAATTATTTTTTGTTGATAATTAATTTGCAGAAGATGACCTTAGAAACGAAATGCTTGTGACAGCCTTACTCGATTTAATTTATTTTTATACTATTTATTTACATATTGGTCAATGTTTGGCCAATTTCTGCAAAGAATTCCTCAAGGTTTTAAAAAGAACAGTTTCAGAACAATTCCAAAAATCACAAATACTTCGTAATAGATGCGTTACGATAAGAATATATAATAAACAATTTGATACTTAAATCACTGGCGCTAAACAGTAAATTAATAAATTACATAAATAAAATTAGAAAGACGGCAGCCAAGGTATATTATGGCATAGAACTAAACAACCAGAAACTGAAAACGTCATTTTTTAAACTTAACCGAATCGAACTGCGCCTAGAAAAAACTATGACCACTCCTGGGAACTATTTAAAGTAATTCATGGATTTTTTATTAGTACTTCATGAATAAAAAACTCGTTGTTGGTCATTTGGTCTTTGGTGCAAAAGGTTTTCCTCTTAGAGGTCGGTAGTTCGCTGTGCTCCCTCCGAACTTGTTCCGACTTGCAACCCGTCCGTTTGCATTGGCCGCGACTAGGTGGACATTCGGGTCCTCAAGTAGTGCTTCGAGGCGTGGTATGCGGAAAGGTACCTTGAGGTCTCGGTTTCAAGGTGTCTGAGTGAATCCAGTTTTTATTTAGACCCCAGGCAGGCATGACTACTGCCCGAGTGACCGGCGCCGTGGACAGCATCTGAGGGGGGTTTTTGGTCGATGCCTCTCGCCTAGTCACGTTCGTCCTCGTTTTCCGCTACCCACGAAATTCCCTTTCACGCCGGCCATTCTTCTGGAATTAGAAGGCACGGCTGATACAGTTTTCATTGTACGCGATGAGAAAATGATTCAGACTTCACTTCAAAAACAATCAAAGAAGCAAAAAAGGTAACTACTCTTCTCAAGAAACTCACATTATGACTTCTTTCGCTTGTACCTTAATGTTTAGGTATGGATAAACAAGGCTTGATTTCTGGTGGAATGCGCCGGAACGGCGTTCTGGTATCTCCGGAATAATTATTAAATTATATTATAATACATAACTGTTTCTGTTAAATTAATAACTAATTTGGAACGCGTTCGTGAAACTAAAATTTTATAAGTCAAGCACTGGGCATAAATAACTTAATTGGGAGTTACCTTTTTAATTATTGGTTTGAAATACTGAGGTCTAAAATCAAATGTATTTGGATATATAGAAGTTTAATTACGTTGACGTGAGTTTAGGTTTCTTTCTGGTGTTTTTTGACCTGATACAACTTCAATTACTCACTTCATAGTAATTCTTTAATTTACTTGGTTGACTTTCTTGCATGATTTTAATCATTTTACCTGATATTTCATTTTGTATTCCCTTTATGGCTTCATGAAGTGGATTTTCTACAATTAATTTCAAGTTAAGATCTCAAAAATTGATTAAATAAGTGAATATTTAGTCAATCTAGGAAGGTTATGACAAAATATTTGTACAATAAAGGGGAATCAAGAAACCCTTTTTCTCCCATGTTAATTTGGCAGTGCATTTGACCCATTATCTGATTATTCAACTTAATGCTGTAAAATTTTAGGAGAATGTTGGTGGAAATGTTCTAAGTAACTACTAGCATATTTACATCTTTTTTTTGTTTTGGAATTTACAGCATATTTGAAGTAAAAGTCAAACTTTTTCAAGACGTACTTTTCTGCAGAAATCCTTAAAAAATGAAATTTATTGTATTCCTTTTATTTCGATTCATTCATTATTACTTAATTGACCTCTTTCTAAACATTCAAAATTATCACTTGCGTAATTCCAGAGATTATGGGTAACAAGTGTTCAAAAATATCATTGTTCAAAAATCAGTGTGGACGTTAATCCTTGTACTCGTGCAAAACAAGTCATAGTAACGAGTGAACAAAACACGTTTTTCGTGTAGTCATAGCTTTGCAAAACAATAAACATTAAAGAATGAACTTTTCTCTAGCAATTAATGAAAACCAGACTTTCCAGAATGAATTTGTTCAAAAGATATAACGTAAATAACAAATTCGTAATTTAGATTACTGCCATTTTGTCACAGTAGAAGAAGGAAGAAAATAAAATGTGTTAAAAGAATGTATTTTACAATAATGTATACATATAATTTTATTCAGAAATTTCTAAATATTTAGAAAATGTTGAAATGCCAAAAACGTCACAATTTAAGATATGCTTTATTATTCCTTATATATTTGCTTTATGATTTATGTATTTGCTTTATGATTCCCTTTAAAAAATCCTATTGGCTAATGAAAACTGATTTTTTTACTTTTTTACTAGAAAAGTCCTTATTGTGAGATAAAACAGTTCAAAACATTTGACATGTTCCTCATTTTGCAAGGTTCCATAGATTCGTAGTTGTCACAGAAAGAATTTTTTATTTGAAGGAGATCACTAGGTCGCATTACTAAGACAATTTACAGTTCGGTCACTTGCAATATCCTAGTACCCTGATGTTCACATTAAGGTCACCTTATAACATGTCACTAACATTAGAGATGTTCTACATTCCCAAACACGCTCTAGCTCTGGAGTCAAGCAAACTAGGTGACTCGTACGATTATTGACAGTTTTAACACCCTTCCATGTCAATACATTTTTGGGGTCTTATTTAATGCTGAATAAAACTGCCCCTCCTCTGCAGTCATTTATTCAGACGTGATAATTTGCTTATAAATTTACTTTACTATCTGGTAGAAACTTCAATGTACCAGACCTGCTTTACACCAAACAAATAATAATAATAATAATATAATACAATAATACAATAATAATATAATAACAAATAAGACTAATGATTTCAAAATTATTACGTCATTGGCTGTACGCTTCAAACAAAAGATCTGCGACAGGTAAAAATGCTGAGTGATTATTTTTATATTTCATTTTTTTTGTCTCGAAGCTGTAGTTCTATTAACTTATCCCTCAGGGGAGTAAAGGAAGTACAAGTTTCATTGTAGACGGAACAACACTATACACAACTGTTACACAAAATAATTACTTTTCACAATGTACGAGAGAGAGAGAGAGAGAGAGAGAGAGAGAGAGAGACAGAATATTAATTTCCTCTGTTGGATGTAGTAAACGTGTGTGTATGCAAGACAAATAATACGTGCCTGGGACCATTTATAATAAAACACCATTTAATTGTTGATGTACAAGTCTTCGCGCTCCTGAAGTTTGAAAATGCATTCGTAGATAGTTGAGCGCCGTTCACACGAGCAAACGCTTTCGCAATGCCTTTCATTAATCGTTGCTAAGCGCAATTGTTGAATAGCCTTCTTCAGTGCCGGATGACACAACCAAGTGCCGTAGGGATGTTCCATATTTCTGCGGTTGTCGGTGCCGCATTCCGTGACGATTGAGCGGAGGAATGAAGATGGAAACTTATTTTCTGACACTTCCGTCTATGTAAACTACTACTTACTTGTAAACCTACAAAGTTTGTTTCTAAAATGATCATTCAGTCTTCTGTAAAATTATACTACTATTGTATAAAAACCGTATGCAATTAGTTTTTAATGTTACTTTCTGCATTTGTAAAACCTTGAAAACTGGTTACTAGCGTCGCTTGCATCTTTTTCCTATGGCTTTTACCCAGCTGAAAGCAGGTTACCCATTACGTCCCGATAGGACACATATTCGACCATCCACTAGACACCTGCGGACTCCTCTTATCTGGGAACAACAACCCGCAAGGCTCTCCGCGAAAACACATACATGAGAGACAAGGGACAAACAGCCATACCCAAGGCGGGACTGGGACCCTTCGGACCGAAGCGTCGAATCTGTACATATCCTTAGCCTCTGGCCATCTAGGACAGCATTGTGACCTTATCCAATAAAGATTAACATTATAAGGATGAAATAATGAAAGTCATCTTTGTCAAAGAGTCTCAAGACGTATCTTTACAGAGATGACTTCCATTACTTAATGATCTTTGTCAATACGTCTCAAGACACATTTCGACAAAGATGACTTCCGTTATTTCATCCTTGAATAATGTCAACAGCACTTCACCACATGACTATAATGAACATTGTAAAGTATCTGCATAATGTTGTGACGAGGACGTACCGAGGACGATGAGGGCGAGGGCGAGGGCGTGGGCGTGGGCGGGGCCGAGCGCGGTCGCCGCGCCGGGCGGCGGGCGAGGCGCGCGCACCATGGCGGGCGCGGGCCGCTTCTGCTCCTGCAACACCCAACACACAACTCTTCACTCCAACTTCAACACACTCGCATTTTTATAAAATGAGTTTTATGAGACGTAAATAAAATCTTTACTAATAAAAGCGAATTCAACGACATGTAACAGTCATCCATATCACAAAAAGGTGTGTATAAATAGACACGAAATGTTAACGGTTTCTTCTTCAGGATAGTCGCATTGTCTTTGCAAAGTTTGGTAACGATTAATACAACACAACTGCAAAATATACTTTAAATATTATGCTGGTGTATGCTCCTTGATCATTATTTTTCGCCTGTCGCTAAGAGCAGATTGGTACGTAATACATTCCGCTAGAAGCCAGTAGCAGTGCGGCAGAACTGGTACCTAATAGATTCGCTAGACGCTAGTATCAGTTTGTAAGATAAAAAAATTAATTTAATAGCAATGTACTGTAAAATAAAATGAAAGAAAATGATAGTATTTTATTAAAATTTGAAAAAATTACATTAAAAATAATGATATTAAACACCGTGATTTATATAAAACTGATATTTTTCCTATTTATCATTGGATATGAAGAAAGCCCGGGCAATGCCGGGTATTTTGCTAGTGTTTAATAAAATGTTTCTTAACCTTTAAGTAGGCGCGCCAGCAAAACTCACGTAAATGGGCGCGCGGCGTATTGAGTTCGCTATTTCATTTGCTTGATGTAGAGAAACTAAAATGTAACTAAATACTTTAAAATTTTGTATTTACTGCATTAAAATATTTTATTCAACAATTTTCTCATTACACAATTTTTTTAACAATATAATCAAAAATATAGGCAAAAATAGTTCATAAATTTACAACATTCCTACCTGCGAGAAAGTCTCTTTTGCAGCATGTGCTTGTTCGTGTACCAAACTATTTCATCTAATTTGTTCATTTAAGTTGTTTTCTATTTTTACATGTCAAATATTCTGAAAACGCAGCGAAATAGTGTTCAAAAATTGCGCTTCTCGTGTGTTAAATGGCTTCCGAAAACTATTTAATCGTATCTTGAACCAAAGGCTAAATGAGAATACTTTCCCTTGTTGGAAGATTTATTTCTTATGCCCAGTATACACGGTACAGTATTTGTGCAGATTCTCATAGTTTCTGTACAGAAACGCCAAAAGCTCTCGCTAGGCGGTCTAACGAGAAATAATTGAATTGCGCCGTCCGAGTACTTTCAGTGGTGATATACCTGTGCGTTCTGGCTGTAATCTTTATTTAGTGTTAATTAACCATAAGGAGCATAGAAAATAAAAATAGGAAGGCAGGAATTGGGAGAAAGGAAGTTTATCACAATATATCACTTCTCACAAATGCACATTGACACACCTAACCACAAATTCGAAATGGCCGATAACCGTTAGAGAACGATTCTGCTGCTAGACGTTCTTGAATCAAACTATATGCTTTCTGCATGAAAAATTATGAACATGTCCACGCTGAAAACGTGCAGTCTGGACTGCACCTTTTCTGTACGTCCAATCTACACGATAACTTTGTCGTGTATACCAGGTTTAGAGATAAGTAATTTGGAAACGAGCTCTTCAATTTAGAGAGGAACTGAAAGTCGCAATCTTTTGTTTAGAAACCATTTAACTTCCATTACAAAAAATTCTGCCTTCATAATATTCGGTGTATCTTTTTGAGAGCAAATGTGAGCGGATTCGGTGGTTAGCGGATTCGGTGGTATAACGGTCAGAGTACCGGACTGTTGTACTCGTAATTGGCGGTTCAAACCCGATCGAAACCGTGGATTTTTTAAGGGCGAAAAAAATCTCTCGTACGCCTTCCTTCGGAGGGGAAGTAAAGCCGGCTGTTTCATGTAGTACATTTACTGCATGTAAAATATCCTCAAGCCTAAAAGAAGCCTCTGAGCAAAATTGAGATCCGCCAGTTTCGTCGTCCAAGAAAATACCTCATTTCTCCGCTAGGTGAAAGGAGCGTATAGAAATTTGCGTGGTTAGACGGAAGAGCGGGCCTGATGGACCGAGTCTCGCCACGTAAAATAAGGCCTAAACGAAACTAATGTATTAGTAAAACGATCTCATGCATTTCTACAACTCTCTTTAACTCGAACACACGTAGAATTAACGACTACATTTTTCGTTATACAATATTGCAAAAGGAAGTCATAAACCCGTTTCAACAAGGGCTCTGTTTGAGTTAGTGCGTTACAGACTCCCCTTCGGCAGGTCGAGCGGTCGCGGCGCGAGCGATAACCGCGCTGCGAGACGTGCGCGCGGCAAGTGGACTGCAGCGCCTGCGCGAAAGGCGCCGTTTGCTTATCACTAGACATAGCATGTTTGGGGAAATGCTTATTTTATTCTAGTTGCTTATTCTATTCTATTGATTATATATGTGCACGAATCGTGACAAATGATGACTTATGACGAAGTTTTATAATGCTTATTTATTTTTGCTTTTTTAGCATAAATGCCTTTTGGGGATAATACATTTTCTAGGACTTTTTTGCTTTTTATGTATTTTTATACAATGCTAGGATATCAGAAGATCGGCCATGGTCCATCGTGACCATTCATTACGAAATCTTCAATTCACATCTTTCGACTAATCATTACGAAATCTTCAAGGCACGTGAGAATTCCTAAAAGTATACCAACAGATTTTTCTCATTTCCTTATTTCACCAGCCATGTTCTGAGAACGTGGTCTATTGATGATACACCGAGAGCGCCGAAAATTTAATTGTAAATAAATGGAAGTTCCCAGAAGGTTTCAGTGCTGCTAATGTTGGATTTCTAAAATATATGCCAGTCACATTAGTAGATGTTGAGAGATCGTTCTCCACATTCAAACTGATTTTATCTCCCATTCGTCGCAATTTTGAAATTCTGATCCTTGAAAAATTACTGGTAATAAGCCAATATTACTGGTTAATGTAAACTATTAAGAATAAAATGTAGAAGAGTTGTTAATATATATATATATATATATATATATATATATATATATATATAGTTTTACATTAAAATGTACGTACTTGTTTTGTGCATTAAACTTGACAAAATAATGTAGGCAAAAATTACAACAATTTTTCATTTGATTGTGTATGTAACTTAAGACAGTGGCTTTTTTCTCTCATTCTTGATAACTTCATAAACGCAACATAAACGCTCTTTAGGCGTCTAAAAGAAGGTTTTTTTAGTACCTAAACCTCTACTTATCACCCTATCGCCCGCCTGCGTGGGGTGATTTCTCTGTCATTAAGCGGAGCTCACGGTCTCTGTTTGCGGTCGTCGACGGTCACTTGGCGCAAAAAAGTGGATTGAAAGAGAAAAAACCGCACGGCGAGGTCGGAGAGAAAAAGAGAGTCGCCGCGGAGAAAAGCGACGTCCAAAATAATGCATTGGGGACAGGGGTCTAGCTACGGATACACGCGAACGGAAAGCCAAATAAGACTGTCCGACTTGGGTGGAAAATACTCTGCTTTGTAAATCCCGTTCAGGAGGTTGTTCAAACGTCACGTTATCCCAGAATTGGTGTGAAAGTTTTAAATGTGACGAAATGTTTATTACATTCACAAAAAGTACATTTTGAGGAAAATGAATGTCTTCTTTACTTAACCTCTTTATGGTCAAGTGCATACATTTGGGAGATTCCAGAATCAGAGACCATTGCTCCGTATTTCTCCAAGCTTTCTGCTCCTATAATTGCTCATCTTCCCGGAAGTGATGAGAGGGAACCATGAAAACGTTTTATCAGAGTAGCTGGCCTTAAGAATTCTCCTCAAGCCGATATTTATTTGGTAAAAATAAATCCTAGTGGAAGAAAAGTCTAGGGCCCTTAATGAACAGCAGTTAAAATACTTATTTAGGTATCTTTGCTTTAATTCCCGCCTTAGTCGCAGCGCAAAAATACGCATAAAAATCGTTTTAGGAAATTTATTTGAATCTTCTGGCCAGATCCGAAAACAAATTATCAGTTCCCCATCAGATCAAGACACGTCGAATATCACATCATCTGTCTCGATTAGTGCACGAAAAATTGTCTAGCTGTGAGTGAACATCCATCCAGCACCATAGTCTTTGCAGTCACCCGACTTCTTTGGTGGTTCAATATCATAATAGGATCTTAATCAGTTCTACCGACTGAATAAGAATTTCACGGGCACAAATAAATTATATACTTCCGGAGAAAAATATCATATTTTAATGGGTCTTGTTACTTTTCCTCCTTATAGTACCGTATAGAAAGGAAAGTATTGGAATCACTTCTTCAATATTATGTCAAATGTGGGTAATAAAATTCGTGTTTAAGGTTCTTTTCAGCTGAAACTACTCACACCCATCAAATTCAAGGTCTGTCTGAGCTGTTTCAAAGTTGTTTAAGTTTGGTGCAGGTAGAGAGAAGATGCAATTTTGTAACCTATCGATATGTCCTTATATATGCAAAACAAATTCCCGAAAATCGATTTGTATATACGGGTGCATGGGTTTGTCAAACTCTATTAGAATAAAAGCTTCTGAGATGAAACTTGGTAAATATATCAGGAATAATATCTAGTTGTAACGTTTCGGAGATAATTAAGATATTTTAATTTTTAGGAATACTTTACATGAAGCCCCAATGACATTTTCAACGTTTTCTGCAAAATCGTTGAAATTTAAAGTACGGCAGAGTTCATATTTTCATTAAAACCTCTTATATACATTGAAAAAATTGCAAAAACCAATTTTTAATTTAAAATCTGTTTATAAAAATCTATTTCTTTTCATCTAAAAAGAAGCTGTATCTTTCTACTATCCCAATTTTAATATCCCATAGTTCCGATGGGTTACATTCCATTATTACAAGTTGGATTACATTTCCACTAGTAATGGATCGAGTAGTAATCGATGGATTACATTTCCACTATTAATTTTTCTTTCTTTTAGATGGCTTTACTGAAGATGACAAAAGGGTCTTCAACGTGTGTCGATGGGGTTGCTACCCGAGACGTTGTCCGCAGAGAAAAATCGAGATCTGGGGCAGTAGATCTACGGGAGCCCCTTATTTTTAAAATAGTTCCGCTCCCACCCTAGAAATCATTTCTCCATGCATCAGAAACTTATAGCGGTTAATTTAAATTAAAAAGTTGCAAATTATTTTGCAACATGCAAAGTTCCCCTGCACCAGCCACTTTAACCTCGAAAAAAAAAAAACAGCATTGCTCGTACAAGAATTAAATCTCGTCTCTCAAAAGATCTGTTCCGTCCCGTGATAAATCTTTATCTCACCTCTCACTCCCAATCTTGCTTTCTTCACAAAATTAACAACAAGCATCATGGAGGTAACTAGTGGGGATGTCCTCGATCAAAAATAGGGATATGATAGTGTGAAAATTTAGTTACTCGTAATTTCGACCCCCTATCTATTATGATACCCAGTTAAAACACTCACTTGTTAAGTGGTAATCCCACTGATCTGGTTAAATAAAATAATAGTAATAATAATAACAATAAGAAGAAGAAGTAAATATATTTTATTGACTATAAATGAAAAAACGCCCCAATTAAGCCTGAGCGTGGGGCAAGTGGCCCCAGCTGCCCCGCCCCCTTCTGGGCGCCGCTGCGTGGGGAAAGTGAGACGGTCTGTTTCGGGGGCTCTTATCGGCAGCGGCGAAAGAGACGTGTGGGCTGCCGGGCCGCCGTCCAGCCCTCCGCCTGCCAGCGGTCGGTGGTCGGTGGCCGGGGGCGGTCAATGGAGCGCGGAAGCGCGCGGGCGGGCGCTCCGCTAAGTGGAGTGCCACGCCCCCTTGTCCTCTCCCGCGGCCGCGCCCCTCCGCCCCGCCCCCTTCGATTCCTACAGATTTATTTCTGAGAATTTCCTCCGCGCCGGGAGCGTTATTGGAAAAATGTTATAGGCCGTTCATTACATATAGGGGCGTTACTCTAAGAAGGTACCAGTTTGACAGATCGGGAAACAAATGAATGTCATATCGAACGATGACTTTGCAAGAGATGGCGATGAATACATTTTTCTAGTGAGATAACTAAAAGAACGCGTTGTCGAAATGAGTGCATGGACATAACACGCAGTTATGCTGCCAGCAGGAGGCAAACAGTAGCTGTCAAAAGTGGTCCCTACTTATAAAAATATGTGTGTGTACGTGGGAAAGGGCATGGCCTCACTATCACGTGCATTTTGCTGTATGTCCTTCTCGATAGGCGAGTTTAAAATGACCCCTTTAAATCATGAAGCAATTACAAATAAACATCTCCTTAAAGATTACTCATTAGTGGATAGTAGGATTCACGAATCATAAGAGAAAATGAAATTGTTGCCTGGGAAAGTTTTAAAAAATGTCGTAATACTTTGAAATTAACGTTGAAAGAAAAAGTTAATATTTCTTTTTCTTCATTTTATGCACTTTTCACAGTTCATATTCTATGTAATATATGACTCGGTTAAAAGATACAAATACAATTTCACTCTTGTTTGTTTGCTTCTTCCTTCTTCGTCTTTAAAAAATAGAGAAAATGGTCCTCACAAAATGGAGAATAGGAAATTGTCATTCTTGAGACATTAGTTACGCTTCTTACGCTGGTTTGTATGGACCATCTTACATTTCAAAAGCCAGAAACACGTAATTAATGTGGACGCCAGTCATGCCTCATCTGCACTTCCAGTCACAGCAGTCACAGAGTAAACGTTTGACCGCCGCCGTAATTCTCCGGAACCCTCTCCGCAGAGCAAACACCGCCAGGAAGGGCTTCTCCGAGAGCAGCGCTGCCTGGTGCGGTTCGTTGCTCGGCCGCCGCAAGTCATCCCGCGGCCGTCGCCTTCACCTTCGCGGAAGCCGAGAGCCCTTCCCGCGGCGAGCACGCGCGCTGCCCGCTGCCACGGAGATGAGATGACGCAGCAAGGCCTTCACACTTCGCGCCCGGCAACAAGTTCACAGTCAATGCGGAGGTATCGTCTTACCAAATATAAAACCGTATACGCTGCTTTTCTATCTTTGAAAAACATTAATGTAATCTCAAAATGCCTGATGATGGAAACAAATAATTTCCGGAACGTTGCGCTATGTAGTATGTAATAATATGAATAATGAAAAATGTTCTGTCTTTAAAAATCAAAGACCAAAAATATTATAGTACATTAATGTAATCTCGTATGTTCAACGAGACTTATTTTGGAAAACGGGCAATCCCAGCTTGAGAGACGTCATCTATGAAGTCATGTGGAGTGTAACAACACAATGGTGATTTCTAAATCATTTGTGGTAGGTTGTGTCGAGTGAATATATTTCTTGTGCTTTTCTTTCTCGTTGGCTCTCCTGAGAATCTAATCTGTGATCTGTATCAAATCATGTGTGATAACCTGTATTGTTTTATTTTAATATTTTCGATGCTGGTTATATACGACCCACTTTCAATGGAAACTTTGTTCGTACGTCTCCGTTTCCTGACCTTTTCGCTTGCGCAAAACATTATGTTTGTCATTATTAATAAAATTTCTTATTTATATTTCTCTACGCAAATATGAAATATTTTGGAATATTGTAATTGAGCCACGTTGTAAGTAAGTAATATTGTAAATGTTTGTATAATTGTTTAGAGCTATACTATAATTTTTTATACGCATTATATTAGTATAAGATTGTCAAAGTAAGTGATTTATTGAAAAACTGTGATAAATTAAAAAATGAATTCCAAAATCAAAGTATCCTTTGCAAACTCTCAGAACCTCGAGTTCGTTCAGATCGGTTAGGGCAAATCAATTTTAGAGAAAATAGTCTGAATGTTTTAGGCAATAGTGTTACCCACAAACAGAGTTTGGCCGTCAATAGATTTTTTGGCTCTAAGGACCAACAAAACAAAAATTCGGACTATATAATGTTATAAGGGAAATAATTTACTACATATAGGAATAAGATTTATCTAATTTTTCGTCTCCAGGTCCAACCATAAGAGTTTTTTCTCTCGAAAAATTATCATTTTCCAGCGCAGGGTTACAATACATTGTCTTTTTATGAAGATGAGCAATAAAAAACACTAAAAAATTTAAAATCTTCTTTAAAGTTTTAAGGCTTTTAAGACATTCGCCATTGCCCCTAACGTTTGGACGCTTTACTGGGCAACGGGAATGACACAGTGATTCTGCCGTCAGAGCTGTACCCACAGACAACTTTCCGTGATCGTCTAAACACACGTTAGAGGATGCTTCTTAAGCTGACAGAGACAATTTTGTCAATATTATTATAAGTATATAAATAAATCTGTTATTGTAAGCTCTGTGAAATCAAAATAATCCAGTGTTTGTCATTTTTGTGAAAATTATGAGACATCAGCGGCGGAATGGTGAGGAACCCTGCAAAATTGTAATTTCTAATGATTTGTTGGATACATAATCTTTCATAAATGCCTTGCACTTCTAATTCTCTTTCTGTGAATATAAACTGTGATGAATACGGACAAACGAGTAATACGTAGTATTTTCCATTTCACGTGTTTTACACTGGGGATGATGATCGACTTCGTCTTCCTCATACGTCGAAGATTTGTTTAGGTAACAGGCATGACGAGACAATGGCTGTGTTTACCTTCCGTACCCGCCGAAACCTATGGAGATGGTGGTCCTTCGGACTGCCGGCAAAGCTTAATTAACAAGCATTGTTTTCACAAAATTTTGTTCCTATGAAAGAACAAAATTACTCATTTCGTAGCTTTGCTATTTTTGTAACGAATGTCTCTTCTTGCATGCGGGACGACGCCGTTAGACATCGCGATTACACACGTTGTCATTATCCTGGAATCGCTATTTGGACAAAATGGCTTATCCTTGGTGCATCTTGTAAATGAGCGCCCTCTGTTACTTGTAAATTAGGGCAAAAATGTCACCAATTTCCCTTCCACTTTACAGACCAAGTAACCTTGACAATTTTTTTTAGAATCTAATCTGCTATAAAAATCTAATAAATAAAGATACTCTAAATTTTCCAATTCTAGGAGTTTCCATCGTGGCAGTTGACCATGTTCTCTGGGAGTGCACGTCACTTTCGAAGACTTTTCTGGGTAACGGGAATGACGCGGCCAAGTGTGAATTCATTTCCACGCGTGCCAAGACACACATCGGGGGAATGCTGATGGGCAACGCGCGGGATTGCGATTTCTAACGTGTTATGGCGGCACATCTTCGCGTTGTTAGATATGTTTTACCGATTTCTTTTCTAAAGTGTGTTTTACACGATCATTTTTTCATCATTTTCTCCGGAACAGAAAAGTGACGGACAGAAAAATGGTGCATGCTTCATTTTTTGGTACAGATAACATTCAATTTGTCTACCGCACTCCTGGAGTCACTTTTCGGTACTTTCTCTGGTTTGTTATGCGTGTGGTGCGATTTGTTCATTTTGTGCAGTTTTGAGAGCGTTTTGATGTGTTAAATTGTAATGTGAAGGAAGTGATTATGTAGTGAGATATAAATTATTTACCGTGTTCAAATCCCGTCGCGTTCCAAGCTCAGTCCTAATATATCGTAACTTAATTTGTTACCATAGATGCGATATACAAATGTTTCATCTTCAGCGTTTTTTGCGGCGTCTGGAGGAAGTATTTTCATCACAATTATGTACGGGCCAAGAATGACCGTGTAAACCGCTGGAATAGTAAACATCCACTTTCGGCAACGAACCATAACGTGTACGTCTTTTTTCCATCCACTTTCTGTACAAAAATGATGAAAAAAGGATTAAAAATGACTGTGTAAAAGGGATCAGCGCTTTCCGTTCTTCCTTTATGTGGGTATGTAATCAGATGACAGTGGACAATTACAGATGCAAATAGAGAGATTCTTAGCGTGATCTTCATTGCATATTGCTTTAGTACACTTAAACCTCTATGATGTACCCAATCATTTACAATTCAAGGCATACCAACAAATTTTCTGAAATTATGAACACTAATGTGTTCGTTTCATATTACTACATAACATTAATTCATACTTTTGTTGCATTTTTATTGTCATTAATAACTTTACTATTATTGGAGCTGACGTATATTATTATTGTGTAGGATAATTAGAGTAGGATTGGAATTTCCTTCGAATTCACGTATAGTAAAATATGCCACGCTATAAAGGCCTGAAGTGCTTATCATTAGAATTATCCTCCAATTGGAGGTCGTGGAAACTTGAAGATTTCCTTTCCTCTCGTATGTAGAGCGCAAGGGGAAACCGCGACAGTTGCTTCTTTCTCCCTCTTTCTCCTCATCACAAAATCGACAATTCACCTCATTAGGAATCTGGCAGCTGTCTACAATGTCTATGCGTTCTTTCTGCTTCAGTGGTCTCAACCCAGGGAAGGTTTCTGTGAATGTAGCCTTCGCTTTTATCATCCTTTGTTGAAACTGGTTTTATCGCGTTATAGCATTGCTATAATTTGTAAAATTCTGAGAAATTCAATTTTTCGTCAAAATTCTGTTTCGCACTTATTTTGTTTTAAAACTGTCATTTATTTCTGCCAACGTTTTGAAAATATTTCAAAAATATGATACGCTTAAAAAATCTATAATTTACAATAATATTCCATTTATCATTGAAGTTTATTGAGGTAACAGTTTTAAGTGAATGTATTTAAAGAAGATAAACAGTAAATAACTTAATACTTTTCTTTCCTCACCATAAATAATTACGTTAAGTACGACCTACAAGTGTTAAATAAAAGTATAATAGTGTGGTGGTTTTCAAGGATATAGCGAAGCAAATTTAAGTAGGTAAGCAGACTGACCATTACCAGTTTACCGAGATCCACCAATCAACAAACGTCTGTTCACCGCACTGTTGCTAATGGACCGGCTCGGCCGGAACCGAAGCCTGATCTCGCCGCTTGACATAAGTTCTATGAAAGCTCTGAGATCCCTTTCACATGTACAAACGTGAAATCATGTAACATATCCTCATAGGTGTACGTACGTCATGGATGTTAGCTGTCTCCTCATTTCTGAATACATAAAGCCGTTAATGAATTATGTGTACGCGACATCTAACCAAGTACGGAAGTAACTTTGGCACAATTAAACATACTCGTATGCATCGTAAGCGCTAAATATGTCGTCCATAATGCCAAGACTAAGATATACGGTTGACAATCAAGAAAATGTTGTTTTTTTTTCAATTAAAAAAAATTCCAAAATTAAAAAAAGTTTCATGTATATAGTTTAGATTTCTTAACAAACGGTAAAATATGCACTGAACTATACGACTTTCATTATAATTTTCTTAATTTAATGGTGCAATTTGAAATAATGAGAAAAAAATGTCAAATTATCTAGTTAATATCAATGTTTTATTTAAAATTTCTGGAACTAGAATATTATTTATAAACTATAGTGCAATAAAGCAAAATACAACGCAAATCAAAAAATTAAATATCGGTGAACTTTAGAGCAGGTGTTTTTAAAACTTCTAAGCGAACCTATCAGGTTCCACGGAGCACGAACTTCTTTTTCCAACTCAGGGAAAGCAAATCTCTCTCTAGCTAGTGCAAAGAATGACCATCGGTGCCCGGAGTCAAGAGCTGTATTGTCGCGTGCTAAGTAACAAGCAGTCCGCCAAAAGTGGCAAGTAACGCGCGAGGCGTTGGCTGCGAGCGTCCGCCTGTTCGCTTCCGCGTCGCCCCCGCTCCCAGCGTCGGGACGCCCCACAGAAACAAAGGAGCGTCTATGCGACGCTCTACAATACGCGCGCTGTGCCGTGGCTTAGAGGCGCTTTTTTAAAAAACAAAAAGCATTGGTGCAGGTACTTGTTTATTTGCGGGCGCCGCTGCCCGCTCAGTTGTTTGCTTTTTTACTCCGCGGAGGTGTAGGATTAGAGAGCACAACGGATGCAGGGGCAGAAAAACAAACGGGCGGAATGTGATAATGTAGTGCAATGAAAGTTTATTCGGATGAGAAGTCCTACGTGCGATGAGAGTGTTAAAGAAGAACTGAAGATTATTTTAGTTCATTTCCGGAATCTTGATGTTCGTCTCTTCTTACCATTCAAAGATGATGTTTTTGTAAAATATGATTAAAATAATAAAATTCGTACTATGTATCCACAAGTTCACTGATCAGATAAGTGAAGAATGCTTACAAAATTTAATGAGGCACTGCGATTTTTCTCCCTCCAACTTGATGAGAAATAAAAACGTTTTATACTTCTGCTACAGTAATTGTTTCAAATGAGTGTCAATTCAATGGCTCATTATTATTGAGGACTCTACTTTAAGCAACAAAAATAAAATGATGAAATATTATAATTGAGTGACAATTTAAATTTCATAATAAGTTCATAAACTTTGAGTGTAGGAGTTTCTTATGAAGAAAGTTAAGGTATATCTGTCATATTTCTTCTATAAATGACGAATAACTTCAGACTGTCCGGTTATGTTCCAAATATAAAAACATTGCATCATTCGGCATTTCCTCACTGAGAAAATTCTCAGTGAAAAAGCTAATGAAATTCTAGAGAATCGAGGCGCAAAAAAAGAACCTTATTATCAGAAATACAAAAATGTTCTTTTTCAATTCAAAAAAATTAAATTTTTAATTTTCTTGAACAACAAATATTCAAAATGATTAATAATTAATGTAAGTATAATTAAGATTTTCTCATAGAGTTTGCAGTGGATTAATGAAAAAATATTGAATTCTTCATACAGTACATAGAGACGATATATAGAAGAATGTAAATGTTCTGAAATCATAAAACAGATGTGAATGTTTATATTTTTTCTCAGAATCAGTATTTTCTTCTCGGAATACTAATTAATAATTTAAATAATTCAGATAGAAAATTGTGGGTCCAGTGGGCCATTATAAGGTAAATAAAAGGTCAAGAAATTCATAAAAAAAGTAATGGAAATGTAAGACCAGATATATCTCAGATTCAATTCTAAAACAACCTTTATCAAATGTTAAATTCATGTATTTCTTCTCACTGACAATCCTCGGTGTATGGCCCTAAGTAGTTTGTTCTGACCTAAGAAAATCCGTTCATTTCTCTACACCGAAAGTCTCTCCTGCGAAGTTCCGCTACCGAAATTTCTCGAGAAAACAAAGGCAGCCGAGGCACACGCCCAAGTTGTTCTTCGCATTCGCAAGTGGCGAGTCGTCCTTCCGGCGCGACCGGAGGTTCTAATAAGCGCTTCCGGTCCCTACGCTTTCGGTTAAATAACGTGCGCGTCCAACAGCGTTGATTGATTCATTGATTAGTGATTCCGGGCGCGTCAACTGCTGTCATTAGACCCATAAGTGTAGTGCGCCTTTTTATTAGGGGTGGTTACGGTGATCTTACCCCGCCGGTTGGTAAGATCTGACGCAGAGATCGACTTGCGGGTTTTCCCTAACCAGGTCCATCTCCAACCATCGGAGTACCGCCCCAGTCCCGACTGCTTTCCTGGCATGTATATACACTATGGTTGGACACTATGGTGTATGTGTAAGTAAAAGGTGAGACTAGGACAAGGAAGAGGAAGGAAAGATCGTCCGTGGCCCGTTTGTTAGGGTACTGCGGCGGCTTTCTTGTGGTGTTGATCGGGCAAATCCTCCCGAGCATAGGAGCTGCTGTGACAAATATTTTCGGACCTCCTTAGTTGCGCACGTGTAGATGGGTGATCCGTTTAATGGAGGACTTAGCCCGGCCGGTCAAGGACTGCTAATAAAGAAAACGAGTGGGAGGTAGTCGGCTGTATGCCAGGACGATAGCTCCGTAATTACTGTGATGAAGTTAATGAGGAGGAGAAAACCAGTTATTACATTTCGAATGCTTCGGTGTGTCGAAAAAATGTCTTGTTTCTACTGATGAGATTCAATTATTATGAGAATTTTTATGAAGAATTAATAAAAGGTTGCGAACAACAAAATGAGTTATTTCACGCAATACAAAGACAGATCTTTATACACAGATAATACATAAAGAAAACTGATTTAGCTATTTAAAAGTGGAAATGATATTACTTTTATTACAACACATTTTATTGGTTCATCTTCCTTTTCATAACGACGCATGGTACGATACAAGAATATAACAGTAAGACCGGTGTTATGGCAGTTCCCGACAACGAATGAGAGGGTTAAAATTAGATTGTACTGGTCGTGGCCCACGATGGAGTCAAATTAGAAATTGTCTTTTCCAACAACACTTTTCAGATCGGGGATGTGCCCAATGAATGTTTCCAGATATCAGACATTATAAACGTACAACTTCTTTTGCTTCATTGTTTCAATATTGTGATTCTTTTACTAATGACATGTGACACAAATTTCGTATTTAGTGACTAATTTTGAAAGTGTGTACTATGGAAAAATTCCTCGTGAGAAAAATGTTCCTTCTGAGAAGAGATTTCGCCTCGTTTCGGCACCTGCGTAACGAGGTCTCTTTCTTTCTCCAGGGCAACCCAATCCGCTCACAATGAAAGTACTGGCAGCGCAAATCTGCATCGTACTCTTATTGCTGCGGAGCCACTGCACAAAGAGCCATTTCTATGCGGAGGAATTGAAAGAGATGGGGCCCTCTACAGGTCCTTTGGTCTTAACTTTTTAATTGGTTCTTGGCAAAAACTGAACTAAATTCTTGCAATTGACGTGCTCATAGTCGTAGGAGAAAGGCGGATGAATTGTGAAGGTGAAGTTCTGTGTGTAAACTTATCGTTTTACAGTAGGAATTTTATTAATACGTCGTACTGTGTACTTACTCGGAAAACTTATGTGTTGTACGGACTGACTTGTGGAGAGAGTATTTATACTTTGGTTGCAATATCTTTACATTACGTTATTTCGTTATTTCATTGCGTTATTAAATATGTTTATTGATTTATTTCAGTTTCTTTCATCGTATATGAATTTAAATATTTATAAGGAAATAAATGGAAAACAAATTTCCTATCAACGATGATGGTTAACGCATGGATAATTTTGGTCTATAAATTAAACGAAAAAACTTAAAACTAAACTACAACAAAAAATTAATTTAAAATAATAAATTTTCAGCGTTTAAGGAATAACAAAATAATGAAATTATTTGAAGAGATTGTACAAAAAAAAGGAACAGACAAGTTCATCATTGTAAACAATCTTTAGAAATGTGGATATAGGAGGAAAAATCAAACAATTAAAAGTGACATGAATGTCGACCTTCCTGTAGTAAATATTGAGACGTGAAAGTGAACAAAAATTAATGGAGAGTCGTGGACGCTGGAGAAATAAATACGTGAGCAAGGACTTGAGAAGCATGAAAAGCTATGAAAGTGAACGTGCGGGGACTGTTGAAAACGAGACGCCAACGCGACAAAACTTAAGATGAGTGCATATGCGGCGAGACGTGAGACAGCTCAGTAAACACGTTCGGGCTGGGACATTTGGAGCAATTTGAGTAAAATTTGAATTTAAATCCTCAGACAGTAAAAACCGTCTGAGTATGTGAATAATTTGACAATGATCTTTATTTTCATTTTTATTCTTCTTATTTGACCCTGTGACCTCTCAAGGCCATAACTAGATAATTTTCAAAATATGCTAGGGATGTACTTTTCTGACACACGTAAATACTGTTTAGATGTTTTGACAATTCCATTGTATTGTAATTTTTAGCAGTATTTTCATTTAGGGAAGTGATCACCCTCTCACCATGTTACTATGCATGTACTTACCACATTACCCATGCTAGTTATTTTTAGTTATTGTGCCTATTTATAATTAAATATGGAGGAATAACTATTCGTTTTAAAAATTGGTTTTCTATTATTTTTAATCTAATAGTATTTGTGGAAGCTGCTATTACCCATATTGGAGATTCACATCAAAGTGACCTAATTATTTTACACATTATTATGTGTATCTGTGAATTTTTGTAACTTAGAATTAAAGTTTGCCAGTTTATATAATTTGGCTCTTTGCATATTGATTGATTATAAATATATTTGATATGATCTTTCTTAATTTTTCACGGGCATTATACCTATTACTACGAGTGATCGAGGAAATGTATATCACTTCCAACACTCATAGGGTAAATATTTTTTCCATCCAAAATTTGGAAATATGCTAATGAAGTGAAAAATGTATGTAATAGGTGTTGAACCTAAAATAAGATTGAATTGACCCATCTGAAATTTGAAAAAACTATTTTCCTGTATTTACAGTGCTTAAGATTCTTCCGTGTTTTAATGTTTGTTTCCCCCGAAGTCATAATTTTCTCACACTTCTACCATGCCTTCTTCAATGGAAAGACAAAGAAGCGCGTGTTCGCTGTTTGAAGAAAGCCTCTGGGCTCGGTCCTTGAGACATCCGGCCGCCTCCCTGGTCCGCCCACGTCCGCGCGTCGCCGTGCGTATCACAGGAGCAATAAATGGCGAGTGCGCCGGGCACCTCCAAAGGAAAGGTTATGGCGCTGAAAGTTCACGCGACCCGAATACGCTTCTGCCACCACGCCTCGCCCCTGGCGGCGCGCCCGCCCACCAGCCAACACCCCTCGGGGTCGCTCTCTCCGCTGGGTGCTTACGCTAAAGCCCAGAAGTAAGGCATCGAACCGAAACCATAACCGTTAATAACTCTTTTAACGGTTATGGTTTCGGTACTCTGACTGTCATTTATATCTTTATTTTCTATAGAATATATTACTTGAACCGTAAACGAATAAAAATTTTTTGGTTTCAGTTCTTAAAAGTTTTTTTTTCAATTTTTTGGCATGAAATTGTGAACTAAAGTAAACACATTAGTTTACAAGTGTGTTCAGGGTTCGAAACGCGACTAATAGTAGGAAGATATGTCTTTGCACTCAGAGCACATCTACTGGTTGGGATAATGTTACTAAACCCGAAATCAGAATTTTATTATTTTAATAATAGAACTCGGGACGTACAGTGAATCGTTTAATGCCTTGACACAAACACAATAGCTACATTGAAGAGATATTCGTTGTTGCATTCAATATTGTTTACTAATAAATGTGAATAGTACTCGTTTTCGTTAAAATACAAAGTGAGTGATCGAATTCTTACAATCGTTTATTCCAGAATAGTTGCAAAGTAGTCCCACAAGTTAGTTCAGTAAATATTCCGTCAAAAAGTAAAGACCTGATACCCGTATAATTGCACGGGTTAAAAATTGAAATATATTACAGTTTTTAAAGCGGTCGGTATGAAGACTAAATCGCTTATCATTCAATTAAATGTTTATGTCGAATGTAATCGGCAACATACCTAAGAAAGCAATTAAAAGTATACAATTGTCTATTTGGCTTGATACTACGTGTGATATTCATTTATATCAGATGGTCTTGAAAAAGAAGAAAGGCCATCTTCAAGCATTTACTCGAGATATATTAATTGAGACAATTTTGGTTTATTTACGATCAGAGAACTCTATCTATTATTGAATGGTGACTTGCTTATTTGTACTTCTGTGCCTAATCATGGTCATCATACCTTCCTGTCAACAATAATTATACAAAAATATAACTTATGACGACATTAATTACATGTTTGAACAACATAAAAAATGTTCAAGTCAATATTCTTCTTGTTTTTACATTTCTACCTTTTATTTAAAATCCCCTAAAAATATGCAAATTTTTAACATAAGTAATTACGTACCCCGTGAAAGAATAATCAACATGGAAACCATGATGGTCAGGCAACGCAACGCCCAGTCATAGAACAGAGAGGTTTGTTTTCGCTTTCGGAGCCGCCGCCAGATTTAATTAGCACCCGCAGTGACGGCCGTGGCCGAGAAATGAGGCTAATGAACCCGCTAAGAGGCTCGGGAGACAATAGTTGAAAGCCGCCGCGGAGGTCAGGTCCGGGCTTTCCCTCGCGTCCACCGCGGACGTGACCACTCCTCCCCGCGGTTCCGGGAGAGCACGCGCCCGGGGAACGGCGGGTGAGTTCCAAGACGTGCAGAAGCATATTGCTGACCGGTTGTTCATAGTCTCTATCTAAACCAGTTCTAGTAGGATATGGATCACGGGATCGGTCAATAAATGAAACTAATATTATATATAATAAACTAATAATATATATATATATATATATTATATATAATATATATTATATATATTTAATATATATAATATATAAATAATATATAGCACATATATATCGAGAGAGAGAGAGAGAGAGAGAGAGAGAGAGAGAGAGAGAGAGAGAGAGAGTATATAATTCATTTATTTATTTACTTATTTTTCTTCATGTATGTTGATTCATGGCATATTTTGTGTGATTTCTAATGTTGTTGTTCAGGCAAGTTGTCTTTATTCCATGTGATTGTGTTTTTGTAGCCCTGATGAAGGAATTAAATATTCCGAAACGTTGGCAAACTCATGTGTTTCATTAATTGACCGATCCCGTGATCCATATCCTACTACTTATTAACGGTGGTGATTTCTACAATGGTTAAACCAGTTCTCATTGGGAAAGGAAACACAGGCTGCATGAGCTTAGGGCCAGCATTGAGGTGGTCTCTGTCTCTACGGCGCGTCTGACTGGGAGATCGTAGGGTGGGTTCGAGTCGGTGGTGGAATTTTCGACACAAGCTAGTTAGGATGAAATAATGGGCGTAATCTTGTGTCAACTTAGTTTTAAATTGACACGGATGACTTCCATTATTTTATCACCGAATTTAATGTCAACAATACCTCATTAGCATTTCACCAACACTAGCTAGAGAGCTAGATCGAGTACAACGGTTGTCTGAAGAATTCAAGAGGCGAGTTGCTCTGATCCGTAATTTTTCGTGATTTCTACTATCAATGTCAGACAAATGCTTGAGCAGTACCCTAAGAAACGGGATACGGACCGCGCAACATCTTTTCTCCTTCTTCTTTGCCCTATCCTCTGCTCTTACATAATTACACTTGCATGTGGGAGAGCAATTGCTGGGGCGAAGCCCCGCAGGAGGAAATACGTGGAGGGGAGAAATCCCCGCATGCCTACGCGAAGGTTAGCGCCGGATCTCACCATCCAGCGAGTTAGTTAGTTAATGCCTTATTTTTCTTGGCGAAACTCGGGCCATCAGGCCCACTCATCCGTCTAACCATGCAAATTTCGCTACGTTCCTTTCACCACCTGGCGGAGAAAGGAGGTATTATCTTGGGCGACGAAACAGGTGGAACTCAATTTTGCTCAGAGGCTTCATTTAGGCTTGAGGATCTTTTACATGCAGTAGATCTACTACATGAGACAGCCGACTTTACTTCTCCTCCGAAGGAAGGCGTACGAAGGTTTTTTCGCCCTTAAAAATCCACAGCTTCGATCGGGTTTGAACCCGCAAACTCGGGTACGACAGTCCGATACGCTAACCGTTACACCACAGAATCCGAAGCGAGGTAGAAACACCACCACCACCTCCCTGGATAAAAACATTCGCTACACTAACGGCTAATGACCATACCAGTGGGCGTGGCCTGAAACGTCTAGCAAGCAAGCAAGCAAACGAAGCACAGATTGTTTCGCACTCAGTTGACTCCAGCTCTGCAGGTTTTGAGAGTCGTATGAGGAGGATGCACTTTCATTGAGCTTATGTAAACTATCTGAAAAAATGCTGAATGTTAAAATATCCACAATGTATTGAAAATAATCCTGTGTACTTTTCGGACTGAATGCTAGACATTGTTATTAAAATCTAAAGAGTTAATAATTGTTCATTTTAAAATAGTTCTGAATTGTATAATGAAAAGAACAAGTTTCAAAAGGTATATTGAAGACAATGAAAGAACAAAGGAGATATTTAATATTCTCTTTACTATCACCGAAACAAGTTTTAAAAAGTTTCCTAATAATCCAAAATTCATTACAATAATAAACATTGTATACATTGTTTGTTAACGTTGTTGCATTTCCTCGTTTTAATACATATCCTTTAATTTTTCCTGTAGCTTAGATGGCTTAAACAGTCAACTATCTTCAAGAATCGCATGTGACCTGTTATTTTTTACCTAAGTTTCTCCCTACGAATTTCGGGTCCTTGACCTCGTAAATAACTGGACGATCACGTCGTACAACACTACCTATTCCACTAGTTTCAAGATACTCATGTACATCACTGCTTGCGGTATATTGTTCCACATTACATTGTTCCAAATTATATTAATTAATTGAAACCAATATTATAATAGGTACAAGACATTCTATAATGTAGAATAATCGCTTCCTGCCTTTATCTATGTCAAACTTTCTCGATTTAAGTATTTATTTTCTTCAAGGTAAATGTGATGTTTGAACATTTTTAGACGTGTATCAATGATGAGACTACACGTTAGTGTATGTAAACATTTTCCATTCACATCCATAGAATGTTAAAATTAATTCAATCCACGTGAATGATTCAGGAGACCATTGCTTTCTAGTGTCAACTGAGAAAGTTTAAGGGCACTCGCAGCGTAGCTCTCGTATGAACATACTTTCATCCATCGATAAAAGGAGACGTGATGGAGTATTTTAATAGCAATCAATTGTTCAAACTGTTAAGAAAGTAGTGAGAAAGTGGTATAAAGAAAAATTGTTCCATATAACTTGTCTAGACCATGCTCATTTCCTCCGGAATGGTCGCGGATGGTGAAGTTTCATGAGCGGTTCTAGAAACGCAAAAACTTAGGCACTCTTACCAATAGCCTGTCTAGAATGAAAATCGGTGGAAAATACTGTCACACGTGAATCGTATGGTTACAGTAGTACTCGATAGACCTAGCTATAATTTATTGAGCCATTAGCGATGATAATGACGGGAGTATCACTTTCCCTGTTATCTCTTAAAATGAATGTGGTAAAAAATCATACTTGACGTCATAACTAGTTGTTTAACAAAATATGTTGACTATTACTTCAAATCACCTTGACAGAAATCTCTTCACACTTCAAACACCTTTACCCAATTGGAGCCGGTACAGGTTCTCTTCTTTATTTCCTTCAGATACTTCATTTCTTTGTCCGGCGCCATCTTTCTTTTCTGTTGCCGGTTGTTTCCGCCGAGAGGATGCGCCTCGAGCCACTCTTCCGGTTCCAAAGCGGCGGACACTTCCGGCGCCTCCCCCTCCCCCTCCGCTTAAGGTCACGCAAAGCCCTGACCTCTCCCGTCCCTCACTCTCTCACTTACACTTACGCGCACTTCACACCAACCATGACGCGGACCAGTCGGGAGCTTAGAGTGTTTTCTGGAGTGGGGCAGTGCCCAATCGACGAGATATTTGGATGGAAATCCCAATCGAGAAAGTATCTAGAAGCCGAAGTGAAGGTCATAGCTGGATCTCACCATCCAACGGGGGAAGATCATTGCCACCTCTCGGATGATTTACATAATGACTATAGCAATTGACTTGAACGGAAATAATCATCAATCAATCAATATATTAATATTTCAGATTACTTTTAAATTAGTTTCGATCATGTCTTTGTTGGGGAAAATTTAAGTCCTTTCTTTTGAACGAGTGAAAGATGGGCTATCATTGAGATGCCTCATCCCCTTCAACCTTTTTTTGTTTGTTAGAAATTGTTACTTGGGAGCTACATATTCATGTAGTCTGTTCATATTTGAACATTGAGCAAATGGTATAAAGTGTAACAAAAAATGACAGAAATAAATCACTACGACCCTCTTTATAGATTTCTTAAGTGTATAAGGGTGTTTTAGTCAGTATATATGTTAACTATTATCTTGTAGGTTAAATAAAAGGTGCTTCGCGTGGTCGTACTCTCTCTTCTGCCATATTTGGCTTCTCTTGATGATGAGGTCTCTCAGTGGAATTATGTCGTGATCTCTATAGCGAGTCTTATTTGTCACAAACCACAAGGCGTTGCGAAGACTTCTTATAGTTTTTAAATTCCAATCTTAGAAGAATTTAAAAATTTTATTTTCGGGCGGAACCCCATAATTGAACACCATAAATCCATGTTAGTTTTATAATCGCCTTGTAAATAAGCGCTTTGTTATAAAACGAAAGTTTCGATCTTCGGTTCATAAGCTATTAATATTTCAGTAAATAACGTTTAATTTATAATTCATCCATTCATTATTTAAGTTGTGCCTGTTTCCTCTTAATGTTGACACTCGTTTTCCAACTCAGTCACTTCTCTAAATGCAGCCCAAGATACGTAACTGTTTCTTTTTCCACCCAAATGCTTTCGAGAGTGGCAATATACGTAACTGTTTCTGTTCCGACGCAAATGCTCTTGGCGGCCCTTGAGAGTGCCTTGGGCGGCGGGCGTGCCGCGCTGCGGGGGCGTGGTGGCGCGGGCTGCGCTTGCCCGGAAGGGGGCGGGGCCCCGCCGCGAATCCACTCGCAGGATTTCCTCCTCGAGGCGCTTCCCGGACAGCGCCCCGCACTCCCCTAATTGGCGCCGCTCGGATAAGAGCAGCCGCGCGCCACGCCGGAATGCGTTGGCGCCTCTTATGTGACCGCGCGCCGCTCGCCGCTTTTCCCCCGTGGAGCTTTATTAGAACGAAACCAGTTACCCTCTACACCAGGGGTCGGCAACCTGCGAAGCCACGTCATGTGGACACAAGGGCCTCTTCTGGATTGGATTGTGGTTAGTTACCGGGCGCGTCAACAACTGAGGTTATTAGTCCCGTAATTGTAAAGCATGTTTTTCCTCAGGGGGTGGCGGTGATCATCCCCATTGGTTGGTGAGATCCGGCATCGACCTAACATCGTCTAGAGGGGTTTCCCTATAACAGGCATTTCCTACCAGCGGGGCACCGCCCCAGCCTGGACAAGCTCTAAGGTCCCGACTGATCTCCCGGCATGATGGTAGTGTAATTGAGATGGGAAGGGGAAGAAACGCACGCGCGGTCCGTAACCCTTTTTTGGCCGGCATTCGCCTGGTGTTGATCGGAGAAACCGATCATAGCAGCTGGCCGCTAGAATTCCCCTCCAGACAGCGGCTGAGTTCGTCCTTTGTGAAGCTAGTGTCGAAAATCTTGCAATGTCCGGATTCGAACCTAGGACCTCCGGGACAGAAATACTGCAGTGACATCAGTTCATGCACTAAGACACCTCTCCCGGTCTTCTTTATTGGTCTACTAAATATAAACAATCATGGGTTTTTGATATCCTACAAGAAACAGATTTTTTAAATACTGTTTAATACACGAAGAGGTAATTTTAAAGCAGTTTCCCTATTTTAGTGTTATCTGTAATCATGCAATAGACTCTTCTAGCCTAGCCTATATTACAGTATCTGAATCCCAAGTTCTTTATCATATAGTACTAATAAAATTATTGAGGTGTAACTTAATATTTTGAATTTGTTGATTAAAAAGTAAGTTAGTTATGTACAACTCGTGACCTCTCGCAAGTTTGACAACTGGTCCGCAGTTACAAAAAAGTTGTCGCCCCGCTCTACACCAATGTTTCTTGAACAGAATGCTAGTGCTAACGCAGTTCCAGACTTATCAGATGTGGGTCAGTCAGTGGGCATTAACTTTAGGTGCGTCAACTTCTTAGGGTGTTAGTCCCGTAAGTGATGTGGATGTCGTATCACGAGTCGTGGCTGTCTTCTCCCTTGCTAGAACGTGAGATTCTGTGGCTCCCTTCTCAGCGTCTTGCGGGGCTTTCCTTCTGGCGCCTACCCCAGCCGAGACCAGCTCTAAGCTTCCGACTGGCCTTTAGACATATGCGGTAATAAAGCACATACACTCGCAAGTGTAAATATTATGTAAGGGGTGAGCTGAAGACAAGGATGAGGCAGGAAATATCAAACGCGATCCGTGACCCCTTTGTTAAAGTTCTGCTCCGGAGTTCGTCTTGCATTGACACGAGAAACCACTGACCTACCAGTCACAGCAGTCTGTCACTATAATTCTTCTCCAGACAGTGGTTGAATTCCACCTAGAAAAGCTGGTGTCGAAACTCCGACACCGTCTGGACCCTAACCCTGCGACATCTTTATCAACTATGCTGAAAGGGGCTGGTATTGATGCCCCAGCCGGTATCTGCAGTCAGCAGGAATGGGAAGCCCAGTAAAACACAATACACGAGGGAGACAACGCCCCGCTCTTCGCCGAATCTGAATCCGCTGCCCTTCTTCCCACGGCGTTGTGTCGGTACGCATCATAACCGCGTCCGTTATTTAGGTCGGTCCAATAACTATTTTTCGATAGTTAAAACTCGAGGTTTCTTCATAGATACTTATCTACATGTAAGTAGATTTCTATAGCAATTTGTAAAATTGTTTAACAGCTAGATGATAACGAAATAATAGCCCACATCAGATGCTGTGAGGTCTTATTACTTTTTTCTCAACTTATCATTTGGTTCCTGTATAGCATCCACTAGTGGTTCTTTAACTACTTGTTTTATTTTTGAATCCGTAAAAGCTCGTGAAATAAAAATTGGTAATTAGAAGAAGCGGTATCATTATAGTATCTACGCTAGTCAATAGATCACAACGCTAGGCAATGTTTCTGTTGCGTGAGTGTTTTCGCAACTTCTTCACGGGAAATTATTTCCGAAAGGTCGCAAGTTGCGCCATGATGTGTAAGAATAAAATTGGCGTGCTAGGTATTTTAAATTTCGTAAGAATCCTCTACATCAAGAAGTTTAGAAGTTAATTTATATAAAATGTGTCTGGTTATACTAATCAAACTTGGAGAAAACTCTTTTGTTCTTATGCAGATATATAAATACATTAGTTACTAAATTAGAAAAGAAGCAAACATCTTTAATTTCTATTCCATATCAAGGACTAGTGCTATATAGTAATTTCATATATTTAGTTCTACATACTGAGATATACCAAAATTTTCCTCTCTCTCTACATCTATATCTGTTAAAGATCTTACCGTCCGGCTTGCTGGGTCAATGGGTCACGATATAATTATAATCCTTATTACCTCTATAAAGGATTATAGGATCCGCCGACTATACAGCGCAGCTGGGAATCTGAAATAGAATGATTCTATTCCTAGTTCATTACTGTTTGGATTGACTAAATGAAAATTCACTTTCTTTTCTAAAGAACAAAATTTAACAAAGTTTATTTTTACTTTTTATCAAACAATTTAATGAATTTAAATTAGGCCTTTGATCATGATCTCTTTCAATTTACAATTTTACACCGCGGTTAACTTATCTTTTCTTCGTTGATGTCCCTCGTAGACTTCTCAGTCGAAATATCTTGCGATCTTGCCGTAGTCCAAAGTTCCAACGAAATCCTCTTCTTCCCCTATCCAAGCTGTTCTCAAACTATCAGAATTACCAGTCCCAATTACGTCCTATGACATAGTCCCGAACTTGATTACCACTCCCGACAAAGTTCCAATTTATACTTCAATATTGCTTCCACATGAAAATATCTACGAACAGTTCAGAAGCGCGTTTCAGAGCAGAATGAAATCTTCCTGCATGATTCATCCCTCGAAGACTTCGTATTAAACTACCTTCATTTTTTTCATAACATTTGACCGTCTAAACTTCTCCGCCCAATCCCAAAGTTTCTACTTTCGGCATCAACCCATCTCTTAATGCATTTAGAAAAAACAAAAACTACATTGTTTATTCACGGTCGTTGCTATGCTCTAGCTCTCGTGATATTTCGTAATGCATGTTCCACCATATTGTCTCCAAATAAATGTTAATTTATTTTAACGTGACATATCGGTATGTCACAATACATTTCTTTAAGATACCGAACAACATTTGGTCTTCTTTTAATGGGATTTATAGGAATAAATTAGCCTGGTATCATCTTGTAAGTCAGGAATAGAAAGTACGAAAAAATACACGGTATTGAATGTTTCATATTCACGGTATTCAACGTGATGACCGCAGAGTTACTCAAAAGAGCTTTCCAGTTTTACTGAATACCCTCTAATATACTCTTTTCGTAATCTAATAGTCCATTATGTAGCATGCAACAGTTTGGTCTTTGCGCAGTACTGGCGTTAAGTGCAGATTGTAGTCAGATAAGTAGTAAAATTAAGAAGAAAGCCTCCTTGCTGTCTCGTCATGCGTATCTGGTCTGTCGGCATTTGGAGAGTACAGGGCTCTTCATTTTGCATTCGCCGCAGACCCAATTATATAGGAAGCAATTCAGAGTACAGTCACCCAGGAAGGCTAGCGCTCCGCTTTCGCCCCTTTGGATGTTGAAAGCAGAGGGGAGGGTTGAGCCGTATTAGATCAGGCTAAATATTAGATTATTAATTTTTTTATTGCGTTTCCAATATTTTCATTAGATATTATTAAATGTTTTATTTCGGAGAACTGAAGAAGTATCGAGCATTTTCATATCAAGCAATTTCATATTAAGGAAAATAAAGCAGGAAGAATAGATATTTCTTGGAAAGAATTTTGTATAAAATTATTTTGAGGAGTGATATTTACTCAACGACCTAGTACTACCTAATGACATTTGGTGGGAGGAGGGAAAGCTGGAAAGTACAGGTCAGTTGCAGAGATGAGTACAGAGCCAAATATTGCAGTTCTCGAACTGACTTGGACCTCTCGCAATGTCCGATACCAGAGATGGAAGACGAGACGTTTGTCCTGCACAATTCTTCGGGTCTGAGCATGCGTTTCTCTCATTAACTTCGTCCAACCGGGGTTGGGTCCCAGAGAGGCAGGACAAGAGTTCGAATATTGCTGTTCTTCTCGCTCTAACTTTGTCATCTGGGACTCCGATATCAGAAAGGCGAGATGACGAAGGCAAGGACCGGGAGAGGTGACTCACGGCATCAGCTGATGTGACTGCATTTGCTCTGGCCGGGAGGTCCTAGGTTCGGGTCCCGGCGAATTCTAGTGGCGGGCTGCTCTGATCGGTAGTTTCCCATGGTTTCTCCGATGAACATCAGGCGAATACTTGAGTAGTACCCTAAGAAACTGGCCACGGACCGTGCGTAACTTTCTTTCCCTTTCCTTCTCTTATCCTCACCTCACACTTACACTTACATGCACTACACTACCACACATGCTGGGAGACGGTCGGGGGCTTAGAGCTTGTTCCGGCTGGGACGGCGCCCCGCTGGTGGGAGGTACCTGTGTGGGAAACCCCCTCTTGCTGACGGGACGTCAGCTCCGGATTTCATCATCCAGCAGGGGAAGATCACCGCCACTTTCAGAGGAAAATCATGCACTACACTTACACGACTAATGAGCTAAGCAGTTGACACGCTCGGAGTCATCAATTAATGAAACGAAAGAAGGCATTCTCATTGCCGGTGCCCTTTTGGAGGCAGGCCCGCTTTCTGCGCGGCGTGATCGCGTCGCGCGGCCAGCGCACGGGGCAACAACCGCTCCCCGCACCGCGCCGTGGCCCGGCGTGTCCTGTCCTGTCGTGTCGCAGCTGTAACTGCCTGGTCGGCACTTACGCTGACGCGGTTCCTGTATCCGCGTCCGCCTCCTGCCTCCCGTGGGTTTCCCGCTTGGACCACACCGGTAGCTCTCGTCCAGGGTGGAGGAGAAACTGTTTCGGATTGTGGTAAAAATTGTTGCACTAGGAAAATGTCAACGCAATAAAGGTTTGCGTAAGTTTGTTATTAGTTTGCTTAGAGCACAAAGGATCACGTAGCATGGGTAGCAAATTTCTCTGTATCATTTACTAAATTTATACAGGTATTTGAAGTAATAGTCATAAATATTTCACACAATAGTTTCTATTTTTATTTTTATTAAACAATTAAAAAAGGGATGTATGTTTTCTGTAAATAATTTAATAGTAAATATTTTCTGTTTTTGCTATGCTGTCTAAGCAAATACTCTTGACACAAAGTCATACATTCTATGGAAATCGATGCATATATTTCTATTTATCTCAGTGAAATCTTGCAAATTGTTTGTGTTCGAATCTTGACTTGCAAATTCCCAAACATCCTTTCTCTCTCTTTCATTTGAAGATACTTGAAACTTCAACCGCTTCTCTAGTGTTGATACGAATATTGCATTCTCATGCAACTTACTCATTGGTAGAAAGTAATTCGCTTTCACGTACTTTATACAATGTGTATAAACACCTTGCTGCTTCTAAGTGGTAGCTAGTGTATCAGTCTGTTCATTACACCTCGTGCTAACGACTTGCAGCGGTAATTGAGTCCTCTGCGGCAGGGACTCGCGTAAGAGAACCACTAGCAGAACGGTATTTACGACACCTCATCATGGAACGGAAAAGGCTTCTGTGTTCCTTTGCGTTAGTGCGGTATGCGCGAACGACTTTTCTGGCAGCGTTGCAAAACCGCGGATAAGCGCGTTGAGTGTGACGAGAGCCCCAGGGCGCACGAACCGTAACGCTGTACCGTAATGCCGTTATAACCCCAAGACTCGGAACACCATTGGAAGGGCGTTTATAGAGTTTTGATTCGGGCTATTTGACATGATTGAATGTAGTCACAGTCAAACAAAGTATTGTAGAAACGACATGTCCAGTCTGTGATTCTCTTGTTTGCCCAAATGAAATTGTCAATAACATTAACAAAGTATTCGTTTTTGCTGACTTTGAATCTACTTTCCTTTTTACCGTTTACGCAGAGATTAAGATTGGCATTTCCAGGATTCGGAAAACATGTTCCTGCTCGTGAGTGAGACTAAGGCAATTACCACAAAGAATATAGTAAATACCAAAGAAGATATAGCACTCGAAAAACTCACGGGAAATGCGATGGTTTTCATCACCGGAAAGTTGTACACATAACACAAGGATACCGGAATATTTTTGTTATTTCGAAGCTTCCTCAAGTATATGAAGTGTGAAAGGCTTAAAATGTAATTACTTGCAATTAAAATTTAAAAATTTTGTTGCATGTCCTAGAGTAAATACGTTATGTAATTATATAATAACGGATGTGTATTTGTTGCAAAGTGTGTTACAAATTCTTGATCAAACATATTTTATTTTCTTCTGGAAAGTGCTAATTGAATTTTAGTGACTGAAGTGTATTCTCTACACTTCTTCAAATTGAAGATTCAAAGCAATCCGAATCTAGTTTTCTTTTCTTACAATCTATTTATTTTCGTTCCTTTAAGGCGGGTTATATATATTTCGTACAGTTTCCCATGGGCATAGAACAATATGTGAGTGTAAAGCATGAAAATTGTTAGCACATTTGTTGCCTTATTTTTCTACCTGTTATAAAGAAGCAATCAAGAGGTTACGTTATTGTTCAGGGTATGTTGTTTAGAGTCTGCAATCGAATATTAACAGACCTTAGGTTCGAATCCTGAAGCAGAAGCGATATTCGGCACCAGAAAAATTAGCTGGGTAAAACGACGGGTGCTTGGTGAGAGTACCAAACACATATTAGCTACTTCTCCGACGTTTCTGAGGAATTCCAAGGAACTGCAGAGCATTGCATTAAACAATGAGTCTCGCCCATTTTTTCTTCCACGCACTGCCTCCGCACTCGTTCTCATGTCGGCTAATGTCCTCCTAACCTCGCCAGGCGTATCTTGTTGATAAATCAAGCAATCCTAAAGGAATGCACCACCATTTCTGCAAACCCACAATTATGAGATAGTGCGGTAATTGCAGCGCTTCATAAAAAAAAGAGCAAGGTTCATGACCGCTGACTACGCTTAACGTATAACTGAAGGACTTGGGTGAGAAATATAAACCGCGCCTACCACAAGAAGCCTATAGTTTATTGTGAAGTTAATATATCAATGATCGTGAAAGGGTGACTAGTTAATATGTACGTTTTCGGCATAATTATGAAGAGCTTGGGTGAGTAACAAGATGAGACTCACTACGGCCAAAATCAATTCATTGATTAGTGATTCCGCGCGCGTCAACTGCTAATTCTGCTAATTCAAACTGTCATTAGTCCCAGAAGCATAGTGCATATTTTATCGCTGTAGGTGTCGGTGATCTGCCTCCGCTCGTGGGCGCGATCATCGCCGACCTACCTGTCGGCTTGCTGCCTACCCAACCGGATGTCTCCCATCAGCGGAGTCCTGGCGTAGCCCGGACAAACTCTAAGCCCCCGACTGGTCTTCCGGCATGTGTTCTAGTGTAATGCATGTAAGCATAAGTGCGTGTAAGGGGACAGGAAAATACAAGAAAGAGGAAGGAAAGATCGCGCGCGGTCCGTGACACACTTGTAGGGTTTTGCTCTCGCATTCGCCTGATGATGACCGGAAAAAATACGGAAAACTACAGATCAGAGCAGATGACCGCTAGAATTCTCCTCCAACAGCGGTTGAACGACTTAGCTATGAAACTAGAATCCGAAATCCTACCACCGTCAGGACTGAACCGCGGTCCGTGACACGCTTGTAGGGTATTGCTCTGGCATTTGCCTGATGATGAACCGTAAATACACGGAAAACTACTGATCAGAGCAGCTGACCACTAGAATTCTCCTCCACACAGCGACTGAAGTCGACTTAGCTATGAAGCTAGAATCCGAAATCCTATCACTTTCAGGACAGAATCATAGGATCGCACTGCAGTGACATAAATTAATGCCCTAAGCCACCGTATCCGGAACCAAAAATGGAATAATAACATTAACGACAAACCGGGGGGATCGCTGTGGCTGGTGTGGCGTAGTGTGTTACGGCCTCAAGCGCTTCAATTCCACTTCATCCAAACACTTGCCGGAGCGACGCCCTCCGCGGAAGCGGCGCCGTTTATTTGCATTAACCGGAGGTGGCGGTGGCGCCGGACGCTGGGCTCTTCCGACGGGGGCGCGCTTTCTATGTGTCCAGCGCTTTCTCGCGGGCGGGCGGGCGGGCGCGTCAGGTGCCGGGCGCCGCTCCGCAGGAGACGCGCCGGAACCGTCTCAGCGCCATCTGAATACAATGCGCCCGCGCGATGCCTTGCCCTTCCGTCCGGCCGCCGAAAGCGCGTCCGCCGGCCGGGGAAAGTAAAAGCAATTGCGCCGCGCGTGGAAAAATTGTCTCTCGCGCGGGCGATACCGCGTGCCCGAAGCGGAGAACGGAGGCATCGAACGGAGGATCTATGAAGAATTGGGGTTGAATGTTGGGGGGTGAAGGGAAGGGGAACGGGGAATTGGAACCTTTCCGGGCATTGTGTGTGGGGGGATATGATGATGGCGCGTTTGTGTCGGTTGAGGTGTGGTCGAGTCGTGATGGTCGTTTTGGTATTCATTGATTATAGATTTCGGGCGCTAATTCAAGAGCTAAAGGTAATTCTTTCCGTACGTGTAGTGCATGATTTTATCGCAGGAGGTGGTGGTATTCTTCGCCCGCGGGATAGCAAGATCCGGTGCCGATTTACTTGTCGGATTTCCCCACCAGCGGGGCATCGCCACAGCCAGGATAAGCTATAAGCTTCTGACTTGTCTCCTGGCATGTGTGGTAGTGTAGTACATGTAAATGTAAGTGTATGTAAGTATGGGTTGAGGATTGGACAAGGAAGAAGGAAAGATTGCTGGCAGTCTATCGCCAGTTTGTTAGAGTACTGATCCAGCATTCGCCTGGTGTTTATCGTACAAACAAAGGAAAAGAATTCTCCTGCAGACAGCGGCGGAATTTGACCCAGCTATGAAGCTAGTGTCGAAAATCCTGCCACCATCGGGACTCGAAGCCTAGGACGTCCAATCAGAGGCACCGCTGTAATATCACTTTATGCCTTTAACCACCTAATCCGGTAGGTTACGGCGGTTGAAGTAATGATCGAGATGATGGACGTTTTGCCGGTGGTGTTGGTATTGCCGGTTGTGACAGTCATGAGGACGGTGATGTGCTGGGTTTTAATGAAATGTCTTTTTTTTCACTTTAGAAAAATACTGTTAAGTATAGAAATTCATTTTATGTTATGACAAAAGCAAATGGCCTATTTTCATATGTTTTTGAATTTTTCGTCGATTTCGACTAATGTCATTTTTACCTTTTCCCGACATTTTTAATCCATTTTTCGCATTCATTTTAATATCATTTTAATGGTACTTGCTTCAAGTAATATTTACAAGATGCTACAAACGTTCTCCCCAGAATTTCTGAGTACCTACACCTGGTAGCCTTTCTGATGTCTTCGCTCCGAATTTGTAGTGCCAGCCTTTGTGAGTATGTAATCTAAGGTGCCTGTGAGGCTCCTCCGATCCATTGGCGGTTCACCCGATTTCGGGATAACAAAAGACAGGGATTTTCTGGTGAACAACAGACCAAACCAAAAATTGATTGATTTTTTCATGTTTTCGGGCGCGTCAACTGCTCTGGTCATTAGACCCGTTAGTGTAGAGCAAGTTTTTTTTCTCGGGAGATGGCGGTGGTCTTCCCCCGCTGGATGGCGAGATCCGGCGCTAGTGGGGTTTCCCCCTAACCAGGACTCTCCCACCAGCGGGGCACCGCCCCAGCCGGGACAACCTCTAAGATCCCGAGCGGTCTCCCGGAATATGTAGTAGTGTAGTGCATGCTAGTGTAAGTGTGTGTGTAAGGGGAGAGGATAGGACAAGGAATGAGAAGGACAGATTGCGCGCGGTCCGTGGCCCGTTTGTTAGGGTACTGCTCCGGCATTCGCCTGGTGTTGATCGGAGAAACCACGGAAAACTACCGATCAGAGCAACCGGCCGATAGAATTCTCCTCCAGACAGCGACTGGATTCGACCTAGCTGAAAAGCTAGTGTCGAAAATCCTGCCGCCATCAGGACTCGAACTGACCTCCGGGTCAGAGGCGCTGCAGTGACATCAGTTGATGCTCTGAGCTACCGCTCCCGGTACCGTACCAAAAATTTGAAAAGTGAGCTCACTTGAACGAATAGAAGAAGCCTCGATTACATCAGTAACGTATCCAACATCTTGAGTTATCCATCCGAACTGGTTTCGACAAAAAAATTTACGTCATTTTGCTTTGGTTTAAGGGCATTTTAAAAACATTTTAAGGGCATTTTATTGACCATTTTCGGCGATGTTTTAGGTCATCACAATCTGCCGCCTAGCGACCGGCGGGATGACGAGGATGTCGGAGGCGGCAGCGCCTGCACGAGTCGCGCGTCGATAGTTTCGCTGCTTCCGGCGGCGGCGCACGCTGGACCGCACCGAAGGGAAAGGGCCCGTCACTCAGCTGGTGCTCTAGGGCGCGCTGCGCGGGGAGAAAGGAGTAGTGCTTATCGACCGGCATCCGCAGTTCTGAGATTCTCGTGGATGTCGTTATGTTCAATGCAGAAGTTATGTAACATAGGATTTATGGTAGAGTACAGATCTTCTGAGATTTCGCAGAAATAATGTTTTGCATATTGCCAGCGTTATTTAGATCAAGAGATGTTGCAGGTAGTACATGCGGAGAGTTTAACTGGTGAAACTTACAAAAGGCTTCCGGCACAGAAGGGGATAACGTATTTATTCATAACATTTATCATCTACATAACATATATTTATGTTTGTCTAATCAGTTTTCTAATATAACATTACAAATGGTGACATGTGATTCAGAACACCAGTTTAAATTTTTACAACATTTCGAAAGTTGTTTGGGATATCAATTTCAGTCTTTTCCAGGTACTGTAATGAATTTACTAATGACAAACGCATGCAATTTTGAAGTACTATCAAATCAGACTGATGATGACGTGATTTCGAACTCGATAAGTTGTGTTTTACCAATAAAAACCACATCAAGTCTTCAGATTCATTGCTGAAAGCTCTATAGTTCCCTCAAAAAATAAACCTACGAGTATTTAGGATCTGAACTTTTATTCTGTATTTACGAATTTGTTTTATATATGGTATTTTTTACTTCTGAAAATACAATTCTTATTCAGTTTTTAAAGTAGGAACGTTCTGAGTAGAAACAATAAGGAGTCTTCCATATTATAAAACCAAATGTTAACCATCTTCATCTACGTCTTCGCATGGCTTCTTGAAACGAGAAAGTTTCTCGTTCATAATCCTCGTTGTCCCGTCGCTGATTCCACGATACCATTTCCGACGCGCTGCATCCTTTGTTATGTATACTACCGTGAGGAACTTCAAGGAGAAAACACTGTTGACATGTGGTGTTTATGGAAAACGCTGGAGGTGCGCGACGTAGTGGGTGCACATGTTTTATGTACAAAATGGCCTCGGGGGAAAATGTGACATTCAAAATGTGAACTAGACATCCCAACGATTAGTTTGGGGTAAAAAATAAAGGCTTTTGAAATTCCATCACCTTTTAGGATCACTGAATTTCAAAAATAAAAGAACGTTTCTGAAGAGATTTTTGAATTTTTGAATTTCCGTTAAATTGTTAATATTTTTCGTATGGTAGCTGTCTTTCCAAAATACATGAAAAGACTGCACGACTTTAATAGTATGTATGTTCTAGGTATAAACAAGAATGAGGCTACTATAATTCACAACTTCTACAATACCGGCAACGTATAAGCGACTTTGTTCTCACGCCACGTGCAGAGGTACGTCATGTGGCCTGTTCTGAAGCAATCAGCATGCAAGGATTTGTTTACTTTCTCCCCGCCAGGGTTCATCGATGCCGTTCATCTGACTTGCATGAGATCGCGCCGGCGAAAGGTTTGGCTGTGGCGAAGATCATGAACATAATATCAAGACGTCGTCGCCTGTCGGTAAGTGTTAATGTTTTTAAAATTCATTGATATAGCAAAGTGCAAATGTTAATGTACAGCAACAGCGCATCGAACTGTCCGAGTCGCTTGTACGCTGCCGGTACCGTAGTTAACTAGCCACACGTAAAGGGAGCGCTTGACTCTTGCGACCAGAGTCCCTAGATACTGAGAGCAGCGCTACCTGAACGACCGCAACCATTTAATGTGCTTGTACCCGATAATCCTGCCAGACAGCATTCAGGAGTTCAGAAGAAATGATAACAATCAGAGACTTTAAGTAGAGTTTCATATATATGCCGTTGGTTTTTGGTAGATAGGTGGTTCCCAGTTGACCCACAACACCGCACAGTTCAACTTGGTATAACATGGCGAAATCGGCGGCGCAAAGGAATGCGCTACTCTCTGTGTCTAGGGAGTGTACTTGAGACCAGAAGGCATCTCGTTTGCCGCGATTCCTCATACGAGCCTGCGGTTGGTTGGTTAGTTGTTAGTGATTCCTGGCGCGTCAATTACTGAGATCATTAGTCCCGTAAGTGTAGTGCTTGTTTTTTGGGAGGTAGCGATGATTTTCCTCCGCTGGACGGCGAGATCCGGCAGCGACCTACCCATCGCTTTGCAGGGATTTCCCCAACCAGGTATGTTCCACTAGTGGGGCACCGCCCCAGCCGGGACAACCTATAAGCTCCCGACCAGTCTCCCGGCATGTGTAGTAGTGTAATGCATATTAGTGTGTGTGTGTGTGTGTGTGTGTGTGTAAAGGGGTGAGGATAGAACAAGGAATCGGAAGGGAAGATCGCGTGCGGTCCGTGGCCCTGTTGTTAGGGTACTGCTCCGGCATTCGCCTGGTCTAACGTAAAACTACCAACCTCAGCGGTCGGCTGCTAAAATTATCCTCCAGACAGCGACTGAATCGACCTAGCAGACAATAGGCTAGGTTCGAAAATCCGTCTGGACTCGAACCTAGAACCTCCCGGTCAGAGGCGCTGCAGTGAAATCAGCTGATGCACTGAGCCTCCTCTCCCAGTCACGAGCGTGCGGGGCGGAGGGGGCGGGGCGGAGGAGAGAGGACGTGTGGCGCATGCATGGGAAGCGCGGAGGGCGCAGGGCGGAGGGCGTGCCCGAGGGCGGTGCGCCGCCGCTGTGCTCTGCTGTGCTCTGCGTTTCCGGACTTTCCCCCCAATTCGACGGCGCTCGCGTTTCCGCTTTTATTACCACCCCGTTCCCAAGGCCCCTTTTCCGCGCGGCTTGGCGCGGCCCTCGCTCGCTCGGGGCTTCATCCACCGCCCCGCCCCCCGTCGCTGACAGCCAGTGTCGCACATGCACTTTCTTCTCGGGGGGGGGGGGCGCTTTCAGCCGTTGCAGGTGGAGGCTGAGTGTACAGGCGTACGTATGCATGTATGTTGGGAAGGTGAGAGGAAGGGTGTACCTGTTGTGGTGGTTGATGAGGGGGAGTTGTTTTCCGCCTCTATGTACCTGTGGGTGCGCTTTCCACTTGCGGGTTCGGGTCCTCGAACCCAGGACAATCCTTGTTGATGAAACGGGTTTCTAATACGATTTCTCTGGGTTCTGTTGACTCACGACTTGTAATTACCATTACTACACCTTAATTATTATTATTATTATTATTATTATTATTATTATTATTATTATTATTATTATTATTACTGTATCATCACTTGGGTAATTATATTTGGTACAATTGCGGACTGGCGTGTATTTTCTTCGGATGATATTTGCAATCATTACCGGAAGAGGCCTGCAGTAAAAGTATCTGCCGAGGAACACGTTGAAAGAAATGACTCATATGGCGTGATATGAGTCGGGTGGCGATTAACTTTCGATATATACTTATTTTGTGTGCTTGGTCTCTGTCAAGCGAATCCAATTTGTGACACGTTTTGCCTCTCGAAATACCTCAGCTTTGTCTGTATCGTGATCCATTGAATGACTTTACTTACTCATTATCACTTATTTATATTGTTTTGTACAAGTTGATAGTGACAAGCGCGTTCTTTCCGAGCCATGTTATGAGAGAAGGCAGGGTGTATGGGTGCACATAAGGAGACATGCGTGCGGAGAGGTGGGAATTCTCTCCTCTCGGGCGCGCTTCTCTCTTCTGCACTTCAGACGCCGCGTCGGTCACTTCATTTGCTCAAGCGATGGGCCAAGCGGTTTGGTGGGTGGTTCAGATCTCTCCTGCGTCGTCTCCTTCCACATCTTTAGGATTGCTCTTACCCAGGGGTATCCAACTAGCAAGGCCTCAAGGGCCATAACTATAACCATCAATATGGTTGCGGACCAATTTTTTCATTAATGGACGATCCACTAGCGACTTCGTATTGTTGATGTCGGCAGTTTGCCCCGCAGCTTAAAACGAGGGAGAATGAATGGAATTGTGCGTGAAATCAGATCATGTCCAGCGAAACACATGGGGTGAGAGATGATTTTGAAATTCTGAATTTACTAGCAAAAAATTCCTTAAATCTACACTTAACTTATTTTTACGTTAAGGGGCTGTTGGCGTCATCAGTGCGCGTTTTTCGCTAGGCGCGCAATGTTCTCGCCCGACGTGGGTGTAAAGAACTTTCACGTTCGACTAATAACACTTCGCGAGCCACAATAAATGGCACCGCAGGCCGCAAGTTGGACAACCTTGCTCCAACACATCATTATTTCCTGAGTATTCATTATCCATGATAAGGTGTCAGAATGATGTAGAGATATTCATTTTCCGTAATTGTATAAAACTACATAGATGAATAATCAGAACGTGTTCATGTCACTTGGTCTGTAAATGAATTATTAAACAACGTTGAAACGAGTATCTCGAGTAAGTTTGTAAGCATAGTCATACGAACAACCAGTATTGTAAATAATGTAGATATTGATCGAAATTTAGGTTTCTTCAGAAATGTTGGGTATAAAATGTCTATAATCATCAAATTAAATAATTAATAGCGTTAAATTAAATATTTTGATCCCCGTGGAAAAATAATCCCAGTCTTCTTGTCTATTCATTTGAGAGTTATAATTCGAATAGAATATATTATTAGTTAAGATATAATTAGTTGCAATTGTCTTTTTTAGTATTTTGAGTTTGACACAAATCACGATCATCTCGGTAAATTTATTAGATTTCTTTATTTTATTTGGTAATTTTCTTGCAACTTTCATCTTCGTTAAAATTTAACGTAGGATGGTTGAAGTAGAAATGAATGACCTCCCATTTTCTTTAAAAAATTGATAAAAGATGTCAGTTAATTTTCTTTTTAAACTACTTCAATTAAATGTTAATTAAAGAAGTGTAAAGAGTATGAAACTGATTTACTTATTTTGTATTTTAAAATTAAAAAGGTCACCTCCTCTGAGCATTCTATTCTAGAGTCTGCACCAGAGTAGTTTCCGCCTCTCTCCGATACAAATTCGGGACAACCGCCGTTGCATCAACTCCGTTTCACCGCATCTTCAACATCCTGTCTCGAACACCGTAAGAGTCCAGTACATCCAGCAATTCCCCTTCATCGGCGCTGACCGGACGTCGCTGCGCATCCACCGCCAAGCGCAATAAAGGAACACGCCTCGTAAACCTCGACGGGCGAGCGGCGCCGAACAGATCTTTCTTGCCGGCCGCTGCGGTCACGGCCTTCTGTTCGAGGCGGGGGGTCGCCGCGTGGGCTTTTTACGAAAACGCTCTCCGGTGGCCGTGGCCGCGGGGAAGTAGAGTGTGGCGAAGCGAAAGCCCCTCGCCCGCGGCGGAAGCTACACTCAGCGGGACATCTCGCGACACGGCGCCCGCGACGGCGGTGGCCTCTTTGGATCGGGGAGCTGCAGCTCGCAGCATCCTGCTACAATAGTTATTTATATACAAGGGGTTTTAATGATCTCGGGGCGATCATTAAAACCAGTTAACATCCTAGGGGATATAATTTTTTACCTAATTTTAATGACAGAGTTTTACTTATTTACTGATTAACCAGATGGGAACATGATTCAGTTTGTCTTTTCAGATTTCCCTCCCATAATTCCCTTTCATAATTCACTATCATAATTCCTTCCATGAGAGAGCATGTAGCAGCATTCAACTGTTTCCATATTTCCCTTGTAACCACGATCCTCTCGATTCAGATAAGTTATGCCGTGTACATCGAGTTCCGTGTCGAAGGCAAAAATAAGCAACAACGTATCAGTAAAAATTTAATACTTAAAGGAAAACCTACGTATTGCAAACGGATTGTCCCAATGGTGAGGGGTGCTTGGAATATCTTCTACTGTGTCTTCTCCTAATAACATGCTTCCTTTTGGCGATCGATTACGAAGCTCCGCTAACGCACATGGGCATTGCCAATTGCGAGATTTCAGAAAAGAAATGTGATATTTTGCCAAAACTTCACAATCCACGATTTTCAATTCAAAAACTCCACTATGTTAAGTGAAAGCGTGTGAATCAGGACTATGAGTTTGCCGTTTTCGATCTCCATATTTTACGTTCTTCCAATTCTTCTCCTCCATTACCCCTCGTAAATAGGTCTTCTAAATTAAAAAAAACGGTGTACCTCTTCTACGCCTTCTTTCGGGTACCCAATTTCAAATTTGTTTTGACATACTCTCTTCCTGCACAGATGGACATGTCCGTATCATTGAAGATCTTTATTTTCTAATATTCTGATTAGGGCTGTTTCAACCCCTGCTTTTTCCCTTACTACTTCATTCCTTATTTTGTTCAGCCTTGTTATATGTAATGATCTCGTAAAATCGAGCTCTACTGACTATTCTGTCTGTCTCTTCCTCGCTTTGTTGTAGTCGGTGAGCAAATTGGGTTCCAAACACCCAGGTTAATGGATTGAGACCGAATCGTTATTTTCGAAGGAAATTCTCAGCGTCCATATTCCGCTAGAGGTATGTAAAAGAACGCGAACTTCCCATTGAATGAAACATTCCAACAGTTGCTGTCCTAAGCATATCTTGTATTCGTTCATTCGTGGGAACAACGCTTGTAATAAATAAAACAGCTCGTGGTGGAATCGTGTCGGCCTGTCGCGGCAAATATGGAAGTAAAAACTTGTTTTTAGCACTAGATGCCCGTGTGATATCAAATTCGAAAATGTCCAACATGGAGCAGCCCACGTGGTCAGTAGACCAGAGCTCCAGCACTAGACAGCAACAGCTATTAATATAAAAAATTATATCTCCTACGTGAAACCTCTGTCCTCGTGTGCAACGACTTCAGTAACAGCTTTCCAAAGCTCTAATAACTCGATTGTTGTTTAAGGTCAACAGATGTAACTAAATATTGTTTTCATGAATATATGAAATAATGAAATATTTTCTACATTGTTGCAGAAGCATGATAATTTTATAAAATATACAAAATAATTAGACAAATCGAAGTACGTAAAACATGAATACTTCAGAAAAGATTAGTTTGACCCAGTAAGTCTCGCGAGGTGCCGTGCTGAAATTGTTGGAAGGAGAGACTCAATAAATTCTCCGGCTTCCACTACTGGTCAATATCATTCCCAAACTCCAAGAAACGCTTTGTTTGGGTTCCGAAAACAATTTTGTAGGTTAGAGACAATCTGATCTACAAAAGTTTTTTGCTCTTCTCTGGTACTAGTAATGTTTCAAAATACTGACTATTTCTACGGCCATTGCACATCGAGCTAGTTTCGTGTTGAGTTTAAAAATAACCTATGATATTATATTTCTTATGCTTCCAGTTGTTTTTTTAATTTAGCTTTTTCCGATGATCAACGCTTTGGAATTTCAACCAACAAAAGAAAATTTAGTTGAATCATTGGAAAAGTTCTCTCATTTTGATATTTAATATTGAAGTTTGTTCTCATGTCCTTTCAGTCAGGGCCATGAATTCCTGTAGTTCCATCTCCCTGCCCCTCTCAGTTTAACGGTCTCGCGCCGCAAAGGCCACCCTCCCCGAAAGGCCCCCAATCCAAGGAAATAGTATTACTTCAATTGTAAATCACGTCTCAGGAAGTATAATTTTATACTAACTATTATTTGGAAAACATCAATAATTAAAGATCATTGTATTTCCCTTTTTATGGTATATCTATTGTAAATGAAAAATAGTTCGATTTAAAAAATCAAGGGAACTTATAAAATTAAACTAAAGTATGTAGGACAACATAGTAACTATGACATGCTATTACTCGCTTCATGATTCAGTACTACTGAACGAAAACTGCATTTCGATCTTGTGTACCGTTTCGACGTTACAGAGGCGGTCACTAGTGGGTGGAAACTGAATAATATAAAATAAGTGATGTTCATAAACTTCATAACTATGAAGTGGATCTGATTTGAGAACTCTGCCTCCGTGGCCGGAGTAAATATATACTTGGCTGTCCGGGAGACGCCGCGTCCTAGGCACAGGTACAACATTTCGACCACAATTTTGCGAATTTTCTCAGCATTCTGCCTTGAGAAAGGGCGCAGAATGGCAGCCGAAACGTTGGCACCTGTTCCTAGGGCGCGGCGTCTCCTGAACAGCCAAGTATCTAGTGGATCTGATTTCATTCTGATTTACCCTGGATCTCTATCCCTTCCGGTACTGCAATTTTTTTCTATATGGTAATAATTTCTCCTATTAATTAAGTATTCTTATTATTTCTACACACATCTTTATATTTCGAGATTCTGTATATTATTATTACAACTTATCGTATTATTCAATAGCAATCTTGATTTAAAATGAGTTTCCATGGAGAAATGTACTGCATTCCATATTTCAATTTTAGAGGTAGTTTTTCGTCCCACATGCGTTGAAGAGCATTTGAATCATCTTGATACGCCTTGAAACGGGAGTGGCCCTCACAGCCTACGGAACCTGTCGTCCATTTTGCCGACGTGCCTACTTGTGGAAACGGGAAGCCGATGCCGTGCACCCACTGCCCCGACCGGGCGCCGCGCCGGGGCCAGCGAAAGGAGGCTGCCGAATTCGCCAAAACCCGCCCGCCTGCAGGTAAAGCAGGTCCCGCGCCGATGCTACACCCCATTCACGCGGAACGGGTCGATCGGGACTTCTTAGATTGATTCCGCGGTCCACTCGGGATGCCTGATTGGGTCCAACAATACGGGTAATTCGTGTCAAATACGTTTCAAGGGCGTGGACAATAACAAAATAACCCTCCCTCTCTACTATTCATCAATGTTTGTTTCTTTATTTCGATCCAAGTGTGGCAGATGTAGTTACCATACACGTTTTGTTGATTTTTATGATAGAATTGAGATCTAAGCAAAATGAGGTACACTTCATCGAAATCGAGATATTAACATTTGAATAGTGGTCGCGGTTGGTGTGGTTTATCTTGTTACTGCCCTGAGCCCATCAGTTTTGAACGCCTTGAAGCGTTTTCCATTAGCCGCACTGGTGCGCACTCAGTGGGCTCTCCGAGCAACTATCGTGATCCTCTTGCCCGGTGGGGCGATCCGGTGCAAAGAAGAGGGTTCTCCATTCAGAGATTGGTGGAACGAGGAGCCACTCACAGCGACCTGACTTGTAACCTGACCGGAGATTTTTTAATAATTAATTTGTGGGTTTGCAGAACAGTAGTTCAGCTGTTCAATATCTGGACTATTATCTCACTGCGGTCTCAGTTCTCGAATCTGATTTCTTTGTTTTTTTCGTCACTGCCCCAACACACTCGAGTTGAGCAGCATTGTTACAGAGAGACGCCGTCATTCTACGGGAGTGTATTGTGTTTCAGAGCTAATAATGGATAACGATGCGTTACGAACATTTGAGAACAGTGATTTATATTTTTGCATTCCTACAATTCAAAGCAAATTAAACAGTTGGATAAAAAAGAATAGTAATTTAGATAACTAAACTACGTGACGATTTGCTCACTAAAGTGTAAAATTGTGCAGGAGCGTGTTAATAAATGCCACTGCTAACATTCCTTCACGTAAGATTCTAGTGATGGAAGAAACTATGCGGTCAGGTGATTATTTGACGACTGAACAAAAAACATGATCTGTAGGTATTAATTTAGCGAGTTGTATTACAAGCTCGAAGATAGCTCTCTATCAGACGACACCGACAAAAACGTACATTCTGTAGACAGACGTGGACGGAATAGATATAACCCATAATTATTTCACCAATACAGCTGCTACTAATGAATTTTATTATTATTATTATTATTATTATTATTATTATTATTATTATTGTTGTTGTTGTTATTGTTATTATTATTCACACCACTTCTTATTACATTAATTAAATGCATAAGACCGTGTACCCGTGTACCCGACCTGAGTACCGACTCAGCGCTGCGGTCCGAAGGGTCGCGGGTTCGAGTCCCGCCTTGGGTATGGTTGTTTGTCCCTTGTCTTTGTATGTATGTGTTGTCGCGGAGGGCCTCGCGTTCTGCTGACCCCAGATCAGAGGAGCCTGCAAGTGTGTTGGTGTCTAGTGTATGGTCAAATATGGGTCCCATCTGACGCAAAGGGTAACCGGCTGTCGGCTGAAAAAAAAACCTAGAAAGAAAGAAAGAAGAAATGCATAAGACGATAAGTAAGGTTCTACAGTAATATTGAAAGAAAGTATGCCACTTAAATGACAAGTACTTAAAATACCCAATTTTGTTCTTGCCTTGAATAATGTGCTTGAAAGACGATTTTCTGTTATTTCGATAAGCGAGAAAAGATCAATAGAAAACATTATATTTTTTTATTCAACTCTCGAATATCTGGAAAATAATACTCTCTGACAACCTCGCATCATTTGACGCAACAAATAATTCAATATTGCAAAATGTGCAATTGAGCGGTTGTTAAAAATATCTGCGGCGCCTTCCGCTACCACGGATGGAGCTCTCTTTATGAGAGCAAAGAACCAACTTCTCTGCTTTAGGGGAGATAATTATCAGATCTTGAAAAACAGAAACAATAAAAAATAATTTATATTGAACGTCGGCAAAACATTACCAGCTGACAACCCCCTCCACCCCCACCAATGACTGAAAATCCACGCAAAAGTACTAATAGGCATAAATGTGCAAGTCCTCTAGAATTAAGTGAGAAATATAGTTATTCAAATTATGGTTCTTCATGTCGCGGCAGGTTCGACACTAGCTTTCCAACTAGGTCGAATTCAGCCGCTGTCTGGAGGAGAATTCTAGCGGCCGGCTGCTCTGATCGGTAGTTTTCCGTGGTTCCTCCGATCAACACCAGGTGAATGCCGGAGCAGTATCCTACCAAACGGGCCACGGACCGCGCGCGATCTCTCCTTTCTCTTCCTTGTCCTATCCTCTCCCCTTACACACACACATTTACACTAACATGCATTACACTACCACATATTCCGGAAGAGCGGCCGGGAGCTTAGAGCTTGTCCCGGCTGGGGCAGTGCCTCACTGTTTGGAGAGTCCTGGTTGGGGGAAACCCCGCTAGCCGACGGTAAGTCGGCGCCGGATCTCGCCATCCAGCGGGGAAAAACATGCGCTACACTAACGGGACTAATGACCAAAGCAGTTGACGTGCCCCGAAACACGAAATCAATCAATCAATCAATCAATGTCGCGGCAGGAAGTATTATTCCATCAGGAAGCATATGATGAGGGATTAGAGCCCAAAATTTATAGCAGATTTACCCTTGAAAATAGATTTTATTACATCGGAGCGAATACTTTTGTTAACAATCCTTGCAAAAAAGGCTTCTTTCTTCCTGTGTTCAAAATTCAAGAAATGTATGGCTTAGGGTAGGGATCACAAAATAACGAAAACGTGCACAGATTTCACTCCTCCCCGTAGCACGTGACATACAGTTTTAACCGTTTTTGACGTAAAATAAAAAATAAAAACGACGCGCTCCCACATAATTCAGCGCGCGCCAGTTCTCGCGTGTCGTATCCGCCAGGCAGCCAAGCAGGGCGACGCGGCGCGGCGCGGGGCGGGAATGGAGCGGGGGGATACAGGACAGGCGGAGAGCTGCGGTTCGGGACGGGGAGGTGCGGTGCAAGGCGGGAAGGAGCGATACGGGACGACGGCGAGGCGGGGAATGGTGATACGGGACGAGCGGGCGAGGCAAGGAATGGACGGTACGTGGAGGGGACGAGCAATACGGGAGGGCAAGGGGAAAGAGGGGGATAGGGACGAGGGGCTCGGTACGGGGGGGTATGTTTCGAGGAGGTTCGGGAGGGGAGGTGCAGTTTGAGAGGGGATTGATTGATTTTTTCGTGTTTCCGAGCACGTCAACTGCTTTGGTTATTAGTCCCATTAGTGTAGTGCGTGTTTGTTCTCGGGAGATGGCGGTGGTCTTCCCCCGCTGGATGGCGAGATCCGGCGCCGACCTACCGTCGGCTAGTGGGGTTTCCCCCTAATCAGGACTCTCCCACCAGCGGGGCACCGCCCTAGCCGGGACAAGCTCTAAGCTCCCGAATATGTGGTAGTGTAGTTCATGTTCGTGTAAGTGTGTGTGTAAGGGGAGAGGATAGGACAAGGAAGAGGAAGGACAGATCGCGCGTGGTCCGTGGCCCGTTTTGTAGGGTACTGCTCCGGCATTCGCCTGGTGTTCGGAGAAACCAGGGATAACTACCGATCAGAGCAGCCGGTTGCTAGAATTCTCCTCCAGACAGCGACTGAATTCGACCTAGCTGAAAAGCTAGAGTCGAAAATCCTGCCGCCGTCAGGACTCGAACCTAGGACCTCCCGGTCAGAGGTGCTGCAGAGACATCAGTTGATGCACTGAGCTACCACTCCCGGTTTGGGAGGGGAGCTATGATATGGGGCAAAGGGACAAGGCGAGGAGTAGTTATACGGAGCGAGGAGATTCAGAGCAAGCGATATCGTAGCGGGGAGCCGCGAAACGTGGCGGAAAGGCACGATAATAACAGAGGGAACGAAGGCGCGGTGCGGAGCGGGGATGTGTGAGATGGGACAAGGGGACCTGACACGAGGCGGGGTATGAGATGGCGAGGGGAGGTGCGGTTTGAAGGGAGAACTATGATACGGGACAAATGGACGTTGCAAGGAGCAGTGATACGGTACGGAGAGATAGAGCTTGGCGGGGCGGAGAGGTTCGGAGCGAGTGATTCCGTAGTGGGGAGCCGCGATACGCGGCGGGAAGGCGCGGGCGGTGGAGCGCGGCGCGGGTCAGCGGGGGTCAGCGCGCGGCCTCGAAGCGCGCGGAGCCGGGCGACGACGCCGGGAAGGGACACGGCGCAACACAGGAGGCGGAGCTCTCACGAAGATCTGAACGCGTAATGGCGGAAAATGCAAAAGCTAATTGTAAAATAGAAAGTATGAAACAATTGTGTAAACAAAACAAAATATGACCTATCTGCTGAGATGTTGTCGTTAATAAAGAGAGTTCTGTTCGAAAGGTTGTTGGTTCAAATCTCATCTTTGCCTTGGTAGTTTATGCATCATTTATAAGCAACTTTCATATTCCATAATTGACATCTACGACTTACAGCCAGAGCTGTAATAAAGGTAATATCCATAGAAGCCTCTTCCTTTTTACTTTTTTAATATACAACATTATTCGGCCAAGAATGATAAAGAAGAAGATACCTCCTCATCAGCTCAATGGAAGTCACTGTGCCACGTGGTTCACAGTTGACCGAAATCGAAGAAAACCTGACGAGGCGAAATTACTATAATGAAAATTATAATATGACGCAAATTAATATGAGGTAAACATGCTAGAAGATGATGGGGACGATAGTACCATAGAAAATGAGCGGAGATGGCGTGTCACAAATGTGAGAAGTACTACGAAGGAATGTAAACTTGGTCTATGTGTTGTTAAGCATAGGCTCCACTTGTTTCTTTCTTGAGTTCGTGTGATGTTGACTTCTGAAATAAATCGTTTCTACCCGTACGAGTAGTTATCACTGTGAACTTCCTATCAAACTGTGGCAGCTAGAATGGACAACAATTCTTTTGCCACACTTTTGCGACTTCATGATGGGAGGAGGCACAGTAGAGAGAAGAGCTCATCAAAAACGACAACTTGTCCAAAATTCAATTTAAACAAGATATTTAGGATCATTTGCCTCCTCTCGGCTAATATCAAAACACTGTTGACTTGTCATTCTGCAGTCGAGAAAATTACTTTCCGTCCTTTCCGGATCAAACAAGCAAACTACACTTGAAGATGCAATTCATATAGGGTTGAATCTTTACAGCAGAGCTGTCTGACGCAGGAGTTAGCGAATAACGAGATCCGATTCGCGCAAGCGCAGGGCTCAACTAGTGCTCAAAAGATTCCTTCGGAAGGAAGCACGAGTTAGCATATCTTAAGAATTCTGTGAAATGGAAGAAAACGAACAGGTTGTTGTTTCATTAAGAAGCATTTATTAAAATCACCTGTTTTAACCCGAATCAAACTGTAATCTCCCTACAAGATATGCGTCTCTGGATGTCACTATTCGAAGTAATCAGACAATGCCCCCCGTCATGGAGGATATTAAATCGATAGTGATTTCCACCATTTTCCCGCTTTTGTTTTTAAACAGTTCAAAATCGTTTGTGGTGACCGCTTAATCTACGGAAGATGCCGCTTAGTCACGTAGCCTCTGAAAATAAAGTTTTACGCGTAACTTACAGAAAAATCAATCGGTTTATATAATTAAAAAATAGCCGTTAGATGAGATGGCAACGTCATCGAGGTGGCCGTTTGAGCAGGTTTCACAGTATATTTGATCAAACTTCCCACCAGAGGCATACGGCGAGCAAAAAGTCTGCCGCGCCGCCGGCACGAGCTTCGCATGCTGCCGCAGGTCGAAGAGGGTCAGTGGGCGCGCGCGGCCACAACGGCCGCCGCCTTCGCCGCCTGCGGCCGTGTGGGGGCCGGGGTGACCGACCGACCGACCGCCGCCCACTGCCCGCGGAGCCGCACGCGATGTTCGCGCCGCGGTTGCGAGCTCTTTAATCGGCGGCGAGGGTCGACGCTGCGGGACGGTGTGGGGCGGCGGTGTGGGGCGGCGGTGTGGGGCGGCGACGTGGGGCGGCGACGTGGGGCGGCGACGTGGGGCGGCGACGTGGGGCGGCGACGTGGGGCGGCGACGTGGGGCGGCGACGTGGGGCGGCGACGTGGGGCGGCGACGTGGGGCGGCGACGTGGGGCGGCGACGTGGGGCGGCGACGTGGGGCGGCGACATGGGGCGGCGACGTGGGGCGGCGACGTGGGGCGGCGCAGTCATGCGTGCGTTGCTTGCGTAATGTTTTAAGGCTGCTGCGTGTACTTCGCCCACTAGCTTCAGCGCTCCTGTGAATGGGGCTGTGGCGCAAACGACGTGTTTATGCTTCGGGCTAACTTTACGGTGGGAAGGGTTTGGTTTAATTGATTTTTAACGTGGCTAAATGATACGCGTTTGTTACTTGTGGTTGAATGGGTGCCGTCGTTCGTGAATGCATACTGTATCCTTGTTCGGTTATTTATAAATGCTCCCACCGCATTAGAGGAAAATCTTTTATTTCTTTGAGATGTAAATACCAAAAGATAACATCATAAAGGAATTTGGAACGCTTTTATTGGTCTTTTCTCTCTCTCCTCAAACATTCATTACTCAAACGCAAAAAAGCACCAGTTCACGAGTAATTCATGTGTGATTAAACGATTCATCTAGTGGATTGAAGAGAGAAAACTCAAATTTCACAAAGCTGACGAGACAACCAGGTCAATGTTATCATAAAAATCCTTTTGAAGATGTTCATTCGCACAGACCAATGTGGTTTTCGACGCATGTTTGTTAATTTGCCTTTGTCTGTCCTTTCTCGCGATATTTACATGTTTACGTTTGAGTAAACATATAGAGCTTACAAAGAATTCATGGGAAATGATAGACCTCTTTCAAATCTCATTATAAACTCTCAATGGTTGCTGTTTGCTATTAACCTGTGAAACGTCTCGTTGTCGTTTTAGGTTTTGTCTGCAGCATGTGTTCTAGTGAACAATGTCTCCTATCAATAGTTTATTAGTGTGATTTTAAGCAATAGACCACTCCAAAGACGACCTGGGTAATAACAAAATTTCATAATTTATATCTCTATAACGGACAGACGAGGGCGATTCATTTACGCGTTATTCAGCACATTTGACTTCGTTCCTCAGATCTCTGCTTCTTTGTATTTTATTTATCATTACATTAAGGTGTGGTTTCCTGATAAGCGCTGACTTAGTGCTTAAATCCTCGATTCTTGAATTCCTGTTTCAATTACTGGGTTATGTTGCTCAGTTGTGACCTACGGTCGAACAAACTTTTCATGACATCCCACGAACACTTTCCAACCTAAAAAGGATTCCTCTGAGACTGTATCCACATGGGTCCGTTGAGATATTTCGTTCGAAGGAAAAGTTTCGAAAGTTTGTCAACTTTCCTTTGGCTACGGAAGCTGGCCCAGTTTCTGTCAGAACAGCTGATCGCGTTACGCCTATCTCAGGCAACCGCATACCAGCTGCTCAGGTGTTGATAATGCGGAACACGCAAAGGTGCCGAGCACCAGCTGTCAGATTTGACGCACATTCGTCGTGGATTAAGAGAATCCAATTGTAATTTTGCAGTATTATTTTTCTTTACGCCTCAAGAAAAATATCACGTCCATCTTGAAATCTGCTGCTTTAAAGAGATTATAAAGGATAGTTTTCCATTATGATTTAGTGTTCAATTACCAGACCACATGTTACTATGTTAAGAGGCAAATTATTGTTATTAGGATCTCCACACAATTTTTAAAACCTTTTATTCAATTCAAATCGACTCCTGAGAAAACTGCTAACAACACGAACTCTGAAAGTGCAGCTTTTGCCGTTGCAAGTGTTATTACAAGTGGTCGTGTTTATTGCTGTTTTACCACTTTCCCATCTTGAGTGATTCACGAGCCACAGTGATTCGAATAAATCAAGGAAGACATTACTATAAAGTGAGCTAGTCTAATTAATAGCCTCTTCACTGTGAAATTTTCATTCAATTTATGCAGTCATTACGAGGCCAAAGAAACTAATAAAATCGTCTTTATATTATGAAACAAATTCGAACGCCGCATCATGAATGCGGCGATGGATGCGATTCAATTGACTACGGTATTTCAATAAAATAATGTATTGCTTTTGAAATAAAATATTGAAATGATACACAGAGCATGCACCTGCCGATTATTATGGCAATTTATGGAAACTTCTAAGATTTTTTAAAGTTTCATCAGTACAAAAGTTTTGTCTTATTTTGTGCCATAATATTTCGTCTCCAAACTCGAGGAGAATTGTTTCGCGAGCACGTTCTCAAAGATTGCGCCGTCTGGCGAGAAAAGATCTCGGAGGACGCGGAGTTCATTGCATCACCTCCCATTTTGTCTCCCTGTGGTCTGGGCGATGGAGCGTCGTTCACCTGACCCCCCCCCATCACCACACGCTCGCCGTAGCCGCCACCGCCACCACCGCCGTCACCCCCCAGTGCGTCACATGTGGCGGAACAATTACCACCTGCCGAGACTCCCACAGATTGTTCTCTTGCACGCGCCCGCGTGGTAGTTAAGAAATCGTCGCCTAGCATTAATAGCTTTTCAACCCGTTTGTAGAAGCCTGACCGGGCATTCGTAGGACGTTTGTTTGCGCCTGAATAAATCGTAGTTTATATTATTTCACAACTTTAAAATAATGCATTACTTACTCTAATGCAATGACATTATTTACTCTAGTTTCTGCCTCTATCTTTATAATTCCGATAATAAGATAAAATTATGAGGCAACCTTGGTACTTACAACGTTGGAAAATATCAATTCGATTGGTTATCAATTCAAAATTCCGGGGGAAAATATACATCTTATGAAAATGTACTTTTATGATGAAAAATACTAATATAAATATGCAAGCGATGGTCATCATCAAGCATTGCATTTCATTTCGTTTCATTGCACTTCTGCAATATTTAAAGGCATTTTAAGTGGAGCAAAATAACATAATTTCATGAAAATCAGTTTGTACAGCAGTTCCAGCCTCATCTCCAACCACGAATTCAAGGTCTTGTGATTTATATCCCATATAAGTATTCAGCTTAAGACCAAGTATCAAATTTCTGGTCATTCTCTGACTGGAAAACGGTACTTGTCAGAATAAATATTTGAAACGAAAAATGGCAAAATGACTGGTTTGTTTCTAGACACCTCAAGCGTTTATTCTATCACTCTATGCGTATACAAGTCTACATAAATAGAGTACATGACAGCAATAGAAATCACTCTGCGGTAGGGTTGTGAAATAAAATCCCGAGTAAGGTTTCCAAGTGAATATCGCATGGTAGAAACAGGCGACGTATCTCGAAAAGTCATCTCTTCATCAGTCATTATATATTACTTCCCGTCCGTGATAACCATGCATCAATGACTGTATCTTAATTCCCAACATCCCGGTAGGAGTGAAACGAATGAATGAATGTCTGAAGAAAATAATTAGCAATGTAGAAGAGGAACATTGAAAGACAAGAACACGATGGTAGAAAAACAAGTCACCTGTAGTTTCAAGGTGATGGAAAAGACGAAAAATAAAATGAGCAAATAAGTAGATGAAGGAGTATAAGATGAGAGGAAGGGCAGAAGAAGATGATGAAGGGGCAGAAGAGATGATGAAGGGGCAGAAGAGATGATGAAGGGGCAGAAGGAGATGATGAAGGGGCAGAAGAAGATGATGAAGGGGCAGAAGAAGATGATGAAGGGGCAGAAGAAGATGATGAAGGGGCAGAAGGAGATGATGAATGGGCAGAAGAAGATGATGAAGGGTCAGAAGAAGATGATGAAGGGGCAGAAGAAGATGATGAAGGGGCAGAAGAAGATGAAGATGAAGGAGCAGAAGAAGATGAAGATGAAGGAGCAGAAGATGATGAAGGTGAAGGAGCAGAAGATGATGAAGGTGAAGGAGCAGAAGAAGATGACGGAGCAGCAGATAGAGATAGAGAAGGAAGAGGAGAGGAAAGAGTAATGCAGACATGGACCTTCGTTCGAGCGGGGCGAGTGGGCCAGCGGTGGGGCTGGCTGGTCGTCGCCGGAGGAAGGATGCGCCGGTGGTGGGTCGTGTTCGCTGCGGGACGTGGGAGGCGCCCGACAACATCCGCGAGCCGCTGCGCGTCCTTCGCTTCCGCGCCCGTTGCGCCTTCCGCAGCTGCCTACTGGCGCCACGCCCCCAGGCCCACCTCACCCCGCACTCCGCCACGCTCCGCGCCCCGCAACCCGGACCCCGCGATTCGCGGACGTCGAGGCGCAACCAGGTCGGCCTAGTGATCAGTCGAATGGATGCGTTCTTGTAGATAATGTTTTATTTAAACTTTATTTAAAATTTATTTTTAATTGCTGATTAAAAGTTATTTATACGATTTTCAATTGTGACACATTGTTTCTGTACAAATTAGTTATAACAATGTTTGTGAATATCTGTCATCTTTTTTGGGGGGGTGAAGCGCCATCGCACCCGAGATCCCTCTCCTTGAATACTCCACTGCGCAGAGCCTTTAAATTTCGCTCCCGACCCCCAGATCCTTTATTGATGGTTGGATGGTTCATTGGTTTCTAGTGTGGATCTTCACGATTAGCTTAGAGGTTCTTGGAGTATTGGAGGCCCCACGGTTGTTCATCTGGGCGTTTTGACTTTGTTAACAACCTTCCCCCTCTCTGGGCGCATGAGTTCTAACAGTTTGTCACATTAACTGTCTTTTAAAGCAAAGGAGAATATTGAAAGTTATGAGTTCACAATTATTAGAATTATAAAATTTAATATTTTAGATTCTTGTACGGGACAAGGTAGTTACTAAGCAAAGACTGCTATGACGTTCTACAAGGATCATTTTTGCAAACACTCTTATGTGCGAATATTCCTTCCTTAGAATTTCATGAAGATCCGATTGTGTACTTTAAAAAAGATCTGAACGATTCTTCGAAAGATAATTGGATTTGCCATCAGATGTTCGGGTGCTCCCTTCCCAGATAAGACGAATCGCGCTATACTCCTGCTTACGCCCTTCCAAGCTTTGACTCAGCGCATCGTGCTCCCGGGATGCACGTTGCTTTTGTTCGAAACGTCCTTCTCAAAGATATTTCAGCGCTGCTCCGGCTGTGCTGTTCGCGATAATAAATACATCCTGGTCAGAAACAATAATAAATTTTAGTCTGCAGCATTGTACCTTCCGAAATTTTAATATCCGCCGCTCTAGAATGCCAAATGGGCTGGACTGCCACTCTGCTCAGTGCCTTAGGTGAGAACACCATCCTGTCGTGTGATATTTTCCTTGTTTCGTGTTGGTTTCATGGTAAATAATCGGTTGGGCTGGTCCCTGATTCGAGGAGCTCAATAGTGTGTTAGTATATAGTGTATGGCTTGATAAATTGTACACTCATCTCAAGGGGGCAGGGAAATTCATTTAGACTGGGAGAAGCCTTACCAAAAATAATATGTATCCAAGTCACAGAATACAAATTCACTACAAAGTAAAAGCATTGATGACATTGTCTAACGTAAGTTAAGTCATTCTTTTCTAATTAACTGTCAAGATTTAATCAATTCAAGTCAATTTTTCATTCACAATTACTATTATAATTGCATGAAAATTGTATTGATACTAGAATATTATTCAACTCACTTGACCGCCAATTATTTTGCCTCTGTTCTAAGATCTATTTTTAACTTTCACAACATTTTACAAATGAGGAGAATGAATACACCATGTTTAAACAGCATTAGGTCAAGTGTAAATTGTGTAATTGGTAAGAAATAGCCTCTAGGATGGCTCATGGGCAGCTTTCCAGGTTCCCGGGACGAAGCAATATAAATTTGTAACTTTCCTTTAAAATCGTCCCAGTTTCTGTAGCTGTGAGACGAAGAGGAGCTCAAGCAGGCGGATCTTGCTAGTTACGGTGAAGAGAATATGTCATGTTTGCCTCATGTCGCTCTTCCCCCCAAGCGTGGGAATTTAACTAGGCCCAGACATGGTAGCTGACCGGCGAAGTCGAACCACCGACCCAATAATGCCAAATACATACATATAAGAAATAATTAGCCGGTTGCCAGGGGCCCTAATGTTGTAAGCACAGTCCTTCCTTGACCTTCCTCGTCGGCCTAGCGAAAATATTGCACGTTGCCGTGGGACTGCACGCCACCTAGTGGGTCGGGGCGGCGCGGTGCGCCGCAGCGCGGGGCGGGACTGCCTCGGGCGTGCCAGCGGAAGTCGGACAACTTCCGTGAGCTCTCGTGACCTTCCACGGGACCTGCGGCTTTGCGCGCTTCCCGCGTCCCACAATGCACTCCGCTTCCTGCACAGTCTCGCACAGGACCGCACCGCCTCGCCCCGCCCCCCGCCCCGTGCCGCTCGTCCTTCCGTGGGTGCCGTACTGTGCGGTTTCCAAGCCGCAGCACTCTTCCTTCAGCCTCGACCCCACCCTGCACTCCCTCCCGTCGTTAACGAAGTGGCTTGTTAGCAAAGGGAGCTCGTTTGGGGCTTCCGGAGAGCTCGGGGACACGTACACCTAAACTTCAATGATTTCCAAACGACACGAAGATTGTTTGCGAAAGATGTGAAGCAAGTTTTGTATCTTAGGAATAAAGACTGCACCGGGAGAGTTGCTTCAGTGTTCCAACTGATGTCACTGCAATGCCTCTGCCCGGGAGGTCCTTGGTTCGAGCATCGACGGTGGCAGGATTTTCGAGACTAGCTTATCAGCTAAGTCGTTGATCGAGGGTTCGAGTACGAGGGTTCGAGTGGCGAGGGTTCGAGTGGCGAGGGTTCGAGTGACGAGGGTTCGAGTGACGAGGGTTCGAGTGGCGAGGGTTCGAGTGGCGAGGGTTCGAGTGGCGAGGGTTCGAGTGGCGAGGGTTCGAGTGGCGAGGGTTCGAGTGGCGAGGGTTCGAGTGGCGGGGTTGAGGGCGGGGGGGTTTGGGGCATGAATTGGGGCGAAGGGCATCGCGCTCGAAATGTGGCCAAGTGAAACCCGGCGCGGCGCGGCGCGCGCGCCCGGCTCCGACAAGCCTCGTAGGCATCTGGGCCCCGTACCGCCCGCTCTCCCGCGCGCGCGCTCCACTTCTCCGCCCCCGCCACGCGAGACGCTCTTCAGGAAAGGGGACTTTTACACCCGATTTACACCTTCCCGTCGGCTTCTTCGATTTCGGTCTTCCATTGAACGCGCACATCCGGAGTGCACACTGCGATCCCAGACCCGATCTACACGCTTCCTTTTGACGATCCATTCGGTTAGAGATTCCTTTTGTCGAACGATGGATTCTGATACCCCAGAATCGAGACTATACGCGCCTACGTTCATTAAATGTCCGGAATCGTTCGTCAATAGGAAGTGCATATATCGGGTTCACTAAGCGCAACGACATTTCGTACTGAGCTAATAGCTTATGCACATCGATACATCGATCACATCGATCTCAGTCTGCAACTCGCATGGAATTCACTGGTTAAGTTATTCTGGGTTCAGAAAATACATTCCCAAGGTAAATAACACCCAAATGCTGCACCTTCAAATATACCTTTGAACAAATTGGTGATGGAACTACCTATTTAAACAAAGGAGCAAATATTTTCAGGTCTAGAATTCCAGGTTTTGTTTTCGTTCGTTTGAAACATGCAACGTGAGAAATTTTGGAAGACGTATGGATTTTTTCACCAGAATCAAAGATACTGTTATGGTGAAGCAATAATGGAAAGAAAGAAGAAAATGGAAAGGAAGATTTGAAAAAAATGGAAATTGCTAAGAGACACAGAGAAATACGATTGCAAAGGATAATGGAGTCTTACATGAGGATGTATAAAGAAAATAAGTACTGATCTCTTAGAGGCAGTAAAAAGCAAGAGGCGTGGAGAGAACCTCGCGTAATAGCATACTGGGTTGCGTAATGAAGCGCGAAATATGAAACCAACGATCCGACACCGTATGGAGCAGATGGTGAACGTTCTCATCACAAATAATGAGCTTCGTAACTCTGAAACTCGCCTAATCTGATGCGTCCCTCAATACGTCGACCTTTCGCGTTTCTTCACCGGCGCCGGCGGACATTCGGGGAGGGTCCATCGCGCCGGGCGAGTAGGATGGTCACGTGACTTTTCCGAAAGGCCGAGCGAGCGCCGAGGTGCGAAAGTAGGCGCTTTTCGGCGCCGGAGCGAAGTGCGTAACGCAGAACGCGGAACCCGCGCACCTGCGTCCGCCTCCGCGCTCCCGGATAATGAATTGCAACGAATCGGAGAGAGTTCTTGATGGAAAAAAGGGTTTTACGATCTACTTTAAATCTTCTAAGATAGTACCTTGATCTTGGAGCGAAAGATTGCGCCACAAGTTTGCGGATAAATTCCTGAAGTTTTATGCAATGTTTTGTGTTTTGTCCACAACCTTTCTCTTGAAAGGAAAATCTTAGGTAAGCTTAGTGTTTATTTGCAAATAAACTACTTTTGGAATAGTCAATGTGCTTTTAAGAGTGATGACGATTCTGTCATTCACAGAAATTTCACTAAATCGATTCAAAACAGCCTTAACCTCCCCGTAACTCTGATGAATAGATGGTGGGTTATATCGATACAAGTTTCTTTGGCGGGGACGACAGTGACGTCTCTTTGGAATAATTTTAATTAAGAGAGGCATTATTTTAAAAATATAATCTTGAAAGTTCCGTAAGTACTATGTTAGGATGTCAGTAGTCCAACTAGGAATTACATTTTCTGTGTGAAAACTTTGAATATTGTTTTGTTAGTGAATTGATCGTTGAACCGCGTGATTCATTGTTGACACCATCCTCTCTACTTCTCGTTAACAGAAAACATTGAGTTGTAGTAATTTACAATTGATTTCCCAAATTAGCTCCGTAGAAACTGAGCACAATTCATTCAAAAATGATTATGTAAAATATATTTTGTGGTGACGCCAATTCTTACATGGTTTGTAAATATTACTTTCTTCGATATTTGGTTCGCAAAGTAACTATTTTTCTCACATTTCTATGAGTAACTCTATAATTCCAGAGGTTCCGATGGTAAAACTTTAATCTTCAAATTAATTAAAGAATTATTTTCTTTGGTTCTGAGTCTATTATTATGATAGTATTTACTATTATGACGCGGTACCTCATCTCGTCATTCGGAGCTTCAGGGGCTGATTTGAAAGAACCGTTGGAGCGCAAAGTACTTGTGAGGGCGGTCCCTCTGTGCTCAGACCGATGATCGCGTCTTCTCGTTAAACGTGTTTAGGTAATTAATTTTTTAGTGGTGTCTGGTGATCAAACCAGGCGATTCTCACACTCTTGATATCGAGGTTATTACACTCAGTACATTTACTTTAGGTCAGGCTACAAATGCAACAAATAATTGTCAGGATTTCAATTTTCTTGAAAAAACAATTTCAATTCGATCTCACAACACATAATGTAGACATGAGATTCTATTATTTATCGTACTCAACGTAGTGAAATTATCAAGTAAATGAGCACAAGAATATCTCGATATTTATTTCCTGCGAATGACGCCTACTCGAGTGACGCTGTTGACCAGGATTCATCTCTCGCGGGTACCTACGTAAATATACTTGCCGCTCCAAACGATTGTTACCTATTAGTGAAATAAATGAACAATACAAGATATTTATTGACTCGCAATTTTAAGTAAAACTTACTCAATGAATAAAAAATAGATTGAGATAATAATAAAAAAGGGAGAATTACACAAAGAGAAAAAAATTGTAATCGCAAGCAATATTGTAATTGTGTTATGAACCACACATTAAACATGTTGGAAAAACATTTTTTTATAAAATAGTAAACATATTTCAGTTTTAATGTAAGCTTCTATTTCCGCTGAATTTAAATTGTTCGTTGAAAGTAAATACAAAGAAGCTATATGAGTCATATTTTCATTTTGTCTATAGGGTCGGATCCAAGAACAAAACGAGTCACACTCATCACTGCGACTGCCAAAACAAGTCACAAACATCAATGCATCAAGGGTTCAATGGCATTCCACAGCGCACCGAACACACATGGCTGTGGTTGTCTACGCACCAACGTGACACGCATGTCGCACTTCCGGCGACAAATACGTCGCAGAGTCCCTGACCCACTGCTCTTGCCGCACCATAAACGCTCATTGGGCACACGCTGTCCACTCTACGCGCCCGCTCTCTCTCTCCCCTCTCCCTCTCTCTCCCTCTCCTTCTTTCTCTCTCCCTCTCTTTCTCTCCCTTCTTTCCCCAGCTACTTGAATACAAACGCGTACTGATCGCTTCGTGAGGCCAGTGGCTCTCTGCTACCGGACGTCCCCCGCGGGGCTCTGAAAATGAACGCAAATTGCGGCCGGTCGTTCTTTTGACGTGTGCGTTACGCGTCCGTAGGGAGGGCAATTGCTCCCGGAGGCGCAGTCGTTCTTCAGTTTATACGAGGAGCCAACAGCGCAAGACACTTGCTACACAGGCCGTGTCTGCATCCGTGTGGAAAACGACGCAAATAATTCTGGGTAGGAACGGGAGGGATGGAGGAGGCCGTTAATTTGGGTGATATTTTGAGTACTAATGGAAGTGACGGAGGTGAAACTTTCAAAAGAATAATAAAAGGAAATTCAGAAGCTGACCTAATGAACAATTTTTACTCGAAATATAACAGACTAGGTGAAATGACGGCAGGAAATGAATGGTAACTGAACACATCGAGAATAAATGAATTGCTAGTTGGAAGAATTGCCAAAGACCATCACCGGACGGAGAGAAGAGCCTGTGTAAAATTAAGATAGAGCAAGTCCGCCCTACGGGGAATAAGAGATATAATCCAATAACTGATTCTACCACTCAATATATTATTATTTTGTTGACGTGTATAAAAATTGACAGATTTATCACTTAGAATATTTCTTTAAGCGAGTAATTATATTTTGCTTTTAATACCTCTCTCTCTCTTTCTCTTTCTCTCTCTCTCTCTCTCTCTCTCCCCCTCTCTCTCTCTCACACACACACACACACACACACACACACACACTTTTCCTCTCTTTCTCACCTCAGAAATAAATGAATATAACATTTTACTATTTTGTAATAGCTGAATGGTTATTGGCCTTCCCAGGCTGGTTGATTATAAGCCATGTTATTTTCTTGCACAATGTCTCAATATTCTAAGGCAATATTTAAAAATTGCAAATTTCAAGAAACCTTTGCTAATTTCATGAAACGTTATAACTCATTTCCATTATCGATAGATTTTAAACAACTTAATTCACTACAGGCTATGAAACTTGTTTCCAAACGAACTTCAGTAGTAGTGATAAATGAGAACACAGTGTGTACTTAGAAAGACATGTATCTCATAGTAACGATGAGAAAAATCATGGGTACAAACGTAAGACCAAAGAAAACAAGTTTTTTACATTAATCACTTCAAAGATTATACTTGTATTTCAACACACTGGCGCAAAGAAACGCTTTGGGTACCAACAACCGGCTGTAAAGCAGCGTGCATTTGATGTCGTTATTGTGCCGAGTCACCTATTGTTGGCAGCCGGTCGTTCCGCAATGTAAAGTGGCCGAATGTCGCGGCGAAAGCAGTTCGCTTCCACTCTCCGTGCCTTCTCCGCCCTCGATTCCGCGTGGCTCGCCAGTCCGCGATCGCCCGCAAAGCAAAGCGCCAACGCTCGCGATAATGCGATTGTAATTGCCGGCCGTTGAGGACCGAGGACGGAAGGCCGGCGCGGGAAGGAGCGCTTTTTCTGCCCCTCGCGGCGAGGTCCCGCAACCGACTTTGCTTTGAAAGTGCGGGCGTTTCTTTCGGGCAACTTCTGTGTTGGTGAGCGTCCGATGGAGGTTTTGTGGTGCTTGGGGACACGGTTAACGAGGTGAACTTCTGTTACAGGTACTGCGCGGAATTCGTGTTTAATTTGTACGAAAGGTTGACAGTAGGATTTGGGAATAATAGTATTTTCATGGGAAAAGTAGGGTTTTGAATTGATTTTATTTGGAGTTAAGTAGAGTACTGATACGAGATACAAGTCTTCATACCACCATTCTCCTAGCATTCATCTCAGCAACGACTTGCATCAAAGCTGAAAACATAGACCGACGACAAATATTCGTTCAACATAAAATGATTGGGTTTGAATAATTTTATCTTGTGAAACTAATAGCTGCAATGTGATAATATTTATCCTTTTCTCCAATTTTTATTCATATCCCCCCTTAGATCATTAAGGATGTCGTGGCATAGTCTTTCTCAGCAGAAGTAATAGAGGCGTGCAGTAAAAATTATTTTACCAGATGTAAATAAGCAGACGGCTTAATAAAATTTGTATCTGCAATTAGACAAATTTAATTGGATTATTACACCAATACGTATTTGCCCGGGTCGTTAGAAAAATTAGATCCATGTGATATTTTAAAAAGTCCTCTTTTTTAAAAGACACGTTTAGTCGGTGCATAAAAACTAACACATCATAAAAATTATCAGTTTGCAGGAAAAAAAATAATCTGAGCAGAACAGTTTATTTTGCACACAAAATCAAGGAGATAGTTACTCACATATAAGCGACCTTATGTATTTTGTTTTCCCATTTTCTATTAAAAATTACCATTTTCCAAAAATGATTCCTCAGTTAACTTAAAAACTACGATATTTGATATGTTTAAATAATTCCTCAGTTAACTTAACTACGATATTTGCGATGTTTTATTTTTCTTTCGAATCTACAACATATTAATATTTTATTATAGTTACTCAAAATAGTGCCAATAAAATGAATCTGTAAGTAGAACGAACAGCTGATGGGAACTTCCTTAGGCAAAACCTGGCTGTCTTTAGTGAACGGTTGGAACCACAGAGCTTTCACAGCCTGTGATTTTGTGGTTGAAGGATCATTTATTTCTGCTTTTATTGCACTGTTGTAAAGAGGAACTAGTGCATTACCACAGTCGTAGTCAATATTAGCCTGAATAGTTTAAGAAGATCATATATATTTAATAATGCCATAAATTTTGACGACAAAAAACATTTGCTGCAAATATAAATTATTAAAAAATTTATATTACTTGAAAACGAACTCAAAAGTCAAAGTAATACAATATTTGGATATTCGTGACATTGAACTGTTATTAAACCTTCCCGAAAAGGTAATCACCAATAAAAAATAAGTCCAATCACAATTTAGAAACCCCCATATAGAATTCAAACAACAAAAGAAACTTGAATGGAAACAAAAAGTAAAACACGATCAATTGATGGATCAGAACTTTTCCGCACGGTTTGCATTATTAATATTTCTTTAATAAAGATTGTTTCTATCTCTCTGGAATATTTATAATTGAATCTTTAGTTACCTTAGGCAAAGTATTAAATTCTAAAATAATGAAATGAATGAGCAGCACATGCATCTTGTAAATTTTTTTGTTAATATTTCTTTACAGTTTTGTTTTCATCTTTTCTTATAGTAAGCTATCTGCGTTGACTTCCTTTCGGATTCGACATCGAAGCACCGCGTATTCTCAGGGCGTTCCCTAGTAGGTTTTGGTTTCGCCACGTCCACCGCAGGCGGTTCGCGCGCCAAACAAAGCCCTGTAAAGTTTCCACACCTGCAGAAGTCGTATCGCCGCTGCATCGCCAGATGCAATCGGCTCTTCGCCGCCCCACGCACTCCCACACACCCTCGCCCCTCCCGCGCCAGTCAGCCGCTCACTGGCCCACGCTGCTCACCGGCCAATGACCGTGACGAGCTCGTAACTCCTCATAACGGTTATGCGTCATTCTCGATTCCTTGCTCGAACGTTGCGTAACCCTTTACGGTTGGTCGGTCAGCGATGGCCTTCGCGGAGGGATCTGGAGTAAAATTATAACTTTCAAAGTGGCTCTTTGCTGTTTAATTACTTAGCAGATATTGGAATGGATTTTACGATGTACAATTGTGAAATATTTATATGGCCATTTTTTGAGTTCGTGTATTGGTAAATGGTTGAAACGAAACGATTTTAAAGTTTTGTATAATTTTATTTGTAAGTATTACACAAATAAGATTGGATGATACTTTTCAATGCATAAGTATCATGCATAATCCGAAGTAATTCTCTTCAAAATAGTGAAAAACTTTTGGAAGACTTCAGTGAAACAGAAGTCAGATAGGGTCAATTCAAGCTTCACAGTTTAAGGAAAAATTCTTGATAAGATGCTATTATTCATATAAGTACTCAAGTTTAAAAATTAAATTATAAACACTACTAGATTTAATTTTTATTCAAATACGACGGTAAAAATTAATGCACAATAAAACCTTTTACTTTATAATTTGTGATTTTTGTAATACTCAATCGCGGAATAATTTATATGATCTTATAAATGGAGATGTAAACATTACTAATCCGGATGTTTTTTTAATTCTAAATGATTAATATTGGAGAAACATTCCTGCAAAGACGAACTATTGAAGATATTATAACATTGAATGCGTTGTTAACGGCCTCTAAGAATCCGACAGCAAAGGGTTAGTGGCGCCTCCTCGCCGCACGTGGGTGAGGTGTGGAAGGGAGCGCATGCTCCATTCTCAGACGCCACCTCGTGGGCCTGGCGGTGCGCCCGCCTTGGATGTGCGTTGACCTGGGCCAACGCAGCGGTCTTACCTCGAGGCTTCGGCAAGTACCTCGACAAAGGGAAACATCAGTACTACATTGTTTACATATCGTACTCCTTAGTACGGTGTGTAAACAAAAATAACGGCAATTCACAAAGGCGACAAATATCACGTTTTGTTTGTCTAATTTTTAGTGGTTATTGCTTAATTTTGTGATGCTAATTCTGTCCATCAATATGTTTTTTTCTTGGAATGTAAATATTTTGTATTGAATGATCAATTTAGAAACATAATAAAATGTGGTTACTGTCAATTTATCAAAGTGGATACCAACCATTTTTACATTATTGCCTTACTTCGTGAGAAGAGAAACTATTGTACTTGTGCACCGGAAACAATCAATTTTTTGACAGAAAAACTCTTATTGCTGAGCCCCGGTAACGAAAGAGTGAATAAATCTTGTTCCAATATGTAGTAAATTATATCCTTTAACTCGTTGTGTAGTCAGAATCCGTGTTTTGAGGATCCTTGATACAGAACAATTGATTGACGTCAAAACGCCTGTCTATTTGTCGATAGTTAACACTAGCACCTAGACCCTTCATACTTTCTTCTCCGAAATTAATATTCCTTCATAGATCTAAACGAACTCGAGGATCAACAAGTTTGGAATGGATATTTTTATTTTTTGAGGAACTTTACATGCAGCCACAACAAAATTTCCAAAGTTTTTCAAAAAGGCTCCAAAGCTTTTAATTAAATTTTGTTATCGGATAGCATAAAGAACGCTTAAATGGATGGCGCAGGTCTAATTTTTGTTGATCACTTTGAATTTTAGGAAATTGCAAAAATTAGAAATAAAGTGAGAAAGTATCTGCTGTTAAAAAATATAATACTAGAGATAATAATAATAAAATAATAATAATAATAATAATAATAATAATAATAATAATAAGGGTAATAGTGATAATAACGATAAAGTGATATTAAGGACAAGTAAGGAAAAAAAAAAAAATATTATCTTTGTTCATTGTCAATAATGTAGTATTGAATAAAATGTGAATTCCATAAGTTGTAAGTTCTCAACTCATTATCGTCCTTGAATAATTGTCTAAAGAGGTAAGTCATGCGAACATACACTTACAACGTGATACTTCTTTATTCAATGCAAATAAAACAAACGTTTTTTATTTGTACAAAAAACTAATAATTGTGTTACCAATAACTTCGACTTCTACCTACCCGCGGGTCGTAATATTTGCAGCTAGCCAACATTTGTGTGTTGTTACACGCTTCCATTCTTTTCAAAGAACAGCATCCTCGTTCTCGTGGTTGAGGAGCGCGCCGCATTTTGTGCGCTCGTAGTTTCCAGCCACACGCGCCGGCACCGCACGGATCTCTCGCACACGACACAGACAAGAAGAATGCAAGAGGTTCCGTGTCCCACAATGCAATTGCGAGGGCTTGTTAAAGTCTTGGATTTACTGAGACATGTGTGAAAAGAGAAATATATGAAAACGAATTAGAGCGTAAGTCTTTTTGTGTACTTATTGGAAATTGTTCCCGACTATTAAACACCCTGATAAAGCTTGAAAGTGTAGCCGAATAATATTAAAAGTTTAAAAAACATAAAAAGTGAATGTGAAATGTGTTGATAGGGGAAAGTAATCCTCTGACCCCTTTACCTATTTTTCAAAACTCACTTTCACCACTTTTGAAGCACTCAGGTTGTGTTGTCTTTATATCAGAATTACAAATGGGATGGAAAATTGAAATAAATCTTGAAAATTGTCTTATGCTATTTTATATCTTATATAATGTCATATTTATTGTAATTAGATATTGTATCAATTTTCACAAAATTTTTATTAAACGTTTTCTAATATTACTCGATGGATTATTTATAACCAATATCGCAATAATTTCAGCGTATTAGAACCAGTCTCATTCCTCTTCATGACGCAAATTAGTAATTCTCAAAACCACACTCACTACTTTTCACAAAAAATACTCATCTTAAGCGAGTTAGTGAAGGGTAGAAATATGTTGAAATTTTAGTTTATTGAATTTGCGATCAAGAGTGAAGTTATTAATACATTCAAATCGGTCACACGACTTCAAATTATATTATTTCGTCTCGATCAATTATCAGAAAAGGAGTATTACTTACAAGGTTTTACCAAGTGATTCGTTAAAAGAGCCTAAGAAAACTAAATTGATTGTCGCAAAGATTTGATTTACACAAAAAATTTGACTGCATAGCCGATAAATTTCAAGATATTATTTCTCACATATATGTTAATAGTACATATCTGACAACACATATTAACAGTGGACACAATAATCGTATGAAAATAAGTGCCGTATAATGAGAGATAAAATTTCAAAATTCGATGATCAAATTTTATTTCAGATATTATTTTCAACATTCATATTCTCCACATCAGTTTTTAGGTAAATTGTAGAAAATTCTTAGATTTGTTATTGACAAATGATACCCAGTCTCTAAAAATATATTTTCTTCTAGCACACGAACTTTTCTTCTAGCACAACACAAAAAGTTAACTGATTAACAAAGAAATATAATTGCTGATTGTTATCGTATATCCCCATTAACAATTAGAATACCTGATATTTGTGGGGGTGGATTCCCTCGTATGCAGAAACAAAAAGTTATTTGTTAGGGATGTGAACACCAAAATTGGCAAGGCATGTTGCCCTAAAACAAACATATCCCTTCACGTTATCAACGTATCAATGTAACTTTTGACAAATGAATTACCCTGCGGATATTCGAAACTTCTATTGGAACGCAATGTCAACACATGGTCACATTTCATTAACAGCGTGTACCCGTGAATTGTATCACAGAAATTGCCTTCCACACAATTTACAAAGAGCCTTCGGATCGATCAATGGCTGCAGTGACATTAAAAATAAACGAACCAGTTGAACACATCCCAGTAACAGCATCTGTGGATTTTGACAAGGCTATTTTCTAGCACTTTGCAGATAAGTCATCATATCAATATGACAATGCTTGGGTACCCTCTGCACATCACCATAGAGCATCCTCAATTATCAATTTATACCTTCAGATTCAGTAAAGGAATTTCTAAGTACTTGCGTCTGAAATCACAACCCCTCCAACTTGCTCCTGTCAAATTGGGTAAAGGAATTTCTATACACCTGCGCCTACATCACATTTAGCTTGCGAGAGACCTACGGCTACAACTTGCACCTGTCAAATTAGGCAAAGAAATCTCTGGGCGCTTGCGTGTAAACGGTCTTTCGCTCGCGAGAGGCCAATGCCTACAACTTGCCCTGTCAAATTCGAAAGGAATTTCCACGCACTGCGTGTAAACAGCAATTTACTCGTAACGGCTTCAACTTGCTCCTATCAAACGGCAAAGGAAATTCCGTGAACCTGCGTCAAAATCACTTGCGAGGGCCTTCCCAACTTGCCCCTGTCAAATTCAGGAAAGGAATTTGTAAGCACTTGCGTGTAAACAGCGATTTGCTCTCTACGCCTCCAGCTTGCCCTCGCCGGGAAGGCGCGCTGGTCGCGGAGCGGCGCGGGGAGGCCCGCGACTGGAGCGCGTCTCGGAGGCGCTCCACTTGCTGGTGCTGCGGCTGGTGCTACCGGTGCTACCCGCTCTGTCTGCCAGCGCCTGCCGCTGTCGAGGACGCACTGAGGGGGAGCGCGCGCGGGCGCCCGCAAGAAGTAGGCTTAACGCGCGTCACGTGGTCGTGGGGCGGCGGGGACGCCGGCGTGCGCGAGAGTGGTGCTGCGGCGGCGTTTCCCTCACAAGTCTTCTGTAACTTTCGCGCCCCCCGCCACGCGCCACGCGGACCGGCGCCACCCCCACCGCCCCCCGGGGGTGGGGGGGCGTGGCGCTTTCGATTGGGATCGCGGCCGCCGTTTAGTGCCGCCCCTCGGGGCAATCGCGACGCTACGTCGTGAAGGTACAATCGCGGCGGCCGTCGCCGGAAGTGCGGAGGCGCCTTGAAAGCCGGAAGCCGCGCCGTTGCACTCCTCGTAGGTGCTGCGGCCGCCCTCTTCTGTCCGGGGGCGGAGGCGCAACGACTTCCTAGGCGGCGCACGATGAGAGCTGCTCTAGATCTCTGCGCGTTCCCTAGCAAAATGCCCTCGGGTTCAGGTTCAGGAAGTCTATAGAGCATCCGGGAGACACATCACAGGCGTAAAGATACTAAACATTTTAAAATTGAATATATTAAGTCGCCTATATCAAGTTGGCTTTGTATATTCTTAATGTATTTACCCTTCTATCACATTTTGAATGATATAACTTTGAGTCTTTTTCAAGTAGCATGAAATATATAGATTTCTGAAGCCTGGCTGAGGTGGCTCAGGACATCGATTGATGTCACTGCAGTGCCTCTGACCGAGAGATGCTAGGGTTCCACTCCCGACGGTGGTAGGATTCTCAATTCTAGCTTCACAGCTGGTCCGAATTCAGTCGCTCTTTGGAGGCTTCTAGCGGCCGGCTGCTCTGATCGGGAGTTTTCCATGGTCTCTCCGATTAACACCAGGCGAATGCCGGAGCAGTACCCTAACAAACTGGCTACGTACATTGCGCATCGCCCTTTACTTTCACACCTACATATATATTCACTACGCTATCAGACATGGCGGGAGACCAGGGAGTTTTGAACTTGTTCAGCTGGGGCGGTGTCCTGTTGATTGATTGATTGACTTTTTCGTGTTTCCGGGCGCGTCAACTGCTTCGGCCATTAGTCCCGTTAGTGTAGTGTTTGTTTTTTCTCGGGAGATGGTGGTGATTTCCCCTCGCTGGATGGCGAGATCTGGCACCAACCTACCGTCAGCTAACGGGGTTTCCCCCTAACCAGGACTCTCCCACCAGCAGGGCTCCGCCCCAGCCAGGACAAGCTCTAAACTCGCGACCGGTCTCCCGGAATATGTGGTAGTGTAGTGCATGTTAGTGTAAGTGAGTGTGTAAGGGGAGAGGAGAGGACAAGGAAGGGGAAGATCGCGCGCGGTCTGTGGCCCGTTTTGTAGGGTATTGCTCCGGTATTCGCCTGGTGTTGATCGGAGAAACCACGGAAAACTACCGTTCAGAGAAGCCGGCCGCTAGAATTGTCCTCCAGGCAGCGACTGAATTCGACCCAGCTGAAAAGCTAGTGTCGAAAATCTTGCTGCCGTCAGGACTCGAACCTAGGACCTCCCGGTGAGAGGCGCTGCAGTGGCATCAGTTGATGCACTGACCTACCGCTCCCCGTAGGTGTCCTGTTGCTAGGAGATACGTTTTGGGGTAAACCTCGCAAGCCGACGGATAGGTCAGCTTTGACTTGCCTCAACCAGCGTGGATGATCAGCGCCAACGCCCCAGATAAAACATGCACAATGCGTATGGGACTAATAATCTTAGCAGTTGATGCTTGATACTAAGTGTAATTAAAAATTTCTTCGGCTTCTCAACACAACATCTCTAGAAAGGTCATTGCAGTCTTCTCTATAATTCTCCGGAGATCTTTATTATGTAAGTTTTGGAGAACGTATGGTAATGATTGGTTGGGATCAATCCACCTCAACGTGCCTCTGGAGAACTACATAATTTTTATGAAAACACCTGTAACTACGTGATTTCAATCAAAACTGATGTTAACGATTTGTAAAGAAATAGCGTTGATCAAATATATGTTTTACCAGAAAACTTGGATAATTATAATATAATAATTACAGATAGTTTTTTTTAAATTTAAAAAACACCTATTTTGAATTTTTATTATTGATTTTTATAATATTTATGCAGACATTTTATCGAAAGTGATCTTAAAGCTTACTCTATGTGTATTCTATTGATACAGGTTAAATTTGATGTAACATAATATCATTAACTCAATTTTCACGCTCAGTGCACAGAAAATAATTGTTCAGGAATGTAATTAATTAACATCACATAAACTTCTTGTTGAATATCATTTTATACTCATTAATGCTTGTCTTAAATCAAACTTGTTCTTCTCTTTACTTTGTTAGAAAGTTCAAATAATGAAGGTAGAAACTCTGCAGATGAACTTGACAGTACGTTCCCTCCATTAAGGAACATATCGACTAGCAACGCATCACAACAAGGCTGCGTATAGATTCGCAGTTAATGAAGTCGCGTGCCGCACGCATTCCTTCTCGCCCGTAAGACGCGTCGCCGCTCGGAATAAACCGCTTTCATCAAACGAGCGATTACTTGACATCGTAAAAACAAGCGTTCTGGGGAAAGTACTGTGCGCATTCTGCGTTTATCTGCAGCTCTGTGCTGAGTCGCTTGGAATAATAGCATGTGCTTGCGTTAATACCAGCTTTTGAGGAGCAGGGAGGTTGCTTACCTGGAGTGGCGTGTAGTGTATACGCGGTAAGACGCAATCTTCACAGCTGTTGTTGCTGTTATTATTATTATTATTATTATTATTATTATTATTATTATTATTATTATTATTATTATTTTCTGATATTAAGGGCTTACTATTACTACAACTAATAAGATTACTACTACTATTAACAAGATTTTCTCACAGATGTTCTATTGTATTAGACAACGTGAGGTATTAGATTTTGAGATGTGAGGCTGTAAGAGGCAGAGTGTGGTGTAAATGCAATATGGCACGGTACTCTGAGATAAACAGTTCAGTTGAAAAATTTGCGTTGATAATGGAATATTATATTCCCAAATTTTGGGTAACTAGCATATTTTATTTACCTAACCTACGTAAGTTGAACAAAAACGCAGTCATTTTAATATTTTTTTGAGATAAAGTAGCTGAATTCTCGTCACGAGAGGCTGTGGTACAATCGAAAAGGAGGACGTTTTGTCCTCCACAAGACGGAAGAACTTTTATTTCTTCTAATGTACGAAATTGTAAGTAAGTTGCCTCTTCTCAATATTTTATTTTCGTTAAAATGATTTCTTTAACATAATTCTTTAGTAAGAATGCAATTCTCATGTGATAAATATATTGAATTGGTAATATACATGCTGGTTTGACATGCTCTTCCTAGCTGTCACGTATCTCTTGATTTCAACTGCACCATCACTCATTGTTTCACGTCTGTTTATTAAAGTCGAATAACAGTTAGATGACAACATCACACCAGGAGTATGGTGGAGCAATAATATGGACAAAAAAGGAAGTACAGTAAAACTTGCTCTAAGGAGAACCTCAAGGGACCAGACTTTTTTCCGCATTAGATAATATTCCGCTTTATTCAATAAATACTGTAGAATTTGTGATTGGTAGAACCGCCATTTAAGCTCACATTAGATTTACCCATTATGCACGTTCCATATTGAGCAAGTTTTACTGTACAATAATACGTTTATAAACATTTTGTGTCAATGATTGATTACATTTCTCCCAACATACGTCTTGTTTAACGATGGATTCGATCCTATCGATACGGAGTAAGTAATGATAGCTCTAGGAAATATGCAAGGAATTGATAGGCAAGGGAGCAGTGCATAGTGCATAGAGTAGTGCATATCTATTGAGCATGAGCCAGGATTCTCAAGAAGACTGTTGTTGGCACAGGAGACAAATATATTATAAGCGTTAATGTCCAATACGAATTATTAATTCAGAGGATATGAAGAAAGGAGATTTGTTAAATTTGTTTACATTTATTTATTCTTCTGTTGCGTAATTTATTTCGCACAGGCAACCAAGAACACTTTATTGATGCGAGGGTTGCCTAGAGTTCAGTGTTATCCACTAATTTTATTTGCTACTATCACTATTTTCTAATATACATATTTTTACATAAGTCTACACTAGTACAACTTCACATTGTAACTGAACATTATTTCGCATCCATTATGTATATTTGTCAACGAATAATTCAAATAAAACTGCAATTATACTTTTACGTTCATAGCTGTCCGAGAAGGTGTTACGGCGGGGACAAGTACTAAGAGTAGATGTAGTTAAATACTGTATTATTGAATATGTCAAGGGTGAGGTAGGATAAAACCGTTTGTACTCTTGCCGAACCTTAACTTGTCTCAGTCAAGTCAAATTTGAGAAAGCTATCCTGTTATCCCTATTTGATCAACTAGTATATTTCCAAAAAAATACATGGAGTATATTTAACAGAGAAATAATTTATTTTGAAGTGAAATAAGCTTCAACATTCTCGAAATGCCATCATATTACGAGATTTCACTTTCTACGTTATTCATCATGTTCTTCGAAGATATTGTTTATAGTGTACAATTTTTAATGTATAACGAATCATTTGACAGCATACCTATATTGATATTGTAACAATCTAAGATCCCCACGAACAATTTAGATGCAAAGAACAAACATAACAAGGAATGGCATGAGTAGGAGATGGAAAAACGGAAGAAAACGGTGTCGCGCACTAGTAATTTTTTTATAAATTAAAGAAGACGCGATAAAATCCCGATTTGGACAGTACGAATCAATAGCATTTATTTAGAGAAACATTTCAAAAGTTAACCGAAGCAAATCGCATCAGGAGTTTACAAGATATGAGTGATTTTGAAAGTACACTTTTGACGATATAACTAGTAATTTACAGCCATTGTTATCATAAGAAAGGTAATGTAAAGGAGCGTTTTTTCCTAAAAATTAAGAGAACGCGTAAAGCGATTGAAATGAAACTTTCGGGATTAACAAAGGAAATCAAGCGGAAAATTATGATTTTACTCGCAACTCCGAAAAATATCGAGGAGTTGCACTAGAGATGCAAATTGAAATTGTATATTTGGAATTTTTACGAGAGAACAATGATGCGTCGCGCTGACGTCACAACTACGTCAAGACGTCGAGCGACGGAAATTAAGCAATTTTGGCGTTAATAAACATTAGGAAATCGTAAAAGAAATAGTAATAAGATGTAAATTAATTATTAAAAGTAGTAATAAAGAGAAATAGCCTGGAAAGGACAGAATTAAGTAAAATGGTATGATATTTTTGGTAAAGACACGTAAGCGATCGGTAAATGTTTCAGAAAAAAAGGTTGAAGACACAACGCAACAATGACCGAGAGGATGATGTGTAGCGAGCTCGAAGTCAGACGTGGGGAACAACGCTCCGAAAAAAGATAAAAATTTTAGTATGCAATTGTGCGAGAAACACGGTGAACATGAATGGATATAGTGAGTTTAGGCAATGATGTTCGTAATAACAATACGTAACGCGGAAATATTTTAGGTGTCGCAGTATATTCAATAATAGGACATTTTGGAGGAAATATAGCACGCGATAGACAGATAATCGCGTTACTAGTTGCGTTATGAAAATAGGATGATAGGGGAATGAAAGGACATGCTAAGAAGATATTAGCGAGTTCAAGAAATTTTTGGTAATGTGTGGGGTGATGGAGAAACTCTGCGGAAGGATGGATTTGGAGGATGCTGCGTAATATACAGCGAGGACGGCGCGTAACAATGGTTTGCGTAGTTTAATTGTTGCATGTAGCTAGTTAATGACCTACGCCCACGTGCCCGAATAGTTGTTAGATCCTGTACAGGTCAGCCACAACCTCACACCCAGATTTTATGTGTAAGTAAGAAAATATCGGAGGTCCTGGTGGAGCAGCTAGTCGACGGGCAACCTTAGAGGTGGAAGCTGAGTATAACCAGGGCAATTGATAAGAGCGGGTTTTGGTTATTATATTGGCGTTGTAACGCCGGGCGATTATAAAGATTATAGTTGATCTAGAGCAGGTAGGTTCATTACATATTTTGTGTGCGCCTAACGAGGGGCGATTATAGTTGTTTTATAAGAGGAGGACGGTTCATTACAATATCGATATCGCCTGAACGTGATATAAGATTATTATTATTTATCTACGTTTAAAAAAAATATTTTCTCCTCTTTTCTCCCCGCATGCAAGCAAAACTATAAAAGACCATTGCTTTCTTGCACATTAGCGAATATGACGGCAGTTTGAAAACGCCCGAAGAACAACATTCGCCGATGTAGCCAAAGGAGGTCACAAAGGTGGGTCTCAATACAGCATAGCGCCTTGAGATGGCTTTCCTACAACCTGCAAGGCCGAAGAAAGTGCCGGGGTCCAGGAGGACGCGATTCGAAACCCGGTGGTGGCGGTTTGTAGCGGCAACTTGCGCTGCTCGACTGCTTCGTCATCAATGGCCACCTCACTCTGCCATGAAAAGAGCCAAATGGCGTGCAAGTAAAACCAGTTGCCTCAGAACTCACAATCCTTTTTAGATAAAAAAAAGGAAATATTTATGATGCGAGTGGTAAAAGTGACATTTTATTTTGCGAATAGAAATGGTATGGAAATGTTACGAGCAAAATAACATCACTTTTACCTCGTGGTCATACTTTATTTTTTAGACGGCCTTACTGGCTTCCATTTTATTTTTATTCAAGTGTACAAATCAATGAATTAAAGTCAGAAGTGGTTGATGCGGACAGATGAAATTATTGGGTTTTCTTTCTTGCATTCACAGATTTATCTGAATACTTGAGCATCGTCTTAGTTTTAGCGCTAGTGTTAGAAACTGAACTTTCACCACGCTATGCACACCCTACAAGTATTATTTCCCAGTGGCAGTCTAAAGAAAGATGTTTTACAAGATGTAAAGGCCAATAAAAAAATAAAGTGAATGTATCAACTTAATTCATTTTCAGCACGTGATATACAAAAGTAAATATATCTACTAGTCGCATTGAGTTCTGATCAAGAAAAAAACACGTTGAAGCAAGGATAAAACTTAGAAAGAATTTTATGAGAAGACACTTTACATTTATGTTGTTGTCTTTTTATTTCTGTACATTAAAAACTGATTCTTATTTAGAGAAAAAGATTCTTCTTCACCCTCTTCGTGTAGTAATTAATGTATATATTCACCAGTTTGAAGATACAAATCCGGAGATTCAAATCTCTGGTGGTCTTGATGCATTTTCTCAGGTAGTATGATCTGGTGCATTGTTTAAACAATGCTTTCCATTGGTCTAAGATAAAGAAAGATATATTAAAAAGAATCCATTCAAGTCTATCCTATAGTGAACGAAAGCTCTATCTTCATGAGAGCTCTAATGCAACTTTAGTGCACTGTGCGTAGGTAAGCGTCTTTTTGACCCACTGGGCTTACTTTTGTAACTGAAAGAGAATCTGTCTCTTTCTCCCTCCCTTACCTGTATATCAGAACTGTGAGTATAATTCCAGAATATGAATGAGCATCAAATGGGAAGAGCCCATGGATCGTCTCGCCCTAATGATGACATGTGATTGATGAACGATGCGGCTCCCATTGTTTAAAATATTACTTACCCACTTGAAACTGATCCGAGAGAATCACGTAAACAAGTGATCTTTCTGCCGTTCTTTAGAATTTTAGGATAAACTTTCCAAATTCTTAACGTGTGTCGAAAATCTATCGCCATTAGATTTGACCGTGGGCGCCTAGAACCTCCCGATTGCGGTTACTGATAACGAAATGATGAAAGAATGATAAATGAATGGTGAACGGGAGAACTACCAGAAACTCTGCCGAGAGCTTTGCTTATCCACCACAAATCCCACGTGAATTGGCGGGGGATCGAATCTAGGCCCCAGAGGTGGAGAGGGCGAATGCGCTAGCTAACACTACCAACCGCTATCGCTCGCCTGCCAGTCTGCCTTACAGGCTGCCTGTCTGTCAGCCTGCCTGCCAGCCTGCCTATTAGCCTGCCTGTCAGTCTTCCTGCCAGCTTGCCTGCCGTACTGCCTGTCAGTCTGCCTGCCAGCCTGCCTGCCATTTAGTCAGTCAGTCTGCTAGTCAGTCAGCCTGCCAGTCAGTCAGTCTGCCAGTCAGTCAGTCTGCCAGTCAGTCAGTCTGCCAGTCATCAGTCTGCCAGTCAGTCAGTCTGCCAGTCAGTCAGTCTGCCAGTCAGTCAGTCTGCCAGTCAGTCAGTCTGCCAGTCAGTCAGTCTGCCAGTCAGTCAGTCTGCCAGCGTCAGTCTGCCAGTCAGTGTCTGCCAGTCAGTCAGTCTGCCAGTCAGTCAGTCTGCCAGTCAGTCAGTCTGCCAGTCAGTCAGTCTGCCAGTCAGTCAGTCTGCGCCAGTCAGTCAGTCTGCCAGTCAGTCAGTCTGCCAGTCAGTCCAGTCTGCCAGTCAGTCAGTCTGCCAGTCAGTCAGTCTGCCAGTCAGTCAGTCTGCCAGTCAGTCAGTCTGCCAGTCAGTCAGTCTGCCAGTCAGTCAGTCTGCCAGTCAGTCAGTCTGCCAGTCAGTCAGTCTGCCAGTCAGTCAGTCTGCCAGCGTCAGTCTGCCAGTCGTCAGTCTGCCAGTCAGTCAGTCTGCCGTCAGTCCGCCAGTCAGTCAGTCGCCTCGCCGCCTGCCGCTGCCTCGCCGCACCTACCCGCCCGCCCTCTCACCCGTCCTCGTGCATGCCCACCCACCCAGCTGGCAGCGCGCCCGCCCATCCAGCCACCCACGCACCGCATTCGCTGGAAGACCACCTCGGCCCACTGTGCCCCGCGGGAGGAAGAGCCGCGAGAGTGGGCGCGTCGAGGGGGGCCGGGGGAAGGGGCCAGGTCCCACTTTCAGAGGGATCAGCGGCCGTGTCCTCTCCATTCCCTTTCTGCCGGCGGCGGCGACGGCAGCTGACACCTCGACTCCCCTGCACTCGCCTTTTTGTAGCATGTCATCGCGCGCCGGCATCTGCGCGCAGCGTGCAATCGGCAGCGGGCTTTCCTTTGTCCGGGGCCTCCGCGCCGGCTCGTGTGGGCCTCCCGGCGCAGCGGACGCTTCCGCCACCGGCACACTCGAGGGAAACTCTGCGACGGAACCGCCCAAAAATGTTTGTTTTTTTACTGAAACGTTATTGCTTGTTATTGCTTTTGGCACGCACACTGCATAACTTACCTGCATCGAGAGGATCGTGGTTACGAGGGAAAATGATAATAGTTGAATGAAGCCTCATGTTTTCTTACGAAGGGAATATATGGGAGGGAAAAATGAAAGAGAAGTAGAGTCAAGTTAACATCTAGTTAATTAGTATATAAATAAATTAGGTAAAAAAATCTTCAATGTAGCATAGGCGTTAACTGATTCTAAAGATCTCGGGCTACAAAAGACCTCGGGCCAAAAGACCTCTGGATTTTTGTCGCCAATCGATCATTAGAACGCTTATAACACCCTCGGTGAGTAAATAACTATTTTTCTCCGAAAATGACTCGTGGTTAGCAAATCGCTTTTGTTTGGATGTCAAGGATTTCAGAGAAATGGCCTCATCGTGATAGAAATCGCATGCATCTGGCAAAATTCCACACAAAGGATAAATTTACTAGAAAATGTTCAACTCCTTCAAGAGGCAAATTGTTTTGATTTCTCTCCAAATATCCTTTGTTTGTTTAAATGTCCGTCGGATGTCTTTTTGTTGTTTAAATGAAAATATAATTATTTTTAAAACATTTTTAATAAAATTTGTTACAATGCCATTTAATAAATTCATTCATGACACACAATGAAAAGAAGCTCTAGTATTATGAACTGGGAAGAATTTTCGTCCGGGACAAAAGTATAGCCTCCCTCTCGCACTAAAATCACTGAATGTCCGGAGGATACTATTTTAATATTTACGGAATCCAAACTTTATTTTATTCTAAAATTACTTAAACAGATTCCTGCGACAAACGAATCTTTTTAGTATGTTACCAGAAGTAACCAGGCAATGCAACTCTCTACAGAAGAAAATACCTACATAAAAGATAAAACGCACTATATTAGAAAAGAGCCTTAACAGAATTTCCAATTCTACATAATACATTAGTACTTCTCGTTATTAATATTTACTTCCAATTACAATAAAAAATAGTGTTTGAAATATATAATTAACATTTATTTTTATATATGTTTACATATTATTTATAGCATTTTAATGTATAATTAATATTTTATTTTGTGTGTATCTTATTTCACTCCGTGTTCCAAGGAAATATAAAGCATCTACATAATAGTGCACATAATGCAATTCTTCGTGTTTTACCTAAGCCCTTAGCATTGTCTCAATTTAGAGTTGCTTTTATTTTTCTACCACCACGGATTCCATCACAAATGAACTGTTTTTTAAGAAAGCGCGTTATTTTAAGAAAATACCATTGTAAATTAATCTGGATGTGTTGAGAGAAATAAAAATACTTTCCTTATCACATGTTAATTTGCCAATCACTGTTATCATCCCTTCTATATGTCGGATGCAATTTTGACTAAAAATATGTATCATTATGAAAAGAATTCTAGTGAGAGTGTGCAAGTGTTTCTTATGTTTTGAGACCGGGAGCGGTAGCTCAGTGCATCAACTGATGTCACTACAACGCCTCTTACCGGGAGGTCCTAGGTTCTTTTTTCTTTAATTTATTTTCTTCCTGTTCGGCAGTTTTGCCTCTCAGGGGTTTGTACATTTTCATTTGTAATACATAACGTTTGGGCATTCACGTTTGAGCATGCAACCTCTCACTCTTATATTTTACTACTAGCTAATTTACAGGATTTAATACTTACATTTCTAATACTTACAACTAAACAATTTGACATACAAAAATTTTACGTACATTATACATTCTTAAATCTAGATACACTCTATACATACATTGGGATGAAGATTTACATATTTAATACATATTAATACACTGATTTTTTATGGGGGTTTAAGAATGTCTTTGGGATATCGAGAACGAATACATTTGGGATTGTTTAAAGTTTTTCCCATTGTAAATTTTGTACTGCAAGGAGAGGATGAAATAAGAGTAAAAAAATTGTTACAGTTTTTTCTTATATGTTCAATTAGGGGTTCTATTTGAAGTTCCCTTTGAATATATGTATTTGATATGAACCAAGGGGCCTTTGCACATTTTCGTAAAAACTTGTTCTGTACTATTTGGAGTTTTTCAATGTTGGTTTTAGTTGTGTTATTCCAGACCGGACAGGCATATGTGAGTGATGGTCTAATAATAGATGTAAATATTAAGATAGCACATTCCAAATTTAAGGCTGAACGGAAGTTAATTAATGGTTATAGTTTTGATATTTTGGCGTATGTTGCATTGGTTATTACTTCAATGTGCTTTTTCCAAGTTAACTTGCTACCAATATGAACCCCAAGGTATTTTACTCGTGTATCGGATGGAAGCCATGGGGTTATAGTGTTATTTAATACCAGTGGCCGAGGTAACTTTGGTTTACAAAGAGTAAAAATTTTGGCCTGGGTTTTAGTTGGGTTTATTTTTATTCTCCACTGTTGAGCCCACTCTAGAAAGCATGAAATATCCACCTGGATGTTATCTATTGCTATTTTTATATCTCCATGAGTTGTGTATATTGCAGTATCATCTTCGAATAGCGTAAGATTTGAGTGTCCTAATGTGGGAATGTCTGAAAAATAAACATTGAAGAGGACCGGCGATGGTGGAGAACCTTGAGGTACACCCGCTCCTATTGTTCTAGTTTGTGAAAGTGCGCTCTATACGTTCGGTCTACAATAAAACTACTTATAATATCTTGTAAATAGAAAGGTATTCCCAGATGTTTGAGTTTGAAAAGTAATCCAGTATGCCAAACTTTATCGAAAGCTTTATCTACGTCTAAAAACAATCTTATTGTATGCTGTTTATTATGGAAACCGTTTGCAATTTGTTCTACCAGGCGGATGAGTTGTACAATAATTTTGCCTAAATCCGAACTGCTCATCTAGGTCCTAGGTTCGAGACCTGACGGCGCCAGGATTTTCGACCCTAGCTTTTCAGCTAGGTCGAATTCAGTCGCTGTCTGGAGAAGAATTCTAGCGGTCGGCTGCTCTGATCGGTAGTTTCCGTGGTTTCTCCAATCAACACCAGGCGAATTCCGGAGCAGTACCCTAACAAACGGGCCACGGACCGCGCGCGATCTGTCCTTCCCCTTCCTTGTCCTATCCTCTCCCCTTACACACAGACATTTACACTACCATGCACTACACTACCACATATTCCAGGAGACCGGTCGGGAGTTTAGAGCTGGTCCCGGCTGGGGCGGTGCCCCGGTGGTGGGAGAGTCCTGGTTAGGGGGAATCCCCAGTAGCCGACGGTAGGTCGGTGCCGGATATCGCCATCCATTGAGGGAAAATCACCGCCATCTCCCGAGAAAAAATATGCGCTACACTAACGGGACTAATGACCGAAGCAGTTGACGCGCCCGGAAACGCGAAAAAATCAATCAATCTTACGTTTTGACTAGAGTGCAAGTGCTATGTTATGCTAATGACGCTAAATTGTACGCTGCAATTCCAAAAAAAAATTGCAAATGAAGCTATATATAACATTCTGTAATATTTTTCTCATCCAACAACTTTTTATCCAGCCGTTGAGGATGTGCTTAAAATGATTATCTCACTCGTTCATCTTTGACCTGATCTTTTCGACATTACTCCTCGCCTACGCACGGAGGTGTCCGTCTGGACATGAATATGCAAAGTTTCCTGTGAAGGCCCTTCATCTCGAGAGGAGAAGCGTCCAAAGAATCTCCATAAATCATCTTCTCTTCCGGAGGGAAAAGCGTCGACAGCGCCTCCGGAGAAAGCCAGGGCGAGCGCTGGGGAAGAAGAAGAGCAAGTTCAGGAGCCCCGCCTCGATCGGGATCGGCCGAACAGACAGCGGCAGAGCAGGGCGCGGCCACTGTTTTTATAGAGATGGCTCAAAATATAATGTAGCCTCATTTTCTCGCGTATTAAACGGGAAAACTTGTAGTTTCTAACAAGAAAAGTCCACAAACACATTAAATAAGTTACAACTCTTTCAAAACAAAGTCTTAAAAATAACAGTAAATACCCCCTGGTTTGTCAGCCATAAGACACTTGACAATAACCTTGCCATTCAATCAGTTACGTTCCTTATTATGAAATTGGAAAATAATTTCTGCAATAATTAAAATCACGTTTAAGAACCAGTCACTTACGAAATGGGAACTGATCAATTTCCACGAATCCGCCTAAAAAAGAGATTAACATTTCACATTTTTCTTCAATATATCTCTCACATTAGATTAATAAAATGGTTATTACATTTACCTATCTCATTATATTCTTTTCTGAACTCTTGTCATCACCCTCTAATGATCGTTTCCAGAATTACCCTCTCAATAACCTTTGCGGAAGGTTTCGGATAGCAAAATTACTATCATGAGAACATGTTATCCCTTCACACTTTGCTGGAACAAAATTACGCGGCCAATAAACTGAAGAGCCTCGCGACTGAATATTGTACTGCCTGTCATTGTAAAGCAAAATGTCATAAACAAAGAAAAGGACCTAATAAGTTCCTCTCCAATTTAGCTGAATATGGGATATTCTGAACCTATGGGGAAATATGACTTACGTTTCTTCTTTAGATAGAAAAATTATTTCAAGGGAAGAAATCATACTACGAACTTAATATAATGTTTTGAATTGATAGTTGATTTTTATAATATTTTGAATGAAAAATTTAAAAAAGAATCTTAGATATATTATTCAGTCACTTATCAGGATTCTATCATCCTGTCGTTGTCATTGAAAATATGAAGAACATATTGACTGTCCGGCAGGTTCGCGCGTTACAGCTTCCAAGCAGGATCTAATTTCAAATTACGCGAGTTGCCTACTGTATTGATTGATTGATTGAAGTGATTGCGGACGTGTCAACTGCTAAGATCATTAGTCCCCGAAATATTGTGTATAATTTTATCGCTGGAGGTGGCGGTGATCTTCTCCCGCTGGATGATTCGGCGCCGAGCTTCACGTCGGCTTGCAGGGGATGGGGGGGGGGGCTTAACCAGATACGAATGTTCCACCAGCAGGGAAGATGGCCCGTTTGTTAGGGTATCGCTCCGGCACTCACTTGGTGTTGATTAAAAAAAATACTGAAAACTACCGATCAGAGAAGCCAGATGCAAGGATTCTTGTCCAGACAGCGACTGAAATTCGCAAGTGTCGAAAATCTTGCCACCGTCGGAACTCGAGCCCTAAGTCCTCCCGGTCAGAGGCACTGCAGTAGCATCCATTGATGCTCTGAGACACCTAAGCTTCTGGCGTTTTGTGATGAATCACTTCCTATTAGTTTAATTTAGACCGTTATTCCCTATTAAAATTATCTGGAAATGAGACAGACATTCAAATGAGGATTTCAGAAATTTTGAAAGACATGTTTTAATACCTCAGCTCCCACCACTTCTACGTAAAACAATAATTGCAGCCAGAAATACTACTCAGGAAACAGTTTCTGATGGCGTCGACAGCCAAGGTAGTCAATAACTGTACTTCGTTAATCACTCTACAGTGATCAGACCGGTTTTTCAGTCGCTTCTTCGTGAATACGAATTGCGCTTAAGGTAAGACGTTTCCTTTAACGAATTGACATAGTAGTAAAAATTCTCATACATAAAAACAGAATGTATATGATTTACGAAATCAGTCACAAAATACCAATAAGTAGCAACATTTTGTCTATTTCATCCAACGTTGTGATTAATATTTGTTTTCTGGAATATAATCAAATATTTTCCCTAGAAAGTCTCCAGTACTGTTTTTATTTTATGACAACACAACGTAATGAGAAAAATGGTTCGTTACGAACTCTATAAATGATTAAATGCATGTTTTTAACTGATATCGGAAAAAATTACAACAGTCAATGTATATTATGACAGATTATTTAGAACAGTGGTACATTATTGTAAAAATATGTTTATGCGTCGTTTGAATAATATATTCATATATCTTAAAAGAAATGTCTTATTAAATCGCGTGTCCTATAATGAACTTGAATAGTAGCATTTACGTGGTTGTGTAGATCAAACATCAGCATACCGTCGTGGGTCATCTTCGTTTAGCCCAATATTTCTTTTTCACTTATCTTCGTTTGCTTTTTACCTAACTGACGAAGAAATTCGCCCGTAATTTCCAGCTAGGGCGGAAGGCGAGGCCTCATTCCCGAATCGCGACGAGACGTCTCCGTGCAAGGCGCCTGCATTTCCTGGCGAGACGCCAGCGCCAGGCGTAAAGCCGGTTTCGGTCAGCGGTGGGCGTGGCGTCTGCCCTGCCTCTTGGGTGGTGGGGGCGGAGGCGAGATGGGCCGGGCGCCCGTCCAGCGCCGCGGTCGCGTGCCGCACGGCCACGTCACGGCGCCCCTGCCGCGGCGCGGCGGCCAAGTGCATTCAAGGCCGGGACACCCCGACCTTCCCCAAGGTAAGCATCCGTTGCTGTTTCGTACAGGCCGCCGCAGGTCGCGCCCTCGAGCAGCAGTGCCTTGAGGCAGCGGACGCGCAGTCCCCTTGGACGGACTTCTCCGGGTGATTGATTAATGATTCCGGGGGCGTCTAGTTCGGGGGAACCCCGTTAGTCGACGGTAGGTCGGTGCCCGATCTCCCCATCCAGCGAGAAAGATCACCACCTCCCGTGAAAAAAAATGCGCTTCACTTACGGGAACCTAAGTTGACGCGCCCGGAATCACTAACAACCAATAAACCAATCAAATGGGCGCGTCAACTGCTAAGATCATTAACCCTGTAAGCATAGTGTATGTTTTTGATCGGAGGTGGCGGTGATCTTCCCTCACTGGGCATTGAGATCTCGTGCCGACTTACACGTCAGCTTGCAGCGTTTTCCCCAGCCGAAAGTCTCCCACCAACGGGACACCGCCCCAGCCGTGACAAGCTCTAATCTCCTCACTGGACACGTGATATGTGTGGTAGTGTAGTGCTTATAAAATAAGCATGTGTAAGTTACGGGGTGAATATAGGACATGTAAGAGGAAGGAAAGATCACGCGTAGTCTGTAGCCCGTTTGTTAGGGTACTGCTCCGATATTCGCCTGGTGTTGATCGGAGAAGTCACAGAAACCTACCGATCTGAGCAGTCGGCCGCTAGAATTCTCCAAACAGCGCTTGAATTCGACCTACATAGTGTCGAAAATCCTGCCACTATTGAGACTCGATCTCTATGCCTTCCGGTCAGAGGCACTGCAATGACATCAATTGAAGCCCTGAGCCTCCTAGCCGGTTTTTCCGGTCGATTGAAAGGTGTAGAATTCGTTTGTGTCAGTACACTCACGCGTAACGTATGTAGTTGCGAATACACAACTTGAGATTTATAGATTGCTAAGATCTAGGTTCGAGTACTGAAGTTGATAAGTTTGAAAATGAGGTTTAAGCCGATCTGCTTGCATGAGAGTTCTAGAATCGGTCTCTCCAGCATCGCTGACTAACAGGTTCAAGGCAAGAAACCCATTGGTGGTGAATTTTGTACACAAACTACAAGAAAATAATGCAACCGCTGTCTGGAGGATAACCCCATTGCTCGACTACTCTAATCGTCAGTGTTTCATGGTTTCTTCGATAATTCTAGGCTAATGCCGAAGCACTTCCGTTAAAATGGACCGTGAATCGCTGACGATCATTTCTTCCTCTTCCTTGTCCTACTCTCTCCTCTTACCACATTTACATTCAGATGCATGACCCTATCACACATATCGGGATCTTAGCTGTTGTCCTTTCATAGGGCGTTCCCCGACGCTATTGAATTGACTGTTTGTCCTGCTGGGGCGTAAGGCTTTTCGACTGCGACAGAACGTCCGAATCGTTAAATAACTTGCCTAAGACGCGGTGTTGCAACTTGTAAGATCAATGATGGCATTTATTTGAGAAGAAAATATCAATCTGCAGTACATTCCTTTTTAAAATTCAAAATATCTTAATTTGCTTCATTCTACCCTTTTTTCCCGTTTCTACAAGGTCGGCGCTGATGAAGGCGTGCTCAGCATGTGTTCATTTTCCGCTCACCCTAATTTTTATCCTGATTTGGCGATGTTTTTACGGCTGGATGCCCTTCCTGATGCCAGCTACAAGGGACACATAAACACATTACTCATTACTCACAGACAAGACACGCACAATCACGAAACTCACACAACCAAGCTCGAGGCGGGATTCGAACCCACGGTTCTTCGGTTCCAGATCACTACGATACTACTGACTTAACTATCTCGGCTCGGCTCAAGATTATCTTAAATATTGTTCATTAATATTTGGAAAAATATTTGCAATTATAGAAAAAGCGGGAAAATTATGTTTTTCCCAAGCCTACACTGTGGCTGATCTTTCCAAAATATGTTTTCCAACGTAGTGCGATGTATAATAAAAGTGTGGACTGCATAGAAAGGTAATTTCGCGCATACAGCTGAAACCCTAAGATAATCTAGTAGGGCGTTTATAATGTAACATACGTCACAAAATCTTTCATACATTATCACACAGATAGGTATGCGATGAAGATGAAAAATATTTATTCACAATCGTTGCGTCACTTCTCCTGCAAAAGAACACATATGACACTTTACAAGAGTGGACTTGCTGGCGAAGTTCTGTGAACACGTCGAACTGGCAGTCTCGTAAACATCGCGGAGTGCGTGGATACAGACCCACGAAGCAAGAAATACATCTCAGATTAGCACAGTGGATTGCACAGTAGATGAATACTTTTGAAATGAAATAAATCCTTGCATAGGAGTTTCCAAAGACACCCACAGCACAATATGGCGCCAGTATGCAAATTTAAAAGCCATTATTTGAACCATGTTGCTTGGGGAGCATTGATGATGAGGTAAACGCCTCAAAACATGTATGTGTGATCTTGAATTAGCGTAAATATATTTTATTTATTGTGAAAGTTAACTTCTTTTTCCTATCAAAATGTCTTTTAGGCTCCGATAAGTAGCAGCTAGCAACACAGTAGGACCAAACGGAAAAGCTAGCCAAGTCTAATGAGATTATGAAGCAAATTAGTACGAAAAAGTTTGTGCCACCACTAGATAATTTATTCAATACATATTATTTACGGAGTAATAAACGTAGTATAGAGAAAGTTAAGTAATGCTGCAGAAAATCTTTTTCGAGATTTCAAAGGAAATACACGTATTGGGGTCCCTTGATACCAAAAAAATGTTTTTTTTGTTTTTGTTTTTTTTCAAAACTTTCATCCGTCTCTCTGTCTCTAAGCACTAGCCACTCTATTCTTCAGAGATTGGGCAAAATAGTCTTTGAATACACAGATGTGCATGCACTCTGCATGGGACATACCAGTTTCATTTCAAAATTATCGCAGACTTGGCAACTATTGGGAGTATTAAAACTAATATTTTCTTTATTTTTTCATTAAATAATAATGAAATGCTGTAATGTAACATTGTACTATGAACAAAATATGTAATAATTTCATTGAAAAAAGTGTAACTTTATGAATAATTTTCTTATGTTATTTGTATTAAAAAATATTCGAAATTTCTGGTGGAAACATAAAAGCTGATAAGTCATGAGAAGTTTTTTTTAATGAAAAAGAATCTTACCTCAATAATTATTGATTTAGAAGACGTGAATCTTCAAATATTTCTCGAAAATACTTACGACCTGTGACGGAAGAAAGGCGGTCGGGGGGTACTACTTGAAAAACAAAGTATTTTTAAGCATATAGAAAAACCTTTTCTGAGTCATTTAAGACCGTTCCACATTTCAACTACAGAATTCTGATGAATTGGAGAAAGTTACTCATGAACGCTATGTCCTTTACTTCGTTACGCTTGTTTATTACTCACAATGAACAAAGTGCTGAATGGACGTACAATAATATGCACTGCTTTTCACCATTTCTCATCTCATATGCGGGACTCAGTGATAAATGAAGCCTATTTCTTTGTCAAATGGCGATGAATGCGGGAAGCGAGAGTACTTTTTTTGTTTTAATTTCTTTATTCGCTTCAAAACGAGAGAGATTGTCGTGTCATAACAATGAAATAACGCCATTTAACTTTTTCGTAGGTTCTTGCCGCTGCTATTTAAAACGGGGAAGTCATTTAAAATCTTTAATGACGACGGGCATTCTAGACGTAGGTCGCTGCATTCCGTTTCTTCTTAACAGTCACGCACCGATCTACCAGGCCTTCTTCCCAGAAAGCCATCTAAAAATATCATCTGAAATGTGAGAATGTGAGAACCTGTTTCTTTCCAGATGACCCTCAGTATACGTCTGGCAGCGTGACTCAAAATCGTCTGAGACGCGAAACTCTTCAACCGCGATAATGCCTCCTACCCGAACCGTCTTCATTTGTTTGCGAAGACCTCAATACTGTACTTTCGCGTACTTTTCTTTTTATAGCAATTCAGAACAAAAATGAACAACGATGAAGGTAGAACTATCAGTAAAAAAATCCTACTTATCTTTACTTCGGCAATCGTTCACTATAATTTCTTTTCACTTTTCGATTGTTTGTAGGTCTCTATGTTAATAACTATTGGTCTTTAAGTATTGATTTCATATGAATAAATACATTTTGCACATTTCAGCCAAATAAATTTCCAATTTTTTTAATCGTAGATTATCATTTTTAATTTTATCAAGCACAAAAATAAAAATGAAAATCTACTATTTGACGAATAGATATGTCGTAAACCTGCACTTTTCTTCTTGTGTCTGTTTTAATCATCATGTGTCGTAAATGTTTCTTTCGAGAGGCCAGTTGAATGAATGGGTGAATATCATAAAAATACTGGAAACCTTATACGCATAACGTGCATGCCACATAACATCAAAATAGTCGACGGAGAAATCTGACAACGGGAGATATACACACAAGCGTAAACTCGTGAAGGGAGAAATTCAAAGAAAATTGCGAAAGTCAAAAGACACGTTGAGAAGCACAAATGGGTTACATACAGTTTTCATTTCCATATTTGTACTTGGAAGTTGGTACCATCTCATTTGATGCAATGTTGACTTAGACCACCGGCCCTCCAATTTTTAATGCTTTCTTTGGTAATCCGTTCTAGAAACTGAAACAAATTGGCAAAACCTCCTGCGTAAACATTAGCAGCAGTTTAGGAAACAATAAAAATTGGGTTCTTATTTAAAGTTATTTTTCTTATTATACGGATGGATGTCATGAATATACGGACAAACGTTTATAAAACTTTACGATAGCGTAGCTTAACATTTTGGTCCAACAGAAAAGGAGGGAAAATTTCATCCACATACTCTCGTGCCTACAGATTGGCATTCAGTAATATAAAATGCTAGGAAGAAAAATATGTTCACAGTGATTCAAGTAACACAATCCACCTTGATTTCTAGTCAAGCCAAAAAAAAAAAATAATCTTATTCAAATACAGATCATTATTGCCCCAATATTTTACAATATTAGATCATAGGTAAAGGTGCCCCGGTGGTGTGCTACTAACCGATGACTTCCTGGAGGAGGACATTGTTCAAAAATTAGTTTCAGAGTTCTATGTGATTTAACTGTCCATTTTATTATAATGCATTTATTCTAATTTATTGCATTTATATATGCAATAAATATGTAGTGGTGTTGCTTATTGCACCAAAATCCTAAAAAAAGGAAGTGGACAAACCCATTTTTAACATCGAAATCCTAAAGGAGCAATGTAGACTAACCCACATTACCAGGTATATTTTAGTTATTATTTCACACTTTTATGTACCTTTAGTCCCCATCTCACATGCCACAGTGACTTGAGATAGCATTATCTCTAAATAAAATAATTCTATGCAACACAAGTTTCATGAAATATTCAAACTCATTTTCTTCCATTTCCTCCAAAGCCTTTTCTGCCGCTCGTAGCCTCATATACAAAAATGAATAAATTAATACATCACATAAAATTAATTTTAATTAATCTGAAAAGAAAACTGAATTATCTATTATATTTAATATCAATGAATGTCATCTAGTACTTAGCTATATTTGGTAAAAACATTCATAATAGGAAATACGACTTAATTTATTGAGTCACATCAAGTTTTGCATATTACCCGTTTCTATATTTGTTAAAATAACAAGTATATACGTACGATACGTTTCAGATTTGAAAATTCCGATATTATGATATTATTTTTCGTGAACCCCTTGATAAAGGTCGTGAAACATTGGAGGTTCGTGAATTACCAGCTTAGAAGCGTTTCTCAGTTTATGAGTTTCGAGTTCATTGGTTTCGAGCAGTGGTTGCCTGAACCAAGCGATTTTTCTTGAAAGCAATACTTTCTGGAGTGCGCCAAAGTGGCATATAGAGCATTTTCCGACGGGAACGGACTTCGCGTTTATATTTTTTTCATTACACTGCACGCTTTCCTTTTGGATGTGTGCATTCACATAATAACGTGATGGTCGTGAGTTTTGAACACCACCAAAACACATCACCCCAAATTATTCTTTAGCCTTAATTATGTTCATCCTAAATCATTCATACTGCGCGCGCCGCTAGCAATAATATTCTCAGACTCCTGTTACTCAGCGAAGCACGAGATGGATAATCACGCCCAGAACACCGGAAATGAGCAATCTCATTAAGCATACAAGCTTTTTTATATGCGCGGTCGCCAACGCTTTTACTTTCCTTGTCTACTTGTCACCGGCAATTGTGACCACCTGGGATGTCTCAGTGGCAATACACGTTTCCGCTGCACCGTCGCTGACTAGGATGTTTTAGGGTTCGAGTCCCGCCGGTGTCAGATTTCAACACTAGCTAGAGAGCATGTCGAATTCAGATCCTGACTGGAAGAGAATTCCAGCGGCCAGCTCCTTCAATGCAGTTTTCCGTGTGATGATTTCTCCGATCAACGCCAGGTGAATGCCGGAGCAGTATCACACCAAACGGGCCACGGACCGCACGCGATCTTTCCTTCCCTTTCCTTGTCCTATCCTCATCCCTATTTACACTTACATGCACTACGCTGCAACACATGTCGGGAGTTAAGGACTTGCCTCGCCTGGGGCGGCGCACCTCTCTGAGAGAGATACTTAGATAGGGAAATCCTCGCAAGTTGGCACGCCGGATCTCACGTGTCTGCGTGAGTCGAACACCGCCATCTCCCGGCTAACAACACACACTACTCTTACGGTACTGATGACCGTAGGAGTTGGCGTGCTCAGAAAGAATGTATTCTCACTCACTCGTGAACACTGCCGCCCAGAGCAGCTGGTACGAGCAATGTCATTGAGCATCCGAGCGTCGTTATTTGCGGGTGGCCGTGGCGTTTGCTTTCCTCGTCCACCTGTCACGGCGCGGCGCGCGCGACCGACCGTCCGGCGGCCTTCGCGGCGGCCGCGGCGCGGGGCGCTGCAGCGGCGCACTTTCTTCCGTGATAAACTGGTTCCGCAGCGGGCGGCCGGCTCGCTTCCTCACGGCCCGCTGCCGCCGCGCCGGCCACACTGGTTCAATCGAGCCAAAAACCTGGCCATAATGGCAAAATTCAAAGTGCGCTTTCGGAATTCTGACTTAGCAAATCTCGTTCGGAAGACATTGGACCACACTGCTCCTGAACGTTATTTCAATTATTTTTGTCGTCCTCGCGGTCTCGTAAAGTTACCGTTGATTCTTGTCGACTGTGTTTGTAAAATTAAGAACAAGTGTTTAAATTTTTTTTTTGTGGATTCTTTTCATATATCCGAACATAATACTTTTTTGACTATAAATTAAATATATTCTTAAGAAAAATAGTCTAATAATTTTATATATAACACGGCTCAACTGTAACCTATGAAACAGCATTGTTTGTCAAGTATATTGTGAATTATATTTTTTCTCCTACCTATTTCTGCCTCAATCATTTTTTTATTTATCAAGTAGAATACCCTTAATCAGAATAACACACATTTATCTGAACATACCTGCACTTTTTTGTTTTATAGCCACTTTACTGCAATGCTGCATAGTAAGATTTAACACTAGATATATCAGAAGTGTCTTCGACGAAACAGGAAATTATTTTTTCTGTATATTTTTTCGATTTATCCTTCTGATAATTACTTTTAATATGAAATTTACTGATATACATTTTTGGAATGATAATATTAACCCGTAACCGCGAGAACCATTGTATCCATATTTCTACAGATATTGGGTTTATTTTTGTGAGTCAGTAAGCCTTTTCGAATCCGCCATTTTGTATGTTGAAATTTCATTATGTTATTCGAAATCAGTGATCTAAAAAAACCCATTTGTATATTTTTATGCCTTTTTCCTTGTTTCTTAAATGAGTAGATCCGCTATTTTGAAGTTGCCATTTTCAATCTTGAAATTTCATTATGATGTTTCAATTCAGCGACCTCAAAAACCCATTTTTACGCCAATCCACTGGCATTTGTGATCCAGGTTTTAGGTCCCATTGAACCAGTGTGCGGCGCCACGCGCTGCGCCGCGCGGTGCCTTCAAACGCTCCAAAGGCGGGCAAACGCCAACTGTCACTCATACCGGGCTCATTTACTTCATACATGGAGATATGGAATGACTTGATTGATTGGTGTTTGCGGGCGCCTCGACTGCTAAGGTCATTAGTTCCGTAAGTGTAGACTGTTTTATTACGGGAGGTGGCGGTGATCTTCCTCCGCTGGTTGGTGAGATACGACGCCGATCTACACGTCGGCTAGCGAGATTTTCCCACACCAGGTATCTCCCACCAGCGGAGTACCGCCCCAACCGGGACAAACACTAAGGTCCCGAATGATCTACCGGTATGTGTGGTAGTGTAATGTGTGTAAGGGGTGAGGATAAGACAAGCAAGGGGAAGGAAAGATCGCGCACGATCCGTGACCCGTTTGTTAGGGCACTGTACTGTACGAGATTCGCCTGGTATTGATTGGAGAAACCACGAAAAACAATTCATCAGAACAGCTATCGCTAGAATTCCCTTCCAGATTGCTCCTAGCTATACTCTAGCTAGTATCGAAAATGCTTCTCCGTCGAGATTCGAACTCTAGGACCTCCCGGTCAGAGGTACCGCACAATAATTGATGCCCTGAGCCACCTAAGCCGATTGGTACATTAAAAATGTGACGCATCTTAGAAACCGTCATTTTGAGTTACAAGGTGAAATACGTTTAGAAAATATTTTGTTTTACAAGTAAGAGGTGTGTCACTGTAGTTTACGAGACACTCGGTGTACAGAGTCAGACACTTGCTTTTCAGCCTCGAACAAAATAGCTTTGCTCAGAATAGTATCGTTCGGCTCAAAAATGGAATTTTCTGGTATGTCCTCTTCCTCGTCCACTGGTGGTACGTCCGTAACTTCATGTATTTGTTCGTCATATTACGTACTCTCATTTTTTTTATCTATTACAGAGAGCATAATGTCCCAAATGTGAGAATATTTTTAAAAGAGTGTATTTATAAATTCATCCCATTTGGTAATCCCCATTCCTCTCTACTTATGTTATCAAAATGTATACTTTTGTATTATTTTTCATTGCTTTGTAACAACATATCTCGTTTTCAAACCGTTCAGTTCATCTTATTCACTCATATGTGAAAATAAATATATTCAGTGCCTCATATTTTATTCTAAACCTTTTTATTTTCTTGGCCGTTACAGTGTGAAAGACCTGCAAAAATGGAGGTTTGTTATTAGGTTGATGGTCGTGACCTGCTTGTGCAATCAACATTATTCGGCCTCAAGTTGTTACTCTTGTAATTTTTTCTCTCCATCATTTGAGAATTTACTTTCCACATAAGAATCATATTTATTACGAGCAATCATATTTATTTATACTTTCATTTGTGTAAATATATTTTTAATGCACCCTTCTAGGATCAACATTACTTACACATTTTTTCATTTATACAAAAATCTATACTACATATGAATATCACTTTACTTGTATATTTATTGCAAACAATACTAAGGAATTGGTTTGTTATGATTCCATTTGAAAATCTCACTATGTAGCTTCAAATTAACATATTTTCAGGATTAAAAAAAACGTAGAAGAAAAAATTGTTGTTATTGTACTCTCATTCGCCTGAAATTGAGAGAAGGATGCCACGGACACGACCTATCAGAGCAGTTCGCGTTTAGAACTGTCCCAGAGAGTCTCTCTTAGGTAGCTACTAGAGCGGTATCGAAAATCTACAACCTTCGAGGCTTCAATCTAGGACCCCTCCCCCGTCTACGAGGCTGTGTGTTCTAATTTAATAGCATTAAAAGCAGCTGTTTCGCCCCCTTTCCCCCAAAGCGGGCCATAGTGCTCCGCTGGCGCCGCCGCGTGCGAAAGTGGAGAAACGACGCGTCGAGCAGAATCTGCTTCTGGCGGGCGCCGAACCGGAACGGAAAAGAGCCGATTCGTTTGACCTACTGAAACTGGAAACGAAAGCGAAAAAGAAGAATTACTTGAGCCTCACTCGAAATCAACTCTTTATTGCCTTTCAGCTTTGCTATCAACTGCTACACTCGTGTTTATACCTTGTTTCGGTTTTGAATTGTTAATCCATTGCCGTCACTCTATTGATGTTAGATACTGTAGAGAGACAATGTAGCGAGGACATGTAGTTAATTTTCAAATCGATGTTGCAATTCTGGTAGTAATACACAAAAAGTATGATCATGTGCCGCATTTTTACTTCATCGAACAATACGTACAGGTATGTAGTATAGAGAAATGTATTCTGGAAGAGAGAAGAGCGACTTTCGGTAGAAAAATTCGTATTGTAGCTCCCTGATTCCGAAAAATTGCATTTTTGTTTCTATATGCAGTAAATTACTGGGTCCTTAATACCGAAAAATTAGTTTACGGCGAAACATCTCTGAATACTACGACTAAAGCGTAAGCAGGATTTTCATCAAAATTCATAATCCTCAATCGTTCTTGCATATTTTGCGACCCCTTCAGTTTTAAACGGATATTTTCATTTTTAGGGGTACTTTACATCAAGCCTAAAGGATATTTCCAATTTACTTTTCAAAAATGTCTCCAAATTTTTGGATTATTTTTATCAAATAGAGCGAAGTATGATTATAAAAATGGCTTAAGTCCGATTTTCGTTGAATACTGTGAATATTTGTAAACCCAAAAGTTAATTTTTTTGGCGCCTTCCTACAATTATAATATAGAAGATAAAGATGTTTCTTTGGAATGAAATCTGTTCTTAAAATGCATATTTTTAAATGAGATCATGGACAATTTTTTGGAAATATGAGTAGTTTTCCCTTAACTTTGCGTCAAATAAAGGCAATTTTAAAAATTATATTTTCTCAACAATGGTTTCACATTTTTCGGTAATCCCTTTTTTACAGAGCTAAATGCACTGAATAAATGACATAAACGCTACTTTTATTCATTCTTTTGATTTTTCAATAGATACACAAATGTAATTTTTTGAAAATATCATTCACGTTGATAGTATTTAAATTATGGACTTTCTATCCATTTGAATTTGTGAGTACAAGTGCTCCAATTGACATCTTATGAAGTTTCTCCAAAACTCAAAGTTTTCTATGAAAACTATCTCAAAATTGCTCACTTTCAGAAACGCTCAAACGACATCTTCTCAAGAACGGGCCCAAATTTTTCAATTAAAATTTGCAAATGGGACCGTATGCAATTGCAACAGCATATACGACCATATGCAGCATATAACTCTTCTATAATATTTTTAAAGTCATATTTCACTTCAATTTTTAGGGAACCTAAAGGCAACGATGTTGTTAAGGAAATAAAAGTTTGAAGATTTTGAAATGAGTGCTTTATGCTTTATTTGCGCACATATAAAATATTTAAAAGTATCCTTACATCTTCAATAATTTTTCATCATTTCCTCACAAACTCATATTGTTGATAATTAGCAATATATTTTCGGGGAAAATCGAATGGTCGATTACTCTGAATAATGATTATTGTAATAATTGTAATCTCAAAAGTTTTGAGATTTCTGTAAGAGGAAAGCAAATTGGAACAACTTTGAGAAAAATATTCAGATATAATCATGAATAATGGTAATGTGACCAAAAAATGATACAGATGTAACTCAAAGTTTTATGTTGTAATGTGATTTAAAAATAAATACATGAATATCGTCTACAAAAACAATTTCTAGCTTTCCGTGTGTGAGTGAAAATAGTCAAGTGCGTTTTTTGTATTTTATAATCTGCTCGTAGCTTAGAGAGACTGTTTTGATGCCTTGGCTAGTGAACGTACGGTATGTCGCAGTTCCCGGAGACTTGAACGCCCGATACGGTCAGCAGTGTAAGCGGTGGAGCTTTCAGGAAGTAATAGTGGTGTCGCTCCAAGGAAAAACTGGACGATGCGACGTGCCTTTCTACCTTGTGAACCGCCTCGAGATGACAGGCGGATAAGGCTAAGCAGTCGTCCCAAGGGGACAGATTGCCGAGAGCTATCATGTTTCTGCTGCGCTCGAGTAACGACGTTATAGAGCGCGGCGATTACATGTGGATGGCGTCAGGCAGTTTCGTGCACGCTCGTCCGTTTCCGTGGCTTTTCACTTTCCGCGGGCGGCCGACATTCCTGCCCCGCCTTCCCCGGCGGAATGCTCCGGCCGCGCCCGACGGGATGCTCTGTTTCGGAAGCGCAGAGGGGCGCCGAATTCTTGTAAATGGGCGTTCCTGGTGCCGCGACTCACTCAAACGTGCGTCGCGCGAACCTCGAACCTAGTAGTCCAGTACACCGTTTTCACAATTGCCTAACTCCGTCGTTTAGGCCATGTGAAATCATATCTAAACTAATAAAAGAGATTGTCACAGATCCTTGGAAGGATTGTCCCAGTGTCAACAGCATGTAACCGACGTCCATTTTACAAAAAGGAGTGTATAAATAGCTACGAAATGTTTACGAACTCTTCTTCAGGACTGTCGCAGTGTCCTTGCAAAGTTTGGTAAAGATAAATTCGACACAAATGCTGAAAATAAATAAGTTAAAAAATAAGTTGGTACATGCACCACGATTATTATTTTCGACATATCGCTAGTAGAGTGGATTGTTACATATTCCACCAGAGGCCAGCAGCGGTGCGACAGAATTGGAACCTAATAGATTCGCTAGAGGCCAGTAGTAGGGCGTAAGATAAAAAAAAATATTTAATAGCAATGAAATATAAAATAAAATTTAAGAAAATTATAGTATTTCATTAAAATTTGAACCAATTGTATTAAAAATAATAATCTTAAACACCGTGGTTTATTTATTTTTTCCCTCTTCCTCAAGGATTGGATATGAAGAAAGCCTGGCAACGCCGGGTATTTTCCTAGCGTGATATACACTACATACTTTTGTGCTTATTCGTTTGACTTTTGAGTCTCTTATTTTTATATTATTTTCTGGCTGGAATTGTGATGAAAGTGCCAAGTGCACAATGTAATGAAAGTCATATCGTTGTTAGTTATTGGAACATAAAAATATTCAACGGGTTTTTATACACGTTTACCTTATTTTATTTTTATTTTTGTAAAGTAAAATCAACGGTAAATTTATTATCGTTTAATTATCAAAAATTCCCTTGCAGTATTTTATACTTTAGTTCCTTCGTAATAACTTTGATTTTGTCTCGGAAGTAGTTTTATTACCTTCAAAGCAACTCTTAGCATGATCCTAATTGCTTAATTTTTTTATTTTACAAGACTGAAAAGTGTACATGGTCCAGGGTCCTATGGTAAAGAATTAGAGTGAACGGAAATAGAATGATTGTCCTGTTCTCCTAATTACTTTCAATGAACTGCAAATAGCAAAGGAAAACCTAAATATTATATATTAGTTGTTCATAATAAAAACTTCACAATTAAAAATTAATGTGCTCGTTAGTAAGTAATGGCGACCAATGGAGTGGTGGTAAAACTATTTGCTTTCCACCTGTGGCTTCCTGGGTTCATATCCCAGACAGTCCATTCCACCTTTGATCCATAATCACCAATCGTCCAATCCCATTCGTTCACTCCACTATGCATCATAACAAAGGCACATGTTATAAAGGAACGAATTAATGGTCATACATCTGTAAAGAAATATTTCCTCAATAATGAACTGTGGTACAAACTTTCCTCAATTCCTTCACATCATCTAATGAGCCGCAAATGTAGGACCATTCAGAATGCGCTCGACCCATTAGACCATATGTATCACCAAGACAAGGTAATACACTTTGGGATGACTTGCGTGGGTAGAGTTTTGACTCTAAAGGAGCTGTTAATGGCGCTGAGAAAGGAGGAAGGAAAAGTGCGTTGACTCAGCGTTCCGCGGCGTGCCCACTCGTTCGTGTGGAGCGGGTCGCTGCCCGGAAAAGAGAAGTCACGTGAGACTTCATCGTCTCTTCCCCTGTGGCCTTCGACGACCTTGGAACGCTTCCACATTCCCGCATTAAAGATGAAGATACGACGCTGATAAGTGTCAGCGCGGCTACACTTACTAAGGTTGATATACAGCTTCATACAAGACTTTTATATTCATTCTGCGTGTTTTTGTGTCTCTTTGTAAACAAATGATGATTCACAATGTCACTTGCATGCGTGCATTCACTCATTTAGCATACACATATGACACACACACACACACACACACACACACACACAAACAAACATCACACACGTATTCACTTAGATTCTGTACGTACATTTATTGAAAGCAGGCACGCCAAACCGCGCCCGCACGAGCTACTTGCCCGCCTGGGGAGCCCGGCGCTCAAACGGGTACAAGCAACTTCCCCTGACGTCGGTCCTATTTCCCCTCCGAATCCTGAAAGGGCTGTACATGCGCAAGCTGAAGCGGCATGAGGCGGTGAATAGTGACAGTGTACGAAAAGATGTTTGTCAGATTTTTCTATCAAATAACCAAGAATTGTGTTATGTTTATATTCTTCACTACTTATTACTATTTGACGTTTATTTTCTTACTAAATTCTCCCTTATATAAACATATTTTAAAAATTTGGCCCTTATTTTCGTTTTCTGTTGTGTTATTAAATCAATCATTCAGTAATTTATTGTATTTAGCAAAAATGTGAAATAAATTAATAAGTCTCTGCAAGTTAACAATTCTCGCTGACAGACGTAGAGCCCTTTTAACAGATAAGAATATTTATCTGTTAAACCTTCTAATCTGAACGTAGAAAGTTCATGTTTTTAAATCACTCTCATGTTTTTACACACACTTAAGTAAACAAGATTACAAAATCAAAATTCAATTTTTTTAAATTTTACTCTCAATTGACAATTTAAAATTGGACTGATGTATTATTTCATTTTAATGGATCATTTCTTTGCCTTAAGTAGAAAATGGGAATTAATATAGCTAAAGGCTGTAGCAGCATAAAGAGGATAAAAATGCCCCCAAGCTTAATTTAATTTTGAATAGAGGGCATGTTTAGTATTATTTTGAAAGTCACTTTCCCCAAATCTCAGAGCGACAGATTGATTATTTTGTAAGATACAAATTTTCAGAAAAAATACGAATTTTCAGTTTTTGATTATTTCATTATTATTACTCAGAGATAAAATTCTGAAAAGAAATATAAGACAAAGTAGACATCTATACGTATTTTGGAGAACTTTTTCAAAACAAAATTGGCAGGCAATTCAATTTTTAAATGTTTTATAATTAAATTATTATTCGGTATATTTATGTTTTATTGGTTTTAAGATGTTCTTTACTGATGATTTTTTTCAGATTTTTCTTATTGGTGTTTCACATTGAAAAAAATTAATAACTCTTTTTTGTCATTTATACGCGTATAACTCATAATAAGTTAATCACTTTTCTAGGAAAAATACTTTTCAGGATAAAAATCGTATCATTTTACCATACAACAAATATTAGTGTTATATATCCATAGCGTATTAGGTAAAAATATAGACTGATACATTATCAACTCGATAATACTACAACTCGAAACTTTTACTAAAAGCGGAGTTATTCTGTAAAAATTCTGCAAGGCGTGGTGGAATAAATTATCAACCATATGAATGTCAGGAAAGATGTTGAAAATACTCTTGCCGCACAAGTTGAAAATGCATATTTGGGACGTAAAACTACCATTCAAAAATGGCATCCGACCATCTTATTGACTTTCCAGAAATTAGTGAAAAAGAATAAAATTGTTATCCACGTATACTTATCAATTTTCACAAGTTGTATCATATTTAGCGGAAATGTTGGATGAAGATGATATTCATCTTAGATTCTTAAAGAAAAAGGGAATATTGTAAAATTCGAGCACAATCGCGACACAAAAGCAAGACATAAATTTTTTATTGACTACAAACCACATACAATAGTAATATCTGAAATATCTTGATGTGCATGTGATTGCGCAAATGGCAGACGAACTATTAGTTGTTGTTCTCACTTAGCAGGAATAATATTTGCCAAATGCTCGGTATCTGTCCCGAAACATTAAACCAGCTGAAAACTTGTCATATTTTTGACACTGATGAAATTGTGCCGATCGGGGATGACGATATCCAAGAAGATTAAATTAAATACGATTCAATATTATTTTATGTAAAGTTAGATATTATTTCTGAATATGTTCCCAATTATTAACTTTTTCCACAAAAATAGCAAAATTGTATACTTTGATTTTTTAATAATAATAATGATGATGATGATAATATTATTAATAATAATAATAATAATAATAATAATAATAATAAATTGAAATAGGATTTAAGTTAAACAAAAACATGATAAAAAATATTGTTTTTAATTTTTTATTTTTGAAAATTTGAATTTGGCGCCAAAAATAATTCGAAATATTTTTGTATGGTAAAATGATACGATTTTCATCCTCAAAAGTATTTTTCTGTAGGAAGTGAATAGCTTATTATGAGCTATGTGCACATAAATGACGAAAAAAAGAGTTTTTTTAATATGACACACCAATAAGAAAAATCTGAAAATATCAGTTGTCAAGAACACTTTAATACTAATTTGTAGGAATTTTTTGGAGTCGTTAGCCCAGATATAAAACATAGATATATACAGAATGATAATTGAATAATTTAAAAAAAAAGAATTTCCGGCCTTTTTTAAGCACTCCAAGATACTTATAGATGTCAACTATGTCTCATAACTTTTGCAGAATTTTATCTTTGAGTATGTATATATGAAAAAATCAAAAACCAAAAATTCGTATTTTGTTGATATCTTACAAAGTAATGAGGCTGTCGCTCTGAGATTTGGGGAAAATGACTTTCAAAACAACATTGTATATGCCCCTATTCGAAATTGAATTATACTCGGGGGCATTTTTACTCCTCCCTTATCCCGTTACAGCCTTTCAGACTAACTGTCAAGTAACTTCTCCCAAAGACAGTCATGGGTCAGGTATTCAGTGACATACTGTCACTCCGGAGGAATTTGTACAACCCTTACTTTTAAATCTCGTGCAATTTCTCCTGACGCAGTGCCCACGAGCTCTAGGAACCTGGTTACCTTGCCCGCGACCGTGGCATGCCTGATTTAAAGAATAAAAATTAAATTCAATAAAACTCTCAGAAAGTATAAAGTACATTAAAGAAAAGTAGGTTCAAGCTAAATATTTGAACTGTAACATTACCTCAATAAAATGAGAAGAGTGGTCATTTGAATCCAAAATAATAATACATTAAAATCGGCAGCTTTACTGTCGTTTCCTCATATTCCAAATTATAGTAAAGCGTCCTCCTATCGTATCCTTCTTTGTAGTAGAGCGTTGAAACACCTTCATCGTTCTTAATACGTTTATTACCTATAACATAAGGATAAGTTTTCACACTGGTCAATAGCTCAAAATTAATATGCGACAATAATAATTGAATAATATTACAATTATTTATAGTTGCTATTCAAAGTACAAATTAGCAAGCAACTCTCGTACCAACCATATGATTTTTTGAGGAATCAAACGTCAATTAAAAACTTCTAGAATTGCTTTTCGAAAATAATAATCCAATAGTAAGAACAATCGCAGAAAATGATCTTCTTCGAAATGGTGATAAAATAAAAATAATAATTTCAAAATAGAAGAGTATTTAAAATAGGGGAAAATACTTTAATTTGGCTAAATACGATATGAATTTATTATTAATAGATTCCAGCGCCATTTTCGAAACTTGAAATGTCTCTCTTGCAGATGGAACGACCTTGTCAATTGCAACACTTACAAAACATTTTACATCCACTTTGAAATGATAATTTCGGAGAATTTGCACATATCTCAAATCACAGGCTAAACGTTGCATTAACGTTTATCATTGGGAAAAGAAGTTTTGCAGTGTCGGGAAATGGGGTCTTGCTTATGGGTTACACATTAAATATTAATGCTCTGAAGAACTGGAAGATCCCATGGAAAGCTGCAGTTCTGCTTCTACTCTTAAGTGCTAAACTAATGCATTAGGCCAGTAAAAACGCATTTCCAACCTCCTTGATTCATCTGATAAGGGAAAGATGCTAGGCAAAAAAGAAAGTCTCGCTTCGTTGTAATTGGAGTGCAACTGAGAGACAGTTTACATCATAATGATACTTTAATAGGCATGACTTTAGTTCAATAAAGCGAAAGTAAATTGCTTCTCTAAGCAAAAAATAATTGCTAGTTTCAGAAACATTGCGAATTGTGTTGCAGTTATTTAAATAATTTCATGTTCTTGTAACCTTTCAGACATTTTAAACGAATTAATTTCCCTCATTCCTTATTATTTCGTAATAATACGTATTGAGGTTTATAATTCAAGTTTTAAAATTAAAACCGTGTTCTTCTTTTCAGATGTTTAATAACAGCTAACTTATTTTCAACAAAGAATAGAAAGGTAATCATTTTCACACTGTAATATGGGAGAAAAATATATATCAATTAAGTCAGTATGCGAATGTGAAGAGCGAAACCTCAAGATATAGGAAGATCGTTCTATCAGTAGCACTCGTGTGTAATGACGAAGAGTAAAGTAGTAGTGGGCACTGTCTCAGTAGTGGCCATGTCAAGCCTAAAATTTGAAAAGTAATAATTGCAGACTTCCCACTTGCTTCAGACTTGCGGAACGTAGAACTTATGGTTTCTAATGGTGTGTAGTAGAATGGAGTTAATTTGTTTCTTTTTCTTTCTCATATATTTAAAGAATAAGTTGAAAACATCTTCAAATTGGCATTTCAGTAGTACACATTTGGCTTTACACTGCTTCAAAAACAGATGAAAAATTTTGAAAGGCCTTCGAGTAGGAATATTAGACTTACTGGAATATTAGAAGTTTTGTAATCATCAGATTCTTGACCCAGTAAGTTGAAATATCACGAATCTGACCATTGTAAAACTTTTGCAATATTTGTGTGGCCACTCATGGATCAAAACAGGGGTTTGGAAAGAATAACAAAATTGAACAAATAGAAAATTCGACATTTTCAGGCAGGGGATCAAGGAAGAGGAATAATAATCGCAAACTAAGTTTTATATCATTAATAGCCCGACATTTTAACCCCGACACAACAATTTAAACCCGACAGACGTTCTACCTTTCATCTCCCTCTTTGTCTGCTCTCTCCGTATCTCTCTCTCGTCTTCTTCTCTCTCGTCTCTCTCCGTCTCTCTCCTCTCTCGTCTCTGTCTCTCTCTCCCTCTCTCTCTCCGCTCTCTCTCCGTCCCTCTCTCTCTCTCCGTTCTCTCTCTCGTCTCTCTCTCCGTCTCTCTCTCCGTCTCTCTCTCCGTCTCTCTCCGTCCGTCTCTCTCTCCGTCTCTCTCTCTCGTCTCTCTCTCCGCTCTCTCTCCGTCTCTCTCTTCCGTCTCTCTCTCGTCTCTCTCTATCCATCTCTATCTATCCGTCTCTCTCTATCCGTCTCTATCTATCCGTCTCTCTCTATCCGTCTCTCTCTATCCGTCTCTCTCTATCCGTCTCTCTCTTCCGTCTCTCTCTCTCCGTCTCTCTCTCCGTCTCTCTGTCTCTCTCTCCCTCTCTCTCCGTCTCTCTGTCTTTCTCTCTCCGTCTCTCTCTTTCTCTTCGCTCTCTGGTCGAGTTAATAAATTAGGTTCCACTCCAGAAAGAATGCACAAGAAATATTTAACAATTAAAATTCCAATGCCAAAAGTTTGTTTCGAAAATGGTATCTTTAGCATCGCGGCTTAAAAAGTTCCGTGTCTTACTTAATATTCTTTCTATTTTCGTGGAGCTTCACATTTAGTGGTCACTTTCCTTTGACCTATTTTTCATGGATGTGATGATCGCATGCTTTTCTTATCATTTAATTAAGATACGAATCTTTTAAGCGTTTGTTTTTGATGATTAGATCTAGCTGGTATGCAAACCAAGATTGCAGTATAATCAGAAAAAAATTCTCACAATCATACATGTTATATGCAGTATATAAAACGAAATATAACAATTACCTACGTACTTAAAGAATATCTCAAAAATGTCTTTTGTCCTACTTTGCGAGAAAATTGCGTGAGAAACTTCCATTGTTACGGACGATTCGCATACAGACGCAGAAGATAAATCCAAGAAACCCTAACAAAATAATCATTGCATTTAATTAAGCATTTGTAATGAGAATAATCGAGAGCAGTTGAATGATTAACATATAAACGTACCGATTTTTAAAATCATTACTTTACCAAGTAATCACGGTTGTACGATTCTGGTTTGTAATTGTAATATTTTAGTTAAAAACACTAGTAGTGATCAAAGTTAATAAGAGAGAGACAGAGAGACATGGGGATAATTTCAGAGATGTTCAGAGTCAATATGAACAATATTAGGGATGTCTAACTTGGAAGGCCTCAAGGGCCACTACTAAAACATTTAATATGGCTGCCGGCCTTATTTTCAATAATCGAGCGATCCACACCTGATATCCTCCTATTGTTGATTTCCGCAGTTTTCCCAGCTGCTCTGAAAAGGGGGAGGAAGAACGGAACCGAGCATGTCAGACCATACCGTGCACAACAAATAGAAAAACATAAGATTTTGAATTTCTTAATATACTAGGAAAAAACTTTCTTAAATGTAAATTTAACACATTAAGAAGATTTTGAGTATGACAAGGTGCGCAATGTTCTCTCCCGATGAGGATGCAAGGGACTAATAACTTTTCGCACCGGGAGCGGTAGCTCAGTGCATCAACTGATGTCACTGCAGCGCCTCTAACCGGGAGGTCCTAGGTTCGAGTCCTGACGGCGGCAGGATTTTCGACACTAGCTTTTCAGCTAGATCGAATTCAGTTGCTGTCTGGAGGAGAATTCTAGCGGCCGCCTGCTCTGATCGGTAGTTTTCCGTGGTTTCTCCGATCAAAACCAGGCGAATGCCGGAGCAGTACCCTACCAAACGGGCTACGGACCGCGCGCGATCTGTCCTTCCTCTTCCTTGTCCTATCCTCTCCCCTTTCACACACACTTACACTAACATGCACTACACTACCACATATTCCGGGAGACCGGTCGGGATCTTAGAGCTTGTCCCGGCTGGAGCGGTGCCCCGCTGGTGGGAGAGTCCTGGTTAGGGGGAAACCCCACTAGCCGACGGTAGGTCGGCGCCGGATCTCGCCATCCAGCGGGGAAGATCACCGCCATCTCCCGAGAAAAACATGCACTACACTAACGGGAATTATGAACGAAGCAGTTGACGCGCCCGGAAACACGAAAAATCAATCAATCAATATCTTTTCGCGGGCCGCTATGGCACCGCTAGCCGCTAGTTGGACAGCCCTGAACTAGTCGGTGGTGCTACGTGTTGCAAGGCAACCACAACACCACCATCTAGTTCCCTTGGTAGAAAGAAAGTCTACATTAGTTCACGTCGCTTCTTCACAATCATTTACCTGGAGAAGCAACGCGAGAAACGATCTTGAGATACTGGCGCGGGATGGAAAGTTCTTCATGAGACAGGGATTGAATTGGATAGGAAGTAACCTTTTTCACTCACGACCATAGAATGCTAATTCGAAAATATTTGTGTGGAAGAGAACTATAACTCATTTTCAACCTACTACAAATTCAATCTCCCAAGTAAGGTTAGTGCATTGTGATTCGACTTGATCACTGTATACATTTTGGATTTGAATAAATTAAGATCGTGAGTGGGATAGTGGATTTAAAATTAAATACGAACCCTTCTCACAATACTTTTATAAACTTACTTACATTGCCGTCATTAATGCTGATAGTCTATTAATAATACAGGACAAGTTTTGTTGAAAATTATTATAATTTACATTAAATTAGATGGGAAGTTTGGATTTACAAAAATGTGAAGGATTGATTAGATTCTATATATTGACTTTCTCATTGTATTAGGTGTATTTTTAATTTCTCCTATACGTAAGTATACATGGAGTAATACACGTTGTACGGAAAAAGTTTCGTAATGCCGCGTCAAAGAAAGGCAATTTTTCGACAGAAAAATTCATATATGGCGGTCCTAATACGGAAAAGTAAATAAATATTGCTGCAATGTGTAGCAAATTACTTCTTCTAACAAGTTGTGTAGTTAGAATCTACGGTTTGTGAGTCCTTGTTATCAAAAAATTGGTTTGCGGCAAAACGTCTGTCCGTCCATTCCAGTTCTATTCCTCTTCTAAAAAGCTAATAAACGATGATCCGGTTACTGTAATGGGACACTGATAGTTTGTACTGGCCATCTACATCACAATGACAGATTGAATGTTTTATTGCCTTACACAAAGTTCGAAATGCCAACCTTTCCTCGTAGATAGGTTACCGTCGCAGCTGCACACGTTAGCCAACTGCTGAAATATGGCACTGAAAAAATGAACTGAATAAATATGATATATATACATGTTATTCCTGGGTTCAGTCCTTAGTATCTTGGAACGCGTTCCACTTGCGACGTCAGCTGTATTGCCTTCTTTTTTCGCCACTATTGTCTTCCAACGCTACATTTTGTCCGTCACGTAGCCACCAGGAACCTATGCGACAACGATGAGTTACTTGCGTCGTTGTGTGGCTCAGCAGTAAGGGATGTGATGAAGGCGAGAATTGTGGAAGGATTCCATTTTGGCGAGCATTCGATCGCCTCCATTAATCTGAGAGTGCCAACGGTGGCGTCAGGTGGCCTGCGCGGCGGCGCGCGCCAAGTAGCGCAGGCGCGGAAAGCGTGCCATGCAGCGCCGCGACGCCGCGGCCCACAGGACCGGCTCGCAGTGCATCGGCGCCCCGATTACACTCTTCCACAGGCGCCCTCCTCCTCTTTCACTTTCTTATTTCCGTTCGTCTTCTTCTTTTCGTAGTTCTTCTTTTCGTCCGTTTTCTTCTTCTTTTTGTCCGTTTTCTTCCTTTCGTAGGTCTTCTGCTTCTTTTCGCCCGTCTTTTTCTTTTTGTAGATCATCTTCTTCTTTTCGTAGAACGTCTTCTTTTCTTACGTCTTCTTCTTTTCTTGCGTCTTCTTCTTTTCTTGCGTCTTCTTCTTTTCTTGCGTCTTCTTCTTTTCGTGCGTCTTCTTCTTTTCGTGTTTCTTCTTTTCGTGCGTCTTCTTCTTTTCGTGCGTCTTCTTATTTTCTTGCGTCTTCTTCTTCTTTTCGTGCATCTTCGTTTTGTTCTCTTATTTTGTTCTACTTTTAGTATCAAGTGCCTTTACAGGATGTTGCGATTCTCTTGCGCGACGAACGACTGAATGCCAGATTAGCAGAAGTGTCAGGAGATGAAATCCGATTGAAAAATACAGTTCTTATTTATTAGTTTCTGGGTAAAATAGCCCGCTAATGTGGTTTTGTGAAGAAATGAAAAGAAAACAATATACAATTATTAAAAAATAGGTATGATTATTGAATGTAAATTAAAAGAAATTCTGTAATGAAAGAAAAGAAATGAACATTTACAAAAACATTTTCAAATGAATTATGTCTTTTAATTGAAATGAAAAACAGTTGATCTCCTTAAACACATTTTTTCACGAAACAGATGTCATAAGCGTTTGCATAAACCCTCGATGCCTGTCTAGAGTCTAGACGGTATGGAGTCTTCACAACCAGAATAACGTTAATGGTACCATCTTGCCCAGGAAGATTGCGGGGAGAAGAGACAATGATTGGCTCACACGTCAAGTTTTCAGATTAGCATACAACCACCTGTGTAGCTGAGGGCTTTGCAATCGGAACCGAATGTCATGCTCTTAGCTCTTTATATAAGTGTAGTGATGAGAATATTCCTGATACAAGCTTTCCTGAATAATTAGAAAATGTTGACTTATGCTTTAGATGTTTATTTTGGATATGTGATGATTTCCCGCTAAGACACAAAGAGTTCAAAAATCGTGCCTTTCACGGAATTCAAAACTACATTTCTAGCGCAAAACTGTTCCCTTTCCAACAGTCGGTGATAACTAAGATTGCCTAGACTATCCCCTAAAAACTTATAAACAAACGTATATGTCCTAAATCATGCAAACTGAAACGAGGGTTGGGGCAAAAGTCATGGCAACTATTTTTTTAATGTTATCGGATCAGACAATTTTATTTGTCACGTAATTAAATACTGTACTAAACTGTGTTCGCAACAACAGATGGATCTGTGAGTGTCTCTATTAGCAGGGAGCAATGTGAAATCAGTCGTCTGACTGTTGCCATGCGAGATGAATGCAATCCGTTTCCAGCAGCACTCATAACGTTCTCCATAGAATAAGTACCGGAGAATGTCACAGGGAATTAGTGAAAGCTCTTGGGAATAATGACCTTTCATACCAGACAGTCGCGATATAGTTCAGACAAATGGTGCTCAAAACGGGCAAATAGCGAAAAATTTTGGTGTACTTTTGATATTTCGTTTCTTTGTTTTTTGGGTCGGTAAACACGAATATCAGTGTTTCCAATACAAATGTGCCCAGAAACACGCTTTTGTGCAAAAAATGTGTAAAAACCCACAACATTTCAGTTTTTTCAAAATAACTCAAAAGCAATCCATTTTTCTTAAGTAATGGTCCTATTTGAAATGATAGAAGATAAAATTACCTACATTTAATGTGATTAAGCTTTTTCCCTCCAATTAACGGTTTAGCCGTGAGAGCACCGTGAAAATTGATGAAATATGCAAAAAACATTAAAAACAGAAATCATCCCACTTATCTCAAGATATCTTAAAAATTATCCCATTGTTCGTAAATATTTACCTGATATATAATATGAAATAGGATAAAATGTCTACATTTTGCAGGTTAAATGTTTTTTCTGGGACCAACGGTCTCAAAATGTGCCTGGATGTTACTGCAAAAATGGCATTTCACATAACCTCCCTCTAACTCTTATATGTAATTTAAATGCAATTAAGTTGTGTACAAGTAAAGCGTTATCGTATCAACGGCATCGTTGAGGAAAGGTGGATCCTGTTACCCACAGCCACAAAGTGCGATTTTCATATTATGTTTATTTTCACAACTCAAAGGTCATGGGTTTGATGAGTAGTTTTGGACAGGATTCCTGAAGAAAATTTTGTCGTTGAGTTTCATTCTTTATCGATTTCCGCAGAATAATTGGAATGTTTAACATTTATTAACGTTACTAAGCAGATAAACAACAAATAATCAACCAAGTATTATTTGTGTTATCCGTCAAATGTCGTTCAATACATTTCATGGTATCATCCCGCCTCCTTCTTATAAGAAAAATTAGAAACAAAAAGTATCACTTACTTTAATAAGTGTACACATATGCCATCTATATCTACAACTAATTATAATTTACACTTAACGGACGGCGGACTGTTTAATCCTAAACTGACCTCGGCCGTTTAGAGAGTCTTTCCGTTCTTCTGGTTGCGTCAAGTCTATTATAAATGTACAGTGTTACGAAAATGTAATAAGTATGTATATAGGATTCCTAGCTAATTGAAAAATTCATAAGAATAATCAATTATTGCTGAAAACGTTAAAGGAGGTAAATACTGGGAAAAAATAATCTTAAATTTCTAAATTATTTTTAAAACGTTACTCTGTAGAATTAAAGTGCCTGAATGGATACATCAACAATAATTGAAAGAATATTTGCCATTTAGTACTTAGCCGTTTGAAATAGACATTCCGCAAAAAGAGAGATAAAATCAATATTCTAGGACCATAAATTCGAAAAATTTCCAACTTACATTTTATTATCCCTAAAATCGAAACGTTATTGGAGACTAGAAATAAAAATCATAAAAAATGTAATTAGTTTTTAATGTCTTTGATGTTTGATCAGTTAAATCTTTCAATGAGTAATTTATATAAAGAAAGAAAAACTGAAAATTTTAAGAACTTATGAAGTTGCCTCTACATCAACTTTAATGTTAATAGACGTTAGAGTTCCTATCTTAGTAGTTTGTGGAATTGAGTCGATTGTAACAAGATAACGGTAAGCTACATTAAGTATCTTTCATAGGAGGTTTAGTGTTCAAAAAGTTCGGTAAATCAGGCAATTAATATGAAAATCATATGTTTGCATTAAAAGACAATGCATACACATATGACAATGCATATTGTACTGCAGTTCTTCGACAGAGGCTTCCTAACCTCTTCCTGAAACGAAAAAAGGCCAATCTCTCAATTCGTATTGTTGAGTTGCTTATTAATGTCTAGACTTAGGCTCCTCAATAATTCCATATCGTTTTGAAACGTATTTTAAATAATATTGTTGTTGGTTTGGTGCAAGCGTCAAAGGATCGTGTTCTGAGTGATTGGTGAGTTGAGATAAAAAGTCCTCTCGGTTCAGAGCAATGCAGGCCGGTGCGAAGTCAAAAGTGGGGGTGGCGAAATGGAAAGGAGACGCGGAAAGAAGCTGCGGCGGCCGAAGAGAGGCGCCGTCGGAGCGGCTACTTACGCCGGGCAACGAGCCGAGTCCAGCGGAGGAGAAAACTACTCTCTACCGCCGATGGAGGGATGCGGTAGCTGCAGTGGAGCGGGCGGCGCGGATGTTAGGCGCCTCCACGCGTCGCAAATGGCCGGTGGCAGTGCGAAACGTCAGCGTTTTCTCGGCAGTGTTCCAAGGAATTTCCCATATGAGGGGGCATTGAGGTCCAGAAACTATTAAAGGGAGGTTTTTAGAAATGAACTAAAATGACTCATTTGTATAATGGTCCGTATGTTTATGACCTACAGTGTCTGAAATTAGCTGAGTCGAATTCAACCACTGCTGTACACTGTATGGAAAAGAATTCTAGCGGTCGGCTACTCTGATCGGTAGTTTTCCATAGCTTCTCCGATAAATTCTAGACGAGTGCTGGAGCAGAAGCTTAACAAAAGGGTCACGGCAATGAGTGGGTTGGTTGGATATTCCGGGCGCGTTAATAGTTGAAGTCATTAGTCCCGTTAGTGTAGTGCATGATTTTTCATCGGGAGATGGCGGTGATCATCCCCTGCTGAAACGCGAGATCCGGCGCCGCCCTATCGCCAGCTAGCGGGGTTTCCCCCTAACCGGGACTCTTCCATCAGCGGGGCACCGCCCAGTCGCGACAAGGTCTACGCTCCCGACCGATCTCCCGGAATATGTGCTAGTGTAAGTGTGAGGATAGGACAAGGAAGAGGAAAGGAAAGATCGCGCGCGGTCCGTTTGTTAGGGTACTGCTCCGGCATTCACCAGGTGTTGATCGGAGAAACCACGGAAAATACCGATCAGAGCAGCCGGCCGCTAGAATTCTCCTTCAGACAGCGGGTGAATTCAACCTAGCTGAAAAGCTAGTGTCGAAAATCCTGCCGCCATCAGGACTCGAACCTAGTACCTCCCGGTCAGAGGCGCTGCAGTGGCATCAGTTGATGCACTGAGCTACCGCTCCCGGTACGACGATGGGTGATCTTTCCTTCCTCAGCCTTGGCCCCTCCTCTTCCCTTTCACACATTCACACTCACATACACATTTCCATGCACTATACTCCAACGGATGTTGAAAGAGCAGTTGGAAGCTTGGTTCTTGACTCGGCTGGGGCCGTGTCTTGCTGGAGGAGATATCTGGAGTCTCATTATCGTTGACCTCTATGAGTTTTCGAAAATGGCAAATCTAGAAATAATCCTAGAAGGGATGTGCTGTAATAGCACTAGTTTTCATGAGTCGGATGTAAAATGGACAGGTGTTTCCAAGATGAATAGATGTAAATAATTAAATGATTAGTAACTTTCATTTTCAAGGTTGCAAATAATCAGAATGGTGTTTGTGTAAATCATACTCCCTGAACTTCGTGAGACGTAGAGTATTCATTTCCATTATTGAATATTATAACAAAAACATACTATAACGAAATTATTTTATCAATTTTCCAGAGATTTTTCTACCAGTTAATTACAACTTTCTTTGAATAGAAAAAAGATTCCAGAAAATACCAAATTAAAAACAACTAAAATAGTCGCAACGTTTAAATACTAGCTTTTCAATTACAAAATAACTTTGCTTCACTTGAAAAATGAGAGCCTATTTGAATTTACATTCTCCTTCATGGATGTTTATCAACAAAGAAGGAAAATACTTCTGCAGCCTGTTTCAGCGGCGTCATTATAAAACATTTAAGTCGATCACACAGCAGATTTTCTTGCAATGTGATTTAACACAGGCAGATTTAATTATAGCTGTATAAATGTATATTTCTCTTTTAAGTTTTGCCACACTATTCCTTATGTAGAATCTGAATACATGAAATTTAAGAAATAAGACAATTAAAAAGAAATCTGTACGACAAATGAACAAGTTACAGAACAGGATACACATCTTCAGATTCCCTAACGTTAGTAAGGAGACAAATTTAAAAGTATACTTACTTTGGTGTGTCAAGTGAATTAAAATTAGAGACCGGATTTTTATGTAATTACATATTTTTCTTTCTACTTACCGATCTCAAATTTGTAATCTTGTCGAATCGTCGCCGTCCTAATACAATATACATTTTTTTCGTTACACATTTTTACATATTCAGTAGTATATTACATATTTTACATGTTTTGGTATTTTCACAAAGTGTTTTTATTCTATTAATTTTCTTACATTTTTTACGAAAAGTATTTTGAAAAATATCAGCACTTTTTCCCCTATATTATTACTGCGTGCTGTCTACTCCAGGTACCTTGTATAAAGTCGCTAGATGTTCTCACAGTCCGGCGCGCCTGTTTCAGTTATCTCTGTGGCAGGAAGTGAACGTCAGTCACTGAAATTATTTTCACTTTTTGGTGTGAAAAGTATCCCTGACGCCGCGGATCGTGACATTTAACCTGAATTTCGGAGAAATAATGGCGATCTCCGAAGTTTAACATTCAATGAGAGTTCTTCATGCTGCAGTGATTGTTTACTGGTCGTAGATATCGCCAGTTTGTACGATGAATGATGTTCCTACTATATTTATTGCGTCTAGTCAGGCTGCAAAACTACGGACCTGGATAGCAATACTTGAAGCTTCGAGTATTGACGGAAAAGTTGTATGGTGCAAAGTGTGCTTCAACTTGTGCTCTCCATTTAAGACGATTGAATTATTTTTTAAATTTGTTCAGAAATTGTTTATAAATGTAATTTTGTATTATGTAAATGTGTTTTATAATCAGTGAATTTCAAATTACATATTATATCCGAATTTACATATTAGTTGTATGGTGCAAAGTGTGCTTCAACTTGTGCTCTCCATTTAAGACGATTGAATTATTTTTTAAATTTGTTCAGAAATTGTTTATAAATGTAATTTTGTATTATGTAAATGTGTTTTATAATCAGTGAATTTCAACATTACATATTATATCCGAATTTACATATTTATTACATATTCTTACTGTTTTCATTACATATTGTTGAACATATTTTGACGTTTCATACTACATATTTTTCCGGTCTCTAATTATAATGCAGAACCTTGAAGAGTACTGCATTTGGTTGTAGTAGTAGTAATAAGATATAATTTCGCAATCTGGAACGAATATGAAATGTTCCTCTTAAAATGTAATTTAGAAATACCTTTTACTTCTGCGTCCTTAAAGATACACAATCTAGATATACTATCAAAAGTGCATCTTCTATGAAATTCAATTTTATGTAGTTGATTCTTAAAATGTCATTTGTCTGCCTAGTTTGGAAATGTGTATTAGTGGCATAATAATTAGAATAGTAACTTAATAATTGTATTGTTGAGTTAAGGAAAATTGATCTCAAGAGACCATATTTTCACCATGACACCTCTTTTAATCCAACTAGTTCTTAAAGCCTTTTCAAATTAATCGTGTTTCATTTTCATATCACTGTCATTAAGTCGTGATCTTTTCCTATCAGCATCTTATTTTTTTTTAAAGGGCGAATATTTATCCGCATGTCTTAATCCCCAATAGTATTATATTAGAAAGGCGCCCAATGGTATTTGGGCCCAGGACGTCTATGGAAAACGAAACACTCGTCGCGTTCCGTATCATGAAACCTCATCGTGATGTCGCGCCTCGCCGGAATTCCTTGGTATTGACATACGACGATGATTTGATGATGACTACAGACGACGACCTACTGATAATATGGTGAGTAACAGGCAAGAAGTGATTGGTAAAATGAAAGAGAAAAAACGACTGAGGAAACAGCCCGCGAACGCTCTAAAAGACGCGCATTTATATGCCGGATCAAGATGGCACGCTCTTGATCCAGCACATATTTCACGTTGAGTGATCAGAATTGAGTCCTGGAACACAGAAGTAGAAAGCAAGTCCATTTGCCCTTCTGAACGGGTTGCCCGCCTCACGACGTCCTGAGTAACCTACGAGAACAGCTTTAACGGTACCGAACGTACACTATTAACGGTAACGTTCGTGACCTTCATCTCCAACCGCAGCAGCTCACGTGAACGAGCGGTGCGCCTGAAAGCAGTGCCGCACTTGCGGCATCTGGCGAGCGCCGATTCGGCGATGGCTCGCCGAATCCCGAATAACGACTTGATTTACTCACTCCTTGCCGAGTGCCAATCTTGCGCTGCTCGCTCTATCGGGAGCGGGTCAGACATGTGGCACGCCGAAAGAACACCTCGGGGAACCGGGAATCTGTGAGCGGTTTGCTCGGTTCGGGCCAAATGCCGCATTAGCTGCATCACTTTGAGGCCATGGGCGCAGCACAGTATGTGTGTGTGTGTGTGTGTGTGTGTGTGTGTGTGTGTGTGTGTGTTTGTGTGTGTGAGGGGGGAGGAGACACGATTTAGGATGAGGGGAACCAAGGTGGATATTGTCCACCCTCTGAAAACTAGTGGTACTAAAACAGCACGTACTTTCTCGCCCGACCTTTCATGCGAAATTACACGAAAATACTCACATTTTCGAAAAATTGTACATGACCTAACTTTAAAATATATCTTTAAGGGAAAGATTTCATTAAGGGGAGAAAATCTCTATCCTCATAATTGTAGTCATAGGAAGACGCCAAAAAAGTTTTAATTTTTGCAATTTTCGAAAAATCACAGTTTTCAACGAAAATGAGATCTGCATCATTCTCTTAAACGTCGTCCACACCATACAACAACATAATTTAATAAAAATCGCTGGAGTCATTTTTTGAATTTTGAAAATGTCCCAGGGGCTTAATGTAAAGTACCCTCAAAATTAAAATATCGGTTTCAAATTCAAGGGGCCGCGACATCAGCCAGATTTATTGGGGAATGTCAGTTTTGGAGAAAATCGGCAGAACAGTTTAGCCGCTAGCGTTGTTCACGGATGGACAAACGCACGGACAGACAGACGTCTTGTTGTCATTCGATTTTTCGGTATCAAGGATCCACAAAATATGGATTATGGCTACATCGCGTGTTAGAGGATTATTTTATAAATTTAACTTCTGGATTTATCCACTTTCTCGTTACCAGGACCCGGTAATGAGTTTTTCTGCTGAAAATTCGCCGTTTTTCGCGCAGCATTACATACCTTTCTCTCTACTGCATAAGGGGTAGCAAGAAAGTAAAAAAAAAATGTTTCAAGGTAGAAGTCAGATGTCGTCGCACAAAGTACGCGCTCCATCACGAAGACAATGACGGATTCTGAAAGCAATTGGGGGGAGGAGCTGCAGCTCTTCTCATACGTCAGGATTAAGGTGCATTAGCAGGATAGGATTGGATAGGACTGGCATAGGATTGGTGCAGATGGAGAGGATATACACGAAATTTTGTACCTGAAAATAAGGATTTATATATGGATGGATGATCGGATGTGTCGCACGTAAGAGCCATTCCACGTCAAATTTCACAAAAAAGGCCAAACTATTCCTTCCTATTTTGAATTTTTTTCATTTACTATATGGATGAAATATGTTAATATGTGTAGATTTACTTTTTTCTAACTTTATTATTTTTGGAAATATTTGACGTTGGCATTTTCTAAAAATGACATGCATCACTAACTTTAAAGTATACAATTGAATACACTAATTATAGAAACCCCGTTCAAATTATATTCAAAACTTTAAAAAAGTTTATTTTTTAGACTTTACAAAATATTCATTTCCCTGAATTTTCTATTTTTTAATTTAAATTTTGAATATTGAATTGTTTTGTGAACTGGATGAGATAAATTGAAACAAAATATTAATAAACGTATTAGTGTATGGTTGTCAATTTCAGAAAATATCAAAGTGGGATCTCAGTAACTTTAAAAAATATGAATTTTTACGAAGCAGTGTGTAGTAGATTGCTGCAACACTCGTTTCTTACGTTACTGGCCGGCATTTCCTTTGGATGATAAAATGATATGTGTATTCCGACTGATGTTCAGAAAATTTTACTCATGGCCCTTGACAAGTGACCTGTTGTATTTCGCGAGCAAGGTCAGGCGGGAGAAAAGCTAGGAAGCAAAGAGATCCAGCAGTAAAATTAGTTTTGCTGACACGAGGAAAAGCAATAGTTGAATTCGTTTCGCTGACACACATCCTTTCTGAGGACAGAGTGAACATGTGAGATACTAATATTTCATGAAACCCAATCGGGCAGGCGGTCATACTTTTTATTATTCTTCAAGCCGTGGATTAAAGACTGTACAAACATAATTCGTTAGTGCATGGGCAGTGAGAGCGCACTCTTATACTTACAATTGATCTTTTACAACAATACGTACCAGGGCCAAATTTTTTCGTGTCGTATTTTGTAGAAAGTTAAACAAGATGTATGCCGATATTTTTATTTGATCTTATTTTATTATTATTATTATTATTATTATTATTATTATTATTATTATTATTATTTGATTAGATTATTTAATTTTTAAAATTTAATTTTTTAAATAATTGTAATTTTTTAATATTTATTTTTTGAAAAATTCATTTACAGAGGAATAAAATATCTATTTCAAATTATTAAATGGTCCAAACCAGGAATTTTCATATTAAGTACTTTTGGAGGATCAATTAATCATATTATGCGAAGTACGCGTAAATTTCAAAATTTAATATAGACATAACAGCAAAAATAATAGATTTTCATGCAAATAAAAAACGTGTATCTTTGTTTGATTTTTGAGGCTCAGATTGAAGTAAAAAATATCGCACATTTTTAAAAAGGTCGTGTCAACTCTTGTGCGATTTATCGTGGAATTGCTCATAACTCTGCCAGATTAGAAGCTTTTAAATTGATATTTGGTAAATTCCTCTGGAGTAAGATCTGGTTGTGGCGTTCCGGAGATTATCAAGGTATTTTAATTTTGGGGTTACTTTACATGAATTACATGAAGCCCTTCTGATATTTCCAACTTTTAAGTGAATAACTTTTCTGGAAATTTTTTCTCGATTAGAAGAAATTGCATTTATAAGTGTGGCATACTAGTTTCGATTTCCAATTAAAACCTAACATACTAATGAGTAAGTATTCGTTAAAAAGAAGTTTGGGCTTTCCACTCAACCAAATTGTGTCATTTTCACTTTCAATTAAAGGAAGTGAGCCCCAGATGCCTTATCGCTTGTAATTATTAACCAGTTTTCTAGTATATACACTAAATTTTAATAAAATCATAAAATTAAAAGAAAAAACTCTTCTCTGCCTTCATTGTTCATTGAGTTGTAATCAATCTAATGACACCTTTCGACATTTCTTTCTAGAGCAAACATGTGAGTGTAAAGTTAATGCTAGCGAAACCAATAAAGCGAGTTTTCTTAAGTTTGAGGAGTGTTTTTAAATGCAAAGATTAGTTACTTTATTATAAACGCAATGTACAGCAATAATCTGAGATGAAACAGTTTTTGAAGTTTTCTATTTTCCGTATATTGCATATGTAGAACTAGCGCATCCCACACGTATCTCATTTTCGGTGTGCGTTAATGCTGCTAGAAATTTTAAAATAGATGCCAACTTTCCAAGGAATTACCTATTTCCTATTTACTATTTGGATTTTCCTATACCTATTTGGATTTTCCATTACATTTTTAGATAGATATTATCGATTGCCTTATAAGACATCGGCACAAAACATAGTAAATGAACTACCACTGAATAGCGTATTACCTATTCCCGTGAACTCCATAAAAATATGCAAGTCGAAAAATAAAAATATTAGAATTGTTCATAATAATTAAGTACATGATTAGTTTGAACAATTGCAATATTTATTTCCAATTAAAATTCGAATTTGTTCCATTGCACCATTGACGAGTCACATTTTGCATCTCGTACTCATTAAGGAGACTCTGGTCGTGAAGTGTTTAGGCCGTATAGAATTACCTTGCTTACAACAGATTCAGACAGGAAATAAGTGTCTTCCGTTCCTGATTAACACAAACATTTGAATTGTGTTTCAACGTTGGGATGCCCTAAATTTTCTGAAATCAACACTCAACACCTAACCTATATGATGTAAGATGCAGTTCAGCGTCTTACGTCATACTGTTCATTCGAAGTTACCTCAGTTATTTTCTCTTTTAAAATAATGACTTGCACAGTGTAGCATCCGCACGTTTGCTTGTGTCCAACTAGTCTTTATTTACCATCTAACACTCAAGTTTGTCCCACTTGGAGACTAAACAGACCCAGGGGCTCGCCGTTTGTCAGGTGCGTTTTTGATACTTGATGCTTCTCGAATTGATTGATTGATTGTGATTCAAGGCGCGTCAACTACAATAGTCCCGTACGTAGAGTGCGTGTGTTTGCTCTAGAGATGGCGGTGGTCCCCCGCTGTAGGGCGAGATCCGGCGCTGACCTACCGTCGGCTAGTGGGTTTTTCTAAACCAGGTATCTCCCACCAGCGCGGCACCGCCCCAGGCAAGACAAGCTCGAAGCTCCAAACCGGTTTCCCGGCATGTGTGGTAGTGTAGTGCATGTTAGTGAGAGTGTAAGGGGTGAGGATAGGATAAGGAAGAGGTAGGAAAGATCGCGCGCGGTCCGAGGCCCGTTTGTAACGGCTCTGCTGCGGCATTCGCCTGGGTTGATCGGAGAAACCACGTAAAACTACGTATCAGAGCAGCCGGCCGCTAGAATTCTCCTCCAGGCAGTGACAGAACTTGGCTTAGCTATCTGGCTAGTGTCGAAAATCCTGCCACCGTCGCGACTCGACCCTAGGACCTCCCGGTCAGAGGGACTGCAGTGACATCAGTTGATGCTCTGAGCGATCTCTCCCGGTCTTTTGTCGAAGGTTTCGTAGATTAATGAGGAATGGAACATACGAGAATCAATCCATCGCTCAGTCTGAGGGCTTCTAAGGGATGAAAGTGCGGACGGGTTGGGAATCGAACGATCGCGCGCGTTCCGTCACCCGTTGTTTCAGGGACAATGCATCTGAAAGCAATCGGAGAAAAACCATGATAATGACCGATCAGGCGCTGCTTTAGTGTCGCTTCGCCCCCACAGGGCGGGCAGCGCCTTCCAGGGACGAGGCCGTTCCGGGTCGCCGTTCCATAGACGGTAAAACCACGCGTGCGGCGTGGGCGTGGGCGGCGGCGTACGCGTGCCGTCGCGTGCGCGGGCGTCCTGCTCTACATGCGTCGGCGCGCCGCGCGGGAAAGCGAACTCTCGTTGCTCGCGTGCGGGGACGCGCGTGGGCGGGCCCATACCGCCGGCGCGGCGCGACGCGACGCGACGCAACGCGGCGACCCTTCCCGGCCATCTCCGTTGAAGGCCCTCGTCGCTAATAGGGGAAGGGCTTGGGCGAGAAAAAAGGATTTCTAAATAGGATAAAAAAGGAATTCATATAAAAGGGACATTAAAGAGAGTATGTATTCCTAGAATTCTTCTGTAGACAGTGACAGAACTTGGCTTAGCTATCTGGCTAGTTATGAGAATTGTGGGAATTCTGATCTGGCTAGTGTCGAAAATCCTGACGCCGTCGGGACTCGACCCAAAGACCTCCCGGTCAGAGGGACGGTAGTGACATCAGTTGAGGCTCTGAGCCGTCTCTGCCGAACTAGAGCCTATAGATCCTCTCGATATCACACCGGCTTAAGTGACTCGGGGCATCAATTGATGACACCGCAGTGTCTCTGACCGGAAGGTCCTAGGTTTCCACTTCCGACGGTGGTAGGATTTTCGACACTAGCTACATAGGTCGAAGTCTGCAGGAGAGTTCTCGTGGTCGGCTGCTCTGATAGGTAGATTTCCCGTGGCTGGCACGGTGCCCCGCTGGTGGGAGATACCTAGTTGGACTGATACTGCTGGACACAAATTTTCTGTCACACCTGTATCAAACTGATTTATGATTTACAGAAGTGCTCAGATTATAGTATGGTGATAACAGAAGGGGTCCATGCACTCCGCAACATACGTTGCACTGCAACACACGTCATTGTGCTCATCACAACACACGTGTCATTGTCTCGGAGACGATACATCCTCCACCTTTGAAGCACTTTCGTGACCACGGCTTTTACCTGTAATGATGAAATCTACCAAATGACACTCTCTGGATGTTTTATTTACTTTTTTCAACGTACGCCTCCTCTCTATCACAAGTTGTCGGAAACGTTCCGACTTGAGTTCCTCAACGAAACTATTTTCACTTTTAAAACAATTTAATAAATGCTGAATTTCCTTCTGGGTCGAAGTAGAATATTACATTTCAAATAACTGACTTCGCTGACGCAGGATCTTGGGACATTGTCCAGGTGCGTGGGGCAGATCCGCCGAGAGCTGCTGGCCCGAGTTCCGGGAATCGTAAGTTTTCACTAGGTTGCATAGTGCTTGAATTCTCATACCACCACATACTCCATCTGATCATCTTTCATCTATCATCAGTCTCACCTCGGGAGCACCATTCCACCTTTCACCGAGAGAAATGGCTCTGAGCATCAACTGATGTCATTGCAGTCAGGCTGGGCCGAGAGGTCCTAGGTTCGACTCCCGACGGTGGCAGGTTTTCGACCGAATTCAGTCGCTGTCTGGAGGAGAATTCTGGTGGCCGGCTGCTCTGATCGGTAGTTTCCCGTGGTTTCTCCGATCAGCACCAGGCGAATGCCGGAGTGGCACCCTAACAAATTGTCCACGGACCGCGCGCTATCTTTCCAACCTCTTCCTTGTCCTATCCTCGCCCCTTACACACACACACACACACGCGCGCGCGCACACACACACACACACACAAACACACACACACATGCACTACACTACCACACATGCCGGGAGACAGGTTGGGAGTTTGGAATTTCCCCTGGCTAGGGCGGTGCCCAGCAAGTGGGAGATACCTGGTTAGGGATAACCCCGCTAACCGAGGGTAGTTCGGCGCTGGATCTCGCCATATAGCGGAGAAAGACCACTCCTGAGCAAAAGCACGCACTACACGCACGGGAATAATGACCATAGTAGTTGACGGGCCTAGAATCACTAACAATCAATCAGTCATTCCACCTTTCATGCAATGGAAGTCAACCTCAAGGAAATCAATCACTGTGGTGTCTTGTCCGTGAATGGCAAGTCCGCGTCCGCGAACGGTGTGGGGCACTTGGGAGTTTTTCCTTTGTCTTCACTACAATCGCAATCGCGGGCTTCGAACATACAACCCAATCGCTAAGAGGTTGCTGCATTTATTTTCGCATATAGGTCAACAGAATGTGGTATCCCTAACAGGATGTTTGGGAAAACGCAGGGAAAGTCATGTAATTGAGTGTAATACAATACATTTCTGGTCAAGAATAAAATGATAAATTGCGATTTTAATGAAGTAATAAATGTTATTTGTTTGCGTTTGCCTTTCACTCTTCAATCTCCAGAACTATTAACAAAAATATCTTCGTATGTCTTAGAATGGGGAAAAAGCTAGCTTTTGAATATGAACACGAAGACCCCTTTCGGCAACAGTCAGCCCCCCCCCCCCACACACACACACTTCTGTAATGACTCTGTCCCAATTGTTTCTCCCGGGAACTTCGTTAGGCCTCAAGAAAACATTCAATGTCAACCTGGATGGCGAACTAATTAAACATGCTGGTTACTCTTTTTAGATGTCAATAAACTCTTCCATGTGTAATACTAGACAGTTGCGTAGCCTGATTTTTGGCTTAGGGTATTAACCCTAGAAATGAAGAAATAATTAAAAGTTTCTAAATATTCTCCACTCACCAATACCATTTTTGACACTTTGGTCAATTCCAGTTCACAAGTATTTTCTATATTTAAAATGAAAACAGATCCAGTAAAAGGAGCAATGGTTCACGTACTTCATGTACGAGTTGAAGGTTAGAAAAAATTGACTGATGTGAATGACCTAGCAAAATATAAATGTATGCCCTGATACTTTGAAAATAAAAGCACTCAACTCTTAGTTTTAAAACTTTCCAATAGACATCATTACAGACGCGTTCAAATTGGCATAATTCATAAAATAGAAAGCATTTGTCTATAACACAAAAAAACTAGGAAAGAAAAATTCAATTAATTTACAGACACATAAAGAAACAAACAGACAGTTGTTCTTTGCTGTTTACATCAGGAGTTTCATCCAGTTTCAAGGAGACAAAAAAGGCTTCAGAAACTTCACTTTTAATTTCACAGGTCATTGGGATGCTCCCACTTAAAATTAAATAGTTCTGAATTTCTGACGAGGTTGCACGAAGCGCAATGGCATTTTCCATATGATCCTTAAAAGGTTTTTTATATTTCATTATTTCACGTATGAAATTTAATCTATTTGACGATCCCCACTCTCATTATTGCAACGAAATGCAAGCCCTTGCCTCCCGAAAAAAGCATACAACTCGAATGAAGCTTGACAGAATTGCTCTATTTTTCTTTACATGACTTTTTTGGTGCTCAACAAATCCTGTACTAGCTTCTTAAATACAATTCTATCCTTTTGAATTTTCCAAACAATTCTGTTTCTCACATGCTATGTGTCTTCATAGTCTTGTAAATATTTTTTAAATCTGCATAATAATTGAAATTCCACATTATTTTCGTTTGAGAATAGACGACCAGGAAAATAGGTTTTTACGACCCTTACATCTGCTTATCCATGATTTTTGCTCACAAATTTTGCTCTGAAAATTCATTTGCCTATAAAAATGTCTCAGATACTTTTTATGTTCATAATTATACTGATGGGATTTTGGAGGGCCTCCTTTAATTATATTTGCCTTTTCAGAGAATACTAGACAGTGTTTACTTCTATTTTCAATTTTTTCATGGCACAACAATACGATTCCATAATTAAATAGTTGCTTTTTTTGGATCGCGTTGTGCTCGCCCTTCACCTCACAGATGTGCATTGCACGGGCACATATCTTTGTGCATTGAAACAGCACAATCCCTAACACAAATTGGCTACGAATATATATATATATATATATATATATATATATATATATATATATATATATATATATAGTTACTAATACTTTAAAATAAGGTAACAAACATAAAACTGCAATGCTTATAAATTAATCTTGTCTTACAAACATCGAAGAAAACAATGAATTTTTTTTGTAAGACGATAGCTATTTCATAAGCACAGTAGATGTAATGAGTCACTGCATGTGATTCAGAGCCCAGGTGAGGCAGCATTTCAGAGCACAGTATAAGATATAAAATATACATTACATATGTAAGATACATAATATATCTTACACCATGTGTCAGAGTGAGTTGTCTGCCCTTGTGAAGAATCGTACCTTCAACGGGGCGATGTTTGAAATATGACTTGGAACAACACAAAAAGAAAATAACAAATGGACAATTTAAAATAAAAATTGTTGATATTGTGAGGGTATGTAACACATCATCCACGTCCGTGGACGCAGCAGAATTATGCTTTGCCTCCATCTTCCCACTCTGTTAGCGCTACTGCGGCCTGCTGTTCTCGTACCGCAATTGCCACCTGGCTGTCGTCTCTTAACAGACCACTAGTTTCGTCCCATCTACATCCTGCGCCTCCCGGTTGTCCTGTCGTGTTCGATGTCACCGTGTGTCACGCGGCAACGCCCCTACAACAATGAAGACCAGTGGATTCGGAATTGCATTTAACTGACGCGCCATCTTTTGCTCTAGTGCCAACTAGTGGCTTTACAGCCAATCGAACAACATAAAAACCTCCATGAAAAAACACGTAGATGTGCTAACTTTCATGGAGATCGATCACATGGTGTGTCTGTCTGTCTGTCTGTCTCTCTCTCTCTCTCACACACACACCACACACACATACACACATACACACATACACACATACACACATACACACACACCACACACACACACACACACACACACCACACACACACACACCACACACACACACACACACACACACACACACACACACACACACACACACACACACACACACAGCACACACACCACCACACACACACACACACACACACCACACACCACACACACACACACACACACACCACACACACACACACCACACACACACACACCACACACCACACACACACACCACACACACACCACACACACACACACACACACACCACACACACACACCACACACAACACACACACACACCACACACACACACCACACACACACACCACACACACACACACACACACACACACACACACACACACACACACACACACACACACACACACACACACACACACACACACCACACACACACACACACACACACACACACACCACACACACACCACACACACACACCACACACACAACACACACACACACACACCACACCAATCACACCACACACCACACACCCCACCACACACACACACACACACACACACACACACACACCCTCACCACACACACACACACCACCACACACACACACACACACACACACCACACACACACACACACCACACCACAACACACACACACACACACACATATGGCATATGATGGGTTCTCTACAAATGTCTGGAATTCAGAGGTGCCATTAGTTTTCCCATAATATTATGAAATTACTATTATATTTATTATATCATACCATCATCCTAGCATTCTTATTTTTTTAAATTTTAATTTTATTTCAATAACCCTCGACTGGAGAAGTAAATTGGCTATTTTTCACTTTACAATTTTTTACTTTCGATATTAGTCTTTCTTTCCTGAAAGAGGTAATGTAATAATGATCATGCTCTTATAATTTGAATTACTTTTTTCTTCCTCTTCTTCCTCTTGAAATGTAGAAAGGCTATTGATACAGATAATATAAATGAGGCATTACTAAAATATGGAAGCACTTTTCTCCATTTAAGACTATTATATCTATATAATCAATAATGGCAAAGAAGTACAATACCATAAGAATAAAAAAGAATAACTTTAAAAAAATACAGCAAAATGATCCAAAAGAGGATTAAGACTATAGCTGAAGTTTCATAATTAGAAGAACAAACTGGCTTCAGAAAGGGAAGATTCTGCTCAGATAATGTTTTTATATTGAATCAATATAGAAACATGATTGAGAAAAGATGAGAATTAATTTAGACACTCACATTGCATTCATTCATTTTGAAAAAGCCATTGACCACGTAACCAGGAGAAGATACAGGTCATTATGGATATTTATTCATTTTTACATCAAAAACAGTTAAAAACTGTGTGTGATGTGCTATAAGGAGATGTGAGTTCTGCACATGTTTTCTTAATTCTGTGAACCCTACCCTAAGCCATATACTAATTGAATTTTGAATACAAAAAGAAATGATCATCTTTTGCGAGGATTGTTAAGAAGATATTAAACCCAAAGTAATAAAATCTATTTGTAAGGGTAAATCAGCTTCATGAAGGCATAATACCATGATAACACGGAGAATAATAATTTGAATAAATATATTTCTTACTGAGTTCTAGAGGACAGGCACAGATAATGAAGTTACATTTTTCTCCAGAACCAAAACTGGGAGCCATCTCAGCATTTGCTCAAAGGATCAGGGAAACTGGACAAAAAAGCTAATTGAAATGGGTGTCATTGACCCAGATGCTGAAGTACAATATTTGTTACAGGTTGTTTAGAATTATACAATCAAATAGTAAATAATAAATTAAATATCACTGTTAAAATTAATACTACTTTCCTTTTTGATGCTCGGAATAGTATCTAATTGTGTAGAAACAGTCATGCAGCAGTAAAGATTTTACTTCAGACTTAAACTTTTGTATCAAATTTAATCATTTAATGTCATCTGGCAAAGGGTAAAATTACATGTATTCTATGTGAATTTTCTATAGTGAGTTGTTGATACTGTTACCTGATGAATATGATTACTATGTCGAGTGTTATGGTTATAGTCATTAGCATTTGCTGAAAATATATTCCTGTGCTAAACTAGGTCATTTTTTGACAAAAAACTGATTTGTAAATCAAGAAACAAGGTAATGATAAAATTCCTAGAATAATAAAGAGAGGCTTACAAGAGTCACATGGTTGGGATTTGCTATTATTTGTACAATTTTTTTTTTTCTTTTTAAATCTAAAAGTCTTTGATGATATGAATTTCCCCAAAATATTATGCTATTTTTCAGGCGGTAATGATCTTTTGTGAAATATACACAATGAGCAGTATGAAGGCTGACTGAATTTGAACGAATTCTGAACGCATAGCCCAATGAACTTAATTTTGTGTTCATTTTATTAAATTTATTCAGTTCCATTTGAGCTTTGACTGAACTGAGAGACCTAAAAATTGTGTGACCTTAACATCAGTCAATGATACACCATTCATTTTCAGTGGAGTACAGAATTGATTATTTGAAATGGAAAACTGCATTGCAACCCTTTTTTTCATTTACTATTAATTTGTTATTAAAGAACCAATTTGAAACATTTTTTATTGTACTATTTATGGTTTCTTTATTGCAAAGAATATTTGTATCATCTGTTCATCAGTTTTGAATTTTGAGGGCATAGTGTTTACGTGTAGTAGGAAGAGAATAGGGCTAGGCTCCATTCTCTATTCCTATTCTCTAGGAAGAGAATAGGAGTTGGCTAGGGAATAAATAGAAGAGTCTTTCCAAAACAGTTAATAAATATAGCTAAAAATCTAAATAAAAACAAAGATCGGAATAAAAATAAATTCACATCATTCACAAACATTAAGAACTAACCAAGGATTAAACAAGATTGCAGCCTTTCCCAGATATAATTTATCATCTATATAGATGAAATTCTTAGGGAATGGAAATTAAAAGTAAAACAAGGAATTAGATTGAATGGAAATAATTACGTCAATACTCTGCTATTTGTTGATGATCAAGGGGAAGATCAAGTGAAAGATCAATACATGGAAAGGAAAATTATCTCAAAATGGCACTCTGTCTATTAAGTGTCTATAAAGTGTAAAAATTATAATATGAAAATATCAAACAAAAATGGCTTGTAAAGGAATTTATCAAATTAGAATAAAGATATGCCTAATAATCAAACAATATAACAAGTGATTTCAATTATCTGGGATGTGATATAAGTTTCGACTGGAGTCCAGATATCATCATCATCATCATCATCATCATCATCATAAACTGCAGGTTGCTGGCCTGTTTCCTGTTCCTGTTTCCCAGAAGACCAGGAGGCTTAGACCTCCAGAGGTGATCTAGTCATTCCTTTTGTGGTCTTCTCACATCCCTTCGCTCCATTGGTTTGTACTTCAACACTGCTTTTGGTAATCTTTCTTCTTTCATTCTGTTAATGTTAGAGAGTCATTTTCTCTGTACATTCTTTATTTCTTCAACTATATTTTTTTGTCTTTAGCCTGTTTCTGATGTCTTTGTTCCTTTGCCTATCCCTTAGTGTCACTCCTGCAAGATGATGTAGGAATCTCATTTGCTTGGCTTTGCTTTGTTGCTCACTACTTTTCATTGTCCAGACTTCTGATCCATGCATGAGGATTGGTTTACATATCATATTTTGGATTCTTTGTGTGGTCTCTTCAGTCACATCTCTTCCAAAATGTCTTTTGATTAATCCATTCATCCTGTGGAATTTCTGGTGTTTTCCATGTCTTCCGATCTCTGTCCAATGAGGTTGCCCAAATAATTAAATTTAGATACTTGTTCCATTATTTTTCCATTTACAACAATTTTAACTCTTCTCATTTCTTTATCTTGATATACCATTGCTTTTGTACTGTTTGTAGCAATTTCCTTTTAATTTGCAAGTTATCTTTACATTCCAATATTATGACTATATCATCTGCAGACAGGATTGTTTGGATCTTCTGTCTTTTACTGATATTCATTCCCTTTCTTGTAGTGTTTTTTCATTCCTTGATTATATGGTTGGCATATAAGTGGCAGCATGGTGACAGGCCACATCCCTGTCTTAACCCACTGTTTGTTGAGAAAGATTTTGACACATTCCCATTGTTCATTTTCATCTTCATCTGTGAATCACTGTAGAGGCTTTGGATTCCGTTTCAAATTTCTATAGGTATATTCTCTTCTTGTAGGATTTGTCACATTAATTCACAGTTTAATTCATCATATGCTTTCTCAAGGTCTATGAATAATAGGTAAGTCGTTAGATTACCTATTATCATTGCATCAGTCAAGGATTGTTTGTAATGTAATTGCATCTTTTGTATCTCTTCCTCTTCTTAATGCACTCTGTTCTTCTCTCAGTAGTTTCACTGTATTTGTTCATTCTGTTTCTTAGTAGGTTGGCAAAAAGTTTTGATGCTATGGGTAGAAGTATTATCACCCTATAATTGTTATAATTTGTTTTTTCTCCTTTCTTCTGCAAGAAATCCAAGATTGGAACCAAGATATAAAAAATTAATTGCACAAGTTCCAATATGTATGTGGTATGCTCCACAGAATATTGAGAAATAAGACAAGATACAAATTAGAAAAGATACAATGTTCAAATTATATAAAACAATGGCAACTCCTGCAGATCCCTATGGTAGTGAAAACCTGACTCAAGAAATCATATATTCAAGCTACAAAGATGAATTTTTTAAGGAGAGAAAAAGGGTATACTTTGATAGATAAAAAAAAGAAATGGAGATATAGGGAAAGAATTAAATATATTTATCTTAAATAATTCTTTATAACAATATAAACAAGAATGGAAAAACATTTAGAAAGAATGGAGCAAAATAGGCTACCTAAACAAATGTTACAGTACAACCCAAGAGATGGAAGGAGTGTAGGAAGACCATGTAGAAGATGGTTTGATGTGTGAAGACAGAACAAATTGCCGTCTAGTCCTTGAAGGGCAGAAGAAGAAGAATTGATTTTTGAGGAAAATTGATAAATTATGTGAAGCTTAAATATTTCAAAATTGTTAGTTAAGTTATTCGTTGATATTATTAATTAACACAAACCTGCGATGAACAAAATACAAGGGAATTGGTTGTTGAAATTGACGTATTTTTTGGTGCTGATTTCAAAAACAATAATGAAAAATTTCTATCATGTCACATTTTCTTCAAAAATGAAATTTTACTTATAGTTTTATGAACATTTACCATAATTTTTTTTCTGAATCTTTCAGAGGCAGCTGAATTATTGGGCTCCGGATTGAAAGAAGAAAAGAAAAAAAAAAAAAAATTGGCCAAAGGAACCCCTTTTTATTGTTATAGGAAATAAGAAAAAGAATTTGTGAAGTATTTTGAGAAAGACTTGGTCTATTTTTCTGATGTTTTCAGATTGATGAGCAAATTTAATATTACCCACGATAAAGATGAATAGATTCTGTTTATAGACTCAATGAAAAGGAGCCTTCAAGTTGTCCTTCTTCATCATGGAAGCCAGTATGATTCTGTACCAGTTGGACATTTAAAATAACGCTATGAAAACCAGGCTCTCGCCCTCAACAAAATAAAATGTGCCGACCAGTGTTAGACCATTTATGGTAATTTAAAAATTATCTCCATGCTTCTTGGTCAAATGCGAGGATATACAAAGTACCTATGCTTTATTTGTGAGTGGGACAGCCATGATAAGACCCAAAATTGGGTAAAAGAAATGGTCAATAAGGGAAAATCTTGAAACAGGCACCATGAATGTGATTTGGAGCAGGTTAGTAAGCCAAAAAGTATTGCTATCCCATCTGCAGATAAAATTAGCTATAATGAAGCAGTTTGTCAAAGCTATTCCAAATATACAGAATGTGATTAATAAGAGATAACCATATCAGAAGTATTGACTGTCATGCATAATACATGATTACATAAAATATACAAGATGTAGGGCAGAAAAAAAGAAATTAACATGGCAAGTTAAGTGACGTGATTGGCAGAAATTTGTGAAATTGCTAGAGAGAGAAATCACAGGTCCTCAAGGGATGGGTTTTAAAATTGTAAGAATGCTCAGAAACAATAGTCAAAAGCCTATTTACTTATGGAGCTGAGCTACGAACTGTGTGTGCAAGGGAAAAAACAAAATTCAAGGTACAGAAAAGATATATTGGAGAAGGTCCTGTAAGGTCCCAAGAAAAGAAATAATTTGAAATCAAACAATTAGAGACATAATGAAATCTGAAAAATCAATATTAGAAATGTGGAAACAAAAGCACTACTGTCATATGGTCATTTAAGAAGGTTAGACAATGATCAACTGCCAAAGAAAGTTTGGGAGTACCTACCTGAAGAAAGAAGTTATATAGGGGGATATAGAATTAAGTGAGAGATGGAAGTTAGGGTAATGAAGGCTAGAGGGTTAGAGGCTGAAGATTGGAAAGATTCAAAGAAATGATGATGGCAGTGAGAAACAATCTTCGATAGATGCAAGAAAGTGAATTTGTTAACTTGCCTAGTGTTCATAAAAGGCATATGCTAGAGTAAATTGAGTTAATGTGGGAAACACTGGAAGAAGAAAAGATATCTATAGAAATATTAAAGGAATTGAATGTTTCTTTGAATTCTCACAGATGAATATAAAAAAAAATAATAAAAATGTGTCAAAATTTTTCACAAGATTTAGAGGATGAAGGACAGGGGTGCAGTATGTCATCATACTATCTCAATATATTTTTATTTCAATAAATATTTTCCTCTTTTTTTTTGAGCTGACAATTTGAGGAATTGATATACATTTTTGTGAAGAGGCTCTCCAAACCATCTGAAAACCCTGTAATTAAATGGTTCAGCATAAAACAAATTGTACTTCTTGAAGTTTTAATTTTTTGATTTACTAGTAAAATAAGACATTTGTAAGTAAAAAAGGGGATCAAGTGGGAGATAAAGAATCCTAAAATGTGTTGACTTTCCCTCTTGTTTTAGACTGTACACTCATGTGAAAACTAACAATACTGTAGTAAATAAATCTTCATAAAAGAAAGAAAATCCAAACAATGATTTTTACAGATTATGTAGTTACAATAATCAGATGATCTACAAATTGCTGCAAATGAATTGTATAAAACAATACTGAAAAATAACATTAAAATTTTCCATAAACAAGACAAGATCAATGGCATATCAAGGAAAAGAAACGAGAAGAGTCAAAATAATCATAATATAACAAGTATCCAAATTTAACTATTTAGGAATATTACACAGAGGTCAGACGTTGAAAACAAAATCCACAAATACAACAGAACGAATGGACTGAACATTTCAGATGGGAAATGACTCAAAAGACTAAATTAATAATACTTAATATGATTTCAAATTAAATACTCATGAATGGATCAGAAGTGTGAACAATAAAAAGTAGGGATCAGCAAATATTAGACATGATGTAGATGAGATTTCTGTCCCACCTCACAGGAATGACATTAATTAATCCCTTAAGGGATTGGTAAAGAAGTAAAGATATTAGAAAAAGTTGTAAAGCAAAGAAAATAATAGAAGAAATAAAGAAAGGTCAGAAGAAATGGTTTTCTTACATCAACAGAATGAAGCAAAACAGATTCTCAAAGACAGCTTTGAATTATAAACCAATAGGGCAAAGAGACATGGAGAAAACAAATAGAAATGGATAGATTAGGAACACAGCAATACATAAAGGGCTTTAAACCCACTAAGTCTACCACAAAATAGGAAAAGACCCATCAATATACAGAAGTATATACTGGTGTTGGTGGTGATAACCATGATGATGATGATGATGTAGGTGTAATGGTATTTTCATAATAAAAGAAATAATTCATCAATACAAGTAAACATATCCTTTAAGAGATGTCCGTGCTGACCTGTGTTCATTTAATGCATTTTAGAAGAACCTACTTAGTATAAATATAGATAAATCTGTTGTTTATTACACTGATAACATCAAAAAATTAGTAAGATATTTTTCTTCCTTTCTTATTATAAACAATAAAAAATGTACAGTTATTAAAATTATGATTCATTACATAGGTTTCGAATATATTTTTTATCTTAATGGAAACTGAAAAAATCAAACCACCAGGTGTCAACTGAGAAGAAAGTTTAAGAGCCATACAAAAAATGTTTGCTTTTAGGGAGGAGTTAAAGTTAACAGTTAACAGTTTTAGTCAACTGTTACAAAAGTAAACAAAGAGAGGTGGAGGGGATCATAAAAAAAGAAAGATCTTGAAAATTAATGCCATGGGCTCTGGTTCCGTGAGCCATGGTTCCATGGGCCTTGGTTCCACGGGCCGTGATTCCGTGGGCCGTGGTTCCATGGACCATGGGCTGTTGCTGTTGTTATTTTTAATAGATGAATAAGTGTGTGAGAGCCTGTTACAATTAATTAAAATGAAATTTGTGATTGAATTTAAAAACACTTATAAAATTTGTATGAAATTTTAACCAATTTTAATGAAGTCACTTTTGTTTGCACTCAAGAAGTGTGTAAGAGGGTGGTGGGGAAGACTGAAATGGATCATTCATCTCAAGATGTTGTTCTTCTTTGTTCAATAAATTAATGAAAATCATTGGTTTACCTTGTTTGAATTTCTATCTGTAGCTACATTGTCTTAAAGTTCATGCAACTGTTCAAACCATGAAGAAGAAGAATATTCATTACAAGTTTTATTTCTTATTTTAATTGAATTTTACTACTTTTAAAAAAGAAAATAATAAAACATTCTATATTATTTCATAGAAGTATTGGACTGATAAATAAGTAAAAATAACAATGTATGTAGTAGTTCCTTGTCAAAAGTTGTTTTAAGACTTAATTCAAAAATGAAACATTTTGTTCTCAAACTCTCCTTTCACCTCACAAAAAGGCATAGTGAATCCAGTTTAAATTCACTATACTGTAATATGAACATTGCTTACATATGAATATGGATCTAATTGTTTTTCATAATAATATACAAGGTGTACAACTTTGCTTCCGCCGTTTTTCAATAGTTGGCTACAGTGGTAAGTAACGGTCGCGATAAACAGATCGCAGACGTCAGGCAGTTAGCTGTGAGCTTCGGCAACATAACCCCATTCAAACATTAGTCGATTTGTGTGTGCATCGTAACGTTCTTCGCGATTGAAAATGTCAGTGTACGAGCCGAATTCTCGTCATTTGCGGGAGGCTCTGCTTTTTTGTTTTAATATGAAGAAAACTGCGGCTGAGACTCATCGAATGCTCTCCAGTACTTATGGTGAGGACTGTATTAGTGAGAGAACGTGTCGCGAGTGGTTTCAATGCTTCAGAAATGGTGACTTTAACGTGGAAAACCGGCATGGTGGCGGAAGAGAGAAAGTTTTTGAGGATGCAGAATTGGAGGCATTGCTGAGTGAAGACTCGCGTCAAACTCAAGAAGAACTGACACGATCATTGGGGGTGACACAGCAAGCCATTTCAAAACGTCTCAAAGCCATGGGTATGATTAAGAAAGAAGCAAATTGGGTCCCATTTGAGTTGAAACCGAGAGACATTGAAAGGCGTTTGTGTGTTTGTGAACAGTTGCTTCAGAGGCAAAAACGGAAGGGTTTTCTGCATCGCGTTGTGACCGGGGACGAAAAATGGGTTCATTACGATAACCCTAAACGGAAAAAATCATGGGGGTATCCCGGCCATGCTTCCACGTCGACGGCCAAACCGAACATTCGTGGGTCCAAGATCATGCTCTGCATTTGGTGGGACCAGCTCGGCGTCGTGTACCATGAACTGTTAAAACCTAATGAAACAATCGCAGGTGATCGATATCGAACGCAATTAATGCGTTTGAGCCGAGCTTTAAAAGACAAACGCCCGCAATACAGCGAGAGGCACGATAAGGTGATTTTGCTGCACGACAATGCTAGGCCCCACGTTGCAAGAGTGGTCAAAACGTACCTGGAAACGTTGAAACGGGACGTCCTACCCCACCCGCCGTATTCTCCAGACGTTGCTCCCTCTGATTATCACTTGTTCCGATCAATGGCCCACGACCTGGCTGAGCAACACTTCCGATCTTATGAAGATGTCAAAAAGTGGATTGATTCGTGGATCGCCTCCAAAGATGAACAATTTTTTCGACGCGGCATTCGCACACTGCCGGAAAGATGGGAAAAAGTTGTGGCCAGCGATGGACATTACTTTGGATAATATCTGTGTAAGCATTATGTTCGATAAAGGATCATATTTTTGAGGATAAAACGGCGGAAGCAAAGTTGTACACCTTGTAAATGAATTCTTCTGATATATCTATAATTCTATTAATAAAGATGAAACTTCCAAATGAAGATAGATTACACACAAAAAAGAAATAGAGTGATTTGGGGTATTACAGAGACCTTGTATGTTATAAAATATAAATTTTGCAAGCAAATACTTACACATAGCATCAAATAACATTAGCCCTGAAAACAACAAGCATACATTCTGTTTATGTGAAATAGATATTAACATCATCAGGACACAAAGGTAAATAACAAACATGATTGAAGTTTGTAAACTGAGGTGATAGTAACCGAGGTGATAGATAGGTTTGATAGATAGGCTTTATAACTAGTCAAGTCTGTTACTTGTGTTATAGACTGCAAGTTCTTCAATATTTTTGAAATACCACCATCTTGTTAAAAAAACTCTTATAAACCAAAAGAAAGAAACAAGAAATATTATTTTTTTATAATAAGTGTACTCACGACTCCTTCAGCAAAAACTCATTTGTTCCAATAGTTCTTAATGGATGGTCTGTTAAATCCTTTTCTTATGAGATGATGTGCACAAAAAGCATTGAATAAGAAATGGCTGATAACACAAATAACAACTTGGTTGGTTATAAACCTTGGCTATTGCCTCAGTTACAAACTTGAACTGTGTCTATTATTTAGTGATTATCGGCCTAATAACGTTACTAACAACTTGTGGCTTTTAAGAGTTCCTCTACTTATAGTTGCATCAAGTTGATATTATGAAAAAATATTAAATGAAATAATTATTGTTTTTCAGTTTCATCACAGATGTATGAGGGGGCTCCAGCAGCACCACCAATCTGGACCTCACTTCTTGATTTACTTAGGGGGCCACAATTTCAAAAGGGGAACTCATGCAGAGATGACTTACTTTCCAAGGGGTTGTCTTGGATATTTACACTAACTATAGCCCATCATGGACCACCAGAAGTTATGGTACCATTAGTAATATGTAATTAACTAGAATATTTAATTGATTAAATGTCATATTTTATAAGGTCAATAAATAAAAAATTGAAGAGAATATGGAAGCAGGTTTTTTGACTTTCATGGAATGTATCCCGAATATTTTATATTTTTAGTAGAGATCCTGGCTGAAGAAATGTACATATGTTTAAATATCTCATTTAAGAGGAATACACTTAAATGCACACTTGAAATCTTGAGACAATTAAAATTTCATCAAGTTAATGGGTTCGTAGTGGAAAGTCAACATTCACCATTCAATTTAGCACATTAACTAGGGTACACCATGAACTTTGAATTTTTGCTTTTATCAAGTCAACCATAATTTAATTTAATTTTAAAACCACATCTTTAAATTGTCAGTTTCAGCTTTTATAAATGCATCATCATGGCTGTAACAAACAAATTACAGGTATGTTAAGACCAAATTAAATTATCTGCTTTAATTCTATGCAAAGCAAACTGATATTTTTTTTTCAATTTGTAATCTGTATGAATTCACTTAATAACTCTACTATTTGCAATATATTATTTTATCTAGCAACCACCATCATTCTAGCTTCTTGAACTGAATAAAAAATTACATCCTCTTTTTATTTCTGAATCCACAGAAAATCGTTCTGTTTGCACACAATATATTTGAGTCAATTTATAAACATTTTGGCTGAAGAATATAAGTAATAAAAAGTTAGTGTTTTTAAGACATTTCCTTTTACTTTATAGTCTACTTGATGTAAATTACATTGATAAAAAAGAAGAATTAAAGTAAACTTGTCTTCTTTACACTGCTTAAACACTTAGACTAGTTATCTCCTGGGGGTGTGGTACCTACCCCAACGTTTTATGTCCTACACCCCCAGAAAAATGCCACACTTCCTGGAGTACCCTTCCCTTTCCTATAAGGGTGGTCACCTTCCCATAAATGTAACAATGATATTTTGATTTTGGGAAGGGATTTTGGGATCCTCAAAGACATGTTCAAAATTTTCTAAAAAAAAAATTCCAAATTTTGGGATTACATTGTTATCGGATATTGCAAACTACGTGTATAAAAATGTCGCAGATCCGATTTTCGTTCAATTATCTATATTTTCGAAAATTGCAAAAGTTGTTTTCTTTCTGCGTCTTCCTACAACTGTACCTAACATTGAAGATAAATATTTTTCTTGATGAAATATGTTCTTCAAAATTAGGTGTTTAAATGAGGCAAGTACAATTAAAAAAAAATATAAGTCGTTTTCACGAAATTTTGCATGAAATAAAGACGATTTTAAAAACAAGATTTTGCCAAAAAGGCTCCAAATGTTTTCTTTAAACTGTTTGAATATATAGGGCAAAGTAAGCACATGAAAAGGGCACAGGTGCGAATTTTTGTTGAATACTGAATTTTCTAAAAATTGCAAAACTTACTAATAATGTGAAAGTGTTTGCTGTTGTTTCACCATTATTTTTATAATGACAAATCTTTATAAAAAGGAATCTATTACAAAACGTAATAGATGACTTAAAAATAAACATATACTTTATTAAAATCATGGCAAGGTTCATTAGACTAACATAGCAGATGCACACATGGCAAATAATGAGGTTGGTTAAGGGGTTATTGTTTAAACGTTCCAATGATACCCGCTACGTCTACTTGCAAATGACGCCATAAAAACCTGCCAATACGGTACCTAGAATCAGGGTTCCCAACAATACTTAACTATTTAGGTATCCTTTCGAAAAGTAAAATTCTGATCATTATTCGCGAAAACGTAATTAGTGACTGTACGACAATTTCAAGAAATCCAACGAAACTATTGTTTCAATGTTATTTTTATGAAGCAAAGCCAACTTCACAATTTATCGTCGAAAACAAATCCCTCTTGAGCCGCTGATCACAACAGGTGAAGAAAAGGAAATCATGGTGCGCCAGGAAAGAGTTCGCGTGCCTTAGGAGAATGGAATTATTATGATAAGCGGTACCAATTGTGTTGTTTCTTTTACAGTATTCGATATCCATTCTTAGAGTCTTTCAAGACTGGTAAGTAACAAAATATTTGCGTATCTGCAAGACTGCGCAGGAATTTATTGGAGGCATTTTCGTTACGTCATAATCGGGATCCTTTGAGTTCACCTGGATAGCCTGTCAGCTGCTGGCTACTGGGATTTTATGCGATTGTTATGAATGATATGTGTTCTAACATTTTAAAAGTTTAATGACGTTTGATATTGGGAAACGCTTATTTTTGATTTGGACTTGTCGCTCTATGTGATTTTAATTTAAAGACACGCAATGCCAAGGGTCACTTAGTTTTATGGTATGGATGGACTGTATTTGACATTTGTTATGTTTGTGAAACATTTTTTAGCCTATGTGTGATAATTCCTTAATGTAACAAGTTAAAGTTCAACTTATGTTTTGTGTGTGACGAATTTACATTTAAAATAGCATTTTATTTGGTGTGTTATGTTTTGTAGGTCTCAAATTAATCAGCATTGCGTGTGACAGAAGGGAATACGAGTTTGAATTTCTGATGTTTTAACTTTTCAATCATGCCTTTGAATGCCGACATATCAACAGCGCTGCAGTTATTGGAACATATACAACATACAATAGATGCTAGTGATGATGCAAAACTTCAAGCACAAACAAATGATGATTTGAATTTGCTCATTTCTGTTTTGGAAAATCCTATCTTTAGAAGTATTGTTACAGTGCAGGTGTGTAGTAGTTTTTTATTCGAAGAATAAAATTTGTTATGTTGCTGAATAAGAAATTACCAAAAATTATATTCGTTGTTATATAGGATTCTCTGTCAGAGTTAAATCAGCAGCTACAACAACATCCATCTCTTTTGCCTGTGGACTTCGATATAACACCATGTGGTGATTTAGTGCTTAATGTTCCTCCACCTGTGGAGCTGTATGATCCTGTTTATGATCCTGGCTACAAGAATCCACATGAGTATGATGATCAGCGTGTGCCAGTTGCTAAGCTTTCCCATAGTTCTTCAGGAGATACTTCATCACCACAGGTGAATAACCCAAAACAATTTTTTTTTGCACAATATTAAATGAAGTAAATTAACAAATCTTTCGTCAGGAGGGTGTACATTCCAAAAGTCAGGGGAACGTTCTTTAATAAGAATTTTAATATTTGAGTAGATAATTTTGTAGAAAGATTGAGAAACTTAAGGTTCAAAACACTGATAACAACATAGACATTTACATTTGACACTGCACATTTGGCATTTTGCCTTGTTAGAATGTGAAATATTTTTTCCTATGCCAAATTTCATGGATTAACATTGGCCCTGGAGAGCTAATAACGAATACCAAAACAGGTACATCATACATTCTCAATAATATCATTCCCATGTTAATGGTATTCTTAATTTTATGTATCATATTTACTCAGTGTTATGTCACTTAAATTATATTTATGATATCTGCTGGCATTTGTTGTTGCATCATGTGTTTTATCGCATATTTTTGGTGTTGCTTGTATGTGTTCTGGATGTATGTGATTGAATGTCACGTGTAAAGGAAGATCCCCTTAATTCACTACACTTTTGTGAATGTAATTGCATGTAATCATTAAGTAGCATGGAAATGTTAATTTTGCAAAGGTGGCATGTATATCAATTGTATGGGGCTAAATTGAATATTGCTTATGCCATTAAAAGGTTTAATTTTGTGAGAGTTTAATGCTACACATTTGTGTGGAAGGATATATATTTTCAAACTTCATTGGCTTTGGTTTTAATTTAGAGGTGAAGGAAACTTCCATATTTGTCATGCAGCATTAATAAATGAGAATTTTGGAGTAAAATACTATTCTTCTGTAGTACTTGAACTTTTGAGTATTGAAGTATTTTTAGATAAATTTAAACAATTTAAAAATTTATATTTAGAATCACTCAAATCAACCATTTCAAATTTTAGATGTCTAAAATATATTGTTTAACTTTACAGTTTCACCTCTGAGAAAGACCTTGCTTGTGAATGAATGTTTGGGCTGTAATGCTTTGTGACTGTGTTTTTGCCATCTGAGATAAATTTTCTCACATTTTGTAACAGTTGCTCCATTTCTATTCTCTTATTAATTTGATGCTTCTCTATCTTTTTTACAAAAACTTACTTCTTATTAAGTTGGATATCTGTTGTGTCTTGAAAAGATCTGTCTCATATTTTGTTTTAGTTTTTTTCTCATTTTTTTCCTACCTGTATTTTTACATTTGGTGTTCAAAGATTGAAAAAGAGATGAAAGTGGGTGTGTTTGTCATGGTGATGGAATGTGTATTTGTACTGTCAAGAAACATGGTTTCACCTGTGTAAATATGGAAACTAAAATCTGTATGTAAGGGAAATTCCTCACCCAAGACACTGCAATGTCATTCTGTAATGTATCTCTTTCTGAAAAGGAAGTTGTATGTTTATTTGTAATTGCATTCATATACAATTATTTTAATGTATTATGAGAAAATATTGCAAGTTTTTCTAGTGTGTTCTTCTTCTTTTTCTTGTAATGGATGTGGAATTGTATTACTTTTATTGATTGTAAGTGTTTGTTATAAGTATCTACTGCTTATGTGTTGTTGGAAAAACAATCAACACAAAAGATGTAGCGTTTAAAGAGCATGAGAATGACATTGCCTAACGTCAAGACTACTACATACATTAACAGGACCCATTATTAGAGCGCAAATGTGTACTTGCATTTTGTCAGATCACTAGCCCAACTTTGGCCCCTGAGGACGTGGCGCTTCCCCCCATTACCACCCCAACGTATGCAAGAGAGTTCCAGAAAGCTATTGAGGAATCCTCACAGGGTCGAGAGGTGCTCACAATCCAGGTATGACAATGAGTTCCCCAACCATGCTTACCTTGGTTGTGGTATTGGTTAAATAAACATTTTCCCAATGATTGATTGTTTCATAACTGTCTTAATTTCCACTAATGTTCTTTGTGTCATTACTGGGTGTATTGTACACTGTAATTGTCTCTTGGGTAATGGGTGTATTTGGTATGTTTGTGTCATGTTTGTTACTTACATCAGTTTGCCTTCTATTATCTTGTAAATTTAACTCTTTAATCTCGTAATTGCTACTCTGGAAATAAAAGGTTCTGTAGTTTTTATATTGAGGATAAATTTTGATTGACACTTTTCATTCTACATTTATTACAGAAACATGGCATGATTATGTCCCATGTTAAATTTGGCATATGTTTTTGCTCATTTTTTGGTTTCATTATTCATTCTTTGACAATGACGATGTATCAGTAATGATGGAAATAGGCTATAGCTTGTCCAGCAAAGAATGCCAATAAAATATAAAAGAAATTGTGTTACAACACATTTAAACAACAGTTTTACTTTTTGTAAGCCACAATTTCAGCCCTTCAAACTTGGGTTAAGACTTCTTCACTTGATGAACAGTTGGGAATGTGGTGTTAAGATAAAAAATACTACTCCAGATTCTGGAAAAATTAATTTTGATATTAATTGTAAATATTGTACTTTTGATAATTTTAAAATATAATTCTACAGTCATAATCTCTACATGTTAATGCAGAATTACTTAAATGGAGTGGTAAGTCGTTTACAGTCCTTAATTTGTGAGTGCTCAGGTGAAATTGCATAGTATAATGATTACAGATGTTTCAATTTACACCTTGTGTGTTTTTGAAACAAAATTGGTGAAACTAAAGATGATTTTTGGGTGAATAGAGCAGAAGCAAAAAAATTGAAGATGGGGGTTGGGATTGGGAAAAGCTTGTTGGGAGTGGTCACATGAATCTCTGAAGAGATTTTCATCTTTAATGCAGGGACCTTTAGGAAAAAATTAATGAGTCATATGAGAGAAGTTCACAAAAGAATGAATTTGAAAAGTGAAGATAGATTTGATTTTTGAAGCTTCTCTCTTTATTACATTGATAATTAATTTTACAATTCATTTGATTAATTTAGAGAGGTGATTAACTCTTTGTGGAGGTGATTTTCATTTACAAAATGAGAATCATTGAATTCTAAATTTTGAACGTAATCAAATTTCAACATAATAAATGGTAACTTTTGAAATCTTTTTATTATGCTTTTTTATATGCTTCTGATAAAATTCCATGTTAATCTAAGATTTTTACTTTGAAATAATAATGAATGAAAAACATATAGTACCGGAGGTACAAGAGAATTAATTTGAAATTAGAGCCTTAGTAGACACTCATTTCAAATTAGTAATTTGCACTAAAATAGAATTTCAGGAGTGTTCTTCTGGCATTCACTGCTACTGATTCAGCATTAAGAAGATTACGAAACCCTTTTCATTATCTGTATAATTTATTGCAATGAAATTGGGTCTCAAGAGGCAGGAGGTACTGACAAATGACTGAGGAGGATCGTAACATCAAAACAGATTCTTTGATTTCTGCATCTAATATTAATTTAATGTAAGGTTCACTTAGTCTTGGATGTTGTGGTAGGAAAATGAGGACCCTATTAGAGGTTTTGGAAAGATCGTTGTTGCAATATGAATTTTAGTTTGAGGGGAAGCAATAATATTCTTTGGTTACTGTAACTCATTCTTCTAATGCCATCTTTTTAGTTTTTTCTATCTCATCAAATTAATTCATTTGTTGATGCTGTAGACACGAGGAGTCATTTTTTCCAGACTCAATGGGAAATGAGTCTGTCTCCAAATAATTTCAATTGTTTCTCAATTAATTTGGAGTAAGTTAAAGTATTCGTATGATCTCATAATGACTGGTTCGTTTGGAATCTCATAAGTTTTAATTACAAATCTTTTGATACCTTTTTTGAATCACTGATATAATTAATGCAGGAATTTGGTAAATGGCTCAAAAAAAATTAAATTAATTTTGAAACCATCCAATCACAGATATTATATTGCTATGTCTCACTTGATATGTTTTATTACATGAAGTCTGTATGTACATTTTACTCTTTTTTCCAAATCCCATAGCTCTTTTAACTCTTGGGGTAACAAAAGGGAAATATGAGTCATGTTCAGTGCTTCTTGTCTTTTCTCCCTTCATTTCTCATTAAATCCAAAGGAGTGCTCTCCACATTCCAGACTCGTTTCTTGTCATTTATATTAACGCTACGGATAAAATGTTGAATTGATAAAATACAATTCAGGAAAAATAAAAATTCTAAATAAATTAACTAAAAAATGAAATAATTACAGGGTTTCTATTGAATTATGAACAGTTTTCAGATAATATCTGAAGCAAATAATGTGCTTGCGTTTTTAATTTTTTAGTTAAGATTTCAGAAAACATTTTTTCATTACATCACTTGGATGAAGAAGGAACTAAGTAATTTTTCTAGTGAAACAGTTCTTTATTTAATGTTCTATCATAATGGAACTATTTTTGAAAGTTGTTTACATAAATTTTGGTCATCTTAATAAATTTCACAACTTTAAAGTTTTCCTTTTTACTTTTGTTTTAACAAATCAAATTTTGGAATAAGATTTTTTTTAAAAAGTATGTACTTGTATATTTGCTTAAGTATGTACCTGTATATTTAAAATTCTCACCACACTTGTTGTCAAAGGGGTCAGCAAATTCATTGACGCTATGTAAAATTATTAGGCTGCCAGTTTTACTGTCACTAGTTATTTTAAACGGTTACTTTCAAGGCTTTTTGAGTTCACTATTTTTTAGTGCAGATAATTGTTGATGAATTTAACTCTTTTGTTGATACTGTGTTTACATTGCTCTATTGCCATTTTAATTTGAAAGTTGTCTGATCGTCCCTCGAGATTATTTATTGATGTAATATTAAATTATTATGTCTTCTAGTATTTGTGTTTCATGAAATCAACTCTTGAATTACATGTGAACTACACATTTTTTTGCATATCACTGATGAATTTTTTTTTCATTATGACCTATTAAAATATTAAGTGTTTCTCTTGGAGACTGTTTTTCTGATTATGCATTATTATTGTGTAATTCATCTAATAGTGCTTTTGTTATTTATTGCATGGTTGCTTGTATGATTGATAGTGGTGAACTTGCATAAAAATTGTCACCTGAGATTCACACAAAACATATTTCTTCTTTTTATTTATGATGGATATCTATCTACTGGTGTGTAGAACTCCTGAGCTAGCAATGCTTGAATTAGAAATGCCAGAGGGTAGGATTTTAAGAGATTAGTTGTTCTTAGTTGGAAGCAACAGTTTGAATGTAAAAATGAATAACATGATTCTCTTCTAAGTGTCCAAGCAAGTGCTGGTTGTGGTGAACTTTTCCTTTAAATTGGTTTTGTTATTGGGTTTTGTCTGTACAGCACAATGGTAGTAGTGTAGTGTATTTAGCTAATATAATTACTAAAAAGAAAAACAGTGTGAAGAACTGCAATTGTATTAGTTTTTAAGAATGAAAGATTGGCGATATGTGATACTTTGATTTTTCTTCTATTATTCTAAAATTTATTTGCTCATTGAATCTTAAAGTACTGAAAATTACATTATTAATGTATGTTTAGTTTGCATAAAGAGAGTTGAAGCAAACCATATTTAGATAATAAATTTCACCCTCATATGACTGTTGGCAATGGTGGATATGTTGAATATAGACATATCGTAAATCATAATCAACATTATATCTCTTCATGACAACTATTTTGAAGGAAAATTCATTCATTTTTTCTTTAAATAAAAGAGAGTATTTGACAATAGTTATAATCCAATTAACATATTGTGGAAGAATTAAGTCATACATGGAGTATGCAGAGTATGTTATGGAGTATATCAGATCTGTGATCAGTGTCGGCCTGGCATTTGCGATGCAAACAGACCACCAGACAAAAGTTATTAATAAACAAAAAATTGTTAAAATGTTATTAATCAGCCATGAACAAAGACCTGGATGACCCTTTGAAAAGTAATTAAATATTAAAATAAAAATTAAGCGTATTGGCCTTTGTGGACAAATGCCAGATAGCCAGCAATGCCTGGCTGTGAAATTAATTAGAAGTATTGATACTTCTAGAATTTTTACATATCCAACTGACAGAAGAGATTTCACTTAAGTAAGATGAGATGTTCATGCATACAGTTTACTATTCACTTAACGGAATGCTTAGAAAATTTAGGATGTGTTATGCTTGCTAGTATGTTTTAATCAAAACACTTACTGACAAGTGTGCAATTTTATATTTTATTAGCATGTAAGGCTGGACTTGCTGAATTTGCTATTACATTGAGCCTTGTAGTTGCAAACATTGCTTGCAAATATTTTATTTCAAATGTTTGAATTTCATCATTATTATTGAACTTTGCCCAGTGCATATTCAGTGAAGCATTTGCAAAAATATTAATAAGCATGTAAATAAGTTGCATTCTCTATTTAGATATGGCATGAATATGTTTTTCAGTGCGTAATATAAGTCATGGATTTTGTTGTAAAGCTGTTTATAAAACTTCACTTTTCTGCTTTCTAAACAATTTTTACAGCTCTATAAACCAGAAGGAAGCAGTCTTGGCTTCAGTGTGGTTGGCTTGCGTAGCGAAGAGAAAGGAGAACTTGGTATCTTTGTTCAAGAAATTCAGAGGGATGGTATTGCTGGAAGGTAAGTAGTTCCTATGAATAATTAGAAGTTTTGTTCATTTTACAGGCTTTTGAATCTGAATTATTGATTGAAGTAAGAACCTTTTGACTATGATTTGTTTCACGTGAAGTTTTAAATAGTACACAAACTAACACAGAAGATTTTGTGGAATGTTTTAATAATCTCTTTGTGGCTTCAAGTGAAAATGGAATATTATTTGTTTCAAGGAATTTCATAAAGGATTGAATATTTGTGTTTTTTATTGATTTAAACATTGGCATTGCTATTTTTAATCATCTGCGCTTATTGCCCTGTTAATTACTGGTTGATCATTGAAAATGACATATTCCTTAATAAAGAATTCAAATTTTCAAACTTCTTGTGAATTACACCATTTTTTTAAAAGTTGATTTGAATAAATGGGATTTTATTAACGTGTTGATCCCTTGTCAATAAGTTAACTGAATAGTTGATTAAAGACAATATGAAGGTATAATGTTCCAGAAAGTAGTTTATTTTAATAAATTATTAATTTGAAGTTTTAAACTTTTATGTTATGCAATAACAAACAGTATGTAAGAATAAAATTGTATAGGTGATGTTGCTAATTCCACCCGAACTACAGCTCTTCGCCGTTTCGCTCATTTCCCGTGCGACCCCAACCGTTCAGGGCAACGACAAGCAATTCATCGCAAACGGCGTCAGTGTTTCCGCCAAACGTACTTCGCGAGAGTAAGCAAGTGTTCGCTGAAGTCTTCAGTTTCCATCGACAGAGCGAACTACGAATTATTCATTAGGAAGCGTTCCTTTGCGAGGTAGAAGCGCGTTGTAAGATGACTTGTAATTTTTATTACTTACGCCACTAACTTTTATAGCGTTCCTAGTCTTGAATACAATGGAGATGGGAGACACTACACATGCGCAGTAGAGTCATCTAAGCATACGATGGCTGCTTAGATAACATTGGTTAGCCCAATGCCAGCCAGGGATTGTAATCGTCCATACATTTCTTGGGCGTGCATTAGTTATTCTTTTCATTGCACTTTATTTCGTTTTCTTTTGTGCGTTCTTAAGCGAAATGTGAATGTGTTTTTTTGGTTCCTATAAAGAATTTAGTAAGTCTGTTTTTGGAACGACATTCGTAGCAGTCTCTCTCCTCTGTGATGTCAGCCGAGTTCTCTGGTTCCTCGCGCACCGGCGTCGTCAGCCGAATTACTTAACTCGCTCCGTGGAGTCACGGAAGCTAAGGAATTCGAGTCACCACCGATTCCTGGTCGGGGTAACTGTCTGGTAACCCTGGTTACTAACGTCGCCGAGCTCCTGGCCGATGCTCCTGAAATAAAAGGCATTGACTGACATCGACGTAACCAGTCAAAAAGCCAAAAAGTGAATGGAGGATTACTGCACTACGTTCAATGCCCAAGAAGGGTTACGAGACGTGTTGCAAACACACAATTTAAGTAATAAACATAACAAAAGTGCGTGCGTGTGTGTGGCGGATCTTCTGCTCCAGAACAGGTTTCCATTCACTGTTGAAGCACACATTTCCTTCTCTGAGATGTTCTTGGCCAAGTCGTTAGTAGAGGGAAGGCACGAATACTAATGCCGTGTGATCCAACGATTTTCACATCGGTGTAGATTTTCTGTCTCGGCCACTAACTTTGAATAGCGTCCGCAGTCGCGAATACAATCGAGATCGCGCATGTGTATGACAGATGGCGCCGTCCAGTTCTCTCCCCGTCCGCTCGCCAGCTCTGTCAAAACGATGTAACGTTGACTGACGTCCTTTTTCGGAGCGTCAAGCGCACGCGAAGGAACGCGTCATCGCATCCCGGGCAGGGGGACAGAGAGAGAGAGAGAGGGGCAGACAGCGCGGGCGCAAAACCGACGTGCCGCCGTCCAATTACCGGCCGCTCATCAACCAACTTTATTCCCGCGCGCGTGCCGCCGAGGCGGGGTAGGGGGGGCGATCCATCCGGCGGTTGGGAGGGGCCGTGGGGTGGGTGAGTTGGAGGGGGGCGGCCATCGCTCTCGGTCCGCGTTTAATCGCCGCTCCGCCGCAACCACCGCCCGTTTGCTCGCCTCTTCGCTCACTCGCTGCGGCGGCGCCGGAAAACCAGTCTGGAATGTAGCGAATCCGCGCGGGCGTATTAGTTCAAGGAGACACGAAATTAAAGAACCGTGGAAGAGAAGTTGAGAGATTTATTTTGCCATTACTGAAATCTTCGTTGCATTTGTCACTATGTTTGAGAGAGGCCGAGAAACTAGCTACTTGACTATCTGGGAGACTCCGCAACCTAGGTAGGTGACGTTCCATCGGCCATTTCTGCGTTCTTCTTCAGGGAGAAATGTCGAGTTACGCGCGAGGAAGGGCGCAGAATGGCGCTCGAAACGTTGTCTCATGTGCCTAGGACGCGGCGTTTCTCGGACAGTCAAGTATCTACTGACTGGCCGCAGGAGCCTCACGAGGCTGAGAAACTTTTCCAAATGCCATCAAATTTAACGAGCGGCAAATTCCATCACTCAGATTACGTCTACCGAACGGTTGGTATGAAGCTTTCTTTCGTAGATGATGTGTCCACGAAGAAAATCTTCAGATTACCCCCTCACCCAGATTAGTTTACAGAATTCCGTTAATTGTCAGAGTCATAAGGTTTGAGTTGATGGGTTTTGCTAGATAGCAGGTCGCCTACTCCATCGTCTCCATTGCCTTACTGTGGGAAGGCGATCGCCCACTGTGTGGTGGCGGGGGCGGCGTGTCCGGTGGCGACGGCGCGCCGAGAATGCCTATCCCGCTCCCATTAATTACCCCGGTGGTTATTGAGTTACTCTGCGGTGGCGGTGGCGGCAGGCGCGCGTCTGCAAGGTCTTCGCGCGCGGCCGCTTCTGCAAGGTGACTGACAAGTAATTAAACTGCAGCGGCCTGCTTGTTCGCGGGGCGCAAACCGCCCCTGCCCCCCCCTTCCTCCCCATCGGCCCCCCCCCCCCCCCAAAACCTTCCTTCCCCCCGTTCCCAACCACCCCCCCATCATGCCCTCACACACCGCCGTGATTCTGGGGCCACCACCTGCTCACCAACAACGCCACCATGCCCCTGGGCCATTCTTTCCAAGCTTCCCAACCTCACCGCCGTGTTCTTGGTACCACCAACTGCCCCCTGGCCCTCTCCGAACAGCGCACTTTCTGCCCTTCTTTCTCCCGACCTTTTCCCCAATGCCGCCTTTCCCCCCCCCCCCCCCCTGACCGTCCTCCTCGACTCCCGCCTCTCCGTCTCCGTTTGCGCCAACTCAGCCTCTTCTGCTTTCTCTGCACCCCTTCCCCCCTTTACGCCTTCTCGTCGATATTCCCCCGTGTCCCTCGCCAGTGCCCCTCCCCTACCAGAACCACCTGTCCGCCCTCGATTCCGCGTCTCCACCTCCGTTTGCGCTTCCTCTACCTCAGCCTCCCGATCGCATCGCCTCCCGCCCCGCCCCCGTTAGGCTCCGCCCTGGCCGCACTTCTTGCCCTCCTGACAGCGGCGGGGGCGCGCCCGGGCCGGCGAGACGCTGCGCGTCGTCGTCGCCACTTTGTCACTGGCCCCTCCCCTTCGGCGATCGCCAGCGGTGGCGGCGCGGGACGCGAGATTGATGGCGCAAGTTGCGACGCGCGTGTTACACCCTAAGACGCGCCCCGCCGCTCGGAGAGGGCGCTCTCGCCCTCCAAGACGAGCTGGAGAAGGCGGCGGGGGAACGGGCTCCTTGGGCGGAAGACGAGTCGCTGCTGTTCTATTCATCGCGGAGCCGTTTAAGCCCGAGGCGGCTTTCCCAGGAGCTCGTTCTGCTGTCGGCAGAACCCTCTACAGTAGGCCGATGAGTCTTGTGACTTAGCTAGGCGAGTGGGATGAGGAATGGCGGGACAAGATCGGCAAATGGTGAGGATTTTAATGGGACATTAGCTGTTCGTGGCATTGCGAAACCGCTGACAAAGTAAAAAAAGAGATGGAGTGGCGTGGAGGTGAAACATTGGTTGACACTCGTACATGAGGAACGCTTTTAAGGACTATTTACAATTAACAACTTCAAGAGTAGGATCGCGTGTCAAGTGGAAAACCTTTTTCTATAAACATCTTTCGTCTGGTAAACGACCATTTACCATGTACGCTTTTCCGTGGAAAATGTTCAGTCTTCTCTCATTCTCAAACAATTGAACGCCTCTAAAATTCATATTGCCGATACTATTCCCTTCTTTTTGTGCACTAAAGCTCCATGCGGTCGCCATCTCGTCGATCATTTTCTGACGCTGGACGACTCGAAAAGGCGCGATTCTCCGTATTTGTGTTTATCGGGACTGGAGGAGAAGTAATGTTCTCACCCCCGCCTCGCTTCCTCGCCTCCGCCCCGCTTCCCTGACTCACCCCTTCGCCCCATCGCCGCTTGCCCCGTTCTCGCCCGTCCCCCCGCGAAATCCCGCGTTGCGGAAATTCATAAATCGCACACCCGACGACCCCGGCGCGGCGTCTCCATTGAGGAGCGCCGCATTGAGCGCGGCGCCTGCAAGAGGACGCGCCCCGCCCACCAGAATCGCCCCGAGAGAGCTTTCTGCCTCTCCCCTCCCGGTCGGGGCGAGAAGGTGGCGGTGTGCCGCCTTTCCCTTTCGTCTTGGCTTTGGTTTCGCTGGCCTCGCTTCGCTGGGTTGACCTTTATCATTTTTGGTTCGTGTTATACGTATTTTTTTCGGTTTATATCCAGTTATCTCGATCCTTTTTACTGATCTGTCTACAACGTTTTCTTTGCCTATTCTCATGCGTGTGTCATTTTCTTCTTTCCTGTCTTTTTGGTTCTGCAGGCATTTTTGATTAATTTCTTTTGCAAGATCAAAGTGTTGTTCATCAATTATTTACGATGCGATAATTCAGTAAATGGTATCATTATAAATTACGTATGTATTATTATTTCGCCATACTTTTATCTTTCTTTTCTTTAAAATAAAATTTCATTATTGAAATTGATCTTTTGGCGAATTTCCAAGAGTTGAATTCCAAATAGGAAAAATAAGACCATTCTTTGTTAACATCCTCTTTGGTAGAGTCCAGTTGTGGTGACCTTTGTCATGGATCCTTTACAATTGCGTCGAGGGTGCAAGAAAAAGCATATCTTAGGTCAGAGACGGCAATAACATTGTTCGTGTGTTATTTCGGGAAGCTTTAAGAGCCCCTTGGTCGTCGGTTGGCGAGTGGATGGGTCGTGGGTAAAGACCCCTAGCGAATAAGTGAATTGCGAGCATGCACGCTTTGCAGATTGAAGAAGGGTCTCATGATTCTTGTTCAGGTCGTATTTTGGAACGGGGCCGGTGTCATTACTAGCTGGCGTGGTCGAAAGGGCGAGTGGGATTGAAGATCACAGGTCTGTCAGGAGAGGGAAGGGAGAGGGGCGAGAGGCGGAGTGAGGAGGTGAGCGAACGAGGATAATCCGGCGGCCGAGCGCGCGTGGAGGAGCAAAGAAGAGCTCCGTAAAAAGGAAACGCGCGGGCGATTACGCGTCGTAGTGCGCGACCAGCAAGAAGGTTTAAGAGTAGTGAGGGTTTCCAGTACGCAGCGCACTTACGCGTGAGTGAGCGAGCGAGCGCGTGAGGGCGGGCCGGCGTGCAGCGAGCGGACGGGAGCGCGAGCACGTATGAGAGCGAGCGAGAGGGTGGACGGTGATGGCTTGGAGAGAGAGGTTCCCGTAAAAAGTAATGTAAACGGGCGGGGCGATTCTGTGCTGGCGTCGCTGCAAGGCAGTCGACTCGCCCCGTGGGATGTGGCGAGTTTCTCATGCGCCGGTCCTCGTCTCTCCCCCTCCAGCTCTGCCCCGCCCATGCCCATCGCCTTTCGCCCTCGCGGCTCTTCGCGCGGTCTCAGCCTTCTCGGCTTCTCCCGCGCGTGCGCTCGCCCTCCCGCCCGCCCTTTGCCGACTTTGTGACTCGTTTTTTCCCCTCCTCGGGCCGGCGAGAGCGCTTCCAGGGAAATCATTCCCCGAAGGATCACGTGGCATTTGCCCATCACGCTCGCCCGGGTTGTCTCGTGAATCGCGGAGGGATTTTACGCATTCCGGGTCGTCTACATTGTTTTGCCTACAGCGTTTGTGTCCTTTTTTTTTACCGTATCGAAAAAAATCCGATAAATACTCTGACTCATTACCAGGCATTACCGTCCGGATTCCAAAATTTCCACCTGAGTTGTCTGGTAAAAGGTTAATCCTGGCGAACGCGGCTCGAGCTGTCAGTGTCCACTCGCCGCTCCCGCCTCCGCCCCGGTCGCGAATCGAATCGGATGGAGCGAATGCCGGAAGAGCCTGACCTTCACCACCGCGAGCGCGCGACGGTCGCCGCCGACGCTGCGTCACGCCGGTGTTTTTATTTGCGCCCTGTGATATGGAAAGTGCCCGACCACGGAGCGCGGTGATCCGATGTGCCCCCATTCTCCTGCGTCGTCCATTAATTGGAACTCGTGAATCCCTCATTAATTACGCAAAACGCTTCGCTCCCTGCTTGTTCGACGGGGAGAACCTCGTTACCGCGTGGGAGGCAGCGATCGACCTCACGTGTCGGGGAGAGATTGAGATCGGGCCGCGGCACGGGTATCGACGATGAGTTTCGATTCTAATGATACGATTTTTGCGTTGTCGAGCACTCCCGATGAAGCATGATTATCGAGGGATACGTGTAGGAGGAGATTGGAATTAATGGAAAGGATTACATGGCGATCGCCATCCGGATTCAGAGGATTAAATTCCGCTATGGGTTGAGAGGGAGGGACGTTTCTGTCAGATTTTTGAGTCTTTCAGACTCGTATCAGAGATCGCATACTGATTCGTTTTGATGGCGATGTTGCTTTGTTCTCTTGTGAATGCCCACTGGTTTGCGAAAAGCGATAAAAAACGTAAATTATTGACGTAGACTTTTTACATATTGATCAATGATCACCGTTCTTTCAAAATTGATCTAAACAAAATATTGTTAATTTGAAGCTCATAAATGAACAGAATTATTCTAGATGTACGAACATCTTCCAAAACTGCCATGGTACATACATAACTGTATTATAATTATTTCTGCATATCCCGGGTTCGATCCCTGATCTGGGTCAAATATAGTTGTAGCTTTCCTTTAAAATCATCTGGGTTTCTGTAGCTGTGTGTCGAATAAATAATCAGGCAGGCGGAGTTTGCTAGAGTCGCTGTAAGGAAAACATGTTCGTCAACCCCCAAGCGTGGGAATTAAACTAGCCCTAGGCATGAGGGACTCCGTTAGCTAGCCGCCAAAGACGGACAATCGACCCCAAATGCGAAATACAAACCAATATATTTCTGCTTAACGTGAATGGGCTTCCCCTTCTGGAAAGGGCTTCGTCCGTGCTGCAACCTGTTACTGTTGAAACACAGGAATGTAGAGCGGGTTGCCTAAGCAGCATTCCATGCATTTGCAGTAATCTGGGAATAGCTGCCGGTCGTGTCCTTTGAATAACCGAGACCAGCAAACGTTTCAAGCGACGTTATGCCGTGCTTCGAGAGCACGGAAGCTTCTATTTCCTTCTAATAAAAGGTCTGTTGTGAAATATTGCAGCACGGCGGAACACGATGGTTTCCATCTCATATTTGGAGCCAATGCTGTATTATTTTAAGCCCGCTGATGCGAACTTGCGGTGTATGGCGTTCACCGCCACGCAGTCATTTACCCCGTTCGGCGAACTCTTTTGTGTTTTGGGGAGCGAGGGCCGCGCCGGCGCTCGTCGTTCGCCCGGGACCTTTCCCGGAACGCCGCTTATCCTCCCTCCTCCCGTGCATTATGGAGGATGGCGTGCGCCGGCCCGCCACGGCGGCCCCCCTGCCGGCGACCTGTCCCTCCCACGCGCGGCGAACGGGCGAACAGGAAATTGACAACTACTCTGGTTAATATCTTACCGCAAGGGCCTTTGGAGAAAGGCTTGTGCGTTGCGTGATACACGCTTGATCAATATCGATGGCCGCTGACGCGATTGTATCGAAAAGACTGCGCCTGTAATTTGCTGGTTTTGCATTCCGACGTAAGAACGGCCCGATCGAAGCAGTACTGCCAGTTTCGATGGTTGCGTGATGACCTGTTTCGTTCTGGACATGCTTTCAAGTGAAAAATGTGAAAGGGAGAGTGCGTTCCTGACTGGTAACTTCATTTGATCTAATTCATTGTAGGTTGTAGTTACCAACTTTCTATAGGTTGGCAATATGAAGCCTCACTTTCGTGAATCTCAGATGTAGTTCACGTTTTCACGTCTTAGCTTTGCGTGTCTTCAGTATTACTGACATCTTACAGCAAATCGGATAATCTATGACAATTTCATGCGTTGTCGATATTGTATCGTACAGTTGAAGCAAAAATATAATTTTTTGCATATTTATTATAGTTTTAGGATATGCTGCCAAAAAGATTTTTCGATTAGAAAGTTTCCATTTGCAAACCATTTAAAAAAAACGATCACTCTAAAATGTGGTTCTATTGGAACGACGTCTGTCGGTGCAATTCGGAAGTTGTCGCGGCAATCGCCCTTGCACGTTTGTGCAGGAAGTCAGCTCGCGCGCCAGTGCGGGTAATCGCGCGCTTCGGAACTCGAGATCTGCTGCAGCAGAAAGATTAGCTTGTGATGCGCGCTGGGGGTGTACATAGTTTCTGATTAGGGAAAGGCTACAAGAGCTCTATTGTAATGGCACGGTCAGGTGCAACTAAATCCACTCTCAGGTAGTAATTTAATCCAAAAATTCAAATTTACCACAAAGAACATAATTATGAAATAATGTGAAATTATTTTGTAAAAAATAAATAAATAAATAAACAAATGAAATGATACAAGAAATATACGACCTATTGAGGAGGAGAACCTTGAAGAGATAAGACCCCCAAGAACAGGAATGAAAGATGGATACAGAGGACGTAATTTTCGATACAGACGATATTACATTCGGAGAAGGCGTTGTGTCCAAAAGACCGTAACATACGTCAGAGGAACCAAATTCGATTACTTCTTGGGACGTGGCAGCCAAGGGCAGCAATAGCAATTGGTCCAAAATTGCGCCTCGTGGACTCTTGAAGGTCTTACTAAAATCACATGGACATGGCGAAGAGGAACGCGGACCCCACTTTGATAACCTATTACTGATAACAAAAGAAATTTTAAAATAAAAAAACTCAAATTTAGTATTACATAAATTAAATTGTGATCTATTCATCTCAATGAATTATTTATTGGGGTGGTTGATGTCTCGTCATACCTCCAGGATGAAAGTTGGTGATTTTAAAGGAAACAATCATCTTGATTTCAAAAATCATTATAAAATGCTTCTATAAGGTTAAAAGAAATAAACAAATTTCTATACTAATTTGCGCATTGTCACAAATTTTATGAACATACTTCATATGAGGAAAAACAAGTTAAAAATGGAATACGCACATTCGTGCAGTAATCTGCAGACATTAAAATGAGTTTTTGGTTTTCTCCACGACATTGGAAGCGCGAATGACAGTGATTTGCGTTTTCCATACAACCACCACCTAAGGTTAGTTGTACAGTGACACAACACTAGTGAGCAGCCCATGGTTTGGTCTGATCACAAACACGACCGCCAAAGTATAAAGAAAACGCAACATATAACGAAAAGTTTTGTAATTTTTTTTCCTTTGAAGTTTGGGTGTAAATCTTTCACACGCGTAACAGAATTCATCGGGTTGATTGGCACACTGTGGATTTGCATTTTATCAAACCGATTCAATTCTGCAGATCATGTGGCGAATATCACTTTATAAAATACACAGAACTGTAATGTATTAATGTATTTGAGGCACATGCGAACTAGGCGTGAACTTCACGCACACTATAGGTACAGATCCGCACGACACCGAATGACTCAGAATTTGCCACCTCAACAATTGAATACTTGTATACATGTGATAACGGAAGGGACGAAAATAATTCCTTTCGGTGACGGGAGGGGCAGTTACAATAAACGATCGCATGTGATGATCGTAATTACCCCGATGATTCAATTGACACGCACTTCTTGACGATTAATACCACTCCCTTGACTCCCATTTGACATACACACCGTGGTCATCAGAAGGATGCAAAAGCACCGAAGTTAACCGCTACTCGTTAGGGAGGAGAGACCAAAACAAACGACAACATTAGGGCACCTTCACTGCAACGCGCGCTCATAATGGGATTTTCACCGCGCTCGGAAGAGGGGGAGGTAGCGGAGTATTCATTAATTTGTTCTCGCTGTAGGGTTCGTATTCGGCCGCCACAATAATAGTCCCTGCGAGCAGCCCGGCCGGCCGGCCGGCATTGTTTCGTGGCCATTGTGGAGGCCCAGAGGCCAAAATAATTTATCTTTCCGCGAGCGCATGATTGATGACCCCGGGGGATGTGGAAACGGCAGCGGCGATGGCAGTGAAGATTTGGTAATCTTTCGAAGAAAACGCAGGTGTCGGACACCAAGAGAACTCCGTAATTCAGTGTTCATCAACAGAGGAAGAAGTTTGTATTCAAACGAATCGATTTTTTTTGAGCTTGAATTGGTACCCGGAAGTTGTAGAGTCCGTTTGTCAAAGGTCTGTGTAATAAATTGTTTTGTGCTACATCAACTAGCGTTTTATATAAAACGTTACACTAATTAATGTAGGTAATAATTGATGCAATTAATTATTTCTCCTCAACCCGGGCGAGTTAGACTTATTCGTGCTTATAAATTCACATAAATAAACAGATATTTACTTTGGTACAATGACCGCCAAATCCTCAGGGCTACTTTATTCCGCGAGTTCCCGACATATCAATTGTGTGTGACGTGCGCACACCTACATGTATTTCGTATTAATAACAAAATCTGTTTACATACGAATTGCAAGCCATTACCTATTACTTTAAAACTAAATTTTGATCACAGACCCGCAGTGACTCCTATATTGAATCGGTCTGTGTCCCATTACAGTACAGATTTATATTTCGTGTGGTCTGCGAAGTCGTCCCTATACAGGTAACGAAATAAAATTATAGTTTATTTTGGGAGCCTGACTCTATCCTACTCTTTCCCCCGTCATTTGATTTATACTACATACTGGAAAGAAAATAACACAGATATAACAATGTCGCCGAATCGCAATGTCAGCAGATATTTATTATACCAATTCTATTTTCGCTGTTTTAATGCTCAGCGAGTCCAGTCCTCATTCTAATTCACAGTAACATAACAGTGAATATAAGTATAAACCCATTTGACATAAAACAAATTATCTGAACAAGGAAAAATCAACGTATCACTTACACATTCATGCATATGTTATATACAATACCATTCACGCGAGTGCACTCTTTTTAAAAGTGGAAATTTTTTAATTCTAAACATTTACTCACAATCTTGGCCTTGCTATAATTATAAATTTTATTATGATGATTGTCACTTCCCTGGTATCGTTCAGCTGGCCTCGAAGTGACGTCCCCGACCATTGCCAATGCCGCATCCAAGTCCACACCTAATTTCATACCATTTTTCTGCGATTCCGAAGATCCAAGATAAATCCTGGATGATCCCGATCTAATGCTTCACCAATTAGAACATCATTTTTCGAAAACCTTTACACTTTCTATAACATTTCTAATGAATCAACAACTCAAATTACGGCATGATGTTGCCCGTCCGAAATCACACAAGTCTTCTCTCTCTTATGCCTTGTTACTTACCCTTTCTGCACCGCGCAGTTTAAAGTAAGGAATAGCTGTTCTCATTTGTGAACCCGCTGTACTTTTATACTTTCTATTCACAAATGTCTTTATATTTCTCATATTTTCTTCGTTATAATACACAACATAATTCGTTATAATACAATTTCTAAATAAAATCCAAATAATAACATTAATAACTTTTCGCTTTTCAAATTCCAGTTCTTTTTAAATTATTAAATGTTTATGTGATCGCTCATCACATGTCAAATACATTCAATTGTCTTTGACTAATATGGGAACATTTTCTTTAATTAAATTTTTCGTTACTTCAAAATAATATAGAAATTGTGCGACTGTTTATTTAGTAAAGGCTCTTTATTTATTTATTTGTTTAGTTATTTCTCACCGGTCTGCTAACAGCACAGTTCGTTAGATTTTTTTGGATATAAATGGCACTTTCTACTTTCACCCTAGCACCTTCGACTGTTTATTTCGTTTCTGTAAATGTCAGTTCCATAACATTGTCCAATTTATTTATATATTACTGGGGCGTGCTCGAATGGACCGTCATACATGCTACACTGAATTGTCAAATAGAACCAATGTCCTTGTATTAAAATAAATAATGCTAAATCAATGTTCACAAGAAATACATTATTATTCTTTGTAATCCGTTGTGAATTACCCTGTTCGTGACGGCTTTAACGTTCTTTTGTCATCCAAGATTAGCAGAGTCTGCTGGTGCAAGGGCGAAGTTACGACTCTCGAGAGTCTCGGCCTTTGGAGAATGGAAAAGGGGAATGATGCTGCGATCCTCGGAGATGCTCAGGTCTTTGCGAAGAGGGGGCGCGAGAAAAACGAGACGTTCGAATTATTCTGTTTTTTTTTCTTCCACTCACGACGGCAAGGTAAGAGTTGATTTAATCACCCTGCGAGGAAGTTAGTGGTGAATCACGTGGCTGGAAAAGGCGGAAGGAGCGGTGTCATCATCCAAGCGTGACAAACTTCAATAAATATTGTAGCGTATTTGTAAGTTGTTTAAGATCGACTGTGTATGCAGCGAACACTACTATTTTCAACTGAAATATATTCAAATTAAATATCAATTTATGTTAAAAGACAAATGAGATATATTATCTACCTATCGTATACCATGTTCTCATTGAACATAATTTAAAGGACAATTAATGTAATCTTATCCGCTTCTTGTAAACTTATATCGCTTCAACGAGTCCGCTTCGTGGAAAAATCTATCGTTCAACTGCCTAATTATTGGATAGAAATGATAATTTCGTGTGGGTGGAACATATTTTATAGTAAATGTTGAGAAACCGTTCGAGGATGTTATTTGATGTATTGATTCTGAAAATAAGTTATTTAATGCATTGTACTAACGAAGTCTTCGGGTTTCACTGAAGATAATTTTTCATTCAAATACAAAGGTAATTTTTCCAGGTATTGCGCTAGGTTTTCGATTTGCTCCTACGGTGTTTAAACTTAATTATATATTACAATAATTGTCCTTTTCAATTAACTTATGATGCGTGAAGAACGGTGTTAAAGGTCCGAATGAAAACTTTTTTATGTACCAAATTGTATGATTTTCATGGCGGTTCATTTCCCTAATGTTGGGTAGCGTTTTGACGCTAACCGTGCGCTTATCTGGAATTGAGAGTGTCGATTGGGCGTGAGGGCGAATATGGAAAAAACTTACTCAAATATTCACAATACACTACAGTAGTGTTATCGTAACTAATAGGGAAATTCAAAGATCGATAAGAAATGAAAAAAATGCACACGATAAACCTGAAAGAACGACCAGTCAAAACAGAAAAGGTTTTTTTTCTTCTTCCGATTACTACAATCAGATAGGAGTAGTATGCCTTCCTTTGAACGGTATTAAGATTTACGACCGCACATTTATGTATATGAATTCACTAATATGAACTTTATAATCCCGCACTCATGAAAATCTGAAATTGCGGAAGAAATAACTTCATAAAAGTAGCATATTGTCGTAATGTTTGATTTATTTGTAAAAGTATAAGATGATGAATTCCTGCGATGTTGATTTACCTGCGGTTTAAAGTATAGCGTGAATCGACTTAAAATCACATTGTTATTAATGGGGTCATTTGGGTTATGTACGTTTTTTGTCTCGCGTGCTGTGAAGATTGGCATGTTTTAAAATAATATTTCTAGTGAGGAGGGTGGGGTGTAGGGGACTGCGCATTTCGTTATTCGGGTGGGCAGGGCTCACGACCGCACTTGCTCGCCAGGTGGCGTTGCGCAGGAGGGTATACAGATGCACGGAAGGGAAAAAATGCCTCCTAGTAAAGCTGGCTTCCAGAAAACGAACTGAATTTACGGCACATGTTCTAACTGGCGGGCAACATGATACTCTCACAGGTTATTTTGTTACCCGTTACAACTCACTGTAGCATGTAAATGTTTTCATAATAAAATAATAATGATAATATAATAATAATAATAATAATAATAATAATAATAATAATAATAATAATAATAATAATAATGTCTTTTATTAATTGCGAGGCCCCGGCCTTAGGCCTGCTCTTCCGCCGAATTACTGAATCTACAGAGTAGTAACATGTAAGAGGGGAGGATAAGCTGTACATTTTCGTCTGGTAGTGCAAAACTAGAGACTATCCCGGAATACGCCTTAAGCGATTGAGTAAACCCAGAAAAACCTCAATCCGGATGGCGGCTTAGGGACGAACATTAATAGAGCAGAATATGACGTAGTAGTGAAAGAGAAGAGAGACGATCAGGGGAAGCGCTCATAAAGAAAAAAAATGTAGAAATCTGTGAGGGAAAGGGAAGGGAGAAGAAGCAAAGAAAACGAAGAAATGGGCGGAAAAAGTAAGAGACTATACAGAATGCTCCGTTTGGTATACATTAGCACTTTACTTAAATATGAAATCATTTTTAACCACAGAGAAGTACAATATACTATTAGTGCATAGTACCAGTAATTTAAAAAACAATATTGACAGTATTAAGGGACAATATAAAAGTACAATAGGATCCAAACGTAAATTTTATTTATGCTTAATTCCAATATATAGTAATGAAGATAATAATGATAACGGTAGAGAGATAGCTGTAAGAACATCATCATTATTAGGTGGTGGTGAGGCTCAGGCCAACTGCTCATTTGTCTGACCACGCACAGTTTGCTTTCCTCCTGAGTATGCAAGAAGGTATCACTCGGGCGAAGAAACAAGCGATTAGAATTTAGCTAAGAGGCTTTTTTAGGCATGAGGATGTTTTACATGCAGTAAATCTACATAAAGGGACACCGGCTTTTACTTCCCTTTGTGAGGAAGGTATGGGAAGGATTTTCCTCCTCAGCGAAGCTGGATGTAGCAGATATATACGTTGTCCCCCACCGAAAGCGCCGAAAAGGTGATCTCATTCCCTACTCTTTACAAACGCATTGAATGCAATTAAGACTCCAGCAAAAAAGTATTGGTCAGTACTATTTAATATACAATACACAATGGTTCAAAATACACATATTTGTTATATTTGTTAACTTGTACATTTCATCACTTTGAACCCTCCTTGCAAGTTTCTCTTCTGCAAACTGCAGTTATTATTTGATTACTAATTTAATATTAACAAGCATTCTAAAAAGACATTTAAAATAATTAGTAACTATATATTGACTGGTCGCGGCTCATGTCCAACTTACACCTCTGCTCGTGGAGAAATAACCTTTCGTGGGCTATAAGTGATCAAATGCTGCCCTTTTCAACGACAATTATTTGAACTTTTCAAAGTAATTTAAAGATGATTGATTCGCAGAAAAATTACCTTTATTCGTAAAAATGAAAAAAAACGACTCGCAAATAATTTAGGCCTGTTATAATTTATTAATTCTGTGTACAAAAACATCATTGTGACGATTCTCGGTACGAAAGTAAACGTTGAGACGTAAGTATTAACCTTGAAAAGAACAGAGACAAACGTAAGGAGGAGCTGAAAAGAGCTGGAATATTCATTGTGCGTTGTTTTCTTTTTACGTGTTATTGATTTGTTGGCGGAGCGTCAGTGGAATGAAATGTTCCCACGCATTGCGACGGCGTTCGCACCCACCTTGCGCCGCCGTGCGGGGCGTCGATTGAAGAATGGCGTGACCCTCGCGCTGTGTGTGTGTGTGTGTACCTAGCGCTGCGGCGACCAATCGCCACCTCCGTCGCCTCGTGCTTCGACCAGCTTTGACGGTTTGACAGAGCCGGCCGCTGGCATGCCACACCCCTCACCGTCCCACCGCCTGGCCGCGCCGGCTCCTTCGACCGCTCCCGTGATTTACGGGGGACTGACAGCAGCTGTCCGCTGCCGCCGCCGCTCGTCTTCGGACAGGCTGGGCGAGAGGGCTAGAAACGTTGTTCCAATCCTCTTGGGGCTGGGCCCCTCCGGCGCCCTTCGTTAGCGCGAGTCGCGTGCTGCCCAGAGCGTGGTTTCCAACGAAACTTTTGTTTTCTTGGTCGCCGGCACGCACGCGTCTGCTTCTGCTGGGCGATACTAATCAGTGTGGCACGCTCGAAAATTTCGTGGAGCATAGTTCGTTCAACTTTGCCCTGCTGTAGAGAACGACATTTAACTGTTCGCTAAAATTTAATTCTCATTTGCAATACCAGTGACACCATATGCTGCAAATTTTAAATAGTACTTATGTTTCATTGCGTTATCTTTCGTCCGAACCTCATATAGCATTAAACGGCCCAAAAAGGGAATTAAATTCATTGCGTAGAGTGTTTGGGAGTTAGTGAGACGGCTTGTCGACCCGTTTAGTTCTCCTCAGGGAAAATATTATCATAACTCAAATTAACGTTTGAGTTCCGCGGGAGTCCGCTTCCCGGCGCGTAGGTTGTTTGCTTTGGTAACGTATTGTTAATTATCCGCGGCCGTTTCAGATGCCCCCGCCAGTCCGAGCGAGCGCATAACAGCGGTGGCGAAGTGGGACATAACGGCGTGTTCATTGCCGCACAAAAGCACGGAGGCCTGGCGTACGCGGAAATAATTGGTTTCCACTAGGTTATTCGGGCGCGTCGCGTCGCGCCGTCAGATCGATGGGCGCCGGCGTGTCGGGACGCGAGGGGCGCCCGCAGCCGCACGGCACGGCGCGTGTGAATGGCCACGTGCGCCCCGCCACGCCCCCGTCTCCGCCCCCCCTCCCCGCGCTCCGTCGCTTCGCTGCTTGCACCCCTTCCCCCTGTCGCTTCGTGTACGCGTTATCCGCGCCGTGAGCACAGCACTTCCGCCCGTGTAACTTCCTTGCTGTTCGCTACTGCCCCGGCGCCGGGGCTTCCGCGTCGGCTCGTTCCCCTACCCCCAATTGCTGCCCCCCACCCCACCCCCGGAGCGCCCGTGCGAGGAAGGAAACTTTGTTTCTACGGAAATCGCAGTTTGTTTTAGGGATTGGACGTTGTGCTTCCGTCCAGGTTCAAGTGGTTTTCTCTTACTTGGTCCCATCTGTTGCTATTCTTGGCATCGTAGTAAAAACCTTAATGTGCTCTGGAATGTGGCGTTTTCTTAAGTTCTGGTACTCTTTTGTTTTGTTTTGCGTGGTCGAACGTTTCGTATAGCTTCTCTTAGTTTTTAACTTCATTGATTCGAATATGTCGCATATTGCAGTAGATTTCAGTGATCTTGTCTGGACGTTTTTAATTACGTCCTTCCATTAACTGCAGGAGAAACCATTTCTGCTTCAATTACGCCAATCGATAATGAGCGGATTGCGTTTGGACGATCTTGTCGAATGAACTCCACATGTACTCGTATTTCTCAGCTGTTTCTCTGTTCATTCTTTATGCTCCTGCCGTGATGAGGTTTCATTGTCGATCCTCTGTTTTCCATGCGGGTCTTAATTTTTCTGCTGTAGTCTGTTGCTTTCGCAATCCTAGTTGTCGTGTCTATTTTCATCCCTTAATTTTAGCGGTTTCTCTCAGCGTTCTATCTCGTTTTGTGTGTGTAGTCTAATTGAAATAGGGCGTTGTGGCCTACGCTTCCTACGCCGTCCAGCCCGCTCTGCTTCCGTGTGATCGGCGCCTGTGCCAACGCGCGTGCCAGCGCCCTTGTCGGCGCGTGGCGCACGCGTGCAGGTGGTGTGGGTGTGTGCGGGCTGGCGCCGCGTGCCGCGTGTTGTCGGAACCGCGCCGGGAATGCGCGCCCGTGTTTTTGCGCGCTTCGGTCCGAGGGGAGAGGGCGTGTAGCTTTTCGTTTTACACGACGCCGCTCGTACTGCGCGCATTGCGGCGCAATTAAACGGAAGAGTGCGTTCCGCCCCGGTGGCTCCGATGACCGCGCGCGTCGCCTCGCCCTACCCCGCCGTCATCCCGGTCCTCGCCCCTGCCCGTCGCCGGCGAGCTGGGTTCCGCCGCAGTTCGTCCTTGCCCTCTTTCCGATCTTCGTGCGGGCAGCGTCCCTCGTTCCCATCCCCAACTTCGTTTCCGCAGCGACCCCTACCACAACCTACGAGTAGTCCACATGCCTTCTCCTGCCTGCCTCTGCGTGAGCGCGCTCCTCCGCTCTCGTCTCATCCTCGACGACGTCATCGCCCCCGTCCTCGTTCCTTTTTGCTTGCCCGTCCTCTCCCGCTCCGGTCTCCTTGCATATTATATCCGCCTTTTGGACGGCGTCGTCCAGTGACTGCTTCGCGGCGCCGTTTCCCTGGCGGTTCTCTTGGCTGGCGTTCGCCCCAACAAACCCTTCCGCCTCGCAGGCCGCGCCCAGCGCACCCTCGCCCTCGCCCTCGCCCTCGCCCTCGCCCTCGCCCTCGCCCTCGCCCTCGCCCTCGCCCTCGCCCCGCCCTCGCCCTCGCCCTCGCCCTCGCCCTCGCCCTCGCCCTCGCCCTCGCCCTCGCCTCGGCGGGCTCGGGGGCGTGCCTCTCGGAACGAGAAGTTCGCATTCTTACGTTGTAATTTGTAGTAGCAATGTCGACGAGTGGTACGCGACAGAACTAGACCAGCAGCTGCTACAGTTTTCATTACAACATTGTCTTGTTTCAACCGTTTTCCTTGTGTGTTGAAATGTTCATTATTGGACTGACGTTTCTTGTCCGACAGTAACCACTCTTATGCACCTAACTGTACTTGTATTTGTGGACGAATATAGTGTAGTTCTGAGATACTACACTCAACAGCGTACTACTTCTTGCATTTAAAATATTCTAATATTGTTTATTTGAATAAGCATTAGGATTGCGAAACTTTGTTGGATTTCAGGTTTTGTTTTTAATTTTTTTTAATCAGAGTTCTGTAGTCCACATGTCCAGTGTCACGTGAAATATAGACGCGTTCATTAATGTGGCTATAAGACTATGTGATAAATCATATAAATGGATGGAAATCATGGCACAAAGGCTGAACGCGGCGTCTCGCATACTTCGTCCGCATTCGCCGAGCCAAATGCGTCAGACAGAACGGAGACGATGAACCTTGACGTTTCGGGTTAGGTGCGAGTGACACGTGGCTTTATTTGCTCGCTTCGGATCGCTGAATTTGACATGTTCATTTGCCGTAATTGCAGCCCGAACAAAATTATCTTCGCAACCCGCCCCGTCCCCTCCCCCGCGCCCTTCGAAGCTGCTCGTCGAACGCGGGCGCGTCCCTGTCGCGCGGTAATGAGTGTGAGAGCGATCGGCTGCCGACAGGCACTTGCACGGCTCGCACCCTGCCTGTTTTCAATTCGCAGGTATTGTTTCATTACCTAAAACAGTCCCGCTTCTAGGAACTGTCCGTTCCGACGACGGGCCGCCCCCTCATCGCTAATGTTGTGCCTCTCGTTAATGGTCGACGAGTACTTCTCCGTTATTTTCCTTCTTCGATTAAATGCTTCTCCTTCTTCTAGTGAGTCTGCATCACCGAAGCGATATTGAATGATTTTGGGGAATCATTTAATGAATTTAATGATTTGGGAGAAGATCAATAGAATCGATACGTTTTGTGTTTACTTACTGATAAATGGACTTTTCCAAGCACTGCGTTTATTTACTTCTTGTAAATGAAATGAATTAGGGTATTTGATACAATACGAAGTAACCCATCACAAAGAAGTGCTATCCAGCGTCGCTCGGCCTTATTCTTGTTGGTTAGGTGTAAGATGGCGACTGATAGAGATGTTAAGTTATTCCGTTTATGAACGCCATTATTTTGTGTCGTTTTCCAAAATCTTTACGATCTGCAGATTTTTCGTTAATCCACCAATTTGAACAATGTAATTTGTCATTTATTACTTTCGGATTTCTTGAACAATTTCTGCATAAAGAGCGTTTCTCTTTAATTGAAAGATCTGCTGTGACTATTGATTTTTGTAAACTAAAATTGTGGTTACATTCATTAATTTATCTGCGGCAAGTTTTAATTAACTTGCAACTAACAGGTTTTTGAAAACTGGGTAGCGAGATGCGAAGTTGAAGATAATAGCATTGGACGCCGCCTCATCGGCACGTCGGCGCAGCAGGTGCTAACGCCTCCGCCGCCGTTGTCGGCGGGCGTGGTCGTTCGTCGCTCCGCCCCACCAATCTCCGCCCAGCCTCGCCCACCCCCAGCCTCACCTCACTTCGCCCCGCCTCGCCCCGTCCCACCCCGCCTCGCCCCGGCCCTGCACGCGCCGCTTGGCCGAGCCGGGAGCGCCCGCCCACGCCCCCGCGCTTCCCGGAGGCCGTCGCCGCCCCGCCCCGGCTGGGACGAGGGGAGGCCGTGGCGGCGGAGTGTCTGGACCCCGGCGCGCGCTCTATTGGCAGTGAGGTTCGGGCTGTTGGCGCCCACTGCCTAGGCGCTCTTCAGTTCCCGCTTTCGCCGCCTAGCCTCTGAGGAGTGACTTTACCTGCTCAACAGCCTGATTTACTTTGGAACCTGCCTGTATCACATTGCCTATAAATGCTTAAATGGACGTATCTTCAAACTATTACTATTAAAATTCTAAAAAGTACAATTGAGATAGGGAATTCAATTTATTAATTGAAGATGATAATGTAATTTAAGATACTAATAGAAAATAATATTAAAAAATAAATTGTTTTTCATGAGTTATACATCTTTTGAGATGTACTGGACACGACTCATTGCGGGTTCGATGCTATAACGGTTAGCTTATCGGACAGTTGAACCCACGTTTGCATGTTCAAACGCGATCGACGTCGACGATTCTGAAGGGCGAAAAAATTCTTCGCCCACCTTCCTTCGGAGGGGAAGTTAATTCGGCTGTCCCACGTAGATTTACTGCATGTAAAATATCCTCAAGCCTAATTGAAGCCTCTGAGCAAAATTCAAATCACCTGTTCCGTCGCCCGAGCGAAAGAAGCATAACGAAATTTTCATGGCCAGACGGAAGAGCGGGCCTAATGGCCTGAGTCTCACCACGTAAAATAAGGCATTAACTCACTATGTTATGTGACGATAAATTCGTCTTAAATTTCATTTTCCCTTTCACATCCAAGCAAACAAATCTCATCGCTAAGACCTACCATCGCAAAACACTTCCTTAACTCCTCTCTCGAAACACTACGTACATGATCACGAAAAAATTGTAAGTACTAAAATACATTTGGCAAATGTATACAAACATCCGTAAACGAAGCCTTAATAGTGTAGTTTAATACTCTTACCAGGCAACTTGATGTGCTAGTGAAGTTCTGTTTGGACTTGGCCGGTGACTCAGGACTTTCTTCTCATTGAGATTCTGGGTCGTTTTTTCGGTTTTCTTCTTGGACTTTTTTCTTTTTATGTGCTAATGCGCTCTTGGTGTCTGTTGCACGTTCATTGCTCATTGGCGTTTATCATCTCGACTTATTCTCTTCTCTGCGGTATTCTTACTTTGCGACTGTAATGGACTTGAAGAGACTCCGACAATTGACCAGATCCCTTAAAAGAACTCGTAGAGGAAGTTAGAACCAATGCAGAACCGCTTACACTTCACAGTAAGGATTTTTATTAATTAATTAACTCTTAGATTAAAGAGAAGGAATCCTGTCGGTGTGAGAGGTCAAGTAAACGAATCAATCATTTATTAGGTATTAGTCAAACATGAAATAATTTAATTGCTAATATGCGTCGATATCTGTGGTGAAATGATATTTAACAAAAATAGCTTATGTACTTTATGCTTATGCTTAGTTGCGATAATATATTTTTAAAAAAACTCATAGCGTAAGATACCTGCGTTGCCACACCCAACTATTCGAGTATTTTTGGAACATTTTGTCTCGTTTCCTATTGTCGATTCTCCACGCCGTTTTTTCTATTAGTTCTTGCACATAATACGTTAAATTTACATTTTGTTACCCCCTGATATTTCATTTCACTCTTGATTGCCCGTGTGTTTCTTCAAATATTAGTAGTTTTATTTTTGCATTTTATTCTGTTGCTTTTTCTCTCAACAGAAGCTTAAATGGAAGGCTTTTTGTTAATTTCGTAGATGCAAAGTCACGAATATGTTTTTTGCTTAGGGCGAAGTGTATGTCAAGCGAGTTGCTTGAGGCAATTCATTAGGAGCGGTAGTGAAAGTGAGTACACATCGTATTCCTGTAAGCAAAGAATTTTATTTTGGTCATTTATATTTTTATGTGGAAAATTCATATATACGGTGGTAAGTAACCATGTTCTCTATTTCGTCACAAAATAAAATTTAGAATCCTCTTCTCCAAACCACTTGCCTTCTGTACATTTTCACTTCAGTCGTTTCTATCTTCTTTTTCCTTTCTCTTCATTTGTTTCATCTGTTCCGTTTCCTCTTCATCCTTTTCTTTTTCGTCCTCATTCAAATCTGCTTCTTTCGGTGAGGATCTTTTTTTAAAATTTCTTTATTTTTGAACTATTTTCTTTTCTCTCTACCGTTGTCATTTCTACTCCTTCGTCAGTTAAACTTCCTTTCCATAAACGGAATGTTTGTCACGTGTTTGGCATTCTCCTCTTGACAACCGTCTGTGCCTGACCCGTTCTCTCTTCCGCTCGCCCGTGAGAACGCTGTCTCGAGTTCCCAGCCACGTCACCCCACAGGTTCTTTCATTTAAATATTGCGTTGCTTGGAGATCAGGGCGTAATTAAACGCAGCGAAACAAAAGGGCCTCTACCGTTGCACACGAGGACGCGCGACGGTCACCGTCCGCAGCAACGCGTGTGGCTCCGAGGAGACAGGGGCGTCACAACAGAAGACGAATAAAATGCCGACCGTAGATATCCAGTACACTTAGAAGGAGAAATGGATGGCCTTGCAGGTGAGAATTCGAGGTGTAAAAAGATAATTGTCAAGATAGTTTTTTTATTTGTGGCTCCTTCCGTCCGTTGTCCAAGCAGTGAGATATGTATATACGAGTTCAATCTATGGCTCATATGAAACATTCGGTTGTTATACAAGATCTCTCGTCAACCCCTCGAACCAGAATGTTCACTTGCTTTATCTGGCATGCGTTTCCGTGTGGGTTATTGTTTAACACCCGAACTCTTTAGATATGAAAGTTTCGCTTTAATTAATATTGCTACTTATTTATTATCAGACAACAATTTAATTAAATATTAGGTTAAAAAGTTTTCAGATTTAGTGATTGATTAACTGAAATGGTCGGCAGTGCAGCTGTACGTAACTTCGTTTTTTCTCATCTGTCTGACAGTATTCTGTGGCCACGAAAAACTAGTGGCGTGTAATCTACGATAACGTTTTGGATCCTTAATGAAGGTTAAACTAGAAATACTTATAACTTAATTTACTGCTATTAGAACACCATTTGAATCAATTTCAATTAATGTAATAATCGCTCAAGAATTGTTTGTGATAATATTTATCTTGGACTTCAGAAATGTCATCCATGTACATAATTCACAGTTAAGTGAGTCTTGGGGCAGGTAGGTAGAATGGAACCAATTTCCTTCTTGAAAATTTTACCTAGGGAACATTTAGAATAAGAGATTGAATCTAAAAGACAACCTGAAGAATTTTGGACGAATTAATGTGACGTACTAGGATGAAAAACACAGACGACTGTTCTGATTGATATTTACAATATATTTACAGTATATTTACAATTAATGTACAAAGATTACAATACAAAAATCTAACCCCTTGGCAACCTTTCAGTTCTCTTAGCCGAAAGCAACGCGAGGTGCGAAGCTGTCGGACATAGAGTCCCGTAACTATACCAGTTACATGGCCTGTCGCCAAACCGATCTTCGACCCGAAGATCACGTGCAATGAATGCACTGGAGATACCTCTCGTCTTTCGACACCCAGCGTATCCCCTCAGGCGCCTGTCGGCGCGGCCTTAAATATCCGTTGGCTCGCCCCCACCCTACAAGCAGCGGGCGTCATACGGCTCGCTGGCCAGCCCTTCCAGGGCTGCAACCGACATCTCTTAGCCTCGCATCCGCGCGCGTCCCTTTCAGGGAATTTCCAGCCGGGATTCCTACGGGTTTCCAGCCGGCGCAGCGAGGCGCCGTGGCTTCCACCCCATTGAGCATCCGGCTTAGCGCGGTTTCCGAAGCGGCCCGGCGCGGCCGGCGCGGCCCGACGCCGCGGCGCCGACCCACGCGACGCTACAGACCCTCCCATGCCGGGGGGTGAGAATTTTTTTTCGCAGCAAAATATGCCCAGGAAAAAAATTCTGCTAAGTTACCTGGTCGTGAGACCTTTACATCCAAATTTTTCATGAACATGAACATAATTATACCAGAATATTAAACCCTATTTAATCGAAATGTGTGAAATAAATCTCTGGGCTGTCCCCTCCCTTTCACCTAAGCTATGTTGCCATTTACATTTAAACCTTACTCCTATATACATACATAAGTATTCTTGACGCATCTTGAATTACATATGATCCTGAAATACAAACATTTACTTTACATTGAAATATTACATAATAATTCTTGACGCATCTTGCATTACATGAAATCCTGAAATATAAAATACAAAACATTTACTTGCATTGAAGTATTACATAATTGTGGAATTCGTTACATACATCATGTGCCGTTCTTAACTGAGTTTATTGACACATGTATGTATTTACATATAAAAAAAAAAGAACCAACACAACAAATTTTAACCTTGAGTTTACAAAATTATTTACATAGAATTTCACCGACATTTATACATGTCTTGAACGTGCGTGTTCCCTATTCTCGCCGGTGGATCAATTCACATCATCAAACATGCGACTAAGCGCATCTGCATTATCATTTTCTGAGCCCTTTTTGTGCCTGATGCGTAAATCGAGGTGCTGAATTAAAAGAGACCAGCGTAATAATCTGGGGTTTTTGCCGGCCGTATTACGCAACCAGACCAACGGATTGTGGTCGGTTTCGACCTGAATTGTGGCCTGCCCGTCGAGATAAATCTTAAGTTTATCCAACCCCCAAATCAGCGCTAAACACTCTAGTTCTGTGGTGCCAAAATTAATTTCGGCATCATTGGTATAATCAGGTGCATATACCGCTGTTTTCTCACTGAGAGCTTGTCGCAGCTCATTGTAAGATGTTTCACATGCCTCTGTCCAGACGATTTTACCTTGGCGCTCGCGTCCTCGCAGCGCATCAGTAAGCGCTGCCGCTTTCTCCGCAAACCCTGGTATCAAACGTCGATAGTATCCTACCAGACCGAGCAAAGAACGCACTTGTTTCTTTGACTCTGGTCTGGAAAGTTCTGATTGCTTGTATCTTGGCTCGGCCGGCGCAATTTCCGTTACCGACTACGTACCAAGATATTTTACGTTAGCCCGCGCAACAAACACTGCGCGGCTGCACTGTCAATTTGGCGGATTTTAATATACGAAAGACCGTATCGAGGTGTCGAATGTGTTCTTGCCAAGTGTTACTGAAAACCGCGATGTCATCAAGGTACGGTACCGCGAATTCTTGGCATTTATTCAATAAGGTGCCCATAATACGACAACATTGATAGGGACCGTTCTTTATTCCGAAAGGTAATCTAAGCGGCCGGTACGTGCCGAAACTGGTTACGAACGCCGAATACCTTTGCGCCCTTTCCGTAAGACCGATCTGCCAAAACATTTGCAAAGGTCCAGTACACTTATAATTTTGCTGCAGCTACCTGTTCTATCCGTTCTTCGAGATTGGGTAACGGAAAGTATTCGGTCTTAATAATTTCGTTGAGGCGCCTATAATCGATACAGGGCCGTGGTTTCTTGCCCGGTGCTTCAACCAATATCATGGAGACGTATAATCACTCTCCGCCTCCATAATGATGTTGTCGCGAAGCATTCTATCGATTTCTTCCGTAATATTTTAGCCTGCCTCGGCGATGTACGGTAGGGTACGCTTCGAACCACTTTGCTGGTATCAGTTAACTCGATATCCATGGTAGTGATATCTGTCAATCCGGGTTTTCACTAAATATAGAACTGTACTTACAAATGACCGTTTTCAGAGCGTTGCGAAACTCAGGTTCGACCTCAGTCCCGCTCAGCATTTCTTCCGCGTCAAAGTCGCAACAATCCAATTTAAGCGCACAGCGATCTAGCGCGTCTTCGTCACCTGCGTCTGTCACAGACGTAGAACTAAGCACATTCAAGTACTCTGTCCGCTGGTGGTATCTTTTAGCATATTAATGTGATAGACGCGGGTTCCTTCCGCCCCGGCATCTGGACCACATAGTTATGCTCGAAATTTTCTCGCGAATCTCGCCCGGCCCTATCCACTGAACCGCGAGCTTCCGCGTCCTATTAGGTGCGAGAACCAACACCTTAGCGCCTACCTCGAAAGTACGTGAGACCGCCTTCCGGTCATACCACACTTTACGTTTCTGCTGTTCTTCAGCCATTCTATTGTGAGCTAGGTCACGGGAGCGTTTCAAACGATTGATTAATTTGAATACATGCTCAACTACAGAATTTTCTTCACCTTCCGCAGTTCCCGCAAGCCTTTCATAAAGAAGTGTCATAGGGGTACAGAGATTCTTCTCGTACACCAATTCGGCAGGAGAAAACCTAATGATTCGTGCACACTCGTGCGCAACGCGAACATAATAGCGGGAAGTTGGCATTCCCAATCCGTCCTGCCTCCAAACACAGAACCTTCATAAGCCGGTTCATAGTTCGATGCATTCTTTCGACTGCGTTTGATTGAGGGTGATACGGCGAACTTCTCACCAGTTTAATGCCAAACCGCTCGGCGAATTCCGCTGTCAAAGCACTTGTGAAGCAGGTGCCCTGGTCGGTTTGCAATTCGCGTGGAAATCCTATTCTACTGAATAATTCTAATAATGCCTCAATTACAGTGACCGAAGTTAGGTCCCGTATCGGAATAGCCTCAGGATACTTCGTGGCTAAACACATCGCCGTTAAAATAAACTTGTTTCCGGTGACCGATTCTGAAATGGGCCACACGTCGACATTCACTTTCTCGAATGCCTCGCCCGTTATAGGAACAATTTTAAAGGCGCGCGAAGTTTTCGCCGCCGTTTCCTACTCGCTGGCAACTGTCGCAACTACGCACATAGTTTTCAATATCCTTATAACAATTCGGCCAGAAGAAATATTTGGCCATGGCATCTTTGCTTTTTGTGACTCCCAAATGGCCGTGAGCAACTTCGTGACAAAGTTTTAAGATCGTGCCACGATACACCCGCGGTATTACTAACATAGAGAACTGCTCTCCGCGCTTACTATGCCGGACACGAAACAATAGGCCGTTTTTCATAACATAATCGTGCCGATCCGTCTCGGGTCCTTCCGCACGCTCAATCAACGGCGCGAGCTCCTTGTCTTGTCTCTGAGCCGTTTCAAATTCGGTGGGGTCCAAACGAGCCAAAGCAATGCTACCGAAATCTAATTCAGATTCCTGATCGTCTGATTCCGAGTTGCCCGGGGCGTCGACCTCGCCCTGACCAACTCTATTTTCATCCTCGGTTTTCTCCGAAACGCTTACCTGGAACGCGTCCGGCCCACGGTCGTCTGCCGCATTGTTCGCACCCCGGGGCCCCTCCGCCCTTTCGCGCTCAGCAACTGCTTGCGCCCTAGTCCGTACAGCGCAGATAGGCTGTGGTTCTAAGAAACCTTGCTTTATTTCCTTCAAAATCGTAGCAGAACGATTACTAAAAATGTAATAAGGCAAGTCGCAGTTCTTCGCGACTGCGGCCTCTGTAACAAGAGTACCAAATGGCCCTACTATCTCTACCTTGGCTACCGGTAGATTTTTCGGCGCTTCGTCCAGGGGTGCTGAACCCATACGGACTCGCCGGTGTATTGTGTCGGCGTGACGTGCTTTGCATTGATGACGTCAATCGTCGCACCGTATCACGGAGACAGGTGACTGTTTCGCCGCAAATTTTGGCAAGAAATGTGTGTGGAGACAATAACTCTGGCGCACTAGCGTCGGCCACGTGACACATCTTCTCGCTAGGTTTATTGTTATATTGAGGACAATATCTTTTTATGTGACCTGGTTTTTTACATAAGTAACACGTCCGTTCTTGCGGCTTTTCGAACTCCGCGTTACTAGCTACCTTCGGCACTGCAGTTTTGGAAGTGGTCGGCGCGCTTTCCGTCACCTTCGGCCATTTCCGTTCGCCTGCCTGCTCTTTATTGCTGAACCGCGAGAATTCCTTCTTATATCCGCTAGCCCGGTTGTTTTCGTAGGTGTCCAGCCTTCGTGCCAAATCTTGGGACGCAGAAACCTCACCCCACACATCAATGAAATGGTCACGCATAACCGCCGGCACCTTCCGCTTCATCTGGTCTGTTACAATGAGATCTAGCAATTGCTCAAATGTTTCTACCTTTAAACCTGAGATCCATTTTTTACAATAACTAGCTAATTCACGTGCATAGACGTTCCAAGTGGTCTTTGCACCTTTTACGTGACTACAAAACATCTGACGGCACTTTTCTGCCGTGAACTTGTACATATCTAATAGTTGTTCTTTAATTAGGTCATAATCTTGATCCGGTGAATCGGATCCTACTACGAGCCAGTTGTTCACCTCATTAGGAAGTAAACCCATTAAATGGCTTACCCATTCGACCGGCGCAATGCCAAGCTGGCGAGCATGCGCCTCGAAAACACTTAAAAACAACGTAATATCGTCGCCTTCGCCTTTGAATTTGTCCATGACTTGGCTGATACGAATATTAGTTCGATTTCCCGTGTCGCTACTACCTATGGATACACGCGTGGGAGCCTGATTCGTTAGCTTAAGCTTTTCAAGTTCAAATTGCCGTTCTTCGCGTATTCTCTCCTGCTCCCTCTCTCTCTCTCTCTCTTCGCGTATTCTTTCTTGCTCTCTCTCTCTCTCTCTCTCTCTCTCTTCGCGTATTCTTTCTTGCTGTCTCTCTTCGCGTATTTTTTCTTGCTCTCTCTCTTCGCGTATTTCTGCGACCTGTTCTTTTTCTTGGTCAGCGAGTTGTTTCACGAATGATTCCTCGTACTGCTCGCTTTCCGTAATGATCGATTTAAGTTTAACCACGGTCTCGTTCCCTTCTAATGTTTCCCCCATCTCCATCGCGACCCTAACAAGCACCTCTTTCCTATAACCCGCTAAGAAAGCCATTTTGCCTGAATTGATCCCCGGCCAGAACAAAAAACACACTTACGTTCAGTTGACCTCGGTGTCGCGTCAGCGCCTTCTGGATCCGGTTTTCTGGCCTCCTTCCTTCCTCTCGTCCGGGATGTCTCCTTCCAGTGGTACCAATATCAGCTCGTTCCAGTACCAATATCAGCTGCTCCAGTTCCAGTACCAATATCAGCTCGTTCCAGTACCAGTTCCAAGTTTTAGAAAAAAGGTTCCGAGTCGGATTGTACCGCCCGAAACACCGTACCGAAACATCGCCTTTCGGTTTTCGTGGCGTGCGCGACGCTGCCGGCGCCACGTATTTACGACGCGTGTGCACGTTTAACTGCGTACACTGTCTTTACGCGTACTGTTCTGATTAATCAGCGCGCACCGATGACTCTGATGCCGCACTGATGTCCCCGCGGACTGCTGCAGGCTTCCGCGTTCCCCGTTCGTTGCGAACGTAGTAACTGCTTCCACTAAGCTGATTGATAGACGTGAGTCTTTGATCGCCAGAAGCAGAATTCGGTTCCCCGCGTCCTCGAGAACTCCACTTAAATGTATCCAACCATTTTGAAAAAGCAAATTGGGCGGCCCGACGTGAGTTTACGTAACCGCTGCCACCAGTTTTAGAAAAAAAATGGCAGGAATTGGTGCGGGCACCCCGACGTGAGTTTACAGTAACCGCTGCCACCAGTTTTAGAAAAGAAAAGTGGCAGGATTGATGCGGGCACCCCGACGTGAGTTTTCGATAACCGCTGCCACCAGTTTTAGAAAAGAAAGGTTCCGAGTCTGTGACGTACTAGGATGAAAAACACAGACGACTGTTCTGATTGATATTTACAATATATTTACAGTATATTTACAATTAATGTACAAAGATTACAATACAAAATCTAACCCCTTGGCAACCTTTCAGTTCTCTTAGCCGCGAAACCCCGCGACCGTCCCTAGGCCTCGCCCAGAACCACTGCTTCGAAAGCAGCAAAAAGCAACGCGAGGTGCGAAGCTGTCGGACATAGAGTCCCGTAACTATACCAGTTACATGGCCTGTCGCCAAACCGATCTTCGACCCGAAGATCACGTGCAATGAATGCACTGGAGATACCTCTCGTCTTTCGACACCCAGCGTATCCCCTCAGGCGCCTGTCGGCGCGGCCTTAAATATCCGTTGGCTCGCCCCCACCCTACAAGCAGCGGGCGTCATACGGCTCGCTGGCCAGCCCTTCCAGGGCTGCAACCGACATCTCTTAAGCAGGGAACCCATTGGGAGCGGCCCGCCCGGCACGGAGCAGCCCCGCTCGGCACAGTCCAGCCCCGGCCGAAATCTTTCGCATGCTATTCAGTTAGACGCCACCCAATGCGACCTGCCGGCCCCGCCGGTCCGCCGGCTCCTCCGGCCCCGCCCGAATGCTCCCCGAGAATAAAATCCGGTGGCGGCGGCCGGCCGGGGCGGCGCGGCGAGTGGCCTTGGGAGGGGTTGACGAGCCCTTCCAGGAACTAAGGGCTGCATGGGTCTTGCAAGCTATTGGTGGAAACATTTCTGAAGGTTTTCAATCTGCGATAAATGCGGATACATTTCTGAAGGTTTTCAATCTGCGATAAATGCAAAATTATCCGCAAAATCCGAAATGGACGTAAATCTGCGGCACTAAATTGCATTTCATTATTTTCTTCGTGGTCTTTCTCTAACTAGGGATACGATCTCGACAACACATCGATGTTTGAAAACATTTAATTTTGACAATTTTGACATAACATTTAATTATGGCCAACAGTATAGAAGCTGAACGATTTTTTAGTCAATACAGTTTGTTACTGATAGAAGAAATAGGTTATATCGAGCCAACAATGAAATAGGCTCTCAGTTCATTTTTCATTGTTTGTGTTACATATTAATAGTTATTTACATAAATTGATTTCATTTAATAATTAAATTTTTTAAGGAATTTTTTTTTAAAACGAAAGATCTTCCGTATTAACAATTTTCTCAAAAACTGCTACAAAATGCTAAATCTTAATTTTGATAATGCAATAAAATGCTATAGTCTTCTTTTCTAAATGAGATGTTTTTAAATTTAAAGAGCTAAATTCTACCATCACTACAAATACTTAATATTCATAATGAATATAAGAGGGAGATAATTTTTTTAAGGTGATACACTTTTTCAACCGAGGAAATTTTTAATACGAGTATACAGGCATACAATAATTGATATGTACAAGCAGATGTCTTACGTTAAATGTGATGTAATTAATAGTTTGGTAGATAGAATCAAATAGATTTCAGAGTAGAAATCAATAGATCAAATAGATTTTATACTGGTTTTGGAAAAGATCCTGAAGATTTCGGACTAATATTTTTTACAGCATTTGTTTCCGCTGAGTACATTGTCCTCCTTGCTCCCGCCCTTCTTCCTCAGCAGCTAATATCATCAATTCCTCCATCGAAAGTATTAAACTCTTCATCGCTACTGGAACAAGTGGCGTCCCGTGCAGTTCCGATCCGTGCCGGGCCGTGGATAATGGGTGACTGGCAGGCCGAGCCGCGCGGCACCGCGCCTCGCCGGGCTGTGCCGAGCCGAGCCGGGAACTCCTAGTGGGTTTCGTCCTTAGCCTCGCATCCGCGCGCGTCCCTTTCAGGGAATTTCCAGCCTGGATTCCTACGGGTTTTCCAGCCGGCGCAGCGAGGCGCCGTGGCTTCCACCCCCATTGAGCATCCGGCTTAGCGCGGGTTTCCCCGAAGCGGCCCGGCGCGGCCCGGCGCGGCCCGACGCCGCGGCGCCGACCCACGCGACGCTACATTAAATTATTTGTTCTGTTGGTGGATCATTGACTTGGCGACTTCCTATCCATCTGTGCGTTAGGCGGTATACGGAGCGACACAGCCTTAACGTTAATCCCGAATAAGTCCACCTAGTGTTTGCTTTACCGTCAGTCGTAATGTGTAGCCTGGCACCTCCCATCTTGTACCTTTGCGTTATCCCTCTCTCTGTAAAGAAAAATAAACTGACGGCAGTGTAAGCGCTACGTACGCCCAAAATTCTTGGTAGCGATCCTCTCTGTTAGTAGACATTGGTTGCGCTCTTTTTTTTTTTTAGCCTGTCGTAAAGCACAGCCGCAGATGTGGACTCTGGTGGAAGTGCCGTTGCACAGTCGATTGGATAACAAGGACGAATGTTTATGCGCGGGAAGGTTTAGTTTTCATTTCTTCTCCAAATAGCCGGCGGCGGAATGCTTGCGTCCGCTACATCTGTTATTCATAAAGGGACGTTGCGAAAGCTTCGGGGGTTTTCGCTTCCCCCATCTTTTGTTTTACCTTTCGAATTCGCCACGCAATCTTCTTTTCGTTTCGTTCCCCAGCTCGCGCGAGAAGCAACAGAAATCTCACCCTCCCACGTCCGGAGTCGGACTTCCAGGTGCACATTTGTTGTCTGGGTGTAATACGTCATCCTGAGCCTCTTCGTGTATATGGAGTGCGTTAAGTTTCTTGGCTGCGTTCTCTGCATGTTTTTATGTAACTTTTTATCCTCAGGCCTTATTAAAATTCCAACTCGAATGTGAATGTTGTGCCGTCAGAATAGTTGGCTTAATTCTTCTTCATATTAAAGTATGCTATTGTTTAGGAAAGTTGTGTCTTTACAAAGGATTTACATGTGGAGAGTGGGAGATGTTTTCTTGTGCTGGGCTAGGACGGAAATTTTTGCGGAGTCATCCTCATGAACGTGTTTCTTGTGTTAGACAACTGACATTTTTGTTAATTCGATGTTGTATATGTGAGAATATTCGCATTTGTTGACGTTTCTCTGGTTTAGAAAGTATAGCCCTTGTATTTCCGTCTCCGCAGTTGTCTCGCTGGTGTCGTCGTTTTGCGATGTAAATAAAACAGTCCTTAATTCGAAGTCGTCTCGTTTTCCTTTTCAAATTCTCGGTCGGGGTCACGAATTCTCGTTCATCAGTGAGCTTTCTTCTGTGCGTCGGAGTTGCCTTAAAGACGCTAATAGCCGATTCGCTGGGTCGTTTCAAACCAACCCAATCTACTTGGCGGTAAGGCAAAGAGAGGGGGAGACGGAGGAAAAGGAAAGAGAGAGAAAGCGGGTCGAGCCACGTCGGCGCCTGAAAATGAGAAACCCCAAACATTTCTTTTCATTGTGCACCCTAATTACAGATGTGATAGTGAGGAACCCGGAGATGCTCGTTGTAAAAGAAAACAGATGAAGCTTTACAGTTCGTATTTTTATTATTTCCACATTGCTTTTTCATTTCCATTTCGATTATATTTACTCATTCCTGTATGAAAATGATATAAAAGGAATTGATTGTAAGCTTCTCTCTTATTGGTACTGTTAATTTTTCAATGGACGAGCTATTTTTTCGTTTATTATTGTTGAATATTGAACTATTATTTTCACAAGTTTGATTTATTTTGATTTCAATTTCCATTCGTAATAAAGGGAGAAAGAATAAAAATGCAACGAAATACGGTATTTTAATTATTTGTGGAAACATTTCAACCGCAAACTCGTGATGCTTGACTCTTTAGAGGTGATTATCTTTGAGATAATGCATACATCCACCCACATGAGCATGTAGACATGGTAAAAACATCTCTCTTCGTACCAAGAACCCTCCAAACAAGTTACGAGTTTATTGAGGACATCCCATGTTATTGTTTGGTGGGGTCACTGAAAAAATAGTTAAAGAATGTAACATGGAATAGAAACACATAATAAGACTTAAGAAAAGATTAGTAATTATAAATATTAGCTTTCATTGAGGTGTCGATTTCCTCAATTTCCAGTGGATACGTACACATTACTCTTGTTATCTATTGTGGTGTTGAAATAATCCACAGTTGCTCTTGAGCTGAACGTAAAAGGTAAAACTATTCCAGCGAAGAAGGAAGCACGTGAGGGTAGGAAGCTCGTTCGCAAAGTGCTTTGTCAGTTTATTTGACACCGCACCGCCACCTGCGCGCCGCATGACTGCGGCCTAGTCGCCTCAGGTGCCAGGGCGCAGGAGGGCGAGGCGGGCCGCGTAGAAAGACACCAAGGGAAGAACGATGAGGGGTGGCCCTCCAAGCAAGTTTTTCTTCGACGACACCTGAGAAATGTGCGAGACACGACAGGCATATGATTGCAAAAAGGAACTGTAGGTGCTACAGAATGGCGCAGACTTTTTCGTAGCAATTTTTTTTCTAATTTCTTTGGTATGTTCTGGTTTTAAGTTCTTGATCTATTCTCTGGCCAGCTGCCATCTATCGTCACCAAAAGTATACTTTTTTGATGTCTTCTCGACTTTTTGCTTTCTTAATAGTACAACCGAAATATTACTTCAAGAATATTAAAGGAGAGTAAAATCTTGCCCTAAATAGAAATTTTCATTGAAAAATTTGGAGCAGTTTTTAAGAAAATGGCGATTAAGCATTACTGTAAATGCGAAATTTTAAGCACTTTTTCACAGGATTCTATTGAGTTTTCGAAAAACGTCATTTGTAGTCATTTGAGGCACTTCCACTCTTGTAATACAGTATACAAATCTATGGAAATGTGCATATTAATGTCGTGATATACATATAGATATACATATATAAAATTACATTTTTGTAATTTAAAAAGAAAAACAATACACCGTAATGAACTTTACTTCATATTTAACAATGCAATTAGGACTAACCATTGGAAAGTTTGAAAAAAAATTTGAGCCATTTTTGAGAAAATGGCGTTTGAGCGTTTCTCAAAATGCGGAATTTTAGGCTCATTTTCACAGAAAATTGTGTGAGTTTTCGAGAAACTTTATTTGATATTATTTAAAGTATTTGTTCGCATTAATATAAAATACCACAATTTGCATAAAAATGTACGTGACCTTAATGAAATAACTAATTATAGACAACAAATTTCATTTGAAGGAAAAATCTGTGTTCAATGTTGTAGTTGCAGGAAGACGCCGAAAATAATTTAAACTTTTGCAATTTTCGAAAATTCCAAGTTAACTGTGAAAATCGGACCTATGCCACCTTTATAAGTGTATGTTACTCTATTCGTACAAGAAATATAAAGAAAACATTTGTAGCCGTTTTTGAGAAAAACTTTGAAAATGTCCGGCGGGCTTAATGTAAAGTCCCCCAAATATAAATAACGTTTTTAAAGCTTCAACTGGAGCCAGATATACAGGGATTTCTTCAATTTGGAAAGTATTGTACGTTTTAGGCGCTAGTAGTGTTCACAAACGGACGGACGGACGTTTTGAAAAAATAAAAAAAAAAATACTTTTCAGTATTAGGGGACCCCAAAACGTGTATTTCCGTTGAAGTCTCGAAATCGATTTTTCGCAGCATCACGTAACTTTATCTATACTGCGTATATTACTCCGTATATACTCATACATATACGAGAAAGTAAAAAAGAAACAAATTCCAAGTCGAATTGAGGCCGCTGCAGGATAACTCATGATGCCTGCAAAGCCAAAGTACAGTCGAACTCCTTATAAAAGTCACTTACGCTACCAGGGCACGGTCGGTACAAAAATAGATCTCATAATCAGAATACGAATAAAAAAAGGAGGAAAAACGAAAATAAATGGTACTGCGAAAATTATGTATTGGTACGTATAGCCTATATTTATATACGAGAGTTGTAGCTTTCATTTAAAATTGTCTCCGTTTATTTCTGTAGGTGTGACGAAGAAAGGAAAATACTGGGGGGGAGGGAAAAGGGGTCTGCTATGAGGTGTGCGGTGTACCGGAGGTCGTCACAGAGTAGAGAAAGGAAGTGTTGGAGCGGTTGGTGGAGGCGGCGTAGGCGCCGTGGAGCGTGAGGAGAACCCCGGAGCAAGGGGCGCGGTCTGGTCTGGGAAGCGCGGAACAATGGCGGGGGGTGGGGGAGGGGAGAGGGGGGCGTACCACCTGAGCCGGGTCTCCGTCACATCCGCGTGTGCCGCGGAGCTCCTCCGGTTACTTAGTCGCTTTGTATCGAGCGCGGGGCCCCAAGGTAAACAGCCGCGAGAAGTTTCGCCCCGCCCCCGCTCACCCGCCCCTCCGCCGGCTGCCGCGCTTCTTGTTCGGCGGGAACTAGGTGGGTGGGGGTCGCGCCGTCCGACCCGGTGCCGCGCACGCCCCCTTCATCGCTCGAGCGACGGCACGTGTCGTATTCAACGTGTGAAAAATGGAAGTAGAAAATATATCTCATAAAAGTGATAAAATAAAAAATTTCGATTGTCGATTAGATTTTGAATTTGTATTTAGCCATTTGATAGTCTCGGCGCCGTTTGATCCCTGGATTCCTAGTCGGTCGCCCATCCAGGAACCCGTGATGTCTCGAATTCGCTTAACCCTTCGGGACTCCACGTACTTAACGAATTCGCCCAGCCACGCCAGTTTCACGGTCGTGGCCATTCAGTAGAACCATCCCACCATTCGCATGGATGACTGGGAGAAACCACGAAAAACCCGGTTCAGGATGACCGCCACGGGAATTGAACCCGACCTCTCGAATGCGAAGTCAACGCGCTACTCTCTGAGCCACTTCGCTCGGCGTCGATTAAATACGTTTTATTAATTTCTCGTTCTATGTTCAGAAAGGACAATTACTATAGACTTATTTTGTGATTACGCAGATGTAAATATTTGTTCAAATGCATGCAACAATTCTCTTAATGTTCCATGATATCACTTTCGTGTGAAATTAAGGGAGTGAGCAGGGACAATTATTACAAGCCACACAGAGAAACGAAATGTTTGAAATCTGCTTTTGTATTAATAATTAGGCTTCCTATAGGATATCTGTTCTTGTCCAATTTTGCTGTTTCAATTCACTCGTTCTTAGCAAGGTTTAATAACTGATTCTATTTCTGTTTTTCAATCTAAATCATGACAGACTCAGTACAACTGAGATAGCAACGATTTGGCATCTGCCTTGTTCCAGGGCCCTTAGCACGACTTCATTTAGGGAACCATCATAACATAGCGGAGTGTCCCGCGCGCCGCCACTAATAACCGTCTGAAGCGATGTCACTGGAAAGCGAGTTGTTGGACTAACTTCGTGCGGCCCCTCTCCGCCCCTTTCTTGCGCAACTTCCGTTTTGGTTGTTATGATTGACGGGGAACAGCACGAAGTTGAGAGGCCCTTGCGCCGCGGCGGAGCGTTGCGCGTTGTTCGCTCGGTTTGACAAACGAGGGAGGAGGAAATTTCAGATTTGAAGTTTGCATTTTAAAACGGACCTCGACTTCATTGAAATGCGGCCCGCGGCGCACCCGTTTTGTCGCCGGCGGAAGTAATTTCCATGTCGGGGTTTCGTCGTCGTTGAAAAGAGCACGGAGAAAGAGACGCGGTAATTTCTCGTTCTTGACATAATACGTCGCGAAGACATGGCTGCGGGATGTGGATTAGCGTAATGCAAACGAAGACCGCTGTTCTGTACAATTGCTTTCTATTTCAGATGACGATCGGAGTTGTTTATCTGCGGTGTTAAACGCGTAGCTCTTGTTGGATTACCATTGCCTATTATGTAAACAATCTGCTTGTGCGGTGACTCACGAGTGAAAACTTTCTATTATCAGCAATTGTTTTATGTGAAGCGATGAACTTGATTCTTGGCATTGTTTCTTGTGTCATGAGGAGAACGGGAGTATTTTGGAGAAATCTACCACAAACGTTTTGTCCATCGCAGATCCACGTGGCGTTGTAAATTCGAAAACTTTAACCAGATATCGAAAGCTTGTGTGTATTTGAGGGTCATGGATCACATGTTGGAAAGAGAGACAAATCTGAATGAAAAGTATGTTTCTGATTTATGCTTTCTTCTAATGATATTATTTGGTGCGTGCACAGAGAGCAGTTTATATATTCGCGGGCCTTTTCACCTTTGTTGAAATTTGTGAAATGTGAGATGACCAAATTATTGTTGACTGATCTTATAATTTATTTCAATAATTTAAACGTAAGTTCTAGGGGTATGTGGACATCGTTGGGTAGATGATAACTAAACATACAATGTTTATTTGGGGGTAAATACGGAGGCCTTGTCGTACGGACTATCATCATTTATCCTTCGAGGGTTGTACAGTTATCTATTCAGCTCAAACCATTATTTCGATAGATGCTTGTAACCGTTGATGTGTTGAAAATGAAACGTTTTGAGGTGCTAACTTGTCATGAATGTTTTTTCGAGCGTCTGCGATGTATCCTGTTACGATGTCGAACTCTGTCGGCACGCACAAGGGAGTGCACCTGATGGGGGCTCTCGTTCTGATCAGCGGCTGCCGCGTTGACGTATTGGCTTCATACGCGCCCTGATGGATGCCCCGACTGAATAATGAGCGCTTCGAACCTGACTCCCCGTCTCGTAAATCGCTCCAAGGCTCACTTGTTCCAATTGTAGGCAAAGCAATGGGAACGAGGTCGTTGCATGTAGAGGTAGAAACTGAGACAGCTTGGTGGTCTTTGGCCATGTCGAATGTCAAACAGTGGTCAGTAGGAAATTGAATGTATTTTTTCTCTGAAATACTGATTAATGCGGGTGAATGCCCTGTTGCGATATAAGCGGTGAAGAGTTAATATTTATTTGTGTGATTTATGAGTAGCAAATAATCGTAACCAGACGCGGAGCGACGAGCTCTCTGCGTCAATTATTTTGCATTACGCCCTATGCGCTGTTGTAGCTGTGTTTTGTACGCGGTCGAGCCTGTAGAATGTGTGGTTTTCAACCGTGTTTTGGCGGACAAGTTTCAGGACTTAGGTTTCTTGTTTCAGCGTTTAACACCAAGTTTTTTCTTCAATTAATTGCCTTTATTTCGGAGGAACATTTTTGTTGAAGATGCGAAATTTTCTGTCGCGTAGACGTGAAGTTTCAAACTCCATGCATAATTTGGATCATCGTTATCTTTAAGTTTGTTCATCTTGAAAATTTCCTTTGCTTGTGATTCGTGTCACAACCGTTAAGTATTTCCATCGTTACAGAAATCTCTGCCCAAGTTTTCGAGAAGAGCTGACACGAGCACGGCGGTGGTGAAGGTTTTGAAAAAGTAGTGGGCGGTCGTTATTCGAGTTCTTTGAGCATAAGGGGGAGGGGGCTCAGTGAACAGGTTTCAGGTGCGTTATAGTTTACGGAAGTGTGCGTTTCGGCGAGCGGTTTTCGTGCTCGAGTTACGAAGCTTCGAGAAAACGCTTTTGTTACCTCTCTATCTTTTTGAGCTCCTAAACGCCATTCCTATCTTTCACCGTAGTAAATTGCTGCCTCAAAATCTACAGGCTCTTATGCAATCGCGAGTCTCAGGTTTAACTTCTTCTCCGTGTGCTGTTCTCCTGCGTCTTACTTGCATTAAAGATAAGTTACGTTTCATCGGAATTCTTCTGCAACATTAATCTCATATAAATGTCATTTAAACTATTTTTGTCTATAATTTTCACCCAAAATTTTTCCATCGGTGGTTTTTTAAACTGAACTGTATTTTGAATTCTAATTTTCATTTTTTTGTATTCATTTGTAAACATTTATTTTTTTAAATCCATATTTGTATTTCTATCAGTTTTCAGCAAAACCTCAGAGAAACAAAAAAAAATCAGATTGACTATGGGTGATGTGTTCTTCAGTGTACGTCTCGGAATTTTTCGAACCCTGGTCTTCAAGAGCCGTATTTTGACGCCTCCCTTCTTCTTGAGACGATCTATTCACGTGGTTTTCTTTTAATCTGTTGCCTTGTGGGTGCAGCAGTTCTTTAATTGCAGCTTGTTTGTCCCTACCACTTCTCTCACCGGCGCGCACCCTCTAAAATGTGTTGCGACTCTCCAGAGACTGATTAGTGTGTTGATTGCCCCTCCTCATTTTACTCGTTTCCTTGTAATTGGATGTTCGATTGCTAAACGGATAAGAATCTCGATTTGAAGTCGCCCGGTCCGGAGGGAGGAGGATTTGAAAAGAGTAATACTAACGAGGGTAATTTACCTCCAAAGCCCGCGATCGGGCGAGAGATTTCTGGGTTTGTAAAAGCAGGTCCCGCGATTAGTCCCCAGAACTCACTACATGTATCCTCTCTCTCCACAGGAAACGAGGCATGATTCACGTTTCCGAAGGCAAGGACTGCGTCACGGCCGAATTTTGTCGTTACGTAATCACTCACGAAAGACGATGCATTTTGACATTTCTCAAGTTGCGCGGCAGCTGCAGGAACGAGGTGCGCCTCATCAGGAAGGGCGCCAAATTCTGGAAATGAATGTGCGCGAGGTTTTTAGATGTGCACAGATGTGTAGTCTCTCGCGGAAAGTAGGCGAACTATGAACTGCTCTGCTTTTATTTCCTGCAGTTGACAAATTACTAGCACGGAATCTGACTGAATCTGGCGACGTGAAAGAATGACACGTGCAAGCAATGTAAACCGCGAGGGCCAGCATTATCCATTTTACTTCGTCAATGCGTAGATTTGCAGAAATGAGAGAAAACGGTTTTGAAATACGTGCCCAAATGAACAGGATTGAAAATCTATTTAACTGGCCATTCATTTAGTGATTTAGTGATTGTGTCGAAGATCATTTTTTTAAGTTTGTACTTTACTCCAAATCCTAAAAGATTATACTGTGTTGATATTTGTATGAATCCAATATTATTTTTTGCTCTCACTTTACTCTGTTGCGTAAGAGAAGAGGTATAGCACTTCTTTCTACTTAACTCGACAGACTTTGTGAACATTGATGACCGTTTTTTCTGGAGGAATAGTTTCGCGAGAAAGAATTTCCATAAACGGTTATTGCGTTCTCAGTTTCTTCATTGATGCAGTTGAAAATATCGCCCACTAGCGTGGAACGTTGCGAGCAGTTTTGAAATGGGACTTCGAAAACATAATTTAAGAGTACTTGTACATACGAGGTTCTACCTGAAAATTTTGGAAGGCACGTGAAAACAAAATTGCTTGTCAACTCTCCCACTTTGCACTGTCACCTTCAAAGTAGTAAAGGAGTAAAAAGCGATCCCGACGTTTTCGTTGAGACCATGAACCCCGAACTGTTGACAACAGCTAATAATATTTTGGGGTAAGAATCTCCCTCCGAGTCTGCCAGGTCATCGTCAATCGAATTAAAATTGAATCCTCTCAGTCGTAGATTAAATTTGCGTTATAGAAAACAATTTCAGGGTGCAAGGTCAGGCGAATAAAGAGTGTGAAGAAAAACGTAGAGATTTAGACTGGTGTGTTGCCGAATTAGAAGTAAAGTGTGAGCGGTCGCCTAGAATAGACACCAGTGTTTGGCAACCTCCTGCACCCTGCATCATTGTGGTACACGTAATGCAGTCTGGACATTACTGTGCAACGTTTCAGAATTTGCGAAAGGGCCATTCAGAACAAGCAACGCGTGATTCTCAGGGCAGGTGTTGTGTTCCTGTACGATAACGCTCGGCCACACGCGAATGTGCTCACTACAGAGCCTGTGACATTCCCAACCTAAACGGAACATTGGACAGTTTGCTGATGATACTGCTTTCTATAACTCAGGTTCTTTACGTACTGATTGCAGCAACAAACTCCAACTATTATCTTGACCTAATTAGTTGGCCTTGAAAAATTAAAGTGTATCTCAAACCAACTAAAACGACCTCCAAGATTTCACACTCCGACCACACTCATCCCCCGACCGCTAATGCTAAACAATACAATTAACTAGCTCCCTTCCAATAAACCAGATACCTAGGACTGAACATCGACACAAAACTCAATTGGAAGGAGACGCACAAACGCCAAAATTACTCAAGGCAGAGTCAAGCTAATGCAAGTAAAGCCATTAATTACGCAGATCTAGTCCTTTACCATACAATTCAGTATTAAAATTATGCAAAGCAATAAGAAGACCTTTGCTATTATACGCCTGCTCAATGTGGCTAAATGCAGCAAAACCTAATGAAAGGAAACTCCAAAAAGTACTAACCAATTTCTCAGAATTATTTCAAATGCTCCTTGGTATGCCACCAATAAACAATTTCACAAAAATTCAATTTAGAGACTAAAGACACCTATCCAGTTAATCACCTATCCCAGTTACTAACGTCTAAAACGTACAACTCAAATCAATCCACTATCAGTAAACAGACTCGCGCATACATCCAGAATACAAAACAAATTTCCCTTTTGTATTTTCTCCCGAAGAAATTCTTCGAATTAGTTCCCGAGTAGAGGGGCCAATTGGTAACCTCAACCATTGTAAGAGTTTTAAGTTTTCATTTAAGTTGGCTACTAAGCCATTATCCATAGAAAAAGTTCAATTAAATGAAACATGTAAACACCATCTGTGTATCATGTCTTCCGCTGAATGGTATTTGCCCATCCTCTCTAGAACGGATCTCGCCCCGGGCCTTTGCATCCTTTCTTACCCGTCAAGAAATTTCTATCCGATTTGCAGGAGGTAGTATCCAAGGGAGCAGACTTGTATGTTGCAGGGGTGCAAATGATCATAACATGCACGGTATGACAAAATATTTCGATTCTGGTTATGGCTTTGTAGAAAAGTAGTGCAATACGTGCTGCCTCTGCTACAATAAAACTTTCCCATGAAATTGTTACCTTTTTGTTGACAACAGCTAACAATTAGGTGGGATTTACACCAAAATTAATATTCTCCAATTGATTTGGTTGATGTCGCGGCCGCTTGAATTTGAAAACTTGCTTTTGGGTGGTACTTTATATAAATCCTGAATGATGTTTTCAAAATATCCTCAAAAACGGCTCCAATTTTTTTCTTTATATTCTTCTCAGATCGAGCAATGTACGCTTATTAAATGGTACAATCCCGATTTTTGTTGATTACGAAAGAATCGCCAATTCTTTTCTAGTAGTCGGAGAAGCGAATGGGAGTAGTCGGAATGAGACAGTCGGAAACGCGAAATCGCTTATACTAAACCGGATGGATTAAACCGTGAGTGACGGACACTCACACATACACACACACTCACACATACACACACACTCACACATACACACACTCATACACACACATACACATACACACACACACACACACACACACACACACACACACGCACGGACATTCAACATAAATTTAAGAAATTGTAAAGTGCTGTAGAGTAACCACATTATAATTTTGGTCAATATTACTTAATGAGCACGTGTGCCCGATTGAAGTGAGAGGCTGAAGGGGGCGTAGGCGCTGTGTTGAGTGGCGCGCGGCGACCGCGTGGTGTGCATGGGGCGCAGCAAATTCGGCGACTGAGTCGCCCACGCGCTCGCAGCTGTCGGGCGGCGGCGTCCGTCGCGTCCAATGCCAAAAATAGGCGATTTACTCCGGCGAGGAAGTGAAAAATGGAGCTCGTTTTTCGGCTTCGCTGCGCCGAGCAGCAGTCACGGGCCGCGGCTCTTCCCCGAATCCGGCGGCGCAGCGCTGTTGCGCCCTCATTCGGCAGCCGTTTTTCACCCTTTGTTTCGTTTCGACGTTTATTGCAACGCGTGTCACTTGTGTGTGGGGTTTTGATTCGGAAGTTGAGGTTTTGATGTGAAGTGGATGGCGTTTAGGGTGGTTACACATCTCGCGTGGTGTGGTGTAGTGACCAAAGGATTAAAATTAAAGTCTTTAATTTTTTTTTTGGGTTGAAAATTATAATAATTGTTGTCTTTGCTTAGGCTGAATTTAAAAGCATTGGATTGTTTATTTGATAAATTTGTGGGCACAATCTTTTTAGGGACTATTCATAATGTATTAAAATAAAATGATGTATCGCTAATGAAAATTAATCCCTTTTTGATCTCGTATAGAATGGGAATTATATATTTACGTCATAAATATTATACAGGCTATAAAATTCAACTGGAAAGCTTTATGAAAAGCTATAATAAATCCGAAGATTCTACCATTCTAGCAAAAAAGGAAGATAATGGCGAATATTCTTTTAAGAGTTAACTCATTCAGTTTCTACTTGTCGTTATTTTTCTATAAATCCTACCTTTTGTTGAATTTAAATGCATAATGTTGCGCAGCATGAGATCTGAAAGGAAGACTTAACACTTCGTTCTCTTATTTCGAACAAAATCGTGCCATGGAAAGTTCTTTGAAATTCGAAAAGATTCTTTATAATTGCATTACAGTTCTGGAAGGCTCAATAGGTGTTTTCTTTTAAAATAAAATATTATACGATTCTCATTTCAAACACCTGGACATTAAAAAGTAAATTTTCCAGTCAAATCCAGCAAAATAATAAATGTTTCTTATCGCCATTTATTTAATAATTGCACTGAATAAGGCGTTAAGCGAGGAGCGTGTCGTGTTGGCCGTGCTCGCGTGTGTTGTGTGGTGCAGAGTAGTAGTGTGCGCCAGAGTAGAGCGAGCGCATGGCTTCAGACATGGTCCGCTCTTCCGCTTCGAGGAATTGGCGGCGGCGCGGGCGCGGGCGCAGGCTGTGGGCTCTGGGTGCCGGCCGGGCTTAATTCGGCCCCGCGTGCTTAACACATGCGCATATCTCTGCATGGGACGGCGCGGCGGCGGCGGCGGCCTGATCCATTGCAGGCTGCACGTCGCCTACGTCCTTCCTGCGCCGAGGCATTATAATTGTTAACGAGAAGGGTGGCGCCGCCCGTACCTTCCTGCTTCTCTTTGCACTATCCAGCGTCTGGTGTGTATTTCATTCTCGGTATCAATTATTGCTCTACCACTCTCAAAAAAACCTTCCAATGCGCATGCCCGAACGTGGTCTCTCCCTCCAAAGCTCCTAATATTTCCCCGCCTGCCTGCGCTCTTTGTCACAACATAGCTCTCCCTCTGTCTTCCTTTCGTGGGTCGCCCGGTAATTCAACACTGCGCGTTTGGTGATAACAAACTGATGAGTGAGAAGGATCAGACGCAAGGCAGCTTTCGTGTTTCTACAGTAGGGGTTGTCCAAACGATCAACAGAAAATAAGGCCTGTCTTGAAGAGTTTCGGTCTCCAGTCCCTGTTTGACCGTGGCTAGTGAGCAGTGACAGTGTGCTTTACACAGTAGCTGCTGTTATTCACAAAAACCCAATTATTACAAATAATTCAAAGAATATCCACTGAAAATCCATAGGTCGTTGATCAAATAATCATTGAACACGGCCACATTCCTCTCTGTCTTCCACCGCACCATCCAGATCTAAATCCAATAGAACTTGTTTGGGGATTTACAAAATGGCATGAGGCAGAAGAAACAATTTGTGCGTCCTTAAAAGGAAACGTTTTGCAGAGAAGCGTTTGCACAATACAGTGCTGAACAATGGAAGAAATCCTGCGAGCATGTGTATGGAATAGAGGTGACAGTAATTCACAATGTGATGGACCAACAAACAATGTATTCATTTCTTTGGACACTCCTGGGAGTGCGAGTTCGTCTTTTGACGAAGAGGGCAGTGATGACGAGTGACGGTCAGCGCGATCGCTGCGTCTTGCAGTCGCCTCTCCTTGTCGCCTACGCGCTTCCTTATCGCCGAGAGGGGAAATTTCAGATGTCGCAGGGTGGGGGCAGCCCCCGAGATTTTACCAAAGGTACGTCCGCCATGATGGTTTTTTTGCGAGCGGTTCAGCTATAGTTCCCTTGCGTAGTGCTGCTCGCTAGAGGGTTTATTTTTTTACTTTCCATATTTTCGCTGTCATCTGCTTCCCTTCTAGTCGTAATCCCCTTTGTTTTCCCAACTTATTCCCACGATATCCATCCGAATCTCCTGTCCTTCCCTTCGTGGACTGAACTCGCTGCACGTCGTTGTCTGTAGCGTGGGATCCACTCTGGACCAGCGGCCTCGGTTACGATTTGCCAACCTGATCACTCCTCTCGGCGCACCTCCGTTTACTTCAACGCTGCGTCACTCATCAATCTTTCGATATTTTCGCGGACCTCTTTCACTCTTCACAGTGTTCTTACTAGTCTTCGTAATTTTGCTTTCGCGTTTTCCATCCGACTCGCGTTCCCTTCCCTCTCTGTTCCGCCCTACTCGCTACACATCTCCATATGTATCACGACATCTCCTCTGTGCCGTAGCGCCCTCTCTGCCTGTCGCTGCGTCACCGCGAATAGCAAACGCCTCCAATTAATCCTCCGCGGCGGCGTCGCTTTTGCCCTCGGGAGCGACCTCCGCGCGCGACGCGTCCGCCGCCGCCGCCGCCGCCGCCGCCGCCGCCGCCGCCGCCGCCGCCGCCGCTGCCGCCGCCTAGGGAGTAATCGGCATTTCGAAGTTTAAACCGTGTTTCTGTTGCTTGGCAAATGAGGCAGCTACAGGTTCTCGTTTACTGTTAAGAGGCTCGCGCCATCCTGCCTTGACGTGCCGTGCTTCCCAACTGCCGCCATCCCATGGCGTGGCGTGGCGTGGGCGGGCCCTCGCTGCGGCGCGTCGCTGAGAGGGTCCTTGGTGTTTTGGTGCGGGACTTGGGCGCTGGAGTGTGTAACTAGCTCGCTCAGTATTTGAGGGAGGCTCCGGATAAAGTGAAGTTGGCGCGGCGCGCTGGCGGTTTCTCGGATCCGATTCGCTGATGTTATGGCCCGCTAATGCCTCTAGAAATATGGTTCCCACAGTCATCGTGACGTTTCCTATTCATTTTCCGACATATACTCCTCAGGAATATCAGGCTTTATATTTATAATCACTCCAGGAATTGAAATCCATTTAATAATTGTTTAAATCCATTTAATAATAATAAAAAATAATGACAATGATAATAATAGTAATACAAATAATGTTGTTTTTTATTCGTGAATTACGTTATTTTAACATACCATAATTCTATTTGAATTTATGTATTTCGCAACGTTTTGACTCAAAATGGATTCGGTATGCCACCCAACTTAGTAAACATCTTCTAATGCCATTACTTTTTCAATTCCCTCCAACTTAATGATATGAACTGCAAACAGCGGACCAGAAGTGTTCGATACGTCCTTTTTACTTTTTTGCTACCGCTTACGCAGTAGAGAGTAAGTAATGTAATGCTGCGCGAAAAACCGACGAAAACTCCTATTAAAGAGCCCTGGCTCCGAAAATGTAGATAAATCCAGTTGCTAAATTTAGAAAAAAAATCCTCTATCACGTGGTGTAGCCATAATCCACGTTTTCTGGATCCTTCATACCGAAAAAATGAATATCGGCAAAACGTCTGACCTTCTGTGACCAACGCTAGCGACTAAACCGTTCAGACGATTTTCTCCAGAACTGATATTATCCAATCGATCTGGCTGATGTCGTGGCCCCTTGAATTTGAAGCGATGTTTGAATTTTGGGGGGTCTTTACTTGTATCCCGTGGGACATTTTCAAAATTTTCAGAAAAATGGCTTCATCGTTTTTGGTTAAATTTTGTTGTTGGATCTGTGGAAGGAGAATCAAGAGAATGGTGCAGGTCTCATGTTCGTAGGACAGAAGAAACAGATTTTTCGAAAATTACAAAAATTCGAATATTTTTCGGCGTCTTCCTACATCTACAATTATGAACATAAATATTTTTTTCTCTTAATGAAATCTGTTCCTTGAAGGTAGATATCGAAATACGTTCATATACAATTTTTCGAAATTTTGAGTACTTTTCGCGTAATTTTGCGTGAAAGTACGGGGGAGATAGCAGGTGCTGTTTTATCACCACTAGTTGTAAATGAGTAAGAAACGGTCCGTAAAGTTCATTCTCTGCAATTAAGCAGCTGACTTATCTCCTACAGCGTCCGTGAATTTATCCTTTCAAAAGGTAGCCTTTGCGAGTAATACTCGTAGAATGTGTCGTGTTTGGGCCACGAAACGCACTTCCTCTGCTCCCAGGAATGTTTCGTTGAACTCTTTCCTCCGAGAACTTTCGTTTGTGGGGAAGGGGGTTGTATACGAGGAAGTTGGCTAGTTACAGACGGTGGGCAGTTTCGGGAGTAGAGTCGATGGTGGCAGTGGACATGAAGGGACACTCTTCCGGCTCCCCTTGCCTGAATGGAACACGAAAGATACGACAAAGCACTGTTTCGTGAACTTACATGAGCGTTGCATCACGCCTGAGCGTGTGTTGACCATTTCGTCAATCGTCGAATACCACAGAGAGGAAATTTCGCTTCTGTATTCTCAGTACTTTCGTGGCAGGCCTCACTCTATTTTTAGCACTTTAATGTTCTTCGTGTTGCAGTTTGTGTATGTTTTTTTAAATTTATTTTATTTTGTGGGGCTCATGACGTATTTGCTTAGCAGAAAGCGCCGCGATTTTTTTCTGTGTGTGCATCGAATCGCGAACAGCCGCCGGTCCTTCTCGGATTCTCGCGCTCACTTTTTTCTTTAAGATCCCTGCGTTCGCGCCTCAAATAAAGCCGGAAGATTTATGTGCGAATATCACACCTCTATCCCCCGGGAAAATGGCGGCTGAGCGTTGAGCGAGGAAGTTTATTTGCTTAGGAAAGGGCTATAATTTTTCACCTCCGCCTTCTGAAGTGCGCTTGAGCCTGGCGACTGGGAGGGATCTGCACTATACTGCCCGCCGCTGCTTCCGAGCAGACTGCTGCCGTTGGGGGAGCGTTGAAGTCATGCAGGGACCGAAGGAAATGCGGACGGCGAGTTGGGCCTACAAGTTGATGCGCCTTTAAACCATAATAAAGAAGAAGAAGATGATGATGATGATGATGATGATAACTATAACGGAGGGAGAGTAAATTATCGATCAAGTTAGTCATTTTAGATATCTAGGCTGTAATATCGCTTTTGAATCTCAGTAAAAACCCAAATATTCCAAAACGTGTTACTCGGGAAAGAAAACAAAAAAGAAACACAACTTAAATTCTGTAAAACAATGGCTATCCACATACGGATGCGAAACGTTGACCATGAAGAAAAAGAAAATGAAAGAAAACAAAAACAAAAAAATCCAGAATTCAGACGTCTGAGATGGGGTTCTTGAGACAAGTCAAAGGCTCCACTGCATTAGACAAAAAGTGAGATGTCAGAGAAGAATTAGAAGTACTCCAATCAATAAATAACGTACAAGAATACAGGACCCGATGGTTTCAACATCAAATTAGAATAAGTGACCGCATCCCAAGAAAACAAATATATCACCACTGACCTCCTGATATAAGAGATGACGGTTGCCGAAGATTAAGACGGCATGCCGAAGATGCAACGGGAAACTCTAACCCCTGACGAGAACATAGTATAATGAGGAAATAATTCTTCCTAAATACAAGTACAATCATTTTGGTTTGTCAGCGATTGGTTCGAAAACGGTACATTTATTCCACCACGTCTCATGTGTTGTGACATTTCGTTCATGTGACGAAGCAGATGCGAGCCAATCGATTCTTGCGTATGGATGATTGTAGAAACACATGAGTAAATATGAATCGCGTCTGGGACAAAATAGTTTTAGAGAGATACCTGGATCATAAAGTACTTAAATTGAAATGATATCTCCCCCACATTCCACTGCGAAGTTGTTTGAAACATGCCGATAAATTCGGATGATTTATGATGATAAAGCTTCGTTTTTCTTCGTGTATAAAGATAAGTATTCGGAGTCAGATGAACCTCTTTCTAGAACGATTAAAAAGGATATCATTTATTTGTAAACACAAACAGTTTCTTTAGAAATGCGTTTTTCCCAGTTAATTATATTAAGAGAGATTTTCTTCGGACATTCATGACATTCATTGGTACTGTAACGTTTGGAACCCCTTGGGAAATTCCTGCACAGTATTCTAAAATGCACTTTTGAAGGTTTACTTCATAGAAATAGTGTGTATTAAATATACGAGAAGTGAGCCTGGACCGTGACACATCTTTAAAGAATATTTTTCTGACATATCTCAAACTCTTGACATTTAATACATCGCAAACTCCGCCAATGTGGGGTCAGTGAGTCTGTCGACCTTTCTGTTGGGTTGCAGCACGATATCAGTTTTATTACTGCACGAGATGTTTGCGTGCAGCAGTGTGTCGGTGTTTCGCTTCGTATTTGGATTATACTCGTAGATTCGTTCCGATTGCAGCACAGAACGTTTTACTCGTTATAATTTCCGTTTGTCGTACTCGGTGTTTCACACGAAATACATTTTTGGTTACCATTTGGAATGAAGCTCGATAACTGATAGGATATCTTAAATATATGAGTCCTCATTAAAATGGGCTTTACGACTGTTCTTGTGGAACTTGTTACGTAACCAGTAAAGTCAACCTGCGCATATTTTATATTGTGACCCCAACCTAGTGCAAAAGCTGGCTTCGCCTGTGTTTGCTGAGGGAGACGAACGTTGCAGTACCGAGGACATGAAACTCCAATACACCGAAGAAAGTTTCACCTTTTTTTCGCCGGATTGGTCGTCCAAAGCGTAGTGTGTGGTAGGGACGGCGCGGCAGCGAGACACACTCCCTCTCTTTCTCTCGCCCGCTCCTCCCCAGAGCCTCCTCGGGGTAATTTCGAGTTGGAAAAAAGTATCGGCGATCGATTGCCTTTCTTGCAGCCTATTCAGGCCCATTGTGCCAGGCCTTTATAATGGAGCATTGATTATTCTTTTAAAGCCTGGGAATTACAGGGCGGCCCTTGCCACTTGCAGCCGCGGGCGGGAGGGCTTCTCCGCACAGTTGCCAGGCGAGCGCTCGCGTTGGCACGCCTGGCGCCGCTCCTGGCACTATCGTCCTCTTGTCCTCGTCCTATCAGGGTCACCCGCACGGTCACGTCGCTGCCAGCTAGAATTTTTCATCCTAGGACCGGTGTTCAAATCCTCAATCGATATGGAATTTGTGGACAAAGGAGGTTCGCGACTGGTTTTCTGGGTGCTTTTCCTCATTTCCCTTCCTCTCGTTGCAACATTGCTCCGTTGTCATGTATGTCATACAATAATAAACGTCAGTTTCATTCATCATTCCTTAGATCCCACAGGCTTGAAAGCGGTAACCATTCTAATAAAGTGCGTCTGTCTTGGTTCATCTCTGCTCTATTCCTATATTTCCCAGCGTTGACGGCAAAACTATCCGTCTGTCTTGGTCAACACTAGCGCCGAAACCATTTAGACGATTTTGTTTCCAAAGTGGACATTCTCCGTTCGCTTTCAACAAACTCGAAACCCTGTGAGTTTAAAACGGATATTTTGATTTTGGGCGTCCTCAATGGAGCCTCAATATTTTAAAAAAATTCTCAAAATTGAATCCATATGTGTTGATTATACTTAGTCCTGGGATCACGTAAAGGATGCTTAAAAGAATGGCGCAGGCCTCATTTTCATTGAAGGTAAATATCTTTTTCTTTAATGAAATCTCTTGTTCAAAGACATTGAAGTAAGGTCATGTATAATTTTTCGCTAATGTGAATAGTTTTCGCATAGTTTTGCGTGAAATAGAGGTATTTTTTTTAGCAATTCTGTTCTCAAAAACCACCCCAGATGTTTGTTTTTTTTAATTTTTCGTTGTATGTATCAAAGGATGCGGAAAAGTGAGGTTGGCCCCGTTTCCGGGGAGCTCTGTATTTTCGAAAATGACAAAAAATTAACATTTCAATCATACAATGTTAAAGATGCAGATTTTTGTCTTGCATGAAATGTGTTCTAAAAACTCAAGTCTTCAAAATAGTTCATATACAGTTGTTTGAAAGAAACGAGTAGTTTTCGCGTACTTTTTGCTTCAAGTTAATGCAATTTATAAAAGAAACCAAATATTTCCTTGACTACAGCTCCAATTTTTTTCTCTTTTTTTTCACAGATAGAGCAAAGTATGCATAAGGAAGTTGCACAGATATGATTTTTTGAACTCAGAATTTTCGAAAATTGCATTAATTAGAAGTAGTGGGAGAGGCCATTAGATTTAAGTGTCTGCAAAAGTGAATACGGGCAAGCAACTGCTTGGTGTAGCGGTAGAGTGCGTGGCGAGTGAACTCCATGCACGTAAGTTCGAATGTCGGAGAAAATGTTGGCTGGTGGGAAACTCCGTTGCAGGTACATGAACTAGTATAACATTGCGAAGCCGTTACAAATACGAGCAAGTACTAGCTGTTGTAGCTCCGCTTGTTTTGTTCTGTACCTCCAGACTTTCTCGAAAATTATTCTTGCGGGCGTGTCTCAGTTGTGTGATGTGTGGTTTATCACATTGTGTTAATAGATATCTTATTTGGGGCTTTTGACGGCTGTCGTACGTTATTGATGTTTTGCATTATTCATTTTTAAAATCTTCACCGATGTCTGAATCACAATCTATTGGTTATATTAAGTTATGATATGCTTTCAAACTACGAGACTGAATTCCATACCTACATCGTAGACTAAAAGCCTCAAGCAAATATAAAAGCTAACAAAACAAAAACGAAAACTAAACTCACCACGCTAGAGTGTATTTGGCATACTTCTTGAATATCATTACGTTTACAGTCTTTGTGTCCTGTATCTTTCTTTGTATATTCTGTTCACCTTTACTTCAAATACAAGGTAAAAACGATGAAACAAAATTCTTACTCAAAATGGACTTTGAAGAGTTAGCAAAACCTGGGAAGTTGACGAAAGGCGGAGCACGTATATATTGATTCTTTTTAAGGTCTTCTGAAACGTCAGCCCTCATTGATCGAATGACAAGTGATATCTGCCTTAATCGTATTTTCGCAGCATTTGATCTGTCTGGTTTGACATAAACATAATGGACGATCGCATTCATTGCTCATCGTGGTGCCTCTCCTCAGTAGGCGGCCATTGTGAATGACGTGAGTTTGTTGTGGATAATGATACACGAGTTTGCTTCTACATTCTAACTTTCCGACTTCAAAGAGAAAGGAAATACTATTTTAAATATTTTGTAATTTCTCAACTTATTCAGGGTTTGTCATTGTGATAAGAGGGAAGAAAATTGTCGATTGCTGTTACTAGATGCATCATTCGTCAATCTGGTATTAAGGACTTTAAATTTCCCGTAGAAGTGGAAAATTAGAGTCAAAGCAGCATTAACTCGTTAGGAAAATATTTAACGAAGATTTCACTTTCGGACAGTTTTCCCTCTCGTTGCATTTTGGTCACGGCGAACATTTCTTCCCATTGTCACTTAAGCTGAATTTTGTTACATCTCCGGCGTGACCGTTTAGAAGCTTGTGTCACTTGTTGGTGAGTTGGTGGAATGAATTTATGAAAAGGCAGCCGCTGTAGCAATATTCGGGCAGAGGGAACTTTCACAGATTCAAGGGATTCTGCTCTTGGGGAGATTCTGGAGTTGGAAGGTGGATGGTGTCCTAACCTCGCGTCCTCCGGCCAAGACGAAAGAGAGAGAGTGAGAGAGGACGAGGTCCTCGTCGCGAGCGGTTGGCTCGGCTGTAACGAAACCGTATTAAATACCCTCGGCCTCATTGTTCCAGATTTGCTCTTAATTTAATTGTAACGCTTGTTTGTTTGGTAGCGAGGCATAATTTTGTTTTCCATTGCGTCGGCGCTCGCAGGCTGGCGAGAGGCGGGGGTATCGTGGCGCTTTTGTTGGAGCAACACCACCGCTTGGTCGGATGGCTAATGGTCGCGCGCTGCGCCATGGGCACCGCCCCGTCCCCCTCCCGCTCCGCCCCCGCTCCCCCGCCCCAACCCACCCTTCCCCGTCCCACCCCGCCCTACCCCTCCCGGCCCCGCCCCGCCTCGCCTCGCCTCGCCCCCGCGCCCCACGCCCCGGGCGCCGGCGCAGATGGCCCCGCGCGCTCGCGCCCGCCGCCGCCGCCAGCGCCGCAGATAACTGTGAAAGTTGAGGCCAGCGCGCATGCGCCGCTCGTTAACACTTTGGGTGACGGCCCCACAAGTGCGTTCGTATTTCCAACCCCATAGGAAATCGCGGGCCGCCGCCGGGTTAAGTACGCGCGCTGCATCACACTGCGGCACAGCGACATGGCCATGGCGGGCGAGAGGGGGGTTTGGGGGGGGGCGGAGGGGGGTGGGGGAAGAGGTGTTTTAGGACATAGATGGAAGCGCAGTGGTGCTTGTGCGAAGGAGAGCGGGAAAGTGTCGAGTTAATTCGATGGGGTGAAGGTCAATGGGTGAGTTACGGGCGAGATGAGCGCGAGCGGAGGGGACAAGAGGTGCTTGAAAATATAAAGGGAAGGGGTAAGGAATTGGCGCAAGGCGTCCACTGGGGGGGGGGGGGGGGGAGGGGAGGGAAGCGAGACGTTCGTACACTGTCTGGAAATGCGAATTAATGCAACGGGTTGACGAATAGGCATTGAAGATGTGAGAAGAAGGGAGTTACTGAAGTGGGAAGGGGTAGGGGGAAAATGCATTAAAGAATGAGAATAAATGAAAGTGTACCTTACACAGGGCGCGAAAGGAAAAATGAATTGTGAAGAGGGAGTGAATGGTGGGAATGAGGGTGAGGAGCAAAGGGATTGGGATAAATTGTGGGAAGAGGGAAATAGGATTGGTGGAAGAGAAAGAGGAGGGAGAAAGAGAGTGCTAGTTCCAGGACGGTGGGCGGGAAGGAAACGGGCGGTGAGGCCGCTCTGCGCGCGAGCGAGCGCGAACGGGTGCTACTATGCCTGGCAATCGAAACTCGCCGCTTGACTCATTAGGCCCCTCGCTTGCCCCCGCCTTCCGGCCCGGCGCCCCGCCCCGCACCGCCCCTCGCACCAAGTTTCATTTATCAGGTTTGTAAACTTTCGGGCTCCCTCTATTAAAGTTGGGCCCCGTCTCGCGAGCGGCGGCGGCGGGGTCGCCGTGGGCCGCGGCAGCCGCCCGCCAAACGCGTCCCGGCCCGGCCCCTGCCCCGCCCTCCCCCGCCACTGCCCCCCTCGGCGGCTGCCGTGCTCGCAGACGCCGGCGCACAGGGGCTTTAAAGCGCACCGAATAATAACTTGTGGCTTACGGAACTCGTGGGGTGACTTGCACTTCTCTTGTTGGTCGAAAGTCGCAGTGTCCGACGCTTTGTTGAACGACTTTCCAAGAGCCCGTTGGGGCCGTATTTAAGGCAAGACGGAGTTATATTCAACTTTAAGATTGAGCGTACATTTTATAAAAAAAAGTATCTTTTAAATATTTGGGTCAATCCATGCAATCTTAGGTGTACGGTGGTAGTGTGGCTTAGCTATGATGAGTCCAATTAGGTGATTCGTAAATAATTTTTTTTTTCGCAATGTTTACAAAATTACTCCTAATTTTTCTTAGTATACTTTATGCTCGGATAGTGTAAAAAAATTCTTAAAAAATATCCCTGGTCTCATTTTCGTTAAAATCTCTGAACTTTCGAAAACTGCTAATGTTGAAATTTTTTTGGCGTTTTCCTACAACTACACTATTGAAGATGGATTTTTTCATTAAAATATATTGTTCAAAGACAGATCTTGACATAAGGTTATGTCCAATTTTTCGAAAATCTGACTAGTTTTCGCACAATTTTGCGTGAAATAGAGAAAATTAAAAATATTCTTTTCTCAAAAACGTCTATTTTTTTTAAGATTTCTCCTAGAACAATAGGCGGTAAAAAACTAGTACTAATCTTTTCTTTCTGCGAACTCTACTTGTTTACGAAACTTGCTAAAAATAACATCGTAAAACGACAATATTCATGTAATTAAAGAAAAATAAAATCTGGTCCAAAAAAAAGGTCATTTAATTTTTGCCCTAAGTTAATCAAGTGCAATTTAATAAAAAAATATCAAAAACCCCCAATTTCTTCTTGGATATTTCTTTACATGTTGCGCAAAGCTTATTTTTATTAAACTCTCCTAAACTTTATTAAACTCTGAATTTTCGAAAACTGAAGAGTTTGAAATCGAGAAAATGTGTGCTGTTGAGGCACCATTTAATGATCTTCTTGGTAGTGTGTAAAGTTGCACTGTATAAATACTATGTTATTGAAGTATTAGTGAAGAATGCTTGTTTTAAAATATAAAATTTATGACATTGTTCTCGAGTGCTCGTTATTTCTTCTTGAGCAGAGTGTGTGCTACCTTTGAAAAACTATTTTGTGTGGGTATGTTCATCATTTTGGCTGCTGCGTGCCTCTTGTTTCAACTATTCTTTGAACAAGCGGCCCACTCTACATCGCATCCATTGGGTTCGCCAACACATCTTTTTGCGAGGAGCTTATCCGCTGTGGACATTCCTGCCGACGCGACTGTAGCACATATTGTCTTTTCCATTTTCTTAGGAAGACTAAACAAATATTCTTGGGGCCTAAGGCTCCCGTGCGAACTTGAATCAGAGAAATATTAAAACGGATATATTATGAAAATAATTCCAAAAAGCATATGTAATAAGGGACATGATATGACTGAATTGCTAATGATAGAAATTAATTTATCTTGAATTTTTGTCTTTGAGAAGGAAAGAGAATATAGGGGAATTCCCAACTTTTCATTTAACAAATGCCTTACATGGTTTTTAATGACAATCTTGGCACAGTTGTTGTGAGACTTGCTGTTATTGCAGAGTGCTGCAAATTATGAAGATACTAGTTTTCATGAGATTTTAGGGTATCCAATTTTCCTGATTTTTATTTATATAAATCTTTTCTTGGCCTCTCAATTGAAAAGACATCTATGTGGTTCAAAATTTTAAATCAGAATATCGTAAGATGATGGATGTTGAGTGAGAAAAACTATTGTGCGCATTGTGTCTCATCTTGATTGCGAACCAACTCAGTGACTTTCTATTTCAATGATTTAATATTTCGACGAGGCATACTGCCATGACTTCAATAATTTCTATAATTAATGAAAGTTAATTTAGTCATAATGTAGATACACAGAAATTTCACATGTTATTTTCGAAATTATGATAATATATTTCTTGGAAATGTGTTAATTAAATTTACAGTAGTTCTAGGAGAATTGAAAATTGGTAATAACATTCTCATTATTAAGCGTACTAACGTGCAAAACACGTAATCAGCACTAAAACACAGCGCGTAATTTATCCTTTTAATGCTTTTGCTGTTGATAGTCGAAACGCATTGGCTTTCCCTGGCAATTTTATAAATGAGATGATATAGAGAACAAAACTCGCGAGTTCCGAATTTAAGAGCTTATTTGCAAAGTGACGTTTCTCAATTGCCGTTTGTTGTCTAGTTTTATATATAATACTTTAGATGCTTCTTCATCATGCTACCGAATAATTAGAAAGGTAGGGTTTTCACGTGTTAGATTATATCTGAAACCGTTCAATCCTATCTTGAACTCTAAACCGCCTTAGGTGGCTCAGGGCATACATTTTCGCTGCAGTTCCTTTGATCGGAATGTCTTAGGCTTCAAGTGTCGATGGCGGGATTTTCGGCACTAGCTACATGGTAGCATAGAATTCAGCCGCTGTCTGGAGAAGAATTCTAACGACGGGCTGCTCTGATCGGTAGTTGTCTGTGGTTTCTCCGATCAACACTAAGCGAATGTCGAAGCAGCACCCTAACAAACGGACCACGAACCGTGCGCGATCTATCCTTTCTATTCCTTATCCTTTTCTCACCCCTAACCTACACACAGTTACACTCGCATGCACTACACTACTACACTTGTCGGGAACTGTCAGCTTGCTCTGGCCGAGGCGGTGGAACACTGCTGGGAGATATCTGGTTGGGGAAAAACCCTGCAACCCGACGAAGGTCCGCATCGGATCTCGCCATCGAGCGGGGGAAGAGCGCCGGCACCTCCCGCGATTATATAAAATAAAATAAAATAAAAAAAAAACACGCATTGCACTTTCGGAAATAATGACTAACAGTTGATGTTTCCGGTATCGTCAATCAACCCATTGAACTGTAAGGCTGCATATGAGAAGTCACATTGAAAATGTCAGTATTTGTATTGATAGGGTGAAGGAGAGCCTGACCCAACCCCCGGCTGCGTCCGTGGGCTGGCGAGAGTTGGCAGGTGCTACTTGCGCGCGTCCGCTCGCGTCTCGCGCCGCTCGTTCGTGCGGACCGGGCGCGGCGCCAGTCCCCTCCCCCCTCTCTCTACACCCTCGGCGGCGGCGGCGTTTGCGCTGCTTCCGGCCCGTTTGGTCGCGTCCCGCACGCTTTCCGAACGTATCCCTCAGCCTCGACTACTGTAGTACGTACGCCAGTTGTCGAGGCGAGAACAGGTGGTGATCGTCATTACAGGAAGGGGGCTAATTTATTTCTGGTCAGCGACGGAAATTTGAATGTGTGTTGCTGTTGTTCGTAATAAAATGCGAGTGTTTGAAGCACAACGTGTGCTTTACTTGCTCCACTGTGTCTTACTGATGTCTCATTATTTCAATTCAATACGATCAGTAGTCAAGACTAAAATTTCAGTTTATGTTCGTACTCATCCTAGAGACTAAAATTAATATTCGTAATGAGAAGGCTAAGATCAATTCACGATGGTACTTTGGAAAAACCTGCTCTTCTGTTTTAAATCAATGGCGGTATACTACATGTCACTGAAGTTTTGTCAATTGGTCCCAAACAAGTAGTTTTTAACTGCTTATTCTTTTCCTATCTTACACTCGGCAGCAAGTTCTCATTCCACCTGCTAATTTGTTTTCTTTTTATAACCCGGTTGCATTTTGCTTTGCATTTCCTTTAATTACGTTGTTACTTTGCAACTCGTTTATGATTTTATGCATTAAATTTTATTCTAGGATTTCTTTCAATTCCGTAGTTTAGTATTTTTTCACGTTTATTCCGAATTCCTATTCCGGTTCTTTTTTTTGCCTTTAATACCTTTGTATTGTGTGTAATATTGACATGAATTTTGTTAGCTTTTATACCTTTTCTCGTAAGTCTCTTCTTGTGTTGCTAGTTCGTAACTATCTTCACAGTACTACATCGCAGTTTGCGATTACTACTTAAAATGCACTACGCACGTTTTGCGTACTTCAAATTCGCGAATGCCCCGCCCTCCATCGTCTTCGCTTGTTCCTCCAATTGAGCCGCCTGGCCCGCAGCGCGCCCTTCTCGTGGGGGGGGGGGGCTCATAATTGCGTTAATATGAATGCTAACGAGGGCGGCTGTTTACCAAAAACGCGTCGCGTCGCATCGCGCCCTGCGGCGACGCATTGAGGAGGCTCCATCGCTGGCCACGGGGGCGGTCGGCGCGCGTGGAAACGGCCACCGATCGCTCTACCCGGCCTCGCGGCCAATCAGCTCGCGCTGCCTCCACGAAGTCATCTGCCACGGGAACCTTCGCTCTTTCGTGACCTCAGCCTCAGCCTCCGCTTCCGCGGAGTTCGCAGATACGTTTCACAAATCTCATTACCCGAAGCTCCCACGGGTGTATTACTCCCTACTGCAGACGCTGTTCACCCTTTTCCAGACATTATGGACGTCAACAATTCTCCCTACCAGTGCACTTCTTACTGAGTACTTCCAGCTTAATTTTTCTTTTCCTTTTCTTTTCTGTCTGCAAAGAAATCTTCTGTTTTCTAGTATCGCTCTCACCCACGATTCTCGTGTCTCACTTCCGCGAATAGTCTCTTGTCCGTCATGAAGTTGCGTAAAGTGTCTGTTTTTCAGTGAAGAATTTTTCAATATTTTTAATTTTTGAAATGTTTTTTTCTGTGGGTAAGAAAATGTTGTTTTAGCATTTAAAATTTTTATAGACCGAAGAAAATTTTGAAATGTGTCTTCTAATTCTTTTTCTGTGAAATGACAAGAAATATGTTATTATTACTTCCTTTTCATTTCGCTTTTAATTGTAATGTAATTTAGTAAGTGAAATTTAATGGTGTGTTTCTATAAAAAAGAGACACATAGTTGTGACTGTTTGGTGTGTATATTAATATTATTATACGAGGATGTAGATATATTGTTCCTGTTGTTCGTGGGAGTAATCTAAGATGTGTAAGAAAGTCCGGCTCCTTAGTAAGGAATTTTACTACTGGTTAGGAGTCACTTCAAATCGAAATAATACGTCCTGTCGAAAACTGCAGTTAATATATTTTATTACAACTTTTTGCTGACCCTCCCTTATGCGTAATACAGTTTTTTACTATATTAAAAATTTAATTTCATGTATCTCTATTCTTTTAACCGCTGTCCCGCAGGTTAAAATTGTGCATGGGATTTTGCAGAATCGCAAAACGTAGTTCCTGTTGAGATAAAATATTCATGACGTAAATATTACCGTTTTGTAAGCATTTCCGGAGCGCTTTCAGGCGCTTGTTAATCGTTCTCTTAATTCCCAGGCGTTTTAGGCAAATTTACTCCCACCAAGCTAGTTGTAACTCAGAACGAATAGATGACTTTTTCATCTCACTTCTTTCTTTTTACTTGTTTGTCCGGCTCTATTTCCAGGCTATCGCAGGATACAGATAGGCAACACGGCGATGCATATATGTGTTGCAAGTTGCTGGCTATTCCTTGTTGGAACCTTCACGGGAAAGTGGTTCATTCAACCCGCGATCAGCAGCAGTATGCGCAAAAGTCATTTTAAAAACTCAAGACGCATGGAATAAGCTCTGGAAAGAAATATGGAAACATAATGCTAATGAATGCACTTTAAAAAGAATCACCGAAGGATCCGAATATTAAATAAGAATAAGTGGTTTGAAAAGATTGCAACAATAGGATACGAAGAATTAAACGAAAATATTTTTAAAAGTTTCACCTTCCATTTATCACTAAGGAGAAAGGATTTTATTGCGTAGGATGTATACAAGACAGGAATATTACAACTAAATGAAATGAAAATCCTGTAAATGAAATGTCCCATGTTTTTTGATTTAACAGGAGGCTCAACCTAAAGGTGAACAACGATGATGCAGCTAGTAGGCGCGATCGCACAACGCGTGTATTTTAGACTAGTGCAGACCGCACGAAATACTGGTGCGGGCGCGGTAAGCGTGGAAATAGTCCGAGTGCAGCACCACAAAGCCCTGGAAGCAGTGGCAGGATTCCGCCGTATTCATTACGTCGCGCGGCCGGCGAGGCGTCGGCGGCCTGCGGGCGCGCCGCGGGCGACGCGGCGGGAGCTGCCTTTGGAATCTGGTGCAGGAGGCTGAATGCACGCTTTCCCCCTGCCGCCTGTCTTCCTTTTTCTCTTTTCATTATCTTACCGCTTCCTCATCTCTGTACTGAGCATTTCCTTACGAACTTTTATTATTTCATTTTAGAGCGGGTTTTTCATTCCGTATCTTTTTCATTCTCTTCACATTTGTCAGGTATTCACTTCTTCTTCGCATTATTATTATTATTATTATTATTATTATTATTATTATTATTATTATTATTATTATTATTATTATTATTATTATTATTATTATTATTATTACATCTTTTCATGCTTTCCATATTTTTATTTTTACACTTAGTCTTGGATGTTTATTGAATGTGTCTTTCCCATCTAAAATCAATATTTTTCTCTACCAGCATTTTTCATGATGAAATTTCCCCATCTCTGTCTCTGATTTAGCATCAGTTAAACCAGCCTTTACCACCGACATAGCCATTACTTTTGGCCGTCACAGGGACATCACGTGTCGTTTGCTGCCCATGGTGTCTTCTGCTTTTCTGCTCTTTCCTGGTCGAGCCTTTGTCCGCGGTCCAACCCCCTTCGCTGCCGGCCATCTCGGCGTCTACTCGTCCGCACTCTCCGCCGCGCGCCACGCTCTGCGCCTTCCACCCGCTTCCCCGCCGCCCCACTCATCGCCACCCTGCGGCCCATGCGCGTCCTGCCGCGGCGGCGGTGTTACGCAGACGTATCCATAATTTATGGCGCTGCGGCGCGAATCGGTTTCCATTACTCAGCTACGGAGTGTTTAATACGTATTTAAATCTTGAGCCGCTGCGGACATTTATACGTCGCTCGTCCAGGCTCTATTTACGGAAAGTCGGCCCCACTTGGGCTTTGAGACGTCATAAAGATGCGCTCTTGGCGTTGGTTGAAGCCTTCAGTAAAATTTTGAAATTGTTTTTCTTATGAAAATCCAATCAAACTAATCATTTAAATACCCTTTTATATTTATCCTTCTTGAAATGTAATGAACTCGCCGAATAGTTTCGTGATTCTTCAATGGTTTTTATATTCAAGGGAATGTTTCGAAATGTATGCGTAATTATTTTTTTCACAACAAAATATAAGTCATTTGTTTAAACAAATCCATTTACTATTTAGCGTCCATTTACTATTATCGTGATACCGTAGAACCACAGTTCTTATAAGTGATGTTCTAGCGTGAGAAGGTCGTTCTTATAACACATGTGAATTCTTTTGTAAATGTATTCACTTGAGAGACTGCGTACGATGATGCTATAGAGGAACGAGTCGCAGTGGTTACCCTCGCGCGCCGCACGAAGTGAGTGCAGCTGGACATTCATCCGCGCAGCACGACGGTTCTCGCACGCCCATCCGCGCTGTCTCGGTGGGTCGTGGGCGGCGGGCGAGGCGCGACGCGGAGCGGAGAGGCGCAACGCGGGCGGGCGGGCGGGACGCTCGCCGTCACTATAGAGCGGGGTCGCGGCGGGCTGGCCGGCTGGTCGGTGGCGGCGGCGGGGCGGGGGTGGTGTGGCCGCTCGGTGGCTCAGCTCATGCGCCGTGGCGCCCGCTGCCGCCGCCGCCGCCGCGCGCCGCCATGTTGGCCGCGGGCCGGGCCGCTTGCGCTGGTAGCGCCGCGAGTGGAGTCGAGCCGGGTGCGCGCCGCGTCGTGCCGCGTCGTGATGTGCGGAGCGGCCCCGCGGGTCGCCGCCTGCTGCCGCCGCAGCCGCGTCCGTTGCCGTCGCGATGCCCGCGAGCGCCCCGCCGCGCTGAGCGCCCGGCCACCGCCGCCGACGCCGCCTTCGCCTCGTCCCTCGCCCGTGCCGCCGCCCCCGGCCGCGTGCGCGCTCGCGCTCGCGCCCGCGAGGCGCTGCTGCTGCCGCCGCCAACTGCCGCCCCGCCGCCACGCTCCCTCGCGGCCATGGTGAGTCGCGGGTGCGCCACCTGTGGGCGCCCGCCCCCGCGTGTGACCTACTTCGCCGCCCCCCGGCCCCCCCAAGGGGCCCCGCGCCCTCGCCCGCTCCTCCCAATGCAGATGCGGGTGGCAGGCAGGCGCGCACACGTGTGCCGCGACCGCCCCGCCCCGGCCCCGCCACGCCCCGCCCTTCTCCGTCGGCAGCGCCTTCTCAGCCGCCGCACGTCTGTCCTGACACGGCCCTTGTGGAAACTTGTGCTGTCATGATGTTATACTCTGCATTTCACAAACCAAACAGGCGTTTTATTGTCAAACAAGTGAACCCTTTTCTCTGCATCATAAATTGGCTTTCGTTTGGCCACTAAGGACTGTATGTATGTGCAGATGGCTGATGTGTGTTTTTGGTTAGCAGCCGGGGACGATCCATTCCGAGGGTAGTGGTTGACATCTCCGCGGCCGGCGGCGTATCTCCCCCGGACGTAGTGGTCGCAGTCCCGATCCGCGCGTGGGCGATTGCACCAGGGACACCGCTCGGTGTGAGTGAGATCGGGATCCGCAGCATCGAGCGCGCCCCGTTGCGGTGATGCTCGCGGAGCGCCGCGGGGCCGCCGCTCCGCGGCCCTCGTTCGCGGCCCCCCTCCGCCGCCGCCGCCACCACTCGGAGGTCACCGCCGCGCGCGCAGTATTTCACAAGTTCTTTGAAGTGTGCGGCGGCGTACGCGTTATTTTTAGCGCTGGGGTTTTTATAGCTTTCCCTTTACCACCCCCCTTTGAACCGTGAAACGTGTTGGCGTAATTTAATGGTCGGTTTATGTCTGATGCAAACGTTTGTTGCGCGTGCGTGTCAGCTTCTGTGTGTGTGTGGGTGTGTGTGTGTGTGTGTGTGTGTGTGTGCGCGCGTGCGTGCGTGCGTGCGGTGCGTTGGGCCGGCCGAGTGGCCGCTCGCCTACTGCCCGCCTGTTGGCGGTCTCTCACCGCGACGCGCTGCCCCGGGCGCGCGGCGCCGAGAAAGAGAGAACGGGAGGGAGGGAAGGAGTTCCAGGCGGGGGCGGGACGTAGTTCGAGGCAATTCACTTTATGGGGCTTTCAAACTCCGGCGCAAACTATTCGGTTTCAAAAGAAACTGCTGATAAAGTCGCAGAACAACTTTTGGAGTATAATTTAGTTGATATCGAAAGACGAAATTAAACGATGTTAATTTCTCCCGCTCCCCTCTTTCTAGTGTCGGGTGAGTAACGGGTTCTCGTATGTCTGCGCAGTCTAAATGAAAACAAATATAGTTTTCTTTGAGGGGTTTTTAGAGGATGGAATTACATAAGTAGTGCGCCGTTGTATACATTCTGAGCTGAATTTGTCATTCGTCTCGAGACACTGCTGTTCATTTTGCTCCAGAGATGTTATTTTCGCAAGTATTTTCGTATAGATGTTAACAGTAGGAAAACGGTATCTGATTTGCACGCTATCCTCTCGCGTAACGGCCAAGCTGTCCCGGATTCGATTTAATGCCTCCTGTCCTTTTCCAGGTGGCCGTAAATGCGATTTTATCGCTTTCAAAATTCACGTGCACATGTTGCGTGTAACGTGTGTTTTGAAAATCGACATTCTCTTTCGCCGTCCGTCCCCCATTCAGAGCGTTCTTCGACTCGAACGATCGTGCACGTTTATTTTGCTTTTCTGCACGTTTATTGACTTTTCAAACATTCGAACGCCGGAAATATTCGGCAAAAACCCTCGACTGAAATTCAAGACTTCGTAGGTGCTTCGCCTGCCCTTTGTTTGCTTCATGTGGAGAGACTGTGGTTCATTCATATTCATGAACTTCGGATGTTCTGTTATCCGAAGATTTAAAACTATATTATGAATAGTTACTACTCACTTTAAGCTATAAATTACTTTCAAAGTTCCGTGACTAGTATATGTAATCTAATATTCTATAAAACACTTTCGAATAATTGAATTCGTTCTTTAATTGTAACGTGAATTCCCAAATTCTCACTTTTTAAGGGAACATTGATTTCAATGAAACAAATGAAAGGAAACTGTGGTATCACAGGCATTTTTGTGCTTACATCGTTGCCTTGAATAGCGTTCAGTCATGGAAATTCATTTTGAAAGTGGCTTTGTTTGACGACGTGGATATTTCGTTGTGGCGTTCCAAAAAGTCTGGCGTAAAGCACTATGACTGGAAGTGAATCAAGTCGACTTCTGTGCGGGACGCCAGCGGCGGCACTTATTTCAGGTGCACGCGGCGGCATCGCTCCTCCGCTGTTAATACAGCGCTTGTTGACATTCCGAGACAAAGGCAGCGGCGGGCGGCGGCCCTATTGAAGGACGCGTTGACGGAGGCCGACTCGCCCCGCCCTCCGGCTCATTAGAATGGCCGAGACGCCACCCTTTCGTTTCTTGTCGCCCCGCCCCCACGCTCTCACGACGTCTCGCTGCTCCACCTGCCCCCGAACAGGCCGTGCAAACACCTTTTACAATTCCACTGCCCCGCCGTCGTTTCATTCTGCGTTGCGTCTTTGCTTCTGTGTTTGTGGTTCTGAATTTACTACCTGCGAGATCAAAGTGTTTTCTCGTCTTGCGTTAAAGAAAAAAAAAGGTTATTCCATGAAGGACCTCATGCGTGTGTGTATATGCGCGCGCGGGCGTATGTGTTAGCCTTTGTGGAGAGACACAATGGAGTACGTGATTGCGTGTTATGTACGTGACGTTGGGGATCGGAAGAGCTGATCGGCACCAATTGGGCGTGAGCAAAGCGTACGCTGATGCAGGGGAAATTTAAGACCGTGTGACGGTGACGATCGCTTGTAGAGGAGTTGCAGGAAAGCTCTCGCCAGTTTACGTGGCTTTCTGACTGATGTATTCCACGGTGAATTTATTTACAATGAAATTTTGTGAACAAATCTTAAGCTCTAGTTTTTTTTTCTGAATATGCTCTTTTTCGCGAAATTTGGTGAATGATTGAAAATGATTATAAGTGAATTAAGTGAGCATCTGAGATGGTTATTAAATATTCACACTAGTAATGCTGATTAATCAACAGATCGAGTTGTCAGTCTGTGTTCAATCATTGGGCATTATATACATTTAGATTGAATATTTAATTTCTTTACAGAAATAATTTTCGTTTCGTAAGTGGTGGCTGCAAAGATTTATTTTTGTTTGTTCATTCCTACGTCTACTTGAAGTACGCAAGTACGGTACGTCTACTTGAAGTACGCGCCAGGAAACTCTCCGCAGTGTCACTGTGCTGTGTGCAACAGACGTTGTTGTTGTTGTTGTTGTTGTTGTTGTTGTTGTTGTTGTTGTTGTTTTTGTACGAGTTGCGACTTGAAAACGTAAATCGTGTACTTACCACAATCATAATAGGCGCTTGAAGTGTTGTCCCCTTAACTTGTTTCCCAGTGACATGGTTGCTACCAACGTAAATGCAGTTTTTAATAGGAAGCCCTGATTCGGTTCACTGCGGAGACACATTCTTGGCACACTGTATTATTTATAACTCAAAAAAAGTAACTTCATAAAATTTCGCGAATGTTTCTTCTTCTTCTTCTTCTTCTTCTTCTTCTTCTTCTTCTTCTTCTTCTTCTTCTTCTTCTTCTTCTTCTTATGATTAATAATTGAAAAGTAGATCTGGCCTGGTGTTCCCCTAATCCCTGGTTCATTCAAATTCATATGAGGAAAAACATAAATTGTCCCGTAAACGATTTCCTCGGGAACATGCCCCTGAAACCCATGTCGTGCTTCGCGTGCTCACCCTTGAGCGGAAGAAATTCGTGAACGGAATGGTGTCGACCCTGTCTCCCTCTGCCCTTTCGCCAACTTCGTTCTTTGGAAGTAGGTCACCGCACAGTGGCGCCGCAATGTGCGTCGCTGCGGCCGCTTGGTCGGGTGCTGCTATCTTGTTTACTTCCACAACTATATTCATTGTGTCTGAATGCAGTATATGCAAATAACCAGCGTCCTCTTGGTAGTTCCTTTCAACGTAGAGCACAGTGTATTTTGCGTTTATTGGATTATTTGTGTTGCATTGTAGACATCGTGACCACTTAGATCTGCATTTAGAGCACCAGCAAATGTATACCGAACGCCGCTCCTTGGTATAACTACCTTCGATACTGAATATTAGTATTCAAGACCAAAACTGTTATTTTTTTTTTTAATAAATGTTTGAAAGATCAGAAATTTCACCTGTGTAATTCAGCAATGTAATTGTTATCAACACAAGTATTACCTAAATACTGTATCCCTTTGAAATTCACCTTTTTTACAATTATGTAGGGTAAGTGTTAAAAAATTAAATATAAACTTTCTGCTCATGGAGAGATACAAAAATAATAAATTTAAGAAATAGGAACAATATGGTGTTACTTTTGGGTGTTCCGAGTTTTAATCTATTTTGGACGAACGTTCAGAAGCGTTATGCCGGTCGTGGCTAAAGCGAAAGCCGACGTAACGCAAGATATCGTGGTCACATTCCTTTCGAGTCGGTCGGGACGTTTCGGTGAAAGAGCGGCCCGCAATTATTGCGAAACCGCGATGGCAGAAAAAGAGGAAGAACTCGTTGCCACCGTCGGCGATTTACGATTCCTTCCCGAATTTACTGCGGAATAATTACGGAATATTAAAACGGTATATCTTGATAAAATTTCACAGCTCCCGTCTGGCCGTCGTGGACGCCCGCGCGCCGAGGTAACGCGCGTTTTAATCTTCCGAAACGCGCAGCGGCACGCGTGCGCTGTCACGCACAGCCGCCCCTCCTCGCTGCCTCAGTCGTAGTCTGCGTCACGCATTATAATGTTTGAGGAGCGCCGCTGGGCGGGCGGGTGAGTGTTTTTGAGCGACAGGCGGCGCCAACGCGAGCGCGCATTCTCAACAGCGCGTTTTAAAACGACGCCGCATCCGTTTGATGTCGGGGGATGCGGGCGCTTCATATCCTGGACGTATAGCGAAGCGGGCAACATATTGGATTGGAATGCAGTCAACAGTTACCAGTTTCCCCAATATGAGAAGCGCTAGCGGCATATTTATTTTGCTTGTTGGTGGAGTATTCGACGTTATTGCCGTATAATTAAACGTATTTACTAGCTTGTTAAACTGGGAGCTTAATTATACCAGCGTGCTATGTTGTGGCGCATCCTTTATTATTACTATTTTTCGCTCCCTAGTTCATGAAGTTTGGGCGTTTGAAATGGCTGCATGAATGCTTGTATGTGGAAGTCTTTTAATGACATTTATGGAATACCAGCGGCGGGTTGAAACAATGATAAAATAAGGATTGATGTTTAAAGTATGTTCACAAGGAGAGAACATACGCGCAATGCGGTTTTTGCATCGTATGGTTTCTAAAACAGCGTTTGCATAAATTAACAATATCTGTTTATTTGTGTATTTTGTTCCTCGACACCTGCAACTTGAAATTCAATGATATATCGATTTCATGATTTCAATTAAAAAGCCGACGATAGGTCAACTGTAGAGATACAATGTAGAATGCGGAAAGGCTAGATAAATATTTGAGGAATGAAATCAATATCTGTTGGCATATTTTTGTAGCCAATATTAATAAGCACCCAAAGAGAGCACTTGGTGGTAGCATCACATTTGCTTAGCAAGTATTTCGTGTGTCTGTGCGGAGAATCAGTATGCTGATAGTGCTCTGCTTCGTTCGTACCATTTGTTCAACTGCAAGCATATTACGATTACCGTTATTAAATATATACTTTTAGATTTTTCAAAAGTGCAGGAGTTCAAATATCTTTATGATAATTAAAGGTGGTGGACATGCCCTATAAATAAGTAGATTTACGGTAAAACAATCTTTCTTGTGCTCAAATATTTCAAATTTTAATATATTTTAGCTACTTTTCATTTTCCATGATGCGAAATTTGTTTGTTTTCATGAAATAATGCAGTGTAATTACGCTCGCACCGCGAGATGAAATATTAGTTAAACAATATTCAAATACCTGTCCCTTAGGCGTTTGGCAAAAACCTGATCTTAGAAAAACATAATGACAATGTGTCGCTAGTAATTTCCTATTCAACTCTTCTTTACTCAGTAATTCCTATTCCACAAAATGACGTCCTTACACATAGGGAAGGGGTAGAGGAAGCGAGGAGTAGGCAAGAGGAAATGGCTGCAGTGGTCAGGAGCACGCCGTCTCTTTTAGCGGCGAGATTGGGTGACCGCAAAGGTGTGCGCGCTGTGCAAATTCCGGGGTGAGCATGTCCGCAATGCCTTCCTCCCTCCCTCTCTCTCTTGGGGTTGCGATGGCGCCGCTAACCCTACCGGGGCAGGCCGAACGCCACCTCGTTTCCGCGCCGTTTCAGTCACCTGCGCTTCTCCCCGCATCGCTCTGCTGCGTGCGGCAGCCGCTTGTTCCTGCGCCCCTGCCCCCGCCACCACCCTCGCCGCCGACGTCGCAGTCTCCGCCTCCGTCCCCGCCGGCGCCGCAGCTGCTCGGTAGCCGCCCGCGTCCGCGACGCTGCGATCTCTTCTCCCCCATTTGACTACTCCCATCGCCGCTCCCGGCTCCGTTACCACCGCCGGCCCCCCGAGGACCCCGAGGGGAACGCACGCGGCCGGCGAAATCAGGTAGCGCGGCGAAAGCCCGGATCCGCCCGGGACCGCCCTTGGATTACGCGGCGTTGTAATTGGTCCCTGCAGAGGTGCGGGATCGGCAGTCTGCGCCGCTGCGTGGGGGGGGGGGATGGAGAGCGGCCGGCGGCCAGCCCCACCTCGTGGCCCACGCCCGCCCCGCCCCTCCACCGCCGTCGAACAACCCTCATCTAAAATGCAAACGCCGCAGGCCCGACGTCGGCGGCCTCATGTCGAATGTAAACAGGGGCCTCGGCCGCCGCGTCTTGCGCCACCGGCCCTCAGCCCCTCGACATAAATTGCGGTCTTATCGGCGACCGAGGACTCGTCGCACCTCGGCCGCCGCCTGTTTTATAGCGCTGCTCCAGTCCGGCTTCCCAATTTGGACCGCAGCAACGACCGCGGCGAAGCCCTCCGGAGGGCGGGGCGCGGCCCGTTGGGTGTGCGAAACGGCGCGACGGAGATGCGAACCGAACGCCCTCCGCGCGTCCCCCGCCCCGTTACAATCCCGCGTCCTTAGCGTTTGCTGTGCGGTGCTAATTCGAAACACGTCCCAGTCGGTTGTGCCCCGCTGCGACTCTCGGAGGGGCTGTGGTGGGGTTGCGCTCTGCCTGGCGTTGTGAAGGAAGCGCTGCGCTTCCCCGGGCGAAACAATTAATTGAAACTGCAGGGTCCCCCACTGCGTGTCACCGCTGGCAGCGGAGGCGGCGGTAGCGGCGGCGATCGGGTTGTTGACCCTCATCGACGCCGGGCAATGCCCCGGACTAGACTGCTGGTGCTTGTCCTTCCCTCGCCAACACAGAGTTCTCTGACCGAAAGGCGTAGTCAGTTATGAGGTAGATGGTGAAATGGTAAGACAAAAGTTGCCAGCAGTTCCTTTTTTGATGGGGGAAGGGAAAAGTTGAAAGATGGGTGTCTGGAAAGGCGGGTCAAGTATAAAGGCAGTAAAATACTCCAAAACGTCTGAAAAAAGTGGTCGGAATAATTGAGCTCACATTTATTTCAAATACATAACTATTCCGACCACTTTTTTCAAAAGTTTGGAATAATTTACTGCCTTGATACTTGCAAACGTATGATTTCAGAGTTAAATGCTTTTAGTCTTCTGAAGTTCACATTGCCATCCGAGCTTCTGAATATTTTGCATTAAGAGTGATGCCATGGAAGTGACCGTTTTTTGTTGGCAATCGACTAAATCATTTTAGTAACTGAATAAACAAATCGCAGGAGTACAGCTGTTATCCCAGAATTGGCGTATCAATCGAGACATGTTATTGATATTAACTGACTTACGGCTCGTCGTATACGTAGATTAGAATTACAGATTGTGCCGGCGTAAATTATATATACAAAGTGGCAGTTTCTTTCTCAGACATCCGTATTTACTATTTATTGCCATCAGTATTGTTTAGATGGTAGATATGATTGATAATCAGATATTATTTAGAATGTAGGATATTCGAATGCGTAGTTTTTGCATATTGACCACAGTGAGAATATTGTTAATATGCGACCAGCAGCGTTAAAATGTATATCCCTGTAAATAATGTTAAATTTCGACTGAGTAATGCAATAATTTTTTATATAGATTCCTTATACTTCACATTAATTCTGTTTTGTCTTATAACTGATTTTTAGCATGAATGGCTCGACTAATTCTGAAGCAGAATTAGCGGAATGAATATCTCAACACTGCATATCTGAACAGGCGGCCGTCTGGCAACCACGGTGAAGACGTTAAATTTCAAATCGAAGTACGGAAAAACATGTTTGCTTATTAAGAACACGCTCAGAGGCGTAGGTTGCGTCAACGAGTGTATTCCCAAGTGAAATAATCTTTCCAACTAAAGCAGTCCAGTACAATAGGTTATCTAAGTGAGTATAAATGTGCGAAATTTTCACACGGGTTTAACTAGTATGACTATTATAATGCGATTTTTTCGCCTCTCGACGGCGGAACTGAAAGCCGCATCGCCTGCATCAGGAGGTTCACATAAAGATTGGAAAGAGCAAATAAGAAATGCAGAGGGGAATTGCTGCGGACGAGAATCCGAAGGAGAAGCAGAAGGAAGAGCAGAGGTTTAGAAGCGTCAGGGAAGTGGCCTCGTTTCCTTAACGCGCGCGCCGTGGCCTTTCTCGATGACAGGGCGGCAAATCGCGCAGACGATCGCTCGCTTGACTTCGCGTGGAGTGGGCGGGCCGCGTGCAGTCGATGCTCAACGTTCGCGTTGTCGGTGGTTGACGCGGAACGGAAGGCAGCGTTGCGTTTTGACTTTTCTCACCTTTTTCTTTCCGACTTACTCTTCGACAGTGCTCCACGGTGAATTCTACAGTTCACATTTTGTAATTCCACACTACTCCCAAGACGATTCACTCTTTTCACCCTTCGCTTGATGCTCCTTGCTTCTTGTCCACGCTTCTTGCTCCACGCTCCTTGCTCCACGCTCCTTGCTCCACGCTCCTTGCTCCACGCTCCTTGCTCCACGCTCCTTGCCCCACGCTCCTTGCCCGACGCTCCTTGCCCGACGCTCCTTGCCCGACGCTCCTTGCCCGACGCTCCTTGCCCGACGCTCCTTGCCCGACTCCTTGCCCGACGCTCCTTGCCCGACGCTCCTTGCCCGACGCTCCTTGCCCGACGCTCCTTGCCCGACGCTCCTTGCTCCACGCTCCTTGCTCATCCTTCTCACGCTTTTTGCTCCTGTTAGCTCTCTCCAGTCCTGTAGTCTTCTCCAGCTCCTTGCTCTACGCTCTTTTCTCCACGCTCCTTGCTCAATAATCCTTACTCTACGCTTTTTGCTCCTCGTTCCAGGCTTCGTGCTCTCAGTTCCATGCTACAAGCTCCTTCCTCCACGCTCCTCATCCTTACTGATTGACGCATTGAGCATGAAGCATTTTTTCTCTGTTGCATTGTTCGCACGAACGTGTGAATGAGTAAGGTTCGAAGGGAAATGTGTAAGCACCACATCTAGGACACTCTGGGCTGAGGTACGTGCTGGTGAACACTATACCATTTCCCCTTTTGGGTTGCATTTCTTCACACTGTAAGCTGAGGTTCTTCTGTTACAATTTGCGCGGACCTGTATTATTTAGTGAAGAGAAATGATTTGAAGTTGGTTTCTGTATTCGACATACATGTTGTGGATACGAGCGAGATCTCTTCGTTGTCATTAACGTGTAAATTAGTACTTGGCAATTATTGGTTCTCTTGTGTGTTGTGGGTTGCGGTTGAGTAACGGACCGATTAATGAAATGAAAACTCCCCACCGCGGTGGAGCAAAATAACTTGCAGAGTTGAATGTTGCATGTCCTTGCGCGGAAAAAGACGGGAATGTTATTTCTAGTTTTCTTTATAATAAAACTTAACAGCTTTTCTCGGAGTTTTAATTATTTTTGCGACCGTTACTTCTGGTCGTGCTATTTGTGAGAGAGTTGGTGATATTTTATGTGCTTTCTGCTCCCTTAACTGCATGAATGTTGACTTTGTGTGTGACATTCCGCGTTTTTTCTACACTTCATCAAAACGTAACGACTCACAGAGCGTTGTTTGTATTACAATATGGCTCCGTTTATTTGGCGATCGTGTAAAGGTGATTTTTATCATAATTGTAAATTGGTACAGTATTACATTGAGGGAGATGAGATTGTGTGTAGGGGTATATAACAGATGAAGTACTTCGTTTTAGTACGAATTACATAAGGAAGATTGCATCGGATGTTTGTTTTATCCGTTTTCAAACAAACTGTTGATTTAATGGTCTACTTTTCCTTAGCTGCGAAGTTTCTCGTATTGCTTCCCCGCATTGATCTGATAGTCTTTACAAGATTACTTTGTTGTCCAAGTTATTTCTCTCCAATCCAGGAAAGACACTTCTCTGTACATGTCTCACAAACATATTATTATTGCCCATTTCGTTTCCTCAACTCCGTTGTATTTAGACAAAGTAGTAATTTATGCTGTGCATGGTTCTAATTTTCTCTCTTGGCTTGTTTGTTATCTAGAAACATGCTCAAAAATTAGATTTCATATTTATCTCATATTCTACGAATCAGAAATACAGCCAAAGCAAAGTCGATGCATATTCTGAAGTAATGCAATCAATAGCATCTAATTCAAAAAGAATTACTATGTGTGTGGTGTAATCTAAACTGTCAGTTATATGTTCGACCGTGCGTTGATTTGCAGAAATATTTCCAAACTTATTCTTCAACTTGAACTGTTTCGTTACACCAAATCGATATGTATTGTGTACTTTTTGTCGCACCACGACAATTTGTTCTTTAATGTCTCCGTCATTTCCTGCGTTAGCATCAAACATGTTGTTGCTAAACGTTAGCATCAAGCATGTTGAGAACACATTCGAACATTTGAATAGCTTGTTGAAAATATTGTAAGGGGGTGTGATATATTGCTTTTTGTTAATAGGTGTCCTTTTAACGGTGCTTTCTCGGTTTCAATGTGAGAGAGATGTCATTGCCAGCAATGTCCACGGCATTAGAAAGAAGGCTATCTCCGGCTCGAGAAACGACGTGGACGGCGGGCTCTGCGGACGGGCTTAATAAAGAGCGACCGGCTGGAAATCTAGACCCGCCCAATTGAACTACTGGACGTCCAACTAAATAAACACGCGAGGCTCACGCTAGCTGACGCCTGACGGTGTTAGCGCAAAATTGCATATACATAAATCCGAGCTTGTCGGTATTAAATTTGCCCGGGGTAGCAGGCCCTCGTTGCACCGCCAGCGCCGCCACTTGTGCCCGTCCGTAGAGGCGTGCGCCCTCCCGCTGCTCGCGCCGCGCCCGCAGCTGCCCGTCGCCGTGTCCCCGCGCAGTTCGCTGGGTCAGTGCTCTTACCGGCAGATTGGGTTTCTGGGCCCCTCGCGTCGCCTCCCCCCTGGGCGTCAAATGCCCCGGCGGCGGCCGTCACCCGCCCCCCGCGCGCGGCTCTCGCGGCGCTGAATCCGACGCGACAGCGCCCCTCCCCTCCCCGCCCCTCCCCGCCCCTCCCCGCCTCACCCCGCCCCACCACGCCTCACCACGCCCCACCCCACTCCACCCCGCCTCCACCTCGCCCCACACCGCCCCGCGCGCCCTTCGTTTCGGGCGCGCGCTTTGTCCCACGTTGTTCCCCCGGGACAGTCGCTCTCTTCGTCTCTTGCCCTACTTTCTCCCTTTTGCCTCCTTTTAGCGCTCAAATATTCATGGGCTGGAGGTGCTCTCACCTCAGATTTCGCCCGTCGTTCTTTAACTTTATTTACTCGCAGAGGCATTCAATATTTTTTCTTTTAATACTTAATTGTCGCCAGGGTTTCATTCTTGATTGTTTTTCTTTTGTGTAAATGCCTTACCTCATTTTTTGTTCAATTGCCTTTTTAACGGTATTTTCCTTGTCATATTTTACTTTTTTTCAGTTTCCCTCTTCGCTAGTTCTATATTATGGTATCGTTATCAAGCTACCTCGTTTTCCTGTATGCTCTCTGCACTTGTATCCCAATGCTTTCCTCCTCCTTCTCCTCCTGTATTTGCTGTGACCTCTTTGCGCTGCCCTCCCGCGCCCTATTTTCGCCCCGGCGGCCGTCCCCTTCGCCTCCATCCCGGCGTCGGGGAAGAAGGTGCCTCTGGGGGTGCGGGGCGGATCCTCTTTTTCCCCGCCTTGTTGACAGCGTCTCTTCCAACCCCCGGCACATAAAAACTTCATCATCTCCAGGCTTCTCGACGCCTTAGTGGGCTCGAGATTTTTTTATGACGTGCGCAGTCATTGTCGGCGGCGCGGGCGCGCAAGCCGCGTCAGCGTCCGAGTCGAGGGCCTCGTGCCGTTAGCGGCGAAACGCGCTCTTTTACGCGACGGCCGCGATGCCCTCGCCCTCGCCCTCACCTTGGCGCTGATTCCTCCTTTGCCTGTAACGGCAAAGGTGGCTCAGGGTATCAATTATTGTCCCTCTGACAGGTAGTTCCGACGACGGCAAGATTTTCGACACTAGGTAGACAGCGAGGTGGAATTCATCCGCTATCTGGAGGAGAACTCTAGCGGCCAGAAATTGGTAGTTTTCCGTGGTTTCTCCGATCAACACCAGGCGAATGCCGGAGCAGCACCTAAGAAACGGGCCAGGGAGCGCGCGCGATCTTTCCTTCCGTTCCTTCACTTCCTGGTCTTTCCTCATCTCCCTCACTTTGACACATTTACACACACACACACACACACACACACACACACGTCCTACACTATCACTCTCGTCGGGGGTCCAGTGCTGTCCTTACAGCTTGTCCCAGCTGTGGGTGGTGCTACACTGCTGGGAGGTACCTGGTTGGAGAAAAGCCGCTAGCCGTCGAAGATCCGTGCCGGATTTCGCCAGCCATCTGCGGAAGACCTCTGAGACCTCCCGCGATAAAGCATGTAGTACACTTACGGAACCAATGACCTTAGCAATTGACGGAAGGTGACGGAGGAATCATTAATCAATTAATCCAAATCCTTCGCCTGTGCTTGGTTTTCGGCCTTATCAGGCTGTTTTCGCCCCCTACTGGCGTCTTTGAATAGACTTTCATTGCCTCGGGTAGATAAAGAGAAACTTTATTCTATAATTCGGCTGTTGTTGCCCGGTGGTAAAGTTCAAAAATACAAATTTACGATTTCCTCTTATCGCAATCATCCGCAGGTTGTCATTGCGTCTTTCAACATTTCATTTTTGTTGTATTTTATTTCCTATTCTACGTCCATACATTTCTCGTGTCTCCAGCAAATTCTGTTTACTCCAACTTGCACCATTCCTATCATTCTCCTCATATGTCTCATCGATGTGACTCATGAGCCCGTATCGATCATAGATCGTTCTTATCCCGGGACCAGCGAAGCTCTTTATCCAAACAGTGGTTAAACCAGTTTAGAGGATGGGACCTAGGTTGCACCTGGGAGACACAAATTTGCCCCCCCCCCTAATCTCTAGTCTCAAGCACTCCTACAATTATTACGGGAAAGGGAAAGGAAGTAAGGGAAGGATTTGCGTTCTACGGTGGAGGTTCAGAGAGAGAGAGAGGTTACTGAAAAAGTACCCTATACCACAACGACTGAAAGCATCTGTGCATCTCGCGGGATTCGAACGCCTTAGTGTAACGAGGGAAGGGAAGGGAGAGCACATGCCCCAAGCGCCTGTGTCGCCAGGCCGGCTGATACTTTCCTGTTGGCTTACTTAATTAGGCAAATTTCTAAGTGATTCTTGGGCTCTATTCATTTTCATCTTCGCTTTTGTTGAATTATCTCCTCACAATTCGAATAATTATCTAATGTTGCCATGCCCGAATTAAACCTTCCTCGACAATTTGTCTTCTTACCGTTTTGAACTGTCCCCAGTCTGTTACTCTTCTCGCATGACCCGTCATCTTTTGTAGTTTTAATTTCCCCCCTTTTCTCAACTCCTCGTCACATGATTCTTTCCTCCGCCCCGGTCTCTGCTGCCCCCGTTGCTCGACCGCGGGTGTAACGTCGCAGACTCTCATCCTTTTATGAGAAACGGTCCCGCCTGACGACCACGCCAACCGATTACCATGGTGCCATGTCCACGAAGAGCAATTGTAACAAATGAAGGGTTATTTAAATGTATAATTTGTTTTCCGCTAATGAAACTCGATCTAGTAGAGTCTGTACTAAAGACCCAAGCTGTCCTTGTATAAAATATACAATAAATGTACTCATTTTATGAGGTCATGTCGTCCTGATTGACCACGACGCTACATGGAGTCGTGAGGGTGCGCAGGCCGCGCGTCCGATGTCGCAGGCGGCTCCGGCAGGGCCGCTCCGCGCGCTGGTCCGAGTTCGATCGCCGGCCACCGCGCCTGGCACCGGCCCGCCTCCCGAATCGGCTTTCTCTCAGCTTTCTGTCGCTGTGCGACGCCCCGGGGCATACGCGCTGGTTTATTCCTTTTGGGCTCACGGCGCCTTGCGCTGCTATGCAGACCGTGTAGAATGTACGCGCAGGACGTCAGCCTTGGTCTCGAAGATTCATGATGGCTGAGTGAATATTCTTGATTCTGTAAAACATGATAAAGTACCCTTTATAAACCTGTGTAGTTAATTCCATGAAACAGTGGAGCTGTTCTACTGAAAATCTGTTTATATGGGAAGGAAATGTATTTCCATACATCGTAGTAATCAAATACTCTGTCAAAATAAGTGTGTCCAGAAAAATTATGCAATAACTGTTAGGCACCCGATGGAGATGATGATTTCCGGGGAAAGGGAGGCCTAACACTTTGCAACACTGAAAACAAATTTAGGAACTTCTTGGAGATTAAGAATATAAGCAAGATACTAAAGTTGTGTTACTATAAAAACAGCATTTAACGTGAAGAGCGTTGTTGAACAACTCGTTTTCCTATAGCCTGACGCTCATGATAAAATTCTCACCTGTCGTCGGCGTGTAGGGTGTTCGATGCGCCACTTCCGTTTCCTCATTTGCCTTTTCCGCAACATCACCCCCCCCCCTTACTCGTGTTCAAGCCCCACTGTGATGTGTTGCATCTCCTTTCTCTGCCTCTCTTCCCTCACACTAATTTTTCTTTTCATTTACTTCTTCATCCCCGTCCATGCGTGTGTTACCAATCCCGATGGTGCTCTCCGTTGTCGAACCGCCACCTACCGTTCAGTCACGTGAATCCGGTAAAAAATCGAAAAAACAAAATGATAAAATTCCGCTTTTGTGAAAACTGGTAACTCAATGGGTTACTAACTGAATTTTTATCATCACCATGGATAGTTGGAAAAAGGAAAAAAATGACCCATTTCACATACTGTCTGGTACCGTATTCACTGATAAATGTAAACTTCTTTTGGATGGGTAGCATTCTACAGGGATATTATATCGAAGGTAGTAATACAACTTCACAAATAAATGAACTTTAAATAAGACTTGAACCATGACCTACTGAACCAATTATTCCAAGAATTACAATGTATCAAAACTTCTTAGCAATCGTGATTGTTCCCACAGCATATCTGAATCACTACATTGGGCAATCGTGTTGCGACAGAGAACACAATCACAAAATCGTGTTTCCATCTGGAAAACGGAACTCTTTGTTTTTAATAGAAGGAAAAAAAATTCTTAGACTTGTCGGACGTGGCGTATGAGAACAAATTCGAAACTATGACTGATTTACGGCCTGCCCCCTCGATAGATTCAGTCTCTTTACCCTGCTTTAGATAAAGTTGTATAGAAGTGTCACATGCCTTTTGCGCCCTAGGTTAGTGTGGTTATCGATCTAATAAATCGTTACTACCAGGTCATTGATATCAGCTCTGGTGTATAAACACCGGAAAATATTTTTTTAAATAAATTAATATCGCTGACACATTTATTACTTCTCTGCCTCTTTCATCCGCCATTTGGCTACTCTGTGGTATTTTCATTGAGGAAAGAAACTTATTTACATCTATTTCAGTAAAATATAAAAGGTCATATACCCCTTAATGTCACGTTTATTTTATATTAAGACACTAATATTAACAATGTGTCAATAACATCCTATTTACTTTCTTGCATGCTGCTTACGCAATATAGAGAATGTATTGTAATGCTGCGGTAGAAAACGGCGAATTTTCGACAGAAAAACTTTGATTGCCGGGCCCTGGTAATGGAAAAAGTCTATAGTTTATTGTTTCTGTGTGTGGTGAATTACTCATTTTAACACTTTGTGCAGTCAGAATTCACATTTTGGGGTCCGTGTTACCGAAAAATTGATTTACTGCAAAACATCTGTCCGTCGGTCTGTGTACAATGACGGGGGTTAAACCGTAAACAGGATTTTTACCAAAATTGATACTTTCGATCAATTAGATGTCGCGGACTCTTGAATTTTTTAAAGTATTTTAATATTGATCTTTGATGTTTGACGTATGGTTACTTCGTTTTGTTAAGGAATTATACTAAATATCGTAAGGCACAAGGTATCACAACATCCGTAATTCGAGAGAGCGCAGGAGTACGAGTGTGTTTGTCAGAGCAAGGCGACGGGAAATTTTTTGCGTCATTTTCTGTTGCAAAGCGTTTAAGCGTTTTTCCTGTGGAACCCGATTGCGAAGAAAAAAAATATATTCTGCTCTTCCACGTTCCTTTCTGGCGGGTCTCTGAAATTCGAGAGTGGAAATATAAAGCTGTCGACTGTCACAGGGAATAAACGATATTCGCGCGAGAACGCGTTGGTTTGCACGAGCGACAGTTAGCCGAAGTTTATGCATTCTCTTCTTTGCAGTTAGATGTTTTGTCTCTCTGTCCAGACGCTTCTGGCTTGATGCACGGAGCCTGCCTAAGTTTGGTTGCATTTTCGTTCATGCCACCCCCCGATTCCATAATTAGCGTTCTTTCAAACGGTGTGTCCTGTTAACATTTTCCTTACTTCTCTCAACTGAACTTATTTCGCCTTCCCGTGTCCTCCCTTTGGTTTTTGGCTATTTATAGCAGTGCTGGTTGCTAACTTGATTAGTTATTGTGGATGTATTCAAAGAAAAGCGTGCAAAAATGCTTGTGGTCTGAAATATGTAATCTTTCGTTTGTGAAAATTAGTGTTTACATCATAAATCGTATTTTCTAGGGTTCGTCGCGTAAGCAGTATACATTATCTTACATTCACATGTCCTTTTTAATGTCAATGTCAGTGACTATCCGGGCGACAGACCACAAGTACGTTTCTGCATCTAAAATTTATTTGACTCATGAGAGAAATCTGAACATTTGATGCAGAATGGTGGTAGATTTATAGGTAAATGTGCATTTATACATTCTATTTATTTTGTGCTATTTTGGAGACCATTGAAAACTCGTTTCGTGCACTATGCTCTTCAGGCAAGAATGGGACGATGAGTGTCTTGAAAGGACCCGGCAACGCACGTATCGGGGTCATGGCGAGCTACGCGCAAATTGTGAACGCTCGCCGAGGGATACTCGCATTGCGGAGTAGTTTAGAAAGAGTGTCACACACACACACACACACACACACACACACACACACGCACGCGCGCGCGCGCGCGCACGCAGAAACGGAGCATTGCCATGTGAGTGGTACGGCGATGCAGAGTTCCGTCGCGACCGGCGAGCAGAGTAGAAGCGTGAACCAGGATGTCTCCGTCATGTCACTCCGTATCCCGTTGCTGAGTCCATCCTGCCAATGGTGACATTCCTGCTTTCTCATTCTTGCATTTACTTACGCCTTCCCCAATTCATTTCGTATCTGTGTATACGTACGTTCTGGTTATCTTCTTAATATTTTCAAATCTAACATAATTACCCGTCCCTTTTCTCAGTACCTTTCTCATTTTGTTCTACCCGTCTTGCTTCCTCCCAACCCCCGAGCATTGCTGTCTCATCACCCTGGTCGTACGAATTCTCTTTTCTCTCTTATCAACTCTCTTCTCTTCTTCACTATCTTCTTTCTCTTTCCATTTCCTTCTTCGTCCACTCTTTGTCTTCTGTCCACATCTTTCTCATTCCTTTCCATCCCTCCCTCCCGTGTCTCGCTCTCTCTTGGTTTCCTTCTGTCGGGTCGCCTCGCTTGGAGTCCTGTGTGCATCTCCGTGACAGTGGACCCAGTTGGCCTTTATCTGTTTCGCCCCTTCACCCTCCGCCGACGCAGAGCCGTGGCGGCGCTTCTGGCGCAGGGCCTCTAATGATAACGCGACGCCTGCGCCTCCGCCCACGCGCACGTCACGGCCTGTACTGTACGCATGTCGAGCAAACACGCGGCTGTTGACTTAGCGCGCTGTTGCTATTTTGTAAACATCGACCCGGCCTGTCCGCCTGACCCTCCTCGGCTCCCGCTGCTCCTCCTGGTGGCGGGGCCTCGACCGTGGGGCAGAACGTGTGTTGCAGGGAAAAGAATGGGATGTTCCGAATAGCATTTTTGCAATCATTAAAATTTTCAAATGTAAGATTTCCAACATCAGGGTGTTCACTGACTTGCGGACACCCCATTTTCCTATCTACGAGCCATCAAATGGCTGGTTTTTCTCTGAATTGTGATTACTTTGTTGTTCTTTTCGGAACGTTCACCATTCAATTGATTATTTCATTTCTTTATTTATTTTGGCCGTTATGTTATTCACCATTAAAACATTAAGCTTCGTCTCCTGGAGCTTTCGTGACATGAAGTAAGGATATTTTCCTTGACCTCTTGTGACCTGCAATTGCTCTTTTCTTTCGTAAGATCGCTTAACAAGCTTCAATCTTTTAAACTTGAACATCTGCAATAAAGAAGCCAAAATAACTTCTTTGCATAAAGCATAGCACCAAATTACATAAAATTTCTAGTGTTCCACTATTCGCGAAAGTACGACTAAAAGAATAATAATAATAATAATAATAATAATAATAATAATAATAATAATGCATGAGGGAACACCAGTGAAAAATGTGAGATGGAAAGCAAAAATATTAATGGAACCAACATTTTTTAATATACCATGTTGTTATCAACATGGGGATTCTCATCACGTACGCAGCTTGTAACGAAATAACGACCGTACGAGCGGAAATGAAAACTGTTCCAAACATTCCATTTTAAAAATAAAATTACTAAACTGCTACATTAATTCCATTGGAAAAAGCGAACGAAACATAAAATTGCTCCTAAATTCATTGTGGAATTTGTCAATGTTTTTCAGATGTTTAACAGAAACTCCGTAGCTGATTAAGTCCATGTAAAAACCATTTACATTTACGTGCAAAAACCAAGTGTTGTAGTTTCTTTTGGTCACGAAATAAAATTCTTGTATTGATCTCGATCTTTGTATTACTTCAATGTATTCGTGCTCTTCATCTAATTATTTCAGCTACTCACACCTATGCCGAGCGGAAGAAATTGGGAAGGACTGAAATATATTGAAGATATCCCTAAGGAATCGGTGACTTTTGAGAATCAATTTTCTCCAGTTCAATGTAGTGCGAATTGCACTACTGGAACTGCACAAAAGAATGGACCACAGTCATCAACTACGAAAGTGACCGTATTCTTTTGCCCAATCTTTTTCCTCGCTTCCAAACACATTTTTCACGTCAGAAGTTCATGGTGACGACGGTTCATTTTAAGGTGAGATTACACCCGAAAAATGAGGATAATATTGATTTTTTTAATCTTAAAATAATCTCTAGACTTTTCTGAACATTTTGATATGTTTCATTGAAAAATTGTTGTTGTATATAATATACTGGGTAATAATATGCTGTAATAATATGCTGGGTAATTCCTAGTATAAACTTTAGGAGCGTTTTTCGTTACAAATGTCCCGTGTCCTTATAAACTATTGAACACATTTTATTCATTCCTTTGCAGATTACTCAACTAGAAAACGTGAAGCTGTGGATCTACTTTTGTGAAGTTAGCATTATTTGTTTCAACCTTATAAACAAAATTGTCATACATTTTCGAAAAAAATAAAGGTCCGAGAAATAAAAATTCGGTTTCCTGTTATACAATTCTTTTTAATGTAGATCAGTACAACAACAAAAAAGTTCTGTAAGATAATTCAATTCGATATCTCCAACAGTTTCTGAGATAATGGGTCATCAACATTAAGAATTTAACATGGGTAATAGGAGAGGGAATCTCACCTAAAACTAATACTTTCGGCAAATGTCAGTTTGCATATTCCTTTTAACTTCTGACATATTGGGATTGATTGGTAATTCCGGGCGCGTCTGCTTCTTAAATAAGTGGAGTGCGTTTTCTTCGGGACGTGGCATGATCTTCCCCCGCTGAATGGTGTGATCTGGCGCCGACCTTCACGTTACATTGGGGAAAATTGCGACTTTTGTCGGAATGTCCTAGCATACCAACCCAGTGTGTTGTTTTTTTCTAGAATGTGGCATAGTATTAGAGAAAGCAAGTGGGTTTGGTCTGTCGGTGCAGGTGAGTCGCAGGTGTGCCGTGATCTGATGTGGCTCCCCTGATAGTAATTCACGGAGGGTCTCCAAAACATGTATATACGTAGGAAAACTAGTTTGAGTAGAAACGTTTCTAAATTCTGATTGTACAGTTATTGTCTTAGATTTAACAGGCGATAATCTTAAAAGCTATATATTTCAAAGAGGCATTTCGATCCTATCATTGGAATTTAATCTGTAAGAAAATTCGTAGTTCACATGCTTAGGAGCCCAGTAATATGGTCGAAAAGATTACTTTTGGAATATGGAAATAGTTTTAAGATTACTATGTCTGTTAATAAAAAAAGTAATTTATATGTATAATTTTCTGCCTCCAACGGACCTTCCATCTTGACTGTTTCCCGTTCCGTGTAAATTTTTGAGCGTGTACTGGAATACTTTCGCTGAAAACTGTGTCAATTATCTACTTATTTATTTCTGAAAACGAGGGTTTCAATTAATTTTATGGCACCAATCTCAACATCGCGCACTTTAAAAATGTCCGATTTTATTGTTCGGCTTCGTTATGTGTGTATGAGAATTTTGCGAGATACAAAGTATGTTCCCTTTCAAAAATGCGTCGCTGATTGCTTACCAACTGTTTTCTAAAGCGCTCGCAAATATCGAAGCGCAGCTGTGTTTGTACGCGCCGCCCCCAGCGGGACCAGAACAACGCCACCAGACACCCCCACGTCGCCGCGAGCGCCGCACGACACAGCCGTCATCGTCCCCACCCTGCGCCGCCCCGTCCCACCCGCCCCCACCCCCGCTACGCCCCCCCCGCCCACACCGCCCCCCCCCCGCCCATCACGTTCCGCCCCTCCCCGCCCTGCTACACCTCTCCTCGCGCTGCCCTGCCTTGCCCTACTCCGCCCCGCCCCGCCCCGCCCCGCCCCGTCCCGCCTGCCACTGCTGGCACAGCGATGAGCATGGAGATGGCGGTACGGCAACACCACTCGCAGCCTCAGGGCTACGCGCGGCTCCTACCAAATACCCCAATTATCGAGTCCGCCTGTTGCGGTAAAGGGGGGAGAGCGGACGCAGGCGGCGTGATTTTTTTCTTCTGTTTATTTTTTCACGCGCGGTAATAACTCAAACGCGGACGCGTGCACACACGCACGCAGCGACACGCATCGCCGCGAGTCGTCACTATTGCGCGCGTGATGTATGTGCGCTCGCGCTCGGGAGAGTGGAGGGGTAGGCAGGGCGGCTGTGATGAAGGGTGGGTGGGCGGGCGAAACAGGATGGGAGTGCGGGCGCGATGGGGCGAATCGGGGCGAGTGCGTGCGAAAATCGATTTGCCGATTTCTCCGAAGAAAGATTCCGCGTACGATGTCTGCTCGTTATATACTTGATGCAATATACTCGTGAAAGCATTCTCTTGTTGGAAGAAATTATCTATAACTTTACTGGAGGGAAGTGGTGTTTGAAAAAAAAAACTTTTAAAAATATTTTTGATGCCTCTATAGTGAAACTGAGTCAGTTGGCTGCTTTATTTCATTCTTCGTGTGTTTAGATTGGTCTAAAATCCAATTCTAAAAGAGACTTTGTGTAATTACTTAATTAATTGGTGAGATGCTTAATTGGACTTAATAGATGATGAGATTATTCTGTCTAAATGCATTTTGTATGATGCATACATTCAGGAATTACACTGTGGATTTATCATTTCCAGTAATCAAAATTAATTTATTCCCAACCATTGTAAATGCTGTTTGTTAAAAGCAGTAGGGATTTTTTAAATGCACGTTTACGCATATTCATACAAAAAGTTTGCATAATTTTAATTTGTTTCCTTCATTTAGTCCTTTCACAAATGTTTCTTGTCTAGTTGACAAGTGCAAGTATTCATATTTTGTGACGTTGATCATACACAATTTTTCCGTCGCAGAAGTGTTTGTTCGCTCTGTTAGCTGCCGAAGCAATTGGCACCTACCATCACCTACGTATTATATATTTTTGTTCTACATCATGTCTTGCATATTATATATTTTGTTCTATATCATGTCATGCAAACATCCCTCTTCCGAATGAACTACTGTTAATTGCAGCAAATAAGATGTCGTTTGAAAGCCGGAAGTCCCCGATGTCTGCACTGACAATGCACATTTTTGTGTGTTTCATATACACACTAAAAATGTGAACGACAGTTCTTCGACCCTTCCAGATCATCTTGCACCCGATGTTGCTTCTCACATTTAATTCACATGTACTCAATGTATTGAGGTCTATATTTTTTCTTAAACAATGCTAACGTAATTCAATGTACCCTCACATTATCCCACTCGGATGCTGAGGTCCTCCGGACCAAGCAGAAATAAATGAAGAAAAAATTGTAAACGATTTTTTTTATTGTCATCACGCGCAACCTGGCGGTAAAGCGGGCAGTATCGCAGTTAGTCACGGCGGGGCACGGTAGTAGCAAGGAGTACGGAGGGGTTTGACCACGCCAGTACAAAGCAGGCCAGTCTCGGGAGAAGATACGCTTTGGACAGGATGCATTCCTTTTCCTGTCTGAATACATAGTGAGGTTAATAAATATCCAGACGAATGAAAGGATTCGGTTTTAATCTTCTCCGACAATTTAATCGCGCGGTTTCAACTAGTGTAGATAAAGAACACTTCCGCTCGCTATCTCACGCGCGTATATTTTTCGACGCTGCGCGCGGGGACTGCAGCGGCAACAGAATCTGAGACTGAGCCGGAAGGCGTGAGCGTATTTCGGGCACGGGGCTGCAGCGGAGGCTGCTTGGGGCGGATGCACAGACCTCTTGCCGCCCCCGCCCTTGCGCCCCACCCTGCCGCCCCCTGCCCGCCCCCCCCCCCCCCCCCCCGCCCGGCCCCACAACGGCCGCGCTTTGGCGCAGCAGCTGGCGCCACGCGTTTATTGGGCCGCCTTCCGCCCGCTTCTTCGCCTCGAATGTGTGGCGCTCGTTGAACGCGCTCGCTGTGGTGCTGGGACGGAAACGGCGCGGTCGTTTCGTTCCCCTCTGACATCTGCGCAGTTTCTTGGACTCTCTCATCGGTGGTAACTCGTGGATGCTACTCTTAGCTATCGCTCGCTTGCACTGTGCGGATGGTCACACTGTTCGAGGGAAGCTTTTTGACGGTTAAATCGTTATACTGAGCTGTAGCACGAAAAACTGTGCTTCCATAGAGCGACGTATTAAAAATACAATACAAATATTTACGTTATTTCCGAAGGCACTACAGCTGATTTCGGGCCGTGGCTTCACAAACCACGCTCTTGCTGTCTGTGTAATAGTGCACACAAAATTGGAATGTTTTCTAGCTTTCTTACGTTCGTGTATATATATATATATATATATATATATATATATATATATATATATATACGCACACACCTGCATAATATATGCCTCTACGGTGTTCTTTAATATAATAAAATGCGTTCATCCGAGGACATTAGACGGAAGAATCTCGGATCAACAGAACGAGGTTGGAAACCTGGCATCTCAGATCGAAGTACATTGCTGCAATAATGCGAAGCGCCACAGAAAATGGATTTTTCACTAAACTATCCGGTTGTAAACGGAGTGTATGGAGATTTAGAGAGCAATTTATAAAATTTTTGTAATGAATTATATTTCCAGTATTGCTGTATGAATTGGATTGTCTGAAAGAAAGAAAAAAAAGAGAGAACGGAAATGATCACTCTTACGTCATCTTTATAAGTGTATTACAGTCTCTTCTTACAGTAAGTTGTAAAGGGGAAAAATGGAGCCAATTTTAAGAAAATTTGAACATGCCCCAGGCACTTCATGTAATATACCCCAAATTTCAAGGAAATCGTTATAAATTCGCAGGGCTTCAAGGCAGTCCAGAACGATAAAAAAAACTCAATTGCTTGAAATTTCTACGAACAGTTTCGGCGTTACTGTAATGGGTGTACGGCCATTGTGCCCTAAACGATTTTTTCTGTATCAGAGAAATAATTTGTGATATTTCACTGTACAAAGTCTTACAGGAAGTAATTTACTAATTAAAACTAGGTTTATCAACTTTTTCTGAATCAGGACCCCAGAATACAAGTGTCTATCGAAAAATTGTCATTTTTTTGCCGCAACTTTACATAACTTTCTAGATTTCTTAATACTTACTCCATATATACATGCACGTGCAACAAAGTAAAAATAGATTTTTTCATGAAAAATCACTTTTACGATGCCCTTATATTACGTCTGGGGGGTTTATTGACTCGTTTAAAAAACGTGTCATTTTTCTCACGTTTCTTCGTTGTGATAACAGCTGAATTTCATTTCAATACTTTTCTTCCTCTTTTTATCGTATTGATCCGTAGAGTAATTTTTGATAATTCGAAAATGGCCACAGAAAATCAGCCGGTGACAGATGCCGTTCATTACGAAATGAGCGCACGCCGTGGGCGTGGTCGCTGAAGTTAGCGATTTGTTCTTCGCTGTTGACGTTCCAAAAATGTGTTACGATGAAATGTTAGCAGTAGAATTTTTCCTTGTTGGACATTTAATAAGCATTTCGTATGTAATTATCGTCGAAAGAAAAAAAATATCAAGAGAAATTATGATTGCTACAAGCAAAAATTCAAATCAGGTCAATTTTTTTTAATGGATAGGTTTATACACTGGGACCAATTTGCTGTGTTGAGATGAACATTCATGTGGAAGTCATGAAATATTTAACTTGATTGTTAATACTCAGAGAAAGGGTGAAGTTGACAAATGTGTCAAACCCAGTTACGCCCCGACATTTGAAATAGAGCAATTCGTGCGAGGTCAAGCACAACAGCACGAGCAGCGGTGTGTGGTGTAGATAATAATTATGTGTATGTTGGATGGACCACAAAACATACCGAAGCGTGTTCGTCTACAGCAGCGCACTTCGCTTATTATTTTGTTCGCATTACGATCCGCACATCGAGGTTGCGTTTATCGGTTTATCAATGCGTTTACCGGCGCACCGAAAGCCGTTGGATGTCGCGTAGAGTGGCTTCTAATAATCCAGATAGTGCGGACCGTCATTTGAGCGGCGCTGGGCGGCGCCCTCCCGCCCTCCCCTTGCCTTCCGCTCCGCCGAGCCACGCCACGCTTCGCTTCCTGCGGCGACTCATTGACTGGCGATCCGACACGCACCCGCCCCGCCCCGTCCCGCCCCAGGCTATCGGGATGGTCGCGGTCGGGATCGGATCGGGCGCTGGCCACCGCCAATATCCGCGTGCGTTGGCCGCTGGACGGGGAGAGGGCGACTTTGATGCATGGCGGGGAGCGCGGGCACGCGCCGATTGGGGGCTCCGATTGTAATTGATAAAGCGAAACGCCCCGCCCCGCCCGCCCCGCCCGCCCCCCCCGCCCCGCCCCGCCACGCACGCAGTGGCATGCTCCGTTTTAATGCGATACCTTGCGTCCGTCTCGCGCATCCGCAATCGCTACCGAGCCCACTTGCTGGGCCGCTTGCGCGCAGCTGCCGCCGCCACCGCATTGCTCCGTAGCTCATTCTCGCGGAAGGACTTTGAAACGACCGTGTTTTCAAAATATGATCCTCCTTTATTTCGATGTGAATCGAAAGCAATAAATAGAATGCGGCATGTATTTCACTCATAGATATCGCTCGGACCGGAGGTGCATGGAGTTGGATGAACACTGTTGCACTTTTTCAGTGATTATTTTTATTATTGCTTACCTACTTATTGCGTTATTTCCCTCAGAATTATTTTAAAACATTTTTTCTTAAAATAATGCACATTAAATCCCATTTTTGCAAATTCTGCTCTTCGCACAGTAATAAAGGCATAAAATTATCATAACTAAGAATGAAAATGAACTGACATGTGTTAAAAAATACATTTAACACACAAGTTTCTTTGTAGAAAATGTTGATGTTTTCGTGATTTGTTTTTTCTTTAATAGAAAGAGAGTGGGTCCTAGGTGGGTTATCTCTTGCTCTTGTCGACTAGTGTATTGCATAAACACTAAGTATATTAATGTCTGAAAATTGATAGAATGTACCCTTATCAACCGTCTTTTGTACATTTCATCCTTGTTTGTTCGAGTTTCAATCGTTATATCGATAGCAATGGTCGTTTCGTCGGCTGGTGCGAGTAAGCATTCGGTGTGGTTATTGTTCGCGAAGCAAAGATAGCTAGTGTTTTAAATGTGAAGATCAGCGAAAAAACAAATACTGACAAATTTTGACGGGTTTCCACTAATACAGTCCAAGGAAGTATTTCGTGATAACGTTATTGCGGAAATCAATATTCACATTATACTGTCGACTCCGGTTATAGTGAACTTAAGTCACTGGTCCCGTTTCTCTTACATTACAAATAAGCATAAGAAGATTCGGTTTTAGTGAACCTGAACCTCGGCTATAGTGAACGATTGATTTTTTAAGTACGAATAAAAATATAGAAATTTTCAGTTCTTGCCGTTTTATTTTGCCGTGTGTATTTTGCAATATGTCTATATTAAGAATAAATATTTAATCAATCATCAATCAATTATTATGGAAAAATTCCATTTAATTTTGACATCGGATATAGTGAACCAAACATGTTAGTCTCCAGAAGTTCACTATAACCGGAGTCGACTGTAGTTTTCTTGGTACTATGGATTTAATGTGTTCATCTAGGAAGTATATATTTATACGTAGTAGATATATTTAAGAAAGAATATGGATGAAGAGGGATGTTTGAAGTTGCCTTTCGTGGGCAGGGGAAAGCGTAGGCGAGGAAGTGTCTGAGAATGCCGTTTCGCGGCCGCAGCCTGTGCGCGCCGCCGCCGCCGCTCCGATTGCGAGTGGTGGCTCTAATTCAAACCGCGCTTGGCGCGGGGCCGCGCCCGATGGACTCGACCTTGACTTTTTTCGTTTCTTTTTTTTTCTTTTTAGGCGTCCCGCGTCCCCTCCGCGACCACTCCACTTGCGGCCGGCGAGTCGCTTTTTTTTCGCCCAGCATAATGCTTCCCGGCAGCAGTTAGCTCGTGCCGCGCATAACTGTTTGTTTGGCTCGTTCCTGCCACTGTAAACAGCGGCATTATGTAGTGGCAGGTTTACGGTTCGAGAGCGCACCGCGGCACTCACTTGTTGCGAGTGCGTATGCTGCGGGCGTTTTTGTTCGTTTTCCAACGACTGCGCCCAACGTTTTGGACTGAGGAGATAAGTTGTCTGGAAAATGGGAGTAATTGAACCTTCGGGAGTTCTGGGCGTATTAAATTTCCCGTGAAGTCGTTTTAAATCAACGTGTTTTACGGATCAGATAAAAATAAATTATTTTATTGTAAAATTCAAATGAATTTACACTTTGAGTGAAAAAGAAAATATTTTCATTGATCGCTATGTACCATATTTACATTTATAAGCTTTTGCATTTTTATGCCCATTACACGAAATCACCATAAATTTTAATCACATATCTTATGGATCCATTAAAAGCTAAGTGTTGCAAAGGTACGAAGTTGGACGTCTCTGTGTGAACGTTCACGTATTACTTGTGGAAGATATTTTTTTGGCACGCACACAATGTTCTGGACATTTGTTTTCCTGTTTAACGAGACTTGTTTCACAACTATGACGTTCGTGATTTACTTGTGAAGCACTTATGTAAAAAGCTAGGTATTTTTTAAAGGATGGCATTAATGCCTTCCATCACGAAACCTCAAGCGAACTGTTTAGACAGTTTTCCAAACATTTCTTAATGTTATGAAACAAAATTTTGAACTATTTTTGCTCCCTCCCCCTTTCGATGGGATATGAACTGACACCGGACACTTCAAACACGGAATAGCGCGTTTCCGTTGAGGTAGTCACGTTACCTCCTTCAGGAATTAATTATTTGTTTGTTGAGATAACAGATATTGCCATACATGAAATCTGAATACTCATTAAACATTCGGTGATAATAATAGTAATAATACAATAACAATAAATAAGTTAACTAAATGTCGTAGATGTATCCGACTAAAAAAACAAAAATCTTTTGGTCGGATGCTGTTTAACTAAGCTTGTAAGAAAAAAAACTGAGGTATGGAAATGAGGAGATAAAGTTTGTCTGTGTTAAATTGGTCAGTTTTGTTGTGATGAAGTTTTTTACTTGATTGAATTCTAAAAAAGACGTGACTTTTTTAAAACGTGGCGCTCTTCAATGTTCGCCACCCAGGGAGACAACATTTAGTTATCGAAAGTAACTGGAAGATTGACTTTTGTGATTAATAATTACAATATTTTCAAATTATCTTTAGGTATTCTTGAGATCTCTCTTACATTTTATCTGCCCTTAGTTTTATGGATTACGAGTTTGTAACTTAGTGTTACCGGTGTACTGCTATGTCTCTGCTTGAAATATTTTACCTCTCATGAGGTTTCATTCTAACAACAACTTTGATGTAACAAAGGTATGGAAGCTAGAGAGAGTGAGAGGGGACATTATGTCTCCTTGGTTCTGTGAACGCAAAGAATGTTTGGAGGTGAGATAAACCAAACGGCTGCTTCTAAATTAGTTTCTCCCGCCCACTTCCTTTCACAGTGTTTGATGTGCCATGTTGCCCTGCTTTCACACGCGGATAACCCCCGCGCCGCAGCCCTCCCGCCGTTGGCCGCGCTTTGCTCCTCCTCCCCTCCCCCACCCCCGGCCACGGCTCCCGGCGCGCCACGATTCCGTATTCAGGAACCGAGATAACCTTATTTATCTGGCCATAAAATTTATCTGGAGGCGCGGGTCTTAAAAACCGATTTGCCGGCGTTGCGTCGCCGTCGGCAGCGGCAGCAACGGTGGCTGTAGCCGCCCCGTGCGCTCCCGACTCGCGCGACCTCGTCGTCGCCGCCGCCACCGCTGCACGGCCGCCTAACGACGTTTCGCGTGTTTTTGCGTCCCACGAGCCTCGTTCCGAGCGCTCGTGCCCGCCTCGCTGCCTGGCGCGCTCACGGGGCGGGGCGGGGAGCGGCGTGGCGCCCGTCCGCGTTACCTGCCGCAGTCGCCGCGCGCCGCGCCGCGTCGCGGACACCGCATTGCGTCTTATTCCGCACCGAGCGCCGTCACTTACCCGTCTCGCTTTGGCCATTAGCTCTTGTTGCGACTCGTCATGGAACGCCGTCTCATTTCTGCCGGATTGTGTTTGCACTCGCGTCTCCACTTCAGTTTTCTGTATCTGTTTCTCTTCACTTTCGTCTCTGATTCGCACTGTTTTCTGTTTTTGTTTTTCTTTCTTCCGTTTTCAGAATAGACAATCCTTCACCATGTGATATTTTTTGGGCTATATCAGTTAATCTAAGAGCTCCAGTATTTTCGTGTATGGTCATTCGCGAACATTTTTAACTGTACAATAATCACTTGTGGTTTGTTTTAACGTGTTGTATTCTTTAGACGAGTCTCATTCTCTCCATCTACAATTTTGTTTTTTTCCTCTTCAATAAGCGGGATGTGATTTGGCAATTTTCTCGAGGGAGGAGCGAATGGAAGATTTGATGGGAGAAGACCATCACGTAAGCAGCACAGTCTGAATGAATCTTAACAATGTTTTGGTAATGCTTTCTACACCTATATCCTTCATTTGAGCATTTCGAAGAGTAGAGATCATAAACGAGGTAAATACGCCTTGTGGAATATTGTATCCCCTGCTAGAAAGTATTAATACTTTCTCCAACAGGGATATCAAACTCTTCTAGAAGGGGCCAATCTCCTCCAACCCACCCCTGTCAATTGGCACCTTGCCACTAACATTAGTGACATTTCCGACACTGGCTCGTTCTCCCATGTTTTTCATTGTCACATCTACCTCTTTTCACTGACTCTCACGTGCTGTCCGGTCCTCGCTCTTATCCGCGAGCGCTTGCTCTCCTAGATGCTGCAGGCCCGCCCGGCGCGTAAATCCGCCGTGGCGCAGTCCAGTAAATAACAATTATTGACGTAATGCAGAAGCGCTCTCGCGGCGGGCGGGCAGGCAGGCGAGCGCGCGCGCGGCGAAAAGAGCGGAGCCGCCTGAAACTTCTTGCGCGGCGGGGTATTGGCATTTTTCTCTTTATTCTCTCGCGCCACGTGTTTCATAAATCCTCGTGAAACGCGACTGAATGTTAAATTGCTCTTCGTCCCAGCGCCGGCGCGGCGGCCCTAAATTGAATATTAATGCCATAATTAATAGGGCGCTGGAATTCGCCCTCGTCCGTAATCGCCTTTTCTAAGTAACTGCTTCGTTATTACGCTGTTAAGATCGAAGCAGCGGGGGAGGCGTTCAGTGGAGAGGTAGCTTTTTTTGAAAAAATATGTATTCACTCGGCGAAGGCGGTTCGTCTTTCGTGGCAGTAATTGTATTGCTGATACCTGAGAAATGTGAAACCGATGGCGGATGGAGTCCTTGTGGATTTATTTTGACTGAGCTGTGCGCGTTGGTGGGATATTGCTTTGTCATGCTCAAATGTCTCGTCTTTTTGTTCTCTTGCCTTTCTCGTGAAGTGGTTTAATACTGGAAACAGTGGGATATATCTGGAAAAATATATCAGCTATTTTTATGTTCTGTATAGTTCGTAAATTAATTTAATCCGTTGCATTTCCTTTTCACCGTAATGTTGAAAACGCTAATTTGTAACAACTTAATAAACATTAAACCAGAAGCGAGATATTTGCGCTGCTTGAATGTTTGTGTTTGGTAAAAAAGAAAGAAAGAAAAAGAAATGGTGTATTGTGAGAATTGGCTGGGATGGTTGACATGAAGAGCATGAAAAAAAAAAATTAGGAATCAAAAAAAAAATATTATAAACACACATTTTCCCCCTTTCCCCAAAAGGAAAAAAATTTTTAAAAAAAAACATTCATTACGATATTTAAAATTGCTTCATACTAACATACATTTATAAATTTTCGAATACAAGTAATTGCCGACCTTGCCTAATTATAAGATTGGGAGCGGCTGAACGAAAGTTGTACCTATACAGAAATAATTGACTACCCTTTACCAGGCTATACAAAATTTTGTACGAAATTTTAGACACGTACGTAGTGTCTACGACGTTGTTCACGAGGATCTTATCCGCGTGTGAACTACCTAGCGGCATGGGCAGTGACAGATTGAGAGGAGAGGAAGTTACAAGATCTATGTCTCCTGAATTCAATATTGTTTATAATTCAACTCAGTTTACCGTAAACAGGTATCACGTTTCGTTCGCGTCACATCCAAAAGGAGTATTCTCATTAGGCCCGAGCGGACGCCATATCATGAAGTTCCTAATTTTCCGACCCTGTCACGGGGGTGAAAGGTACTCGGCGAGATGATGCAAGCACGATAACGAAAAAGTTGTTTACATTTCGATCGAATAACGTGTGGGTTCTTTGGAATATGATTATGTACGTGATTGCGATTACTTCTGCTTCGCAAATATCCGTTCATTCATAATGTCTTGCAAACTAAAAAAAAAATATTATACGCAAGTATCTTCTATCTGTAAAAAAAAATTAAAAAATAAAAATTACGTGAAATTCAGTTCCCTACTAATCGCTTACTAGAAACATTAGTGATGTTCACATTCAAAATCTTTAAATTATGTGGAAATATTAAAAATATGTACTTTCAGTCGGTCACAATCGTATCGAATCCAGCCGACTAATTTAATGCCCACACAAGAGTACTTTTCAATTCTCGTTTGCCGCCACCGCCTCCCGTGTATTTAAGCTTTTCATGGGAGCGTTAAAGAACGAGTGGGTTTAGCGTCGATAGGGTTTCCGTGATGGAATGTTCATTGGGCTATGAAAGCGCTAACGCTGTGTTTACCGGCAAACGATAATGCTGTGGACAATGCGGTGCGTTTCCCTTCAACCAGCGCACGTCAATCTCCGTCTGTGCTCGGTCTCCTCGGCGCGGTTGGGGGTGGGGGGCGAATGGCAGGCACGCAGGCACTGTGAAGAAAGGCGCCGTCAATTGGTAGGAAACGGAATTACAAACAGAAGAAGCAGGATTGTGACTGATGTAGAAGCGGCATATTACGCGTGGGCGGAGCATAGGACGACAGTAGACGGTCTTGAAAGCACACAATGAAGATAACAAGAGGATTCAATTCAACGATACCTTATTTTACGAGACCTTCCGAGACACTGGTCATCAGGTCTGCTCTTCCGTCTGACCGCGCAAATTTCGCTTTGCTTTTTTCGCCATCTAGTGGAGAAAGAAGGTATCACTCGGACGACGAACCAGGATATTTGAATTTGGCTCGGACGCTTCTTTTGTGCTTAAGGATATTTTACGTGGAGTAAACCTACAACAAGGGACAGCCGGCTTTACTTCCTTTCAGAAGAAAGGCGTACGAATAATGTTTGCCCGTAAAAAATCCACCATCGCTTTGAACGAACTTGAAACGTGTGTATAACAGCCCAATACACTGACCGTCATACCACCGAAGCCGCTGGTGTGTATATTGACCAACAGCGATGGAAACGAGATAGGAGGGCGGGAGAAGCAGGTTGGGTAGAAAACGCCGACGCGGGGTGCAGTCTGAGCTTGAGCGAGCGCAGACGCGAGCGGTGGGCGCCGCGCCGTGGTGAAGCCTGTTGCTGACGTGCGCGCCTTCCCGTCGGGCAGGCGTATTAAAAATAGCCCCCTGCCACAATGCAGGCCCAGACCCAGGCCCATTGCAATCGATCTGGCGGCTGCCAGGCTATAAATCAGCCGCGAGGAGCGCAGCCGCTGACCACAGCGGGCGCGGGGCGCGCCGCTCCGCTCCGCTCTGCTCGGGCGAGCGCCTGTTCCGACGCCGGGTGCCGACGGGCGCCGGCCGCGAATCATCGCGAGCGTCAAAAGGCGGTCAAGTCGCATTCGCCACAGCGCTCAAGAGCTTTGCTGCACGGTTTCCATTCGGAATCACCACTAATAACTCCACGCGTTTGGGAAATCAATAAGAATTTTGCTATCTCGCCCATTGCTCAGAGCGAAGTGTCATCTTATTCCGGGCAAATCTTTAATGCGTACATTATTTTGTTTGCAACAAATAACGTGAAGCTGTAATTAGCGGGCCTTTGATGTCGAGTGTCTACGTCCGCGTAACAGATAGGAGCGTCAAAGGGCGGTCAACCAGCTTTCGCTGAAGCTCTCTTAAGCTGTACTGCACTGTTCCGTTTTAGAATCGCGACTAATGGCTCCTTGAATAGCTGAACGTTTCACAGCTCAAGAGGTTCCTAGAACAACTGCACTCAGAGCTCTTATACTTTAAAACGATGCCGGGGTCTGTCTTAATAAATTACTAGAAAACCTGCTTCACTCGTAAGAAAAGCGTGCTGATTTTTTTTTATATAGAAATGCAGCTATTTGTAACTTGATGTTGGTGTCATTGAGAAAAATCTATATGAAATACACTCTCACTTTCTCAGAGAGAGAAACAGAATATTCCCTGTGAAAATTTCATAAATGTTCTTCCCAATTCTTTTCAATAGTGTCAGATGCTAATAAACATCTGGCTTAACTATTTTAAGGGTCATCGATGAGTCAAAACCTAAACTGTAATTCATCAGTATATCTTGATTACATCGAAAAAGGCGCGATGCCTTGGTTACTCGGACATTTGCACATACATACATACATACATACAACACGAAACGTTAAATTAATTCTCTGAGGATTTAGAAAGATATTCAGATGGCTCTACGAACTCAGAGAACACGTATATCTTGAGTGTAATCCTCATGTTATTGGCCACCACGACCAACAGAGCATAACATAACTTTACCCACATTAGTTCTATTATGTTTTTAAACTTTTAACTGGGACAGTTGAACTCATGAGTCACATCGTTTTCATAAACGAATTAATGGTAATTGCAGCCTTGTGGATGGCTATTTCCATTTCTAACGTAGGTTTCTGTTACTAAACTTTACTGCAGTGCCGTGCAATTAATTTGCGTCCCCTGGATGCGGGTTTGCAGTTCGAGAACGCATTTAGATTGCACGTAATTCCACTGGTGGCAATAACAATGGTTTATGTCCCACTCTAGAAGCTACTGACACGAGTGTTGCTGGACATTCATCGTAGTCACGATTGGTTCTTCCAGTAATCATAATCATCTTGCGTATTAATAGCTTTCATGTTGGAATAGAATAAGTTAATCGGTCGAATGACTAAGTCTTCGGGTAAATGACTTTTCTTATGATTCTCATACAGAAACGTTTTTCTTGACGACCAAAATGTGCAATGGCAGCTCTTGTATCTGCCAGGTCTTTCCTCCCTTGAAATGTCCAAGAAACGTATGACAGGTGGTTGACTAATCTCTCTCATTGCCGACTTTTTTTTCATAGACACGAGCCAATTATATTAGAGACAATCGCCGTGCCTTGTAAGCAGAACACGTACAATTCATTTCAGAACAGTCACATTTTGCACAAACAGGTGAAACTCGCAGGTAATGGAGAGCGGCATTTTTGCTCCTGCAGTCCACTGCTTATAATAAAGTTTCTATTTTTTTGTCATAAATGCGATAATGACACTTCATCCCAGTGGCGTGTAGAATTGTCTTGTGCAGCTGTCGGAAGTTCTGTTACTTTATCGAACGATAGCATTGCACCGAAGTCGTGAGAGCATGTGCAGGCAGTGTGTGACAGTGCAGACGACGGAGAGATGTTCTGAAGTAGCAACTCGTACGTGAAACCTGGTATATCGCCTTACAAATCCTTTATACGAATTCTCTATCGGGATTGCATCGACTAGGTCACGTCGCGTTCCACTAGAAGCGTTCTTTGCAGTGCGGTTACTTCGCATTTCACAGTCCTCGTCTTCCTCTTCAGGATATGAAGCTCGTCTTGTCAGGGTGCACCGCGGTCCCAAGTCCGGAGAACATGGCTAACGTAGTTCCCTCTCCGCGATCTGGGGCAGTTTGCGTTCGTATCTCGCAGCGAGCGGAGCGGAGCGATAAAGAATCGAACGAGGAGCGCGGCGCGAGAAGGTCCGCTCCTAGGTCGTCGGCGGCTTCTCGTGGTTGCCGGCGCTTAATCCGCTTCCCCTCGGGGCCGCGTCTAGCGCCAGACTCCTCCCGCGCGCGCGAGTGCAAGGGAAATTGAAAACGAAGCAGGGGGTGGGGTGGGGGTGGAGCCGGCGGGGGAGGAGAAGTGGGGTAGAAGAAGGGGGAAGTGACGGGGTCGTCGGCCGCGATCGTGTCGCGAGCAGCAGGCATCAGCACGCACCGCGTGTCTCCGGCGAGGGATTTTCTCATTTGGCTTTTGTTTGTTTTCATTGTTGAAGATTGCGGCGGTGATATTCGGACGGAGAAGCAGAGCGATGCAGCGATAGCTTTTTTTACATTAGATTTTGGCATTTGGTTTAATGACAGGCAAGTTTATAGAACATTAAAGGCGCAGAATGTAATGGAAATTTTTTGATTTGATAAATAAATTACATGTCTCCATAAATCCAACAATGAAAGTAATCTTTTTGGATATAAATACCATGTACCCATCAATGCTTTTTAATTTAATTCTCTTCTAATTAGAAGAATTAATTGCAAAACATCGTCAGAGATTAAGTATACTTTTGCAAGAAATACTTTTAGTGGTCAACACTCCTCAACAATATCGAATATAATCTTAGTAGTAAGTTTTATTTACTATTTTGTTACGACTTAATTTTTGGAATTAATCTCCTGATTGGATACCCGCATGGTAAGTGATCCGAAGTCACTATTATTAAATTGGACAATAGTGTTATGCACTTCTGGGATATAACTGCATACGAATGAAAGATTTCTCAACTGCAGATGAAGTAGCTCATTATTCGTCAACGTTTTCTGACCATCTCAGTCTAATTGGGTGAGTTCTTTTAAAATTTGGAACTTTTCGCTGATGCATTAGCGGTTTGCTTGGGTTCGCAGCAAATTGTTACAAAATATTTTTTCTTTTTCTTCTGGGGTATCTTACATTCTGACAGCACAAATTGTGCAAAATTATCTCTTTTATTCTATTCAAACATAATATCCCTAAGTTTTCCGCTTTTTGTTTCTGAAGCTTTCAGAAGCTGCGAAAGTCACGCTTGATATCATTTCATTGGCAACGTCACATATGATGGTCTCTGTCGAAATATTTTCCTGGTCTTTATTAATGAATTTTATTGAAATATATTTTTCGTGACTAATTTCAAATACAACTTTGTCTTCTTGCCTTGGCTATGAATTTTAATATTGAAAAGCCGCCCTTAGAAATCGTTAGAAAGAATTGCATTCCAAACCAGTTAATTTAAATCTATCAATTCGATCCCCCACGCAATAATTCCCACCGACGAGTTGTGATCTTTTCGCGTGACAGGTTTTTTTTTTATTAACGTTCAGAAACAAATTTGTTCTGTGTGTTAGTCATTAAATTTTTCCCTAGGTCCTGAACAAACAGAAAAACTTTTGAATAAATACGGGATACTGCAATTTCGAATGTATTTTTTAATAACATTTCGAGCTTTTTCGATCCCCAGTAACATACTGTGTTAATGACGGTGGTAAATACAAGTTAGTAGTAGGCTTTATGAATAAATTTATTTTGCTCTTCTAGAATGCGTAAATACGTCTTTTGTTAAATACGGGCGCCAGCCATTTGCCGAAAAAAGTCCCCTTTACTTACTATTTTTATCATTAAGCTTTCGCTGCAGATCATCCTCCATGAGCGAGAGTCGTTGTTTTTAAGAGCTTGGAGAGAATAAAATATAGGGTGACATCTTTCCGCAACCATTTTGCAACCTAATAGTAATGTTCCTAATAAGAACAAGCAATTTATTCACAAATTCTTTATACATAAAGATTTACCCTATACAGAAGTAGTAATTAATTGTGAACTGTTGTGCCTCTTGCATTGTTGTTCGTGAACGGCTAAAGACCAGCAACTTTTTTTATTATTCAATAACGAATTTTTATTATTCAATTACGAATTGCTCGAATGCCGGTTGAATTGCAGGTTCGTAACTCTAGTCACACAATCAGCAATAGTCATTGAATAAGCGTGATGAAAAGATCCCTCCGAAAATGAATAATAAAATTATTTAGTAATGAAATTGGGCAGTAGCTTGATAAGTTGACTAAAAGTCGCCATTAATGCAGGAGTCATGTACAGCATGAACGCAAGGTTAAAGGAGATGCATCATATATAGGAGACGTGTCCCAGTAAACAGTAGATGCGAAAGGGCTGGCCTACATCTGATACCGATCAACCGGTGTGGGAGAATAGTTGACGCTCATCGTTTCAAAAGGGTAACTTAAAGAAACAGAGTAGGTTGGCGGGGTCTTCCACTCCGCCGCAGCGCTGCCAAGTGGGTGTGCGTGGGAGGAGAGGAGAGAGGCTTGCGCGGCGCGGCGTGACCCCTGCCCGGATAACGCCGTAATGGAGGCGTGCGCGCGGCGCCAGGCGGCTGGCTGCGGAAGGGGGCGGGGCGTCGTCGGATGTGGCGCGCTGGAAGTGCTACTAAATTCAATCTCCGAAGAGCTAAGTGAGTTAGTGCGCCCGCCCGCCCGCCAGCTTCTGCACCAGTCTCTGTATTCTCCTTACAGCGTGCTCGCCCAGCCGGTTAGTGTGGCGGCAGCCGTAGCGGCGCGGACCCGGGAGATTGCCGGCCTTATCGCGGGCGCGACGCGGCCGGGCCCCCGGGCGACCCCAACCCCTGCCCCCCGCCCCCCCCCCCGCCCGCCCGCCGACGGGCGCTGGCTCCAGGGTGCCATATGATCTGCATTTTCCCAGACATCGCCGTTACGAGGCGCCGCTTCAGTACCTCGTTTCCCCGCAAGGCAGCGGCAGGGTCGCCTCTTGCGGAGTGTTGTCTTTATCGTGGAGTTCGTGTATCTCTGTTTTTTAGTACCTCTGGCTCCATCAGGGTGAATCATAAAGCTTCTACTTGCTTTTCGTTATCAGTATTTACTGGGAGTGGTACTATTTTATATTTTCGTTCTGGAAGTGACGTTATTGCAAGCTTCATTTCATCCTGGATATGGCAAAAATAGTTGTTTTCAACAAACCTTGCTTTTTTTCTAATGATTTTCTGTTACAATATTGCCGTAGGTGTGCTCGTATTTTCCGCCAGTGTATTCGGTGTTTGAGTTGCGTATCTTTGCATGAAACTTATGAGTACTGAATTATTTTCTCGTACGTTCACGCTTCGTAAACTGTAGCGACTCTGGTTCAATTCCATTCTGCTATCTTTTAAGTAACATTTCGTTGTCCTATCCAGTTCAATGAGTATTTCATTTTTAACCTTACTTCCTTTCTTTTTTCTTTAGTTCATAACCTGCATCTTCCTTAATTCACGCCTTTGCGAATTGTTAACTTTTTGGTTTAATATTCGATTTCTTGATTTTCATTGTAACGCGATTCACGCCCCAAATGACACATGCAATATTATTTTAGCAGCAGGTTCTGTATCCCTAGGAGATGAGAATTCTCAAAAGATAACTGCAGTTTGCAACAGTCTCTATCTTCTGTGCTAAAATAATAATATATCTAAATGTAGGAACGAGTCTTCACAATTTCATTACTGGTCAGACCTCAATTGCAACATTTTCCCTCTGACGGCTTTATTTTTTTTATTTATTTTTTTTTTTTTTTCCTTTGCTTCTATAATATTCTCACTACTGCGGGGTTTTCCCCCCTAACTTCTTAACTGTTCTAATAACCTTGCTTCGTTAACTATGTTCAACTCGGGTAGAGGATTCAGAAATTTTATTTAATTGTAGATCGTGGTCTGCTCAATATGGGAAACGGCGTAAATTATTAGCTTTAATTATGTTGACTAATCGTTCCAAATATTGTGATATTCGCTATTTATTTAACATCACAACCTCTGGCCATTCCCTGCTCCATTTGCCGTACGTTCAAAAATACGACATTTAAGCTCTTTTAAAAACAGTAAACTCAAATGATATAACGGAAAACATAAAAACTCGAAAAAAATTGCTTCTGATATTTACAAAATTACTGAAAAAACATACTATAATTGACTGTAACGATAATTTAACTCATACAATGTAGCTAACTCTAATTTTACATCTATTTTGATCATGACTGAATCGTATTCATTTAGAAGCAGTACCTGTTCTTCTACCACTGCTTAAATTTTGTTAAAAGTAAAAATGAAAACTTCACTCGACGTCTAGCTTTCTTGACGGACGGCCCATCCATACCTCCCACCTTCTCTGCTGTTCACGCATATTATTCGAACTGTTTCCCCTTTTTAATTTTATCGTATTAAAACCCCAAACGTCTAATTCGCAACATACAACGTCCGTTGCCCATCAGTTCTCACGGCCCAAGTGTTCTTGCCTTGCTACTCGGCAAAACAAAAACACCACATCCTTAACAAAACACATGCATCCCTTGTCGGCGAACTGCTAAAGTCATGTACGTGATTAACCTCGCGTTTATCCAATCTGGAAACGTTTCTCGTATTCATTACCCGGAATATTTAACTAGTCTCATAGTTATTGTATTTTTTTAAGCAGAAATTCATTTTTACGGAATAAATAGAATGACTATATTAATTACCTTTGTGTGTATGGCGTATATTGACCGGTTTGAATTATCTGCTATTGCTGAAGTTTTAAATTTAATTGTATGGAAGTAACATTAAATTCTTAATTTACTCAAAACGAAGGCATGGAAAAAATTTCCTTTCTTACGACCATCATTTAAAAGTAAATATTTGTGTGTTGTCTAAAATGATAATTACAAGAATTAGTTGTTTTTGTCTCGAGCTGCATAGCTGGCCGTGGTTGGTCCTTATCCTAAACATCGTAATTACTAGCCAGGTGCTTGCGGTATGATAACGTGCGCCTGTCTGAATGTACAAGAGTAATGCGCGCGCCCGTGCGTACTTGGGCATGCGCAGGGGATAATAGTGCGTGCGCGCGGGTGACCGCATTGCGAACGCGTCTCGTCGCGAATCCGATGGATCGAAGGCCGGAGCGGGGGTGGGGTGGGGACTCCTTCCGTCTGCTGACATAACGCGTGCGCTGTGATTGATTGATGCTCGCATTTTCTGGCTTGCCGGCCATGGCGAGCGGCGGCGCGATAAATAAATGGATATAGATGTCAGCGACGGCCTCCGTGCACGGAGGAGGCGGGCGGGCGGGCGGCGCCGCAACAGTTTGGGGTCGACGGCGTCGTTGGCGGCCGCCGCGGCCGGGCACGCCCGCTGCCAGTGCCACCCCGCCCCCCCCCCCCCCTTCCGACCTGCCCCCTGCGCTCCCCCGCCGCCGCCTCGCTCCCCGCGTCCGACTCGACCCGCTGTTGGCTTTCTTTTCCTCCTCCGCCCGGCGGTACCGTTTCCGGCGTCGCCCCCGCTCACATCGTACTCCTCCTCCCGTCACCGTCTCCGCGAATGTAGTCGCGGGCGTAAGAGATGGATCGCCCTCCTTGCAGCTTATGCGGAAGATTATCCAGGTAGTCGGAAGATTGAATTTCCTCCGGGAGGCGGGCAGAGAGCCCGGCCGTCTCTCCCGTCAAAGAAAGGACGCGCGCACGCGCGGGATTTTCGGAAAGAGCGCGCACGCGCCGGCTTAGTTGCGTCGCGTTACCCTCCAGATCCGCTTCGTCGTTGGCCGCACGAAATGTCAGGCGGTCGCCGCACCGCGCCCCGGCGGCGGGGCCTGCCCACTCGAGGGCGACCCCGTTCGCAATTCGGGGCGGCTTCTTCCACCTTCCCTTCTCTGCTCGGTCGTAGCCTCTTCCATCTCGTCTCTAAACCGGATACACGTACCTTGTCTTTGCTTTCGGTTTCGTTTACGCCGTTGGCTTTTTTTGGAAATGCGCTTCTCTAGACTGTTTCTAAAACCAGGCACGTAAAGAAAGGATGGTTCAGGGCTAAAGCTCTTCACGAGAAAAGAAAATAGTGTACTACCGCAATGTAGTACATTAATGTTCAAAGGTATGTCTTTAGATATTTTGAACATTTAGGTGAATGAAATTTACTTTTCTGCTGTAAAAATACTTTAGATAAATAAATGATATCAAAGTCTTCGAAATCTTACTGATGAGATAACTTTAAATCAAAATTTCACTACCGGCTTTCTCAAAATCGTCTGTAAAAAAGCTTCCATAAACTTAGTCTTAACGGTTTTCAGGCCAAAAGTTCTGTCTTCAGTATTGCCTGAAATGTTATGCAGAAAACATTGTTGTATGTCGTTTTCCTCCTCACTCCCTTTCGTCTGCTTTTCTTCTATCGCTGGTCCCGCGCGCGGCGTGCGGTCACGCTGCTGCAGTCCGTCGAATCGCGCGCGGCGCTTCCGTCACTTTGATGTGAACGCGGCCGAGACTATTTTCAGAAAGCGGAGCTGGCACTTATATTTTCTGCCAGCGGCAAGAAATAAAAAAAAAGGGGGAGAAATCGGCTGTTTTTTCCGGCGATGAGAAAACTGGAGCGGCCGGCGCGGCGGCGGGCGGCCCGATAAGCTTGTCTCCTGCTTTGGACGGGGCGGAAATTAAAAGCCTCGTTGATTGACGTATAGCTCAAACGGATCTCGCCTGCGGTTGACGCCAAACTTGAAAATTTTTAATATGTCCCAGGGGCTTCTTGTAAAGTACCCCCAAAGTGTAAAGATGGTTTTTGAAAATCGAAGTGCTTCGAGCAAAATCGACCGGGGGATATTCATTCTGGAAATAACTGTTCATAGTGTAGGAGCCAGTGCTGTTCTCAGACGCTCAGACAGGCGTTCAGACCGAGAGACGGACGAACCGATAGCCGTAAACCGATTTTTCGGTAACGAGGACCCAGAAATCGTGAATTCTGACTACACAGCGTGTTACAGCAAGTAATTTTACTACATTTTGGAACAAGATTTATCAGCTCTTTCTGCACAAGACCCCACAATTCGAGTTTTCCCTGAGAAATCGCGTTTTTTTGCCACAGTATTTCATATATTTCTCTGTACTATGTATATTACTCCGTAGAAAGTAAAAGAACGCGGGCGCGGCGTCCTGGGGCGTCCACGTGTTGCGCGTGCGGACGACGTGCGTCACGCGAGAAGCGCTCCCCGTGGCGCCGCCTCGCACCCGAGACGCCCCTCCGCCCCGCTGCGCGTCGCCCGTGGGCGGGTCGCGCCTGGATCTGGCAGCGCCCCAGCGCCGTCGCTCCTCGCGGTTTATTTGCATTTGGCCGGTGGCGGGGCGGTGGTCTCCTTACGCAGTCGCACGCGCCCCGGCCGCCGGAAGGCTTCCCCGACTCGCTTCGCTTTATGTAAATGAAGGAATCGCTGGGCGAAAGGCCTTCCGCCAGGCCACGGCGCGTCTTAGCACTTGCTCAAAAATGTATTAGGCGGAGGAGGGCCGGCAGAGGGGGGAGTCGGCAAACAGCATGCGGGATACGGGCGCCTTCGCAGTTCCGCTCCCGGCCGTTATCGGGAGCGAGATGGGTAACTGGGGCCGGGGCCCGCGCGCAAATTGAATTTTAAACTTGAAAGAGGCGGCGCGGAAAAGAACAGGGGAAGAGGGCTAAGTAATATTGAAGACGGGAGCTCCGCTTGATTAGCCCCGCAGCGGACGATCACGAGCCGGGCATTACGCGACCCGCCCGTGGCCGGCCGGCCGGCCGGCCGCAGTCTCCAGAGGCTCTCACCGCGTTCTCGCCCGCCCTCCGCCCTCCTTCTTCCCTCGGCGTGCGGTCTGGGAGTGGGAGTGGGGGTGGTGGCGGTGGCGGCTGCGATTCCCGTGGCGCGGCGCCGGCAACAGACCGGTGGCCTCCCCGCCTCGCGCCCCCACCCTCACCCAACCAAAAGAGCGCCGATTAGAAAGGAAGCGCAGCGCGCACTGCACTGCGTCGCCCTCGCGCCCCGGTTCCTCTGCCGCGTGGAATCTCCGCAAGTATTAAAATTAGCATCCGGGGCTACTCTGCAGAAAATTGGTTAATACATTTTTTACGTTCTGCTGAACACGGAGTATATAGAGCGCGTTTTCTAATATTGCAAAAATTCTGATTCGATTTTGATTGAAATACAGGTTTTGAGGCCCCGGTATCGCAAATGCTCTTTTCGACTGACTGTCCTAGAGTATGTGAACTTGCGCATAAATCGAACTCAGAATGTTCCCCAAAATACATATCTCCCCCAACCCATCGATCTGGCGTAATCTCAAGTAATTGCGAATGTGAAATGAATCTTTTAATTTTTCCGTCCCTTAGTAGATTTTTCTGAAGTACATAAATGAAGCCTCCAGTACATTATCTAAGTTTCCTCCAAATGACTGAATGGTTTTTCTTTAAAAGGTTCTTAGGCTACAATACAGCAATGTGCGTTTATAAAAATGGGACAATTCGATTTTCTTAGAAATTTCGGAAATTGTAAAAGTTCACCTTTTTATTTACTTCCTCAATTTTCAAAATTGTCCTACACACTCGTTATACAAGGTAGATAGTTTTCTTATTGCATTTTTCTTTAATATTTGATTCTTAAATCATAACAAGAGCAGATTTTTTTTCAAGTATTGTATGTTCTACAGAAAGTGTGAGTTCATCCTTCTGAAGAGACAGAACCAACATAACTAGTGTGAACTAGTGCAGATCTTTGTAAAGACTGATACACCGTAGTTTATAATAAATAATTGTGAGAGGGCTGCTGTCAGATTCGAATCCTGGATCGCACAAAAAAGGTTCTGTGGTTGAATTTCTTTGCAAGTAAAGAGCCCAATGCACTTAATCTAATACCAGAAATGGGATTTTCATTAAAACTTCAAAATTTTCAGAAATTGAAGGTTTTAATTTCTTGAAATCTCCCTGGCTTCGTTCAGTTCAGAATTTTGAAATAGAAGAAGCATGAAAAATGTACGTGGGATAAACGTTGAAAAATTATAGTATTACGTAACCCTAACATATAATACGAAAAGAAAGTATGCTGCTGTAGGTCTGAGTTTTACTTTTCATTTTCAGAATAAAGTGAGTCTACTAATGATGAAGGGATAGAGGAAATAAGTTTATCGAGTGAAGCTAGTAGAAATTGGAAGTGGTAATGTTTGATTTGTTGATGATTAGTATTTGAAACGTGTGGCTTTTGTGTACTTCCATTCAAACTTCGGAGTATGAAATACTGATTCAAAGATAGTTTTCTGAACTCTGCTGTTGTTGCTCTGCGTTGGTTGTTAAAAAACATAGTTTGTCATTTTGTTGCTTCAGATTAGTTCTGTACTTTTTTAATATTTCCAAAGTTATTTACATCTTTGGGTTTTGTAAAGTGTAGTATTAATGAAATTGCAATTAGCGGTTACAATTCGCGTCTTGTATTGCTTGTTGCAGTTGTACGTGTGGCGTACGCCAAAAGATTCATGGGTTGCGTTTATTCTGCCTACTAAGCAAAAACTCGCCTCCTTTCTGTTACGACCGATTTTAAAGTGTATGTGCATTGTGTTCTGTTTGTCGATTCGGGGTGGAAGTGAACAGTAAAATCCTGTCCATTTGCCAACCCATGGATGGGGGAGCTTGTGCTGCGGATCCCTGTAATCCGACAGGTGCAAAGCCATCGAGTGCGGAGCCGTTGTCTGCTCTAACACGGTGTGATTGGCTGCGCTGGGCCCAGAAACAATCCTTTTTCTGGGTGCTATAAGCGAGCTGTTTTCTCTCTCCGCCTGCGGGATCGCGAAATTGTTGTCCCAATGCCAGACGCGAATGCATTTCGGGGCTACTTCTTCCAAGGACTTTACGTCACACAATTTGACCAACTTGATTCTCTTACAGCACAATTTGACTGACTTGATTCTATTTCAGTGAATAATTGAAGCCCAAAACAACGTCAACATTTTATTGATAAAATGATGAAGTTCCGTTATCAATATACTTCTATTACATTAATTTGCATTAAAATATTCTGTAGATTTAAAACGTATTTCATAATCTAGGTGTGAGTATTATTTGTCGTAATATTACATGGAAAATTAACTTACTAGTAAACTTTCAAACCAAATAACGTTATTGTGTTTATATTGACAGATTATTCCAGAAAATAATTTACCAACGTGTGCATCAAAAGTTTAATGTCTTATCAAAATTCACTTGAATTAACAGTTTTGATTGTCATTCACTGTCAGTTTGAATTAACGTTTTGTTACGTTGCATAACTGACAACGCACCTCCTACTTTTCATTTGTGTATTTCACTTATGTAACGTTAAAACTACATACGTTTTACCATAGAAAAGTAGTATTTTACTCGACACACATTAACAATACATAACAAACTAGTTTTGTTAATTAGATATTCATTGTTTACTAAATAAATAAGGTACGTAACAGATTTTGCACCTGAGCTCTCGATTATATTAGAAATGTACTACATAAAACATGTTTGTATAAGAAAATGCGATAGTCTTAGAACATTACTGCGAGTAGGAAAGGTTACAGGTTTTGTACAATTTTCTTTCGATTTAACGTGGAATATTGCACCTTTAATTAGATAAGAAACTGAGAATGTGTTGAGTGTACCGTTGTTCGTAACGTAACTTCACTGCAAGGAGACGTAGAGACAAGTTCTGCGAGAGGATGAATCCTTCTAAATCAGTGACTATCATTTGCTTAATACGATACATGGCAAAAAGTACATTAGATTAAAGTTTTCATCGTAGCAGTGTCGCTAGCTCTTAATAAAATAATATTGAGCTTGAGTAGTTGTGAGGTGTTCAGCTGCCAGAATTAGTCTCCAGAAAAGAGAAAAATAGTGAAATAAATGTAATATTGGTCTAGTAATTGAAATTGAGATACGACACGAATTCAGTAAGATGTAAAGAGCTCTTAGACTGCAGCTCATGGAAGGTGCATGGGAGTTGCGTTCGGTCAATCCGCCTGAGGGCAGCGAAGCTCTCCGCGTCCGCCGCGAGGCGCCTCACGAAGCAATTTCGACCCTCCCCGCGCGCTGTCCATCAGGGCATATCGTGTCGCGTCGTGCCGATGCCTGGCCCCTCCCCCTCCCTCCTCGTCCCGCCCCCCCCCCCCCCTTCCCCTCCCCCTCCCCTCCCCGCCACTCCTCTCCTCCTCGTCCCCGCCTCTCCTCGCCCCTCCTCACCCCTTCTTCTCCCTGCCCCTCTCCCCCTCCCCGCCCCATTTCTCCCTTCTCTCGCCCCTCTCCCCCTCCTCGCCCTTCTCTCCTTTCTCCCGCCCCTCCTCTCCCCCCGTACCTCATCCCACCTCCCCCGCCCCTTCTCTCCCCTCCCACGCCCCTCTGCTCCCCCTCCCCGCCCCTCCTTTCTCCCTCCTGCCCCCTCCCCTATCCATCCAGCCACGCGGTGCCGAGTCTTTTTGAAAGAAAGGGCCACTTAATCTGGGTGCGGGCCAACGCAGCCGCTGCCACCGCGCCGTCTAACGTTGTTACAATCGATGGCAGATTGAGAAAGCGAAAGAGAGCAAAGTGGGGAAAGAGAGGAAGACAGAAGGGATAGAGAGCGGAAAGCAGTTGACCGAAAGACAGGGTGCTGCTACCGCCACCGTAAAGCGGCGGCCGCACTGAATCGTCCACTGTGCCCGTGAGATTCGTTCGACGCGACCGACCGTCTGACTGGCTGCGCCTCTGTACACGTTTCCGTCACACCGCTTGCGGAAATTTCGTTTAGCTTCTGTCACCTGATGAATCGATTCCGGGAACTTTGGGGACTGCGTTGAAAATCTGTCTCGTGCTTCTGTTCGGTGCGACCTGGGCAATTCGTCAACCCCGTGTTGAATATTAGACCAGTTACTTTCGTTTCGTAATGACATGTTGCATAAGTTCAACTGCTTTGCATTTTTCTCTCTGCTTTTCGATCGTTTAGAAAGTACGATTATTTTCAGTTCTTTTTTGTATTGTCTTTATTTTCAGTCTTCCCAAAGTCGAATATTATCGTTTACGGTTTTCGATACTATTTGATCATTTTTACGGTGTTTTGAATTTGTACCCAAACTTATGTGGATAGGTAAGAATAACACGCATCCATTTTGAGGCGACGAAGTAAATTGTCTCCAAAGTAGATGGCCCAATCTGGGGGGGGGGGGAGGTGACAGAAGACCTCTTGCAAGACATTCTTGCCGCCTGTGAGTCCTTACCCAGCGCAGAACTGTCGCTCACATTTCCTGCTCTGACCAGGATCCCGAAGGGATTTCGCCCGCCTTTCCATTTCCTTGTGAATGTTTTGTTACGTTCCGAAAATGGAGAAAATTTTTTGTTTTCATGGGGTGTTAGAGATGATTTCATTAGAAAATGTGTAGTGGTGCAAAATATAAGGCTTGTGATGTGGCATCCATCCCGACAAACATTGATGTTAATAATATACGACCAAAAACTGTTTTAAATCTGTTTTAGTAACCTCTAACATTAAATTCGTGCCCGTGTATATTAATTTATTATAAAATTGTAACTGATAACAAAGTTAAAAGCCGCCTTACTATGTGCGAAATACGAGGTATTACTGACGAAATTCCAGGCCATCAGGATAATCTCGCGCTAGTTGATCTGCTCGATGAAGATAATACAAACTGCGATAGATTGATTCGAACGCACAAACTAATTCCAAGAAGTGCCATCAGTTTAATTTTTTAAATTTTTATTTATTTTAGTTTCATCAATCAAAGGTTCTTAGCGACTCTACAATATTTTACACATTTGATATTTGTTTTTATATTGGTTATACACTGAAGAGCCGAAAAACAGGTACAACCATGCGTATTGAAATAAAAAGGTCAGAAATCAATCAGAATACGGCACTCCGGTCGGCAACGATTATATAAGACAATCAGAGTCTGTCACAGTTGTTAGATCGGTTACTGCTGCTACAGTGGTAGGTTATCACGATGTGAGTTTGAACGTGCTGTTATAGGCGGCGCAAGAGTGATGTGGCATACCATCTCCGAGGTCGCAATGGCATTTGGATTTTCCCGTACGGCCAATTCACGACTGTACCGTGAATATCGGGAATCTGGTAAAACATGGAACCTCCGGGATCGCTGCGGCTGCAACCGCCACCGACGACGACTGAGGAGAATCATTACACGTGACAGAAGTGCAACCCTTACGCAAATTGCTACAGATTTCAATGCTGGGCCATCAACAAGTGTCAGCGTGCGAATCATTCAACAAGATATTATCGATATGGGGTTTCGGAACCGAAGGCCCACTCGTATACCTAAGATGACTGCACGACTCAAAGCTTTACGCCTTGCCTGGGCCCGTCAACACCGACATTGGACTGTTGATGACTGGAATTACGTTGCCTGGTCTGACGAGTCTCGTTTCACATTGTTTCGAGGGGATGGACATGTACGAGTATGGTGACAACCACATGAATCCATGGACCCTGCATGTCAACAGGGGACAGTTCAAGCTGGTAAAGTCTGTGTAATGAGCGTGTGCATTTGGAGTGATATGGGGCCTCTGATACGTCTAGATACGACTGATAGATGACACGTACGTAAGCATCCTGTCTGTTCACCTGCATTCATTTATGTCCATTGTGCATCCCGACGGACTTGGGCAATTCCAGTAGGATAGCCCACACGTCCAGAATAGCTAGAGTGGCTCCAGGAACACTCTTCTGAATTTAAACACTTGCAATGGCCACCAAAATCCCCAGACATGACCATTATGGAGCATATCTGGAATGCCTTATAACATGCTGTTCAGAAGAGATCTCCACCCCCTCGTACCCTTAGGAGTTGATGGAGAGCCCTGGAGGATTCATGGTTTGAATTACCTCCAGCGCTACTCCAGACATTAATCGAGTGCATGCCACGTCGTGTTACGGCACTTCTGCGTGCTCGCGGGGGTCCTACACGATATTAGCCAGGTGTACTAGTTTCTTGGCTCTTCAGTGTATGTACATTACTGTCATTACAATAGCAGTAAGATTATTTTAAAAATTCATTACTTGGCATCCAATCTTGGTTCGTATGATAAAATGTACAAGACTTCACTAATAATTTATTAATTATATTAGTATTCTGGCAAAATGTTATAATATCCTGTTGGTAGAGCTTGGAAGGATGATAGCTTCGAATTGTTGCTTTGGCGAGAGATGTTCAGTCATCCTGAAACTTAGGGTTTCTAACTGTTCTCTATATGCGACACAGTTGGTTCAATCTTAAATAAGTCACAGAGAGGCGCAGGTAGTTTGTGGAACAGGTGTGAATGTGTTTTATTAGTATGTCCCGAGCGAAATTTAAATAGCACTGTTTGTTCTCGCCTAATCATTGTTTTGTGGAAATGGCTGGCCATGAATTTGGTCCATTCTTGATTCCAATTAGTCAACATTCTTTTGTTCGTAAATTTTAGGATATCAGTTGTGTTGTTGGTTAAGTTGTGAACTATATTGTCTTGAAATTTACCAGGGGAGAAGCCGCCTTGCTCGTCTCTTAAGTCATGTTGTTTTCCATAGATGTTGTGATACAGGCAAATGAGATATCCTTTCCCTTCCGTGATAATTGATGGTAGAGTTCACTGATTGATTGCAAGATGTCGCATTTGGGTTTACTAAAGGTTAACTGGAGTAGAGTGCTTGATGAAATAGTTATAATTAAGAAAGAGGCATGCTTAAGTTCTTTAACTAGTTTTAGAGCTTTCATGATCACATATAAACCTGTAGTTAGGCTTACATGTGGCTTGAATGTATGCGGTGTGCGGTGTACACACTCATTTCCGGACCATCAGCCTTGAGAATGGGCTTAGTACCAATAATAATGTGTGACATATTTCTCAGCAAAATCATCGAGAGTGGATATCTTCTGTTCTGAGGATGAACTTTTCTCTAGTTTCAGTAAATACAAGTCTAATTTGAATTCTTGTAACAGTCAAGATTGAAAAATACCGCCCAAAGAAAATACAATCTGATAGAGTTCGATATTAAGTATTTTAAGATATTCCTTGTTTTTTTATAAAAGGAAATGAATGATTTATGTATCTTAAAAATGTCTCGAAGATGAGGATAACATTGCTGGTTATAATGGGATTGATAGACGATCCGGCTTTAATCGCATACTTCATGCCGAGCAATTGATGTCTCAATTGTAGAAATGGCTCTTTGCCTTTAGTAAGTAATCTACCTATAGACGTGGTTCGGGGGCATTCCGAACATAAGCGGAGCGCGTGATGGTGTAATTTAGATTTATTTGTTAAAACAAATTAGAAAACTGTGTATGACGTACAGGGGAGAAGGTTATCTGCGCAGGTTTTCTTGAGTACCAGACTCCCATCCCAACATTGTAACGTTAAAAATTAAATAGTTGAAAATTAAAAGAATAATAATAAAATTTGAAAAGCGCGAGATTAGCAACATTCTAAAAACTAGACATTTACTTCCCGAGTTATAGAAAACCTATTTCCAACGGTAAACGAACTGCAAATTTGATTTTTCTGCATTGCTAACAATATGGAAACTCACCCTCAGCTCTACTGCTACCTCTACAAGGAAAAGGAGAGTCCAACAAAACGTGCGCATAGTGAAGCTATATTTATATTCCAAAGCAAAACAAGGGGCCATCTCAGCATTTGCTCAATGGATCAGGGAATCTGGATAAAAACCTAATCGAGATGGGGTCATTGACCCGGAAGCTAAAGTACATTCTTACAGGCATATTAAGTCTTTTTTAAAAAGCATAGAATATAATTATACTGATAAATATATTTCATATTGTAACTTTTACAAAATAGTGATTGTGGGAATTTTTACTTCACAAAGAAAACATAAAAAATGTAAAAACATGGAACGCAGAGCAGAGATGGTAAAAAATATCGGCTTTCATATTTCAAAGTTCAAAACATTGATGTTTCTGTAAAAGCATCCGTGTTTTGAATACATCGATATCGATGTCGCATCCCTAATTCTGGCACACTGTGACTGGACGTTATTTTTAACCAGTTAAGAGAATATTTGAAAATCGCATTGATAATAGAACGTATGTCACTCATTGCGTAAGCGAAATGTGTGGTGTGTACATATTTGCTATTTCATTGAACTGGATTGTAATACATTACATCAATCCTCACCGTGTCAGTTGTGAATGAACGCATGTTTTTCGTGGAGAGAATTGTTCAAACATGAATATTGTTCTATATATGCATGTAAATGCAATTTCATTGCTTTGCACATTCATTACAATTAAGTTTGGATAATGTGTGTTTACGGAACGTAAAATTAAAATTGTCCCTTAAATTCCCTCATTTGTTCTATTCGGAAATGTTGTCTTCGTTGTGCAACAACTTTCCTCACGTTTGACGTGCATTGTGGTTCAAATAGACTAGTTTTAATCAATGTGCTGCATTGTGAAGCAAAGAAACATCGCTAAAATTCACAGAAACAGTATTTTGCTTTTTGTAAACATAACGATTTTACGTGGAACTAAGCTCGCGGATGGTGGATCTTTTAGTGCATTTGAGTGACAAGTTCTTTTTGGGATTATTCCGTATTCACAGTGGCCTGCCTCCTTTTCCGCGCTGCACTCCGGGCCTCGCGCGCCCGCCCGCCCGCCCACCCGCACGGAGTGCCTCTCTGACCCTCGCCACTCACCACTCGGCGCTCAGTCGACATCCTTTAGCGTAAAAGCGTGGCTTTAATTCTATTTTAGTGCCCTTTTCATCCGCGTTCTTGTAGACACTTCTTCCCTTGTGCAAGTACTCGACGCGGTCCGTGCAAAGCTTGCAACTTTGTTACTGCGCTCTTCAATGAAATCGACTTCCTTGCTTTGACGTCAAAAAAATTAATTAATATTGTGATGAATAGGGCGCAGGAGGGAGAGCGGGGAGGGCCCAACTGGGTCGCAGCGACCCTGCGGCTCAAAAAGTATGGTGGGGGAGTGGGAGTGGGTGCGCGTTCTCATCGATTGTGCCATGCGGCCCTCAGATTAGTTTTGAATTACGACATCGGTCACGTTTTCGGCGGCCGGGGGGTGCCGTGGTCGATCTGATTTCATAGGTGCGTTTGTTGAAAAAAAAATGCGGCAGTTCTTTAAATTAATCAAATTGACGAGTGAGTGCGTGTCACCTCTCTTCTTCGGTTACGCGTTTTGAACGATGAGGTTCCGATTTGGCTGGTCTCTACCAGTACACTCGTGCACTTCTGTGTTCATATAATTGTTTGCGATCGGAATTCTGCGAGTTCGCTTTGTTAATATTTTTGCAGTTATTTTTGCATTTATCAAAGGAACTTATGGAAATTATGGAAAAACAATTAATCATATGTACTTTTTTATCTTCCAAGGTTCTATCAAAATTTCCAACTCATTTTTATTTACTTCACCTGTTATTACCTTTTGAGCTTCTTTTGGAAAATGTTGATGCTTAGCCACTAACCTCACAGTTCAAGCGAAGTAAGAAGTACAGTCTACCTTTACACTAGGTCTTCACCTTTGTGCACTTCAATACAGGAAGCATTTTCTTTTAAGAGCAAGCTGAAACGAATATGGAGTCAGAAAATAACAATTAGATTTTGTTGTGTCGGTGGTCGGCAGTGATTGAGGGAAATTTTTCGATCGATTTGCGGAATAGATTGCCTTTTGAGTATATCTATGTAATTGTAATTGTTGTTGTAAAGAGTAATTTTAATTTTCTGTTCAAAAGAATCGTCTGAGAATTCTTGACCGAATTCAATGTTTTATATAATCAAACTTCTTAACTGCAACATCATTCTCATCCTTACTTTCTAGCATTCTGCCTACGCAGTCTAGTGAAAGTATTGTAATGCTGTAGAGGAAAACAGGCGACTTTTGACAGGAAACCGTTTTGCCGGGCCCTGGGAACGAAAATGTGGATAAATCTTGTTCCTATGTGTAGTGAACTATTTACTCTTAAACATTATGTTGTCCAAATCCATTTTTGGGGGGGCCTTGGCAAATAAAAATCCATTGACGGCAAAATGTCTAAAGATGTAATTTTTTTCTTAATGAAATCTGTTGTTCAAAGACATCTTGAAGCAAGGTCATGTAAAATTTTTCGAATATACGGGAAGTTTTCGCATCATTTCACATGAAACATTGACAAAATTTAAACAGTTATTTTCTCGAAAACAGCTCCATTTTTTTGTTTAAAATTTCTCCTCGTATATTTCAAACTTCGGTATAAATAGTGGTTTTAGACACATTTTCGGCGAATTCTGTATTTTCGAAAATTTAAAAAAAATCAGTGCAAAAGTTCAAAGTACAATATTGTAAATAGTTTTCATAAATACAGTTTTTTCTAAAAAAGTAGATCCTTTAAAAAAGTTTTTTTTTGAAAAACTAATAGTTGTCCTGTAATGTTTGCTTGAAGTTAATTCAATGTAGCTTCACTAGTTATAAAGAATGTAGAATATTGTTAATCTTTAAAAATTATTGTGGTCCTGCTTCGTTGTAAATTAAGGTTCTCATAAGTCTATCGTTCCACCCTACTAATGTGAGAAGTTACGTAATTGTAGCATCACTAGTTACAAAAGGTAGAATGTAAAATATTGTTAGTCTTCAATAAAGTTTTTGGTTCTTGTCCGTTCTGAATTATGTTTTTTAAATGTATTTTGTTCCATTCTACTAATTTGAAAGGGAAAATACGCGTTTTAAGCTCTGTGAAATCGAACCGAACGGACGAATTATATTTTTAATGAGATGTCGGCTGCATATTGCTTCTTTGTAATATATTTTGTAAATTATAATCGAGAGTCGGAAATTGAAATTGGGCAAGTGAAATAGGTGGCTTTGCTGGCGTGTTCCCTGCTGCTTTGCTCTATAATTTGGCGTGGCCAGTTTCGAATTCAGTTTCAGCACAGACCGCAGATGTAATGTACATTCATGTACTATTTAATTTTTTTAAATTATGAAGACATGGCAAGCAGATTAATTCCCCAATGCATCATTTTCGGAAATATTCTGGGCGATTGAACCTGTATTTGAGGCCATTAATAATGGCTACGTGATTATTCTATGTTAAATCGGTACGAATATATATCTAATACTAATGGAGGTAGAGAGGGGGAGATCCCTATCATTGAAAATTATCTACTTAGTGCAGCATTTAATTGTACTGTTTTTCAATCAAAATAGCGTTCTACGATATTTTGTTTCGAGGCGATTGTACTAGTGTGAAATAACTGAAAAGAGAAACAAATTATTAGCCATTCTTTTATAGCTCACAAGAGTGTAAAAATGTAAATATTTGTGAAAAACTGTAGAATTCGAATTCGGAACGGAAGAGGGTTATTGTTTCATTGCTTCGCTCTAAACGCACCGTTGCTCCGAAATATGCTCCTATACTACATGCGAAGAATTAGCCTCCTTTGTGTGGCGGCTTTCGTCACCAAAGTCGCCCCTATACAATGTCTTGCCTGACGCGCCCTTCAGCCCTTGCCGGTGGATTTTTGTGCGGCGGGATGCCCTTTTCAGGTCTGCGGAGTGGCACGTGACGCGCGGTGGCGTCCGCCCGCATTGCGTCTTGCAGCCACCCTCCGCCCCGCCGCGCGCAGCCAATATCGCTCGCCGCCCGCCCGTCCGCCCGCCCACGCGCCCGCGTGCCGTCGCGCCGCTGTCTCGCGCCTGTCGCGGGGCGCCGCCCGCGCCGCGCTGCCTCGCCCAGGAGCCACACGCGCGCGTCGGGCAGTGGGGGAGGGGGAGTCGCTCGATACGGCCGCACGGTGACGCGCGCGCACGGAAAGAACGAACGCAACGATATCGGGCGTGCGCACAATTCACTTTCCTCAAAAATAAGTGAATAGTTATTGATGATACGAGTGGAAAAAGTGACATTGTATTTAGTGAGTAGGAAAGGTTGATATACGAAGCCGATAGGCAGAGTGACGCAATCCTACGAGCAATAAAAAATCTCTTTTACCACTGAATCATATGCTATTTTTTTAGACACCCATACTGACTTCCATTTTATATTAATTCAAGTCTACAAATTACATAATGATACATGAAGGTCAGTAGGAGTTGATGCGGTAAGACGAAAGTGTTTTGTGTGCACATATTTATTTAAACTCGTGAACATCGTCTCACTTTTCGCACTAGTGCTAAATATTGAACTTTTAGCACGCCACGGATGCGCTAATCGAATCGCTTTTTACTAGTTACTAAAAATATTATTATTCGTAATTGGCCGGTTGGAATTACATTTCGATTCATGTGCATTGGTGACATTGTTACCTACAAGAAGACAATTGCATTAAAGAAAACGTTGAATTCACGCAAGAATAAAACATCAGCATATTGAGACAGTGTCTTCAAACAAAAAATGAAAATAACTGTTTGTAACAAATACAATTGGAACAGTACATACAAGAATGTAGTGCATTTTGCGTCATCTGGAATCTACAATCTCTAACTATATATTAACATTCAGTGCCCAAAATTAGTTAAACCAGCACTTCGATTTTTGTCTTTCTTTTGATGTACCGCGTATTCCGAAGTAGTGGTGAGAATATAGTTCTGATGCGTTTTACCAACTTTGTGAAAAATAAAAATGCACTTGGAATTATTCCCCAGAAAGAAAAAATATCAGAGTTGTCTCGAGAAAATTATTGTGATGTCTTGTCTTTTAAAAATGCAATATCCTTAGCAATTGTTATGATGAGTTTCATTATTGATTAATTTGCACATTGAGTATTGGTTTAAGCACTTACTAGTCAGTTGTGCTTTTTTGAAGCAAGGAAAAGTTTTCCAAAAACCTTGAAAACAACATTGTATACTAATCGTGCACTTTTTCTTGATACTCCACAGCGGGGGTGCGGGGAAAGGCGGATTCTGTCTATGTCACGGCAGTGCGGGACTGACAACTTTATTGACAGAAAATTCGGCGTAATAACTCGTCTTGGACTAGATGGCCGTGAGAAAGAACGGAAGATTTTTTTAACTTCTGAAGGAATAATTAATAGCTGTAGAAATAATTGAGTAACAAGAAGGAACATGGTACGCCCAGGTCGATAGGAGAGACCGAAAACTAGAAAGTTCATATTGGAAAGGAAGGAGGTGGGCAGTGCTGCAAACTGAGCCGTGACGTTCCGAGTGGAGCTCATATTTTCTACCTATGCCGGGCTGAGCGAGGACTAGGAAGCTGGAGGATCAAGAAAAAGTTCCTAGTACATCATTTTAGTACAATATTGCACAACTCAGAAATTTATTAAATTAAGCATGGAAATGTTCAGTTCTGCCGAATCTACAAACAGATATTACTTACAGGTTTAAATTAATTTAAATTTCATATATCTTAATTTATGTATCGTACTGCAGTAGTAGTAGTAAGATGCATATTAGCCACTTTACATGCATTTATTTCATATTTCTCGTGACGATACTCTTTAATTGCATTTATATGAAACCACGTAGTCAAATCTTTGAAAGTCGTCATTAAATATCCTGAGGATGCTACTGTCCTGTATTTTAAGACAAAACATTTAATACCGAAATACTTTATTATGTATATACAAAAATCACAACGTTTTAATATTATCAATACACAAACGCCACAATATTTCGCGACACAATAAGGCCTCATCATCAAGTCTGAAAGCATGCAGATATAACAATAAAATTGTTCCTTTTCTCATAAAATTTGAAATAAAAACGCATAGGCAAACTTAAGTTTTAAAATTAGAAATACAAATTAAATACAATATTCAGAAAGGAAGGTATACAATAAAACCACAAACAAACAAGCACAAGTTCTCAGATAAAAAAAAATATTTATGAAAAAAGTACTCGTATTAAGAAAGTCACAAACTAAAAATATACCGGTCCAAGTATAGCAAAAGAACCGTGCCTAACGGTCGACCTCCACGATCGGATTGAAAAAGCCAAATGAAGCATCCCTAGGAAAAAAAGTGATAGTGATGGGCCTAGAGGCGAGGAAGTAAATAGAGCAAATGAAGGGGAAGGCCAACAAAAGCAAGGAAAAACCAAACCAGAAAAAGAAAAGAATTAACTTGCGGGGAATTCAACACACATTGTCATAAGCATTTATGAATTCATTTCTTCGTAAGTTAATGAATATTTCAATTGTGACTCCTAAAGAAAGCTTGTTGAAATACATGTAAATAGTGCAGTAAAATGAATTTGTAATGCAATTCTTATCCGTGGTAATTTTGTGTACACTACATTGCTGTATTGCAGTAATATAACTGGTATTCGAGTCAAAAGAAAGAGTTGGTTACTACGTAACAAACAGTATGCGTCATCCACCGTCCAAGGAACATGTGAGCGCCATGTGTGTCAGTGCACCGCTTACCGTTGCGAATTGGCAGCTCCAGAACGCCGTCGCGCCCCGCCGCTGCGGCCGCTCGCAAGTGCCCCTCCCTCGCACGCAACTCCCGCACCGCGGCTGTCGGGAGGTCGTGATCCGGCGCGTGCGGCAACTTGGGTCTCCGCGACAATAAATTGCACCTGCGACTCCTTCAGCGCGCCTAATTGAATTCCGGGAGCCCATTTCCGCCCCCTACGCGACCCCGCCCCCTTCCGCTTTCGGACTTCGCCGACCCCTCCTCCGGCAGCTCTTTTCTTATTAAGGCGCACCGTGCGTATGTAAAGCAATTAAGCCCGCTTAACGAATTCAACATGGAAAGTGGCGTTTAAGGAATCTGGGTCTCGAGTTCCAGTCCGTGAATGAGATTTTCACGTGGGATAATTATTGAAATAGACTTTTACATTAAAAATAAAAAAGTAGAGTCATTTTGAATATGTTAAAACTTTACATAAAGTAACATTAAAAATCAAAATATTCGTATTACGTTCACAGGGACGAGTTCGGTCAGTTCTATTGCGGGAATATCAATTTTAGAGAAAATCTTCTGAACGATTAGGCTCTAGCATTGCAATTAATGGAGAGACAGTCACCTGTTCAACTATGTACATGTGTATACATCGTGTATGTATGTGCATCGTACTGTTGAAATATTTTCTACCAATGTCAATTGATTTACATTTTTTTGTCGGCCTAAAATTCATCTACGAGTAGGAAAGAGCTTAAATTGCATTTCTTGAGTTAGTAAGGAGTGGATGTACTTCGCAAGTGTACATAAGCTCCAACAAAAATTTTCGTTGCGTCAGAGTCATTCGCCATTAGATTATTGCTAATAGTTGTACTGCGCAGAGCGGATTTCCACCTCTCGTTTTGCGATCCGAGTGCTCAATTTACTTCCGCAGTATCGTTTAATTCCGGGATGAATGTTTAATGCGTTTCCATCGCCCGGCCGCTCCCCCGCTGACCAGTCGCCGCGCATGCCAGGAGCAGCGGGAGACTGCGGGTGGCCGAGGTGGTTGAGCTTCGAAGCAAGTTCCATTAGCCGGGCGGCTGCGCCTCATTCGCGTCTTGCCAAAGAGAACAGGCGGAGGCGCGGGTCCGAGGAGGCCTCGGGGGCGGCGCGTAATTTCCGCCATGCAACACTTCAATATGGCGCGTGTGATTTATGCGCATTGATTGGAGCGCGGGGCTCCTTTGTGCTCGCGACGTCTCGAATCAACTCGACCTTTGGAGAGGGAGACGTGACGATGGACGGAAGCCGCCGACGGGACGACTTGGGTTCGAAATCGCACCTCTTAAGAACTGGCGCTGGGAGGACTTTGTGGATTCGAAATAGCAAGCTAAAAAAAACTGGTTCTGCGAGGACTTTGTGGATTCGAAATAGCAAGCTAAAAAAAGAACTGGTTCTGCGAGGACTTTCTGGGTTCAAAATTGCAATCCCTAAAGTACCAAACGTTTACGAACTGTGACCGGACTTGTACAAGATCATCATGCGTAAGCCACTGCCCGGATATTGACGGGTCCACATCTTGACCTACAACTGCAGTATGGCTGCAGCCTCAGGGGTCTACACTGTGGTGCCGTCGTGAAGCGCCGAGGCACTTGATATACAGCCATCGCCGAGCGGCACTGACCGTGAGAAAGGAAGGACTCGTCAGTCACAAGGCAGTCAACCAATAACAGGTTCAGAGCACGTCGGAGTGGTCTAGAGTGAAGGCTGCCATTTGGAACTCTATTCTGCGGACGTGCGTCTGCGCTACTGGTGGCGGTAGTTCACCTGCAAACGTCTCAGCATCGGGTCTACGCCACGAGTGCGAATACCACCATTTCAACCAAAGCTTTGCCGGGAGTCGCGCCACTTGGAAGCGCTAGTGAGTCGTGGCATGTGAAAAGGCGCTTATAGTGACCAAAATCGTTAAAAGAAAACCCTATGGGCAAATGTCAACGAAATGACTTCGGAAATTAAAGTTGCGAGCAAATTAAGTGTTCAAGTTTGCAAATTTCCTCAGAGACAACAATATATCACAAGGAAATATAAAATACTTTCGTATTTGCTGCTACTGATTCGAAGGACTTTTTCATGTACTGTCTGATATGTCGAAAGTCCAGTCATTACTACCGGTAATGAATACAAAGAATTGTGTTGAGTTGCAGGGGTCGCTAGGTCTTCTCGTGACATTGGTCTAACTTCCCTACGTTGCATTAATTCTTTTGCAGGATTATTATTGTTCTGTAGAAGAGTGTTATTAATGATCAGTAATTATTGCCATCTGTGCTCATTAATTCTCGCTTCTGTTTACATAACAGTGAGCTAGCTTTGTTTGTTCGCGTTTGAATTCTCTTCTAACCTGCGAATGGTGTTGTATATCAAAAGGCTGTGTTAAATGTGACAGATTGTGGACAGTTATTAACCTGTAAATTGCATTGTCACATGTTTGTGGATTTTCGTTGCTCCTTTTATTTTGTTTTATGTGAATACATGCTTCATTGAATCGAATTTTGACACGTTGCTCCATTTTTAATTCATGGTGTTCAGTGAATAAAAATAATTAGTTAAATGATACACTAGACAATTTAATTGCGAAAAAATTCTCTAACGGACCTGAAAGAAATTACGTATTACTTTTCCCGTTTCTGCTTTTTTCTCGTTTAAGTTCAGAAAAAGGATACTCGTTCATTTTAAGCCCGACGACTGAAAAATATAAGACATCTGTTGTCCCGGAAAATGGAAAAGAGTGCGAACGTTGCCCGACGGAGAAAAATGTGAATTTCTACCGTGCATCACCTTTGTGGTTTCCCGCATCCTGCAGATGGGAATGAGCTTTCCTTTTTTTCTGGTGCAGAGCGAGCTAGCTCCTGAAGCGAGGGAGGGCGCGTGGAGACGCGGGCGTCAGCGGGTGGGGGGATGGGCGGCAACGTGTTTAAAACAAAGCGAAACCGCGAGAAAATCCGATTAAATACTTAAGGGAGGGTCCCCCGTCCTCTGCAAGTTGGCCAGAACTATGCACGAGGCGCGGCGGCGCGCACGCTACGTCTGGCTTCCGGCGGCCGCCGCCGGAAAACCGAAGAGAGAGGGGAAAATGGCGCGGGTTACGCCGCGGGCAACTCGAGAGCCGGGAGCGCGCAATGCAATGCTTTAATTTACTCAGCCGCCCGCCCGCGCCTCGGGAGGGTAATCCTATTATCGCACGTGTAGTACACACGGATTCTGAATTACCCCGCGTTCGGACCTCGCCGACGTTTCGTCATTTATTAGATTTCGGTCTGCGCCCGGCGTTTCTAAACTTTCTGGTTTAGAATTTAATTTTTGCCGGGCTGGGGACTCGGGTCGTGGCTGGAGGGCGCGCGGGAAAGGCGGGGGAGGGGGAGAGGAGGCGAAAGGCGCGCGAAGTAAATGTTTGTTACGCAGTGCGAATCCAAGTGAATTAACGAGTACAATTTGGAATACCAGAGGTTCTGCTCTTTGTATTTTGTTTTAGCCTGCAGCAATCCTAAAATTATGTCCACGCCTTTTCTGGGTAGAAATGGGGGCGTGTCGGAAAAGTTCGCTTATTTCTGCTTTCAGACTCGCTTTCTTAAGACGGGTTGCAACTTATGAACTTTAAAAACTAATGAAATTGAGGGTTACGTAACCACAAGTTTATCGTGAAAAATTGTGGAGAATGGTTGCTCACATATCGGACGGGTATTTTGTATCTAGTGAATTCTCAAGCATTGGGCGCGAATTAATTCCCGATATTTTAAAATACGGTCCAAAATAAGTAATGGAACTGCAGCCATTACATGTAGGGATAATTATATGCATTATTATTTTTTTAATGCTTCAACACTGGAGTTAGTTATTGTGAATGAATTATTCGTATATTGTGATCTTCTCAAACATATTTCATATTTTTAACGTACAGATAAATATTTTTATACTTTTTCCTTCTCGAGTTTTACTTATGTAACATATCTATAGTAATCGGCGTACAAATAATCTGTTGTAGTGTCTGAGGTAAGGATAAAGGTAGTGAGTATTTGGAGGGTCTTCAGAAAAACGAAAACCGCGATAGGAAGCTAGGTGTGCAGCTTATTCTGAGAAAGTGTGGAAGGGCATTTACCAGCAAAAACTCCGCAGTCAGTACAGAAACTCCGTGAACGAGGTGCACGCGGAGTGTGAATGCGCCTTTCGTCCCGCTCTGTTGTGCTGATCGCGCATTCGCAGGGACTTTGACAGTCCAAGTGACGTGACGTGGCGGCCGCGGGCGGACAAAGCTGCTGCGGGGCGGCGCCTGGCCGGGCCTCTTGTGAATGGGCGGGTGGCTCTTCCGCCGCCTGCGGGGGCGTCCCTCCCTGTTCCGTTGACGTCACGGGGCCCGATACGGCCGGCAAGGCGACGAGCGCTTCATTAGCCTCGCGCGCGCCCTCCGCCACGCCCTCCACTCCCTCCACTCCCCAAGGCCACCACCGCTAAGGCTGAGGGCGTGTCGCTGAGGACAGACACTCGCCGGCCGGAAGAGACACCGCCCTCTCCCTCGCCGCGTCCACTCGCCCAACCGCCAGATTAGCCAGCAACTGCGCCCGGACGCCCCGCCCCTCCCCGCACCGCTCAGCGTCGGTGGCGCCGCTCATGGGCGATGAAAGGGGAATGAGGGATATCGGTCGTCGCGCAAGGGAGAGAACGTCCCAATTCAGGAATCAAGGCGGCGGATTCAGACGACGCGACGGAAGGAGTGGTGCGATAAAACGAAAATCTGCGAAAATTTCAGAGAAAGGATGAAACGTACTCGGACTGCATGGGCAAATGCTTGTCATACGTAATGCTCGTCCAGACCGGTGAGAAGTAACATAGTAATACATTCAATTGGTTTTTAATTTGAAAGAGAATTTATTGGAAAGCTAAATTATACATAAATCCACTTAAATGTAGAAGCATGTGTTTCTCTGATGTATTTAGAATAAATTGGAAAGTTTAGGGTGTTGAAAAACAGCAATATCTAACCAGCAACAATTTCCATCGCGAGCCGCTCGTCCGTTCCCCACACCCGTTACGAACTCGAAGCGTATTCAGTGGAGAAACTAGCGAGACATTGAAAAAAAGGAAGAGAATGTGAAAAGGCAAGACAGCTTATTGAAATGATTGCTGCTGCTGAGGTAAACTGTGTTAGCAGGAGATTGAATATTGGAATAATGAATAAAATGGTAGGAATGCAGAATGTCGTACGTCTTGATATTAAAAGAGTGTTGTCAGAAATCGGAAGATTTCCTTAACCGTGTAGAATGTCTTGGCGTCAGCTGCAAGACCTAGATTGCGTGACCACCCTTTTACATCCGACACAGTTTACAATTCGATTTCCACTGCTTTGTTACTATGAGAGTGATAGGCTCGTTTCAGTCGCTTACTTTACTCTTGTGCTCGTTTGGGATGGCTGCACTCGCTGCTAGCAATGACGCGATACCCAATTAGAAGAAAAAGGAAAGTTTGGAGTGATTGAATGACCAAATGGTTTCTTGCACTCCAGGGATTGTTTCGGAAAAGAAACGTTAGCAAAGTAAGTTCCAGAGAGATAGATGATTTGTTCGAACAAATGAATGTGCATCTCCATGGAAAACAATGTTAACCGTCTTGTGAAAAGCGCGAGTCATGAAAGTGATCCTTGAGTCTGGTGGTACAAAAGAGGAAAACAGTCACCGGTTTCTGAAAATAAAACCAGCATTTGATGGGGAAAACGTGGTAAATATGGAGGAGACGTAACGCAAAGAAAGCAATTAGAAGCAAGAAGCAAGAAAATAAAGCTTGGCAGGGCTTGGAAGCGGAAGACGAAGATGAAGGGGCGGCAGCCGCGACGGCGAGCGGAGCCGGAAGGATCGAGCGGGGGCTCGGCAGCCTTGACCCGGCCACCCGGCCGGGTAATCAAACCCAACCCCGTCCGCACAAACGGCCTCGCCCGCTGCCTGCGCGCCGTTATTACGTGCCGATTAATCGGTCGGAGGTCAATCGCGCTCCGCGGAGCGTGCCCTCTCCGCCTTAATTTAATTTCTGTACAACTTATTGACCGCCGAGCGGGGCTTTCCATCACTCGCCAACAACAGGTCCCTCCCGCAGCCGCCGCCAGCGCTGCCGCTGCGGTTATTCGGAGACTCTTTGGGAAGAGAGGTAAGGGATGGGAAGGGCGGGTGGGCTGTGTGTCCTGGAGCCCTGCGAGGGACCACTTAGGCGGAGGTTGGGCATGGGGAGAGGTGAGCTCCGTTGGGCGCTGTGGAGAAATTCTTCAGTGGATTTTTTTAAGGAACGGCAGCAAATGTCGCTGGAGTGCTTCTGTCCGGGAAGTCCTATGGTTCGAGTCTCGACGGTAGCAGGATTTTTGGCCCTAGCTAGCTACATAGCTAGTTCGAATTCAGTCACTGTCTGGAGGAGAATTCTAGAGCTCGTCTACTCTGATCGGTAGTTTTCCGTGTTTTTTCGAGTAAACACCAGGGGAATGCCGGAGCAATATCCTAGTAAACGTGCTACGGACCGCGTGCGATCTTTCTTTCCCCTTCCTTGTCCTAGCTTCACCCCTTACTTACAGACACTTACTCTTTCATACACACTATATACATACTACACTCCTACACATGTCAGGAGACCAGCCGGGACTGGGACGATGTTCCGCTGGTTGGGAAACAACCCGCAAGCCGACGGGTACTTCGGCGCAGTACACTCACTCGCATGTATTACACTACCCCACTTGTGGGGAGACCTTAGAGCTGGTCCCGGCTAGGGCGGTGCCCCGCTGGTACGAGATACTAGTTGGGGGGAAAACTCCGCTAGCCGACGTGTAGGTCAGCGCCAGATCCTATCATCCAGCAGGGAAAGATCATCAGCACCTTCCGAAGAAGAAATTCACTGTACTTACGGAACTAGTGACCTTACAAGTTGTCGCGTCTAGAAACGAAATAATATATGATTCATTGTTTATGCGGAACACGTGATTCGGCAGGGTCATGTAAAAAGTTTTAAGTAATTAGGTTTCAATTAAATTATAGACAATCAGTTCAATTGAAATAAAATTAATAGTTCAGAAACATAGTTTATTTCACAAGCAGTCGTGAAAATGTTTGCTCCTGAGCCCCCACTAAGAACTCGCCTGCAGGATGGTCTGTTTGGAAGCAGCAACGCGAGGTCACAGGAAGCCAGGCAAGACGCATGCGGAAGACAACGGACTAACGTCGGTGCGTGGGATGTCGCAGGCTTTGTACGGAGGGTTGTGGCCTAGGCCCTAGGCGCACACGAGGTAGTGGCCTAGGCCCTAGGCCATCTGACCTGAAATCGCTTTTGCGTGTACTTTTCCAGGATACTGATACATTTGGGACTTACTTATTTGTGCTAGAAAATATGACTCGAGAATTCATGTTAAATCGTTTAATTTTCAAAAAGAAAATTTATCATTAAAGGAATGTCCTTCCGTATCTTTCTTTCTTGTTCATCGCGCACATGTCGCTGAAGAAGCTACATAGTGGCTAGTCAGATATAACTGCCATCCTGCCGCGATCTTCTCACACTTCAATTACTTTCATTTGCGTCATTCATGCTGCTGGTCTTGTGATACGTTTATAAATTTCAATGCTGTCTGCTGAAAGCATATACCTGCATCTTAGTCTTGAAAAAACTATAGAGAAACAGGTCTGTATTCGGAACAATTTTTTTATGGAGCTAATTGCACTACGATGGGTACTGAGATATACCAAAATTTTCCTCTCTCTCTACATCTATATCTGCTAAAGATCTTAGCGTCCGGCTTGCTGGGTCAATGGGTCACGATATAATTATAATCCTTATTACCTCTATAAAGGATTATAGGATCCGCCGACTATACAGCGCAGCTGGGAATCTGAAATAGAATGATTCTATTCCTAGTTCATTACTGTTTGGATTGACTAAATGAAAATTCACTTTCTTTTCTAAAGAACAAAATTTAACAAAGTTTATTTTTACTTTTTTATCAAACAATTTAATGAATTTAAATTAGGCCTTTGATCATGATCTCTTTCAATTTACAATTTTACACCGCGGTTAACTTATCTTTCTTCGTTGATGTCCCTCGTAGACTTCTCAGTCGAAATATCTTGCGATCTTGCCGTAGTCCAAAATTCCAACGAAATCCTCTTCTGCCCTATCCAAGCTGGTCTCAAACTATCAAAATTACCAGTCCGATTACGTCCTATGACATAGTCCCGAACTTGATTACCACTCCCGACAAAGTTCCAATTTATACTTCAATATTGCTTCCACATGAAAATATCTACGAACAGTTCAGAAGCGCGTTTCAGAGCAGAATGAAATCTTCCTGCATGTTTCATCCCTCGCAGACTTCGTATTAAACTACCTTCATTTTTTTTCATAACACTTGACCGTCTAAACTTCTCCGCCCAATCCCAAAGTTTCTACTTTCGGCATCAACCCATCTCTTAATGCATTTAGAAAAACAAAAACTACATTGTTTATTCACGGTCGTTGCTATGCTCTAGCTCTCGTGATATTTCGTAATGCATGTTCCACCATACTGTCTCCAAATAAATGTTAATTCATTTTAACGTGACATATCGGTATGTCACAGCTTCCCCTCTCCAAGCGTCATTTGGTTTGCTACAACCTAACTAAATGACAAGACTAAAATTGAACACTTTCTTCTTGCTTCTTCACACTAAACGACATTAACACTTTACACTTTGCACTGCACTAGGTCTTGTTACTTGCTGCCTTAAAACTATTTACATTTTCCTTTCGGAATGTGCCAACAATAACCATTTCATCAGGTATTCTAATAGCCGTATCTGCCTAATATTTGCTCCCCATTAACTTAATTGAATACACATACACATTAAATTAAACTCCCTACAAACTGACAAAATACACATAATAACAAAACAATAACAAAAGAAAACTATTACACATAATATATAAAACTATATACAAATCTCTGTTATGACCAGTATATTTAATCATACGTGTCGTCCCTCATATACGGCTTCATGTTCCTGTAGTTATATGTTCCCATTTGCCGTCCATTTTCATCATTCAAAATCGGCATTCTTGCTTAATACTTTACAAATTCGGTAAGGTCCTTTATACAACGGGAAAAATTTATAAAATAGCTTCTTATCCACTGACGACACTTGAGGTACTCTAATTAACACTTCATCACCCTCCTTATACTCGCCTCGAAAGCATTGTTTCTGTTTTAGCTTTCTTTTGGCTGCTGCCTCCCTCAAATTGTCATAAATTATTCGCGTATCTCTCACATCATCATGAAATTTTTGGTGGCTTGGTATTACAAGCGCCGATGCATGCATTGGCATATTTCCCTGTGAACGCATCATGAATTCGTTTTCTCTCTGTTCGATCTTGTCCTTAATGTCCGACATATATTTCCCAGATTCAGATTCTTGCACCATTTTAACGTTTCTAAGTCCCTCCTGTCTTCGTTTTTCTAATTTACAATCCGAATTAACTAATTTAGATTCTATGTTTTTACTTTTTTCGCCATGTTGAAGCGTCATTGCATTTAAATTATCTACACGCGATTCGACGATTGTCAACTTTTCGCATTGTTGGTCATGTAAATGTCCTGATGTCACAATGTTTTCCTGTAAATAATTAACTTGGGAATTAATTTTGTCGCCAGATTCTTTTAATTCCTCTGCATTTGGTCGACTTGATTATTAAGAGACTCAATTTTACAATGAATAATGTTAAATTCAGCCGATGTATCCACCCGTAATTGCACTATTTCCTCGTGTATTTCCTGACGAACATTCTTCAATTCTAATGACATTTCCGATGTCATTCCTTCCAATTTAGCGTTATTTTTTTCAAATTCAATATTCATATCTGAAGTGATCCTCTAATTTATTATTCATATCTGAAGTGATTCCATCTAATTTAGTATTATTATGCTCAAGTTTTGCGTTCATTTCTGCTAACATCTTAAGAATTAAATTATTAGGGTCCATATTTTCTAACGTGCAGCCATTATTTCCTTTTCTTGTGGTTCAATTTCAATAATTTCACGAAATTTCTCCCTCGGGTTAGTATTAGCAGACGCCATATCATCTACATTAACATTCTCCATACGCAATTTTTTGCTCCTAGTATCCATTTTGAATTCTAATACAAATTAAAATCTCTCTGTTAAATTATTTTAAAATCACACCAATGAAATGGTCTTGGCCCTTTCTTATAACTAACAATTAATTTCAAATGTCAATCCATAAATTTCAGATTCCTTTGGATCACTATATTATAATTTATAAGACTAATTTTATCCGTGTCACCAATTGTTATAAATTATAACAAATTATGCATCACGTTGAGGCGCCATTTTGAGATATACCAAAATTTTCCTCCCTCTCTACATCTATATCTGCTAAAGATCTTAGCGTCCGGCTTGCTGGGTCAATGGGTCACGATATAATTATAATCCTTATTACCTCTATAAAGGATTATAGGATCCGTCGACTATACAGCGCAGCTGGGAATCTGAAATAGAATGATTCTATTCCTAGTTCATTACTGTTTGGATTGACTAAATGAAAATTCACTTTCTTTTCTAAAGAACAAAATTTAACAAAGTTTATTTTTACTTTTTTATCAAACAATTTAATGAATTTAAATTAGGCCTTTGATCATGATCTCTTTCAATTTACAATTTTACACCGCGGTTAACTTATCTTTCTTCGTTGATGTCCTCGTAGACTTCTCAGTCGAAATATCTTGCGATCTTGCCGTAGTCCAAAATTCCAACGAAATCCTCTTCTGCCCTATCCAAGCTGGTCTCAAACTATCAAAATTACCAGTCCCGATTACGTCCTATGACATAGTCCCGAACTTGATTACCACTCCCGACAAAGTTCCAATTTATACTTCAATATTGCTTCCACATGAAAATATCTACGAACAGTTCAGAAGCGCGTTTCAGAGCAGAATGAAATCTTCCTGCATGATTCATCCCTCGCAGACTTCGTATTAAACTACCTTCATTTTTTTCATAACACTTGACCGTCTAAACTTCTCCGCCCAATCCCAAAGTTTCTACTTTCGGCATCAACCCATCTCTTAATGCATTTAGAAAAAACAAAAACTACATTGTTTATTCACGGTCGTTGCTATGCTCTAGCTCTCGTGATATTTCGTAATGCATGTTCCACCATACTGTCTCCAAATAAATGTTAATTCATTTTAACGTGACATATCGGTATGTCACAGTACATTAATTCGCTTATTGCTATGACTGTGTTCAACGAAGGCTTCTAGCTCTGGTTGAATGAATAAATGTGCCCAGTACATGATGGAGCTTTCAAATCGCTACTTGTAAAGAGCGAAGTCCACAACGGCCAAGCCCAGATCCAGAATGCGTGGGCTGGCTGTCCCCATTCTCGGGAGGCGGATGGGCAGCATTGTGCATTTCATTGTCGCGTATTTGTACAAATGGATGGAAATTTTCGTATGGCTAACTTCGTTTATAGAAGCCATTACTTCAATTTGTTACCATTGCGGTGCGTCTCCCTCGTGTATAATGGTTTTGTGTGATATTCCTATTTCCGTTCATAATGCATATTGTGGACGTTTTCACGGCCGGTTGGTGGGAAAAGGGATGAAACGTTCGACTTTTTTTCGCGTTCCCCGCATGACCGCGTTATTGATTGTCGCTTTGTTTGCATCTGAATAAGTCTAAAATGTTATCACAAGGCAATGTCGCCTATATCGCCACCTCCTGCGAGCGTTTTTCTCTCACAGTGGTGGAATTGAGCTTCTGTTACTCTTGCGTTTGGAATATTCCTGCTTCAGTTGATTTACAGGAGAGTGAAATACTATTAGGTTGGTCATTTGAACTACTTGATAATTATATACATTCCAGTTCGCAATTCATAGTCAAAACAACGCGGTAATACATTCTTGGAAGTATTATTTTTACTTCCAAAAATGTACATACTTGGTATATTAAAATGAATGAAACGTGTGATCAGAAACTGCCTGAACGTAAACACAACATGCCTCTAGAAATTCAATATTGGAATTAGTGAATGTGGTTGGAGTTGCCTGCAAAAGGTCCCGTGTATGCTGCTAAAGCGATGTCGACACTGAAAGTGTAACTGTCTCCCACGACGTTCGGATGTAGGAAGGAAGGATAGAGACTCATGTTTCTCTAAATGACTTAATTTGCGTACATCCCTCTACCGAGCCCACACACTACCTCTTTCACTGATTTCGAAGGCACGCCGTCCATTGTGGCAAGGTTCTGCCATTTTGTCGCTTTCAACCTGCTACTGAATGAAACTACAAACTAACTCCCATCCGACGATGCGGAGATATCTGACAAGAACTCCCGCACGTGGTGGCGGACTTCGCGGACCATTAATGTTCGCACACAGACACGAGAATAGCATAATATTGATGTGGTGGGGTACTAGCCCGAAGGCGACGTTACGACTAACTACGTCGAACAGAAGATCAATCTATGAGGTCGCACTCAAGACTGCCTAGATAGAGAGAGCCCCGGTTCCTGGTTGTCAGTTGTCATGCACGTACGATTCCCGTTTGTCGTCCTTCAAGTAGACACAAGGCACAAGACGCACGCGTTGTTTGGACGAGTTAGAACATCTGAAGTGTAATGCTATAGATATTAATTTAAGAATACAACTGGTTTTGATTGACACATGTGATTTGTTGAAAATCAGCTTATTAGGTAAATGGTTGTTTCCCTCGGAATAACAAATTTATTTTTTGCATTTGTACGATAAATATTTCATAATTGTGTAATGCGAAGAATGGAGCCGCACTAAATTTGAAAACGTAGGTAGGTTTTTGTAATATTTGTAAAATGTACCAGTACGTAGTGTCATGTGTATATTGTATTTTGATTAGAATTTTATTTCATGTTTTACATGGTATGTATTTTGTTTCAGGTAAGTGAGATGACATCTCCAAACCGGTTGTGACTACCGTGAGTACAAATAAGTTATTGTAAAGAACCATAGGGAAGAATTATTACCAGATTCTGAATTGCAGACGTCATGTGTCGAAATTGAATTATAATTTTTCAAACAATTTGTCCACGATTTTGATAGTGACGGTTCACCGTGGAGTAGTTCAATATCTCAGGGAAACGGTATTCGCGTTGTTCCGAAATATTGTTGTAAATTTCTCAGAAACATAATTGGTTTCAGCGAACCATATGCCTCTTTCCAAGTACTTTATATATATAAGAGATTAATCGTTTTTATCTGTTGTTGGAAAGTAAATTAAAAAGAACTTTGCCCTAACTCGGATTCCATCGTTATGATTCTAGAATAGACGGATGCAGTATGACTTGGAGATGTGGAAATTCATTTCAGTAAAATATTCTTGTTGATGAATCTAATTTCAACATTCTTATATTCCCCATGATTGCAGAACCCGTGCGGGCGCGGTGTTGCGTTCTGTAGCCTACTTCTTTCTGTGAACCGTTGGTCCAGAGAGCTCCGCTGCTTGGCTTGTGTTTTTTATTTAAAGCCAAGCCCGCGTGTGGACAGGCGCGGCGTGCAGGCAGATTCATTCGCCTCCGCGCCGCTCACGCACACGCCCACGCGCACGCGGCCTGGACGCGTAAATATTTCAGCGGGGGCTTCCGTTTCTCGTCGCCCGCCCAGGGCAACACTCCCGCCCGCCCTCACCCGCGCGCGCTGAGACGAGCCGTTCGGACCGGCTTAGGTGGCCCAGGGACTCGGTTGATGGCGCTGCAAAGCCTCTGTCCGGGAGGTCATAGGTTCGACTCCCGACGGAGACGGGATTTTCGACACTAGCGAGAGAGAGGTCGAATTCAGCCGCTGTCTGGAGAAGAATTCTAGCGGTCGGCTGCTCTGATCGGTTACTTCGATTAACACCAGGCGAATACCGGAGCAGTACCCTAACAAACGGGCCACGGACCGCGCGCGATCTTTCCTTCCTCTTCCTTATCCTATCCTCTCCCCTTACATACACTTACTGTAACATGCACTACACTACCACTTTTCGAGAGACCATTCAGGAACTCAGATCTTTTCCCGGCAGGGCTGGTGCCCCGTGGTGCAATATCACTGCCACCTTCTGCGATAAGAGCATGCACTGCACTTATGGGCCTAATGATCTTAGCAGTTGACGTGCCCGGAAACACTAATCATTGAGTCTTCGAGCCGTTCGAATGCTTTCTACACCCACGACTCAGTTTGCGTTTTATTCCTAAATTATTCCTTTATTCTTACGTTTATTCGTACGTAAGCTCAGTTTATTTCTGTTTGAGTTCCTTGACTTCGCTGTTTCTCTTCCCCCGTACGTCTGGGCTTGTCTCCTAATCTCTGGTTGCTTTCCAGTTTCATGTCCCGGCCCGTATACCTCCTGGAACTGAATTTATTTGAAATTGAAATTTATTGTAAGGGACTGCAATTACATGGCGTGGGCTTGAACCCCTCAACTTCACCTTGGTATTCACATATATTAGAAATACGATCTGAATTTTGTCTAACGGGGCGGTTATTGTGGTTTCTTCCATTTACCACTGATGTTTTTGCTTCCTCAATTAAACTTTCAATGCAGGGGAATGCATTATACCATCAAATGTAAATCAAAGATTAACAAAACTTAGTGAACATATTGTTAAACAAACATGTTTGAAGAAGTACGTTTGTGCCATTGATACTTCTCTCTTTGTGCTTTTCTTTTCTTTGTCTTATTGAATTAAGAATTGTATTAACAGCATAACAGTTAGATTCTGTCGGAATATAATTGGAACATTGTGTATTAATAATTCGATAATTAGAAAAAATAACCGTAGTGCATAAGAAAATTTAAAAAAAAATTCTCCCTACTGTGAAGAACGATCTGCGGCACATCATATTCAATGTTTGTAATGTAATTTTTAATCGAAGCATCTAAGCACAATTTACTCTTTGTTGTCCATTTCATTGAACGCATACCTTGCTGTCTGTTTTGTCCCTCCGCGAAGTCGTTCGCTTCCTCTCAGTAGCTATTCCGGACGCGTCCCTCGCACATCCCTAGTTAGCACCGCTCGTCCCCGCTCGTCCCCGCCCGGCCCCGCCACTCCCCGCCCCGCCCCGCCCCGCCCCGCCCCGCCCCTTCTCCTCCGCCGAAGCGTCTTCCTCCGCCGAAGCGTCTCCCTTGCTCCGCCCCCTCGTCCGCCGTCGCTCCCGCGGCGCAGGCCAATAAAGTGGCGAGCGTACGACGGCGGCGGCGCGGGGCTTGAACCCTAAACCGCGCGCCCGGCCGTTAGCGTCGCGGCGCGCGGAGCTTGGCCGTCGTCACGAGAGCCTCTTCCCTCCCGCCCTGCCAGCGGCGCTCCAGTGCTAACGAGGGATCGCGAATGTACACTCCCTTCGGCGGCAATTGGCTTTGTTACTTTGCGAGTGGAGGAAGGTGTGTTTAGTTCAGAGTAGGAATTCCTACCTGCCGCGTAATTATTTTTAACCACTAAATGGTTTTGCGAGAAAGATATTTTTATGTAAAATGTGAATATATCCAGCAATTCTTAAGAACTAATGTTTGCGTAGTTGAGAAGCTACAATTTCTTTGCCACATATTTTAAATTCAAACACTATGTCAAGAAAAAAAAATAAAGATAGCAGAGCAGGCCACGAAGGCGTAGTCAGGTGTAAAAATGTTAAGAAAAAAAAACGTCAGGAGTAATTGTTAAAAGGTAAAGATGGAAATGAAGATATTGGTAGAAGTTCGTGTTCGTGAAAACATTTTCTCGCGCAGAAAACTAGATGGCATGATCATTTCCAAGACTGAATTTCTGTTGGGTGTAACTCTAGAATTTATTTGGCTTTAAAATTGCATGTTTTCTGCGATATATACTGTTTCACAGTTTCTATTAGGAATGGCATTAATATACATAAATATTCATGAGTTGTTTTAAAATATTCATGTATGGCCTGTGGATTTTCCTGCATATTTTAGGTTATATTCGTTTTCTATTACCGCATTTTGTATGATCTTATGTGTAGATTAGTCATGGCAGCTCGTGCACTAGTCTCCCTTAGCCTCTCCTATTGTTGCATTGCAGCTGAGCAGTTTTTCTCCGCATTGGTTGGCCCGCAGATCAATAATGAACGCGCGGGAGGTGAATTGCTACACCGTCAACTGTTAGTAGCTGTGAGGCCTTTTGCAAGTTATACAGGAACATGTGAGGAGCATTCCAGAGGCCCCCCCTTCCTCACGGGCAGCCTACGTAGGATTTGCGATGTGGAATAGCATTAGCAGTAATACGTTTGAATGTTACCTCTTTAGATAAATATTTTACTAAGATATTTTCGTTAGTGTAGCGCACACATTGCAAAAGGAAATGGTGTAAATATTCCTACTAGCTTAATATTTTTGTTTACGCAGCGTCGTTGTCAGTAATCGAAGCCGATATTGTGTCGAAGCATTTCAAAGATAATGTGTTTGAAATGTTCAACATTTATTCTGGATCGACAGACGATTTGCAGTTCCGCTCACATCATTCTGTAGTAACAAATTTCCAATCCTCTTTTAAAAACGTGAATATAACAAAAGTTGTGGAAGCTAGAATGCTAATTTGTTTTTTGATTTGCCTACTCATAAAAGTTCCATGGAATCTCGAATACATTCAATTTTGATCGTTTGGCCTCACTGATGGCTTATTTTCTTCTTGCTGTTAATGATGATCGATGCGATTGCATTTCTGTTTCTGCAACACCCTGTGTATTTAGCGCATTGTAAATTTATAATGCACCATTGCTGGAGCTGCCAACAGACTTGGGTGGCTCAGGGCATCAGTTGATTTCATGGCTGTGCCCTCTGACTGGGAGGTCGTAGGATTCTAGTCCTGACGTTGGCAGGATTTTCGACACTTACAGCTACTTAGCTAGGTAGGTCGAATTCAGCCGCTATGTGGAGGAGAATTCTAGCTGCCGAGCACTCTGACCGATAGTTTTCGGTGGTTTCTCCGATCAATACCCCAATAAATGGGCTACGGACCACGCGCGATCTCTCCTTCCTTATTGCCCTATCCTCACCCCCTTACACGTACTTCACTGTTACACATGCTGGGACAGCAGCCGGGAGTCTAAAATTTTCCCCGTTTTGGGAGATACCTGATTGAGCAGCGGGAGAGAGATACCTGATTGAGGAAGATAGGTCGGCGCCGGATCTCACCATCCAGTGGGGAAAGATCATAACCACCTCCCGCGATAAAAACGTGAACCGTGGAATCATGAATGAATGAATGAATCAATCAATCAATAAATGGATACGGAATGAATATGGAACATATCGAAACCTTTCCTTGGGCTGCCGAGGCGCTGTCGACCGCAGCCGCGAATGCGGCCGCCCCATCGAGTGAAAGGAGCGGAGTGTGTTGGGTGTGGAGGGCAAGCCAGTTGGGCGCGTCCTGCTTCCGCGTGGGCGGGTGCTGCTGCCACCTCGCTCCGCGCCGAGCGCTTCTCGCGTCGCGCCCCACCGTGACACCGGGCAGGGGGAGGGCAACGGCATCGCCGCGGTCGCACTGTCACTTCCGAGACGTTGCTGGAAAGAGACACCATTGTACTAGCTTCATCTCAGGTACCAAGTACTTCTGTGGGGACTCGTGTAATGCTCATACTTTGATAATTATTTCTTGAAGGCTAAGAGTTTTGTTCTCCCCCTCACGGAGAAAGAAAAGTATTTTCTTTTCCAAAGGACTTTTTTTCACTAATTATTTTACGAATATTCATTTTGCATACATAACTTTAGTATTTTTTATACGGATTGCGGTGAATGTGAATAGGAACCTCGGTACAAAACGTCGACAGTTGTGTATTTTAGTTGGTATTATAAAACTATTATTCAACGATGATTCAATATATAGAAAAGGCTGTTCTTATTTGCATAATTTCCGAAATGTATTCAAATTGTGAGAGAAAACTATAGCACCCACAGGGCTGCGAAATATTTCATGGGATTTGTCATTAACTAAAGATATCAGGCAAAATAATGAAATTTATCAATGTTCTGCTATAGTGGTTAAATAGCCAGTTGTTAGAAGTAAGCAATGTAATCAAACTCTTTCGTATGTAGTTCGCTTCACTGTCTCTTGATTATGTTGCGCGTGTTTTCTTCATTTACTCTGTAAATTTTCGGTGATCCAGTGCAGATTAATTCATTTCTTTTGTTGAAACCGCTCTCTCTAGAATAATGTTTTCACGTTCAACGGGTTTAGAAGGAAAGTTTCTCCGTCCCTTCTAACTCTGATACCAGCTTTAGCAGTTGACTTACAGCATTTACCGTGACGCCATTATCACAGGTATTAGGGTAAAAAACGTTACAAGAGACTTTTACGAGCAAATTTTAGGCAGGTGCTACCTCGGCAAGCTAAGTTCATCTCTGGAATTCTATACTCTGAATAGTAAGATTTTAAATTTTCTTACTATGTTAAATTGATACAATAACATGTACAAATGACACCGCAAAACTGTAAAAGATTATATGGAATGTGGAAATGATACACTTCAATCCAATAATTTTGGAGACAATGTTTAAATTCCTAATAAAAGAACAAATATCCGGCTCTGATTTCTGGGATTTTGTCTACTATCTAAAGCTATTTAATACTTTATTAATAATATTGTATCCCTTTGCGTAACAATGCATAGGAATAAAATAATTATAATAATTATATATTATAACAATGCAATGCAATTATTTCAACAATTAGTACGAATATTTGAAATTTATTTTACTTATTGAAGACCTTTTGTTGCTACAAATCATTAGTAAATATTTATATTTCAATATAAATAATCGAGTTGTGCAGTTCGCATTCTGAAGTTCTAGATCATTGACTCAAGGAAAAACGATCTCAATATCAACATTTAAGAGATTACTCGTTACTGTGATAACATGTTTTCAGTAATTTCTGTTTAAACTTCATGATCCCATTTTGGATGCTTTTCCCGTCACCATTACAGTACATTGTATCTGATCTGAACATTCAATTTTTTTTTTTAATTTCTCTATTTCCCATATTTTTAGACAATTGAAAAAGTCTCCCGGCAGCGTCTCGTGTGGTCGATCTCGCCTCGCACCAGGCCGAGGCAGCGTGGCGATGCTGAGAAACCGTGAGCAGGCACCGCTCCTTTCATTAGGGCGGGGCAGGTGCCCGCTTGCTTTCAGCTTTGTTCGCGCTTGGCGGGAGCTGCTTAGCGCCGCGCCGCGTCGCGCCACCCGCAGCCTCTTCCTCTCCCCCTCCCCCCGCTGCCACACCTTTCCCTCCGTCCGACCTCCCACGGCCGCCGATGCGAAGGACGCTGTCGCCTTTGATGTTTGTTATGAAGGCCCGGTGGCCGCGGCGACAACCTTCTTGGAAGGTAAAATCCCCGGAACAACCGAGCATTTTAGATGTGCTGATAGCACTTTCTTTATTCTTCTTCAAATTCTTTGGTATGGTATTTGTTTCTTAGCGCCCTTATCCGTTCTGTTTATAAAGAAGTGGAGTTAATTTTGTCCAGTAGATGCAAAGCGCTCGTAACATTTAGGTGACCCTGGACTCGCTTACGGTCTCTGAATTTTTAAATTTCTTTTTTCTTTAACTTTATTTAGGAACTTGTGTCCTTTCTTGGCGATGTACAAAATATTATCATGGATTTTGTGAGATTAGTCCGCATCAAAATATCTTTGAGATTACTAAGTGTGAAGCTGTTTTAAAGTTCGAAGTACCAGTAGGACGATCGTAATACTATTTCTTCAGGAGCATGGAATGAATAAATGGGTTTTGCTGTGCGTGTAGTCGAAGTAATGTGGCAGACAGACTCGTTCAAATGAGTAGAAACAAATGAAGCAAGGTAATATGGGTCGGGCGTGAGGGCGTGCGTCTTTAAAAAGACGCAAGTGGCCCCCTCAGGTGAACGCTTCGCCGCAGCTAATACGCCACTAATTGTGGAGGTGTCAGGTGTCAGGTGGCGTTGGAAGCCGCCCAGTGTGTGGGTGCCCTCTTTGTTTGTCGCATTGCTCCGTTGTTTATGTCATGGGGTAGTGTGAGATGGTCCCAAGATGGTACCGGAGTATGAATATCGCTTTTCGTTGGTGTGCCTGTGTGACACTTGGAAAAGTAGCGTGCGTTACGAAAGATAAGTAACGTTGGTTAGGCTTTTGAATGTAATGTTGCAGAATTCCGTTACTCGCATACTTAGAGCTCACTTACGTCTTTATCGCTTTTATCTCACATTTTGTTTAGCCATTAAATTTTTCCAATATCCACAAACTTCTCTTCGCTTACACATATTGTTGTGTAAATTTGTGATACGTACTAATGTGTAAGTGACAGTCTGGGATATGGAACTACTGTACACGATTCGTTCCTTATCACACTCCTGAAGAAGAACGCATAGTGATTCCTGAACTGATGATCATGTGATTAACGAGCAGGAACACCTGTGCATACATTCAAGGCTCATTATTAATTAATAGGTAAATAATTTATACATATGATTCCCTTCAACAAGGCTCTGCTTGGAAAAGCTGCCCTCGCAGGATGGTTTTGTGGATTGTAAACTGTTGTCCCTACTGCCTACTTCATTGTTCGCAAAGGGCAACAATTCGACGGCGACAGATATAAAAATTACGTGAGGCGGGCTCGTCAAGTGAGGCTTCTCGTGGCTGCCTAGCCTTTATCCCAACTTTTCAGTGAGCTATCAGGGATGAGTTATGTGATAAATTATCGTATACATGGTGATTGACGGTGCAGTGAAGGAATCAGGGGCAGAATCAACGGATAAACTCCGAGAGAGCCTGCCGCAAAACCCGATGTGTTAACTTCGAAATTCACATGGGCCGAATTGGATTTGAAACCGGGTATCCAAAGATTGAAAGGTAGTGCTCTGGTCACAGTCTCTTTTGTTTCTGTGGTTTGAATGCCGTGCAGCGTCGTTGGAAGTGCCGCTGGAAGCGCCGCGGGCGCTGGTGCTACTTTTCCGGTCGACTGTACCTAAGATAAGGCGGATGCTGGGAGCGGCACGGCCGCCGCGCCAGCCCTCTCGCCCGTGTCCCGCGCGCGTGCGGTATCGAGCGCCTCTGGCGGAGGCGGAGGAGGCTACTCGTGGCGCAGCGCTGCGCCTGTTAAATTTGGAAATTTAAGTGCCTACAGTTCACTGTGTTTTGTGATGTGAAGCCTTCAGTGAAGCCATCAATCATCCTAGAAGACCATCTGAGAAGAAAACACATCCATTATTTATAAGGTTTATTCATATAATTAGGTTTGGTATGGTACCATATGAATAATATTTTTTAACCTTAATTTTTCTTAAAAGGTAATACTTTACAGTTGAACTGTGATCTCATGGCCTAGAAGGTTTTGAAAACCTGAGATTTTGTTAGTAACAGCTAAGTTTTTGCCTCAGTGTGATCTGAGAAAAATTCATGTTTATGCAACAATTTTTCTCATTTCAAAACAGGTTTTGTTTATTATAAGAGAACGCTTGTCCTACGGATTCTTCTATCAAAATCCGGCATCTACATCAAATTTAGGACTTTTTTGACACCTCACTCACCTCTGTAGCTTCAGATTTGATGTTTTTTGGTCAATTTGAAATATTTTCAAGCTGTATTCTGAGCAGCAGCTACAGTCCCTGCGGACACTCACAGGGTTCGCTAGCATCGAACAGGTGTCAAGAGGGTCACATACCCTGCAGGCGCTACCCTTACGTATTCTTTGGCAAAGAGGTTCCAAGATTATCGATCCATTCTCCCCACTGCTATGACCCCCTCCCTTCATGGCTGTTTCCCCTTCACCAACCCCTATATAAAGCGTGCGCTTCTCGCGCACGACGCTCGCTCTCGCTCTCTCTTGTTCTTTCTCTTTTGTACAAAGCTCTCATTCTCTTGTTATTTCAGCTGCGTCCAGTGGCGTAGCTTTGTTAATTCTTCTCATAGAGCCCGGCTCCTTCAGAGTCGTTATGTATATCAAATCTGTATATAGTATTTGTTGTAAATAGTGTTTTTTAATTTTTTTCCTTGCGAGATAGTATGTTAGTTTACTTACAATAGATCAGATCAAATTATGAAGACTAAAATAATATTGTTTCTCATTTCGTCAGTAAAGCCTGAGCCATGGTTTTTTTTTTTGTTGGTCCCTTTGAACCAAACAATGTGTTAATGAAATTGAGTGCATAAAGGTATTTAATGTGTTGATTTGGACTTGGAAATGGAACTCTTACTTTGAAATGTTAATGATTTACTAATGTTTATGTTGTTTGCAGCTCGTTTACTACATATGTTATGTTTATGTATGTCGCTGACCTCTGATTGGTGTGGAGGTGCGGCTAATGTTCACTGCGTATTTACTTATGAATGTTGTTAATGTTGCAGTTCCTGCCATAAGTAAGACGGCACTTGGCCGCTTTTGGCAATTTATGGAAGGTGCTCCGCTGAGTATAAGTCGGCGCTTGGCCGCATTCGGCACACGGGAGACTACGTAAAGGCGTTTGCTTGGCCCGTGCGGTAGCTCGAACCGCGGCCCTTGTTGCAACGTCACGGCCCCGCAGCCGGCAGAGAGGTCGGCTGGGCTACAGCTGTCACCGGCACGCAGCGGTGGGGTCACGTGCTGACCTTGTATGCGGCACGCTGATCGGCGCTCGTGTCTAGGAACAGTTTGTTCAGCGAGCAGCGGGCGGGCGCTCATGTACCGCCACTCTCGCTTATGCGTAAACTTGCTGCATTCCCATATTGTCTGGTTACGAAAGGTATAGTAAGAAATCCATTTCCAAGAATTTTGGTATTATGCACTCCTACGAAAGTTGGTTCCATGGCTCATGCGTAGTTCTGTTTATTACGAATGTTATTTGAGAAAAGAAGGCCTAAATACGGCTTCTTCAGCAAATTTGTTTATATACGTTTCTATCTACCTCGTCCTAAAGTGGGCATTCAAAGGTAGATTATAAGACAGCATTTCTGTATGTGCTAGCGCGATGTTGTAGATGCGCTACTAAGTTAGTGTTCACCTTTCTGTTACAAGGTTTATGTTTCAATTTTCAGCTTCCTCGCCCTAAAGTGGTTCTTTCAAGAGGTCGACTGAAATCATTAATTCTTGCTTGTAAATTGTAATTCTGCTTTGTTTTTCCCGCAGCTGCTTTGCAACCTGCGCATCAGGAAAAACTAATATATGTAAAATTGTTTATCTAATAAATGTGTTATATTGAAAGTTATTTGATTGTCATATCTCCTGATTTGAGATCCTATAAAGTTGTGATACCTTTTCATTAAAAACCTGGTGCGTCCATTTGAAAAGTTCAAGTGTGACGACAATCTTCTGAATTTCGATAGCTTAGAAGCTTTTGTGTTAGCTTTGATAATTATCTCCTTAGGAAATGATGGTCAGTTCGCTACATATTACGTAGCGAAAATTAATGTTATCAATGTGCTGTTTTCAACAGCTGGCGACCGTATTAAATAAATTGTCATTAAATAAGAGGTCAGCCAAGTTTGATATTTAACAGCGCCACCCTCAACCCCGCCCCCGCCCCCGCCACTCCACCCCCGCCCCGCCCCGCCCAGCACCGCCGCCCCGCCCCGCCCCGCCCGCCCCGCCGCCCCGCCCCGCGCCGGCTGCCTGGAATCCGGCCTTGCGCCCCATCCGCTGGCTTTACATCGAATCCCGCCGACCCTCTGCCACCGCACTACTCCCCCACGAGCTAGTTGTACCTCTCTGGAAACGCCCCTCTTGTGGTGTTCCTCTTTCTCCTCTCTCCCCGCCTTTCGGTTGCTTTTTCTGACGCTGTAATTCTTCATTGTTTCTCCCTCTTACGTCTGTCTATTCTTATGTTTATCGCTCTTATGACTGTCGGTCTGTCCTTGTATCTGTCTCTGTATGACTATGTCCCTCTTATGTCTCTGTCCCCGTGTCTCACTCCCCAACCTTCTCCTTCCCATCTTTCTCACACTCTCTTTCGAGAACGTTTGCGCATACACGATTTTTTTTTTAAAATACGATGTTGCTTAGCAGCAGTGCATATGCAGCAGTGAGTCAACAATTGTCAAGTGTCTTGTTATTTTTCAACGATTCTTCCAGAGAAAAAAATCATAAATCTAGTTTTAGAGTTCGAAGAGTAAACATCCTAGTGTTGTGAGGATTATTAGCTTTCTCCGCTAGTGTCCCTTCTGAGGCGCCATCGGTAGCCGTCGTCTGAGAATGTTATTTCCTCGTATTGTGCGTCATAGCAGCTCCTGGCGCAGCGTAGGCGCACAGCAGCCGTTCCGCCATCTCACAGGGTTCCTGCCAGTCCAACTGTCGCTCGTGTGTTCTCGTGATAGGAGATGCGCACACGCAATCATCACGAACGTATTATTTGAATTGCGATCTGAAATTTGCACCCTGAGGAAGTGCCCTTTCCCCGTCTCCCAATAAGTGTTTACCTTATTTACCAAGCCTTAGAGGAAACTATTGAGTTCGTTCAATGCTGCATGTGAAACTACGGCAGTGTTTGCAGCCTGTTTTTGCGTCTGCGTCCTGTTCTTTATTGCAATATGTAGTTATTATACCTTCTACCGATTTTATAATATCTCTTGTTTTCCCATTCAGTGTGACAAAAGGCAAATGAACTGTCTGTTAGCGGGCGCTAGTGGCGACTTGCAGCACGGTGTTGCGAACCTCGCGCCCGCCCTCCCTCCTCGTCCCGCGCGCCGCGCCGCTCTGGAGAATCGCCAGGCGCCGCGCAGCTGGCCGCAAGGGCGCCGTTGCCGTCGCCGCTGCGGCATCCGCCGCTCGCCGTTTGTCACCTGGCGAGCGTGCGAAATGCGCGTTGACGTAGCGCCGCGCGAGAGCCGCGCGTGCCGAATCGCGCACCGCGTTTATTCTCGGCGACTCGGCTCTCGGAGCTTTAGACGAGCCGTATCTATTTTTCTCACCCCGTTCTCTCTCTCTCTCTCTCTCTCTCTCTCTCTCTCTCTCTCGTTGAAATATCGCGCCCTGTAAGATTTCCGCGCTCATTTTTTTGTATTAACGTTCTGGAGCTCGCGTATTAGTTTGAGTAAATTAGCGCTTAACTCGTTGGCTCCCCGGCGCTCTGTTCAACATTTTCCTCGTCGTCGATCTGGCACAAAAAGGTTTGCGAAGCGGAGCGCGCTAGCCCGAGACAGGTCACTTAACCCTCAATTCTGAGAAACTTTCTGAGCGGACGAAATCGTTTTATCGGGTGAGGTCGTGGGCTGGAGGTGGGCGTGGACGCGGGCGGGTGGGGCGGAGGCAGCGCGCGTGGTGGCGAGGATAGGAGTTTATTACTAGGAAGCGACGTGGGCCCCAGAGATCGCGCTCGTTTGCGGGAAATTGCTGCGTCGCCCGTGCGGTCCCTGCGGACCTCCGTTGCCGCTCTCCGTCTTCCTCTCCCTTCGCTCTTTTGCGTTCACTAGACATATCAACTTGTGATGCCTTTGTGAAGTATGATATAAAATGTTACCTTCCATTTACTGACCCTGACCTCATTGTTCCAAACTGCTCTTACTCGAAGAATGAAACGTAAATTTGGTTAAAATGAGTAGTATTCTTGTGAAAGTAATTTGTCCATCACATGTTTATTACGTAACGCTCTTGACCTCGAGGAAAAAAGTTCCCTTCGTTAGTTTTCCGTAACCTCAGTGTGGATTGCTACTCGGGGTGACGATGTGTAACGTAGCTGAAGTGCGTAATATTTGTGAGAAAGTAAATAATACACGGAAACATTTTTTTTGTTTCTTGCATGATTCACCTTTTTACCACTTCTGTTTAACCGTTTTTATGAGTATACATTTCTTGCTGTTCTCGTTAGTTTTTCTTTTCATCCAGTTTCTGTTTCATTCATTTTTCCACACAATGCCCAGTAAAACCTTATTTAAACCGTCGATGCTCTCCTTTTCTTCTCAGCAATAATCTCGTTTCCCCTCGTCAGCCGTTTCCAATAACACTAGTCACTTTGCGCGTGTTCACTCACCTCAGCCACTCAGGCACGTCACAGCACCCCGCCTCATTCGCCTTCTCCCCCTGTCGTATTTTTTCTCGCCCCGATCACCGCCCCGCCCCGTTTCCCCGCCCCGCCCCGCCCTGCCTCACTCCGCTCGGCATCGTCGCGTTCGTCGCCGTGCTCGTGTGGGTTATTGATCAGGCACGGGTTAGCACCTTAAATAAAATCAGGGCTCCCCCAGCGGAGGTAACAAATCACTGGGAGCGACGGAGGCGGCGCGCGGTGGCGCTGCGGTGTAGCAGCGGTGCTTTGTAGGAGGTCGTGTACGAAGCACGCGGCGGTTTGTGGTCTTCCCTCCCCGCCAGGAATCGGAGCTCCCAGCGGCTGTTTCGGGGCGCGCGAGCGAGCGACGGCGCGCCAATCGGAAGGCGACGTGATGGACGAGGCGCCTCTTTCACTTTCCCGCGACGCCTGCCCCGCAGCTAAATCGCAGTTTTACGTGTCGCGGGACACCCTTCACGATTGAAGCAGCAGTAGGCGGCAACACGGACCGGTTCTAACTAGACTATTAAATACGGCATTTAATCGGTGAAGGGGAGAAAATGAAAGACGATCAAATTTATTGTAATTTCGTTGTAATAACATTCCATTCCATTGCTGCTTTAAATACACTTAATCTTCGTCCATTCAGTATATTTTGAGAATTTAATTTAACCGTGATTAGACCTTTCCGAGTAAATTATGCATAAAAAAGTGCTTGATTTTGAATTGGCATGGGAGGTATGCGAGAAATAACGTACGTGATTGTTTATGATTTCGAAAGGACGTTATACAATGTGACATTGAACTTAAATAATTTCGAACATTTATTTAATATTCCATTCGGCAACGACTTTGTTTGATCAAAACATCTCTATGAAAACTGATTGCCGAATCCAAACACTAAATATAAGTTCGAAATTATTTATTTTAATTCCAGTTTCATTTTCATATTGTGAAGTCGGATGTACACTTTTTTTTAAATAATTACGTTTATCGCAGTGTCATTATGCTTTTGACGTAAAACGTTTTCTGTTTTAAATGTTTCGACGTGCGCAAAAAAGTGTAATCGTCTGTGCGTTTTCGAACGGAAGTATTGGCCGTTCCATTTTCAAGTCTCCAAGTCGTCTCTCTATCATTTCGTTCTCGCTGTGCACTAACGCAAGGTGCGTTCATTGTCTGATCAACATTCGAACAAACTGGCTACGGACCTCGCGCAATCTTTCCTTTCTTCTCCTTTTTTCTATTCTAACATCTTACTTACCCACACATTTACATGCTGTACACTTCCAAACATTTCGACGAACCAGTCGGGAGCTTTGAGCAGAGCCTAGGTTGTCAGAGATACTTGGTGGAGGAAAACCCCTTTGGACAACGTGGAGGTTGACGCCATATATCTCTATCCATCGGGGAAGATCACTGCCACCTCCCGCGATAAAACATGCACTACACTTACGGGACTAATAACCTTAGTTGTTGGCGCACACGGAATCATCAGTCAAACAATCGGTGACGACGCTTGTCTGTGTGAAGGGTCGTAGCCTTATTTACCCCCTCTCGTCTCTCTCCTCACCGCTCCCACCTTCCAATGCGCCGCATTCCTCAGCAGTTTCCGGCGGCGCCCGGGAGCGGCGCGATTCGCCCCTGCGAGGCGCGCGCGCGTGATGGCGTAATTACGCGGATCCGGCGTCGCGACGCCGCCCCCCGCGCCGCTTCCGCCCCGCCCCGCCCCGCCCCCGCCGTCGACGGTTCCCGCTGCCTGGGACGTGCTCAAGAAGGCGGCGCGCTCGTGCGTGCCGTGCCGAGGGGCGGGGCACCTCGCGTTGGAGTCGGGCCCCCGGCGACGCCAGGCGGCGCTCAGCTTCCGAAACGTGTGGAGTCCCTGGATCAAGAGAGAAGCGCTACATCTGCCTTTTAATATCCTCCCGATGCTCAGCCCTCCAGGCGGATTTAATGCCTTGAGAAATGATAACCATTCGAGCCGTGAAAGAAATTGGCATGCATTCCGTATTTTAATTTTGATTGTGGACAGATTTGTGACTGGTATCGCGCACCACATCGCGAAGTTCAGATGTTTTGATTACTGGATAAAAAATCCACAACGCAAAAGAATGCCCAACTCTTATGTGTCTAGGAGCTGTAAATACGTCAATACGTGTCGTATTGCCTGGCCTGCCCGCGTGGGAGGAACTGGTTGTGTTACTCAATTTTAACCAATCGAGTCATTGTTTTCGTAATGAATGTACACGGAAATGTTTTGAGTGGAGTTTTAATTATTTAAAATTTTTGCGTAATGATTTCTAAATGTGATTTTAAACTCACGGAACAGCATTGATTTTGCTTTTTCATACTGGTTATTGTGCGTCAAATTATTGATAATTTGGTGTAGGATGTACATGTATCATTCATCTGTTTCAATCCATTGGAGATGATTTCTCGTGTTTGTACAACAGCTTTGTATGTGTTATTAGACGACCAAAATTTATTGGAAAGCCAACATTCTAGTAGGGTTTGTGATGCGGTTTGAATGATCCATTTGCTCCCCGAAAGATAATTATCACCATTTGCATACACTTCTCAAATGTTATTCCCGGAATATTGAAGTGTTTCTCACATTAACATTTACTAGTTCCAGTTCAGTGAATTGTGCTCTCCATATTGCATTTCGAATTTCATTGTATGATTTGCTCCATTCGATACCATAATGGGAATGAGCTATTTTCCCGAGTTTTCTTATTGCTCTGGGTTTCACTGTGTCACGTCATAATATTAAGCAATTTAACGTGTAATATTGCCTGTGAATTAAATCTATTAATTTAATTAACGTTATATTCTTTTTCCATACGCTCTTTTTTCATTCTCATTCCTCGTCTCTCTCAATTTCTCACGCATACACGCACTCATACACACATTCACGTATAAGCACATTCATTGCAGACTAATTTCATTTCATTATTGGTTTCAACGGAATACTAAATATAAATATTTATTTTTTACTTTCTTCGAGAATATAAATCTCGAAACTAGAAAGACATGTTTCAGTTGTGACGTAAACCCACGAAAGCAATGTGTAGATACATGACATAGAATCGTAGCGCGCGTGTGATAAAAAAGCGAGTTTAGTGGGCCACCTGCCCTTGTGCCCCCGCTCGCGCTTAAAAGTGGCGTGTAGAAGTAATCCGCGCGCTGATAGCGCGCCGCGGAGTCCGTGGCGCGGCGCCGGCAGAGGCAGGCCTGGCGCGGCGGCCACTCATCAGCGCGAGCATCTTTTGAGCGGCCCCCGAAGATGCCCCGCCCCCGCCCGCACCGAGCGCTTGATGACGGCGCGGCGCGCATGTCACCCCTGTCCTCCCGCACCGTTCGATAGCCCGGCCCCGCCCCTCGCGTCGATCGCGGGCGCCCACGCGAGGAATGGCGTTAATAGGTTTTTCACGTTGATGTACGAGCATCTTTGCAGACATTTTTGCTGGCGTTGTATTCGTATTGTGTTAAACTCATCCAATTCCTGATTTCTCACTAAAGATTTCATGACGATAATTCATTGAAAGGTGTTAATCGGACAAAATGACAACTTTTTAAGACATAAACTTGAATTATTTTTACAATTTGGAACGATGATTCAGTAGGATATCTGTACTGAAACTAAGTAGCCGAGTACAGAAAATCAGTACTAACTGAAGGTAACAAAGTACTGAAACTGAATGTAGCCACAGTGAAAAAGTTGCCTTAGGGTAGGTAAAAGAATGTTTAAATGGCTTCGTTGCTGTTTTAATTTTGACTCGCAAGGGTAAGCGGGACAAGCGCGTCAGTTGGGCGCGTTTCGTGTTTCTTTAGCTCGTCCACATGCGCATCACCAGAAGAGGAGCAATTCAATAGTGACACTCCCACAGAAGAGTCTGAGGCGTCGTACTTATATGTTTTTGAAGAGAAGGATGCGCAGTGTTGGGCGGGGGGGGGGTTTGGGGAAGGGGTGGGTGGGGGAGGGAGGGTGGGCGCGAAATGATGGCAGCAGCGGGATCGCTTTGCGGGGTCGCGCTCCCTGTGAGCTCGCCGCTTTCCACATAATGAGCTTCCGCGATGCGGCTGCGGTGTGGGGAACGGGAAGCGGTCGAAGGATCCTTATTACTGTTCAAACGGATACCAGCGCTGTGGGCTTCTGGAAGCTCGCCTCATGCGATCTCCCTCGTTCAGTATACATAGAACGTTTTCCGTCCTTGGTTCTCCACTACGATGAGAGCTCTCTATTTCAACATTCTGGAAGAGATTTGTTTAAAAGTTAAATCTGCAAGGAACATATGTACTAGGCTATTTGGGTCGATTGTCCGACTTTGCCGGCTAACTGAGTCCTTCATTGCCTGGTTTTAGTTTAATTTCCAATCTTGGGGGGGGGGGTAAAAGACGTGTGACGAATATGACGTATTCCCTTCTCCGTAACTTGCAAACTGCCTACCTAAGCTTTTCTTCGTCACACAACTACAGAAAATGAGACGATTTTAATGGAAAGCTACAACTCTACTTTTGCCCCGACCGAGAATCGAATCCGGGTTCGCACCATGAGAGGTTAGTACGCTGCACATGAGTCACCTTAGGGTTCCAAGGAAAATAGCGCACGGCTTAAAATTTGCCGTTAGGAGCAGTATAATGTTTTATTACCATTCTTATTTATTTTTCCTTGTGACATGTTTTATTTTCGAATGAGGCGTCAAAGAATGATTGTAACCGAAAATGAGAATGAAGTATATGAAAGGGAAACGACGACGGAATGAAAAATGTATGAAGCAACAGGATTCATTCTGCATGATGCGCTTGGTTGTAGTGGCAATTTCTGTGAAGCCATGTTCTCTCGGTGGTCTCCGACGTCGTGTGGAGTTTCCCTTAAAGCCCGCCCCTCGCCCGCCCGCGTTGCCTTTTTATGCAAGGCCCGCCCCGCCCCGCCCCGCCCCGCCCCGCCCCGCCCCGCCCCGCCCCGCCCGCCCCTTGCGGCGCCCTTGCATGCTAACTCGTTTTTTTTTATTTCTTTTCCGCTCCGCTGTCGCCGTCGCTTCGCGCGCGTCTGCTTCTTTATAAACCCGCCACGGAATATAATCGGCGCATACACATATCGGGCAGGGTGGTTGGAGGGAGGCGGCTTGTCTGACGGTGCTCCAGCTGCTGCCGCCGCCGCCGCCGCTATTCGCTCGCGTGGCTCCACGCTGCGGCCAGCGGCGCCTCGCGCGAAAGCTTCCCTCCCGACCTCCCACCGCTCCATTGTTTCGCATGTCCCGGAGACGCCCTTGCTGCGAAGCGAAAAGCTCGCCACACGACAACACATTGTGAGAACTGGAATGTCCTGAGTAAATTATGGATGGTTTTTGCGCGATGTGCAGGATGTGACAAGCCTTTCACAAGGGCTAGCGTTGTAACAAATGTGTTGTTTTTTCCTTCTCATCTGTGTGAAGTTCATGTGCTTATCGCTGGTTTCTTGCGAAGTTGCAGATCTTCAATAAAGGTGTGTAGCTTGGTTAGGTTAGGACTTCCAATGTCGAAATGACGGTTCGATCGAAAAAAAAAAAAAACTTCGGAATTTTACTTATTAGCACCAGTCTGGCAAAAATAATTTTGGGGTTCATTTTATCCTCCCCCAAGAAAATTGAAAGATCAAATTAAAAGGATTTGGAAATACGTGGAGATTAATTCTAAAACTACGAAACCGATGGATTCTGTTTTTAAAATCAAAACTCAGAAGGAAATAAATTGGTGATATGTTCTGAAAAATCTTGCTTCCTTCAACCGGAAGGGGTCCTATATCTTGAAAAAAATATTAGGATAGTTAAGAATACTTATTTTACAGTGCGAAGTGTGGTAATCTTGAATGTACGAATCATGGTCGATACGAAGTCGGTGTGCACAAAAGCGTTCTGCATTTGAGACCTTTAGACGAACGAAAATTTTATAGAAAACGCAACACTATCCGCGCCTTTTTAAGAGTTCTCCTGGGAATATTTGAGATAACTAAGGATGAAACTCTGACATGAACTGATATTCGAGAAGCGAACAAAAATCTTAATTACATTACCATGGTTTCGTGTACGCATGGTAGGAGTACTGAACTGCTACATCAACTGTTTTCTTATTCAAATATGTGAAGAAGAGTAGTGTTAAGCAGCGTTATGGAATCTCGTGCACCATGTGAAATATTGCTTTCCCGATAAATCGACAAAGACACATGCTATGTGTATTTTCAGTATTCCGGGGATAAAGGAAATCCCGTCTATCCTGAAGCACACATTCAGATAGAAACCGTGTCGGTAGAGCGGCGAATATTTTAGTTGTTAATATGACGAAAGGTAGACTACCCTTCCCCACTGTTGCCGAAAAACGTATGTTGCATTACATTTGATTTTTAAGAATAGCATAATTTTCCTTTTTTCTTGAGTTGTAAGATCTGATATGAAATGTTTCATAATTGTTTCATAACTCATAGAAAGTATTTTTAGAATTCTTAACGAAAAATTTAATTTAAGAAAAATTCATTACACATTGTGATATCTAAATTGCATTTTGAGAACGTATATCGCCACAACAATTCAGAGCTTGTCGAACTTCAGGTTTGACTGGTGTGAGAGGTTGTAGGAATGAAAATCGCTGGGAATACATTTTAAACGTGCGGTGTTTCGGTGAATGAAGGTACCATGTGAAGTAAAATTGTTGACTTTTCCAAAGTTTACGCTCTTAACAGCATGAAGTAGATCTTGAACAGTAACGAATGAACTTCTTGGCCCATTTTGCCACATGTCCTGAGGCGGACAAAGCAAAGTTGACGCGTGTGCGTAGCGCGGTTGGCTGCCCTGCTTCGACCTGCCAACCAGGAAACAGGCTGAGCTCGCCGGAAGTGGCCTCCCTTCGCGGTGGGTGAGGGGGAGAGGGTCGCTTGTTTGTCATTCAAGAAATCTCGCGTGCGAACGCGAAGGCAAAGCGGTATCGGAGGGAAAAAGAGCGAAGCCGCCGCGTGAACGACGTCCGTCATATCTCGCGCCGTGTGTTTGCGCGACGCACCGTTCTGACGCGACCATCCATCTCGGCGACGCGACGCGGCGCGGCGCGGCGGGCCCTCTTCTCCGCGCCCTCTCGCGGCGCGGCGCGGCCTGGCGGCCCCTTCAATACCGCGCCCCGATGCATATTCATATCACCCGGACAGCGGCGCAATTTTCGAGAGTGCCTCGCAGCTGGGGCCGCCGATACGCCGTCGAGCCTCGCCGCGCCCCGCCCCGCCCAGCCGCCTGCACGCGTGTGTGTCTCGTCTGAGGAGGCGATGTTTCGGGAGCAGCCGGAGGATGCCATATAGCCCGAAGGCTTCCGAATCAATAAAAGGCAAATGGATCATTTCAAATTCATGAAGACGCCTCGACCCGCCGACGTCGTCGTCGCCGCTGAGCCGCAACGCACGCGCCGCTGTGGTGGCGGCTGCGGCGGAGGCGCCGCGAGACGCCACGGCGCGGTCATGGGATGGCGTGGCACGTTACTGTGTTCTGGAGATGGAGTAGTGTCTGTTAAACCACGCCTACTAGCACTTCCAGCTCTAAATACAAATGCATTCCACTGGGAGTAGAAGAGGTGTACTGAAGCTTCCGGGTGATTAAATGCCTGTATTATTTCCAACCTTTTTTGTTGACGTTACTTTTAACGGAATCAAATAATCTTAGGAGGCACGTGTTTATATTTGGACAATTCCTGAGACCCATAGTTGAAACTACGACATAGATGCGGTATTTTTGTACAAATTTAGTATTTTTTTTTTGCATGAAATAGTGTTAATTAAACCGAATAGTAAAATCATTTTGAATGGTTTTGTAGTCAAGAAGTTTTAATTCTGAAGAGAATTATCCAAGAGAAATAGAAATCCTAGAAATATTCAAAGAGAAATCCTAGAGAAATATCCATAGGTGATGGGAATAAACTGATGCAATGGAAATTGATTTGACTTCGAAGCTGTGGATTGAACTTATCGGTTAGAGTAAAAAATTAAGAAATCATAAGAGACGCAACATTATAGACACTATAGAAATGAAGACTCAAATGGTGTGATCACTTACTCAAAATGGATGAAGACCGATGGACCAAAAGGTTTGCAAAGGTACTTCACAGATTTCACAGATGGCTAGAAGATGATACACTCCAGAAGAATGAAAGACAGATTAAAATAGAAATTGGAACGCGAGAGACGCCTAACGGGATGCCTGTTGGAGGTAAAGTTCTTGTAATTACGAACCTGTGTGAATGATACATGGAAATGTTACTTTGGTATATCATTTTCGAGAATTCTGAAGCCCTTTTAAGCTTGTACCGAGTGATTCGCCCAGGGTGAAAACGAGGCTCCGGCGTCGTCGACTGGGCGAGAAATTTCGTGTCTCGCGTTCCCGTAGCGCAGCATGGAAGGGCCGAGTCCCTCTCGCAGGCGCTTACGGGAATGATGAAGAGGCAGGCGTACGGGCGGGCCTGACATTCCCCTTCAGGCATCTGTCGCCGCCCTCCCGATGGCTGCGTCAAGGTGGCTCATGGCAACAATTGATGTCACTGCAGTGCCTGTGACCGGCAGGTCCTAGGGTTAAACTTCTACGGTGGCAGGATTTTCGACACTACCTAGGTCGAGTTGGGTCGGTTTCTGGAGGAAAATTCAAACATCCGACTGCTCTGATCTTAATTCTCGCATCCGTGATTTCTCCGATCAATACCAGGCGAATGCTGGAACGGTATCTTGGCGCGAGCTTTTCATTCTCTTTCTTGTTCTGTCCTCATCCCTTACTTGCACATACTTACACGCCTTACAATACCACACTTGCCGGGAGACCCGTCGGGAGTTTAGAGCTTGTCCCGGGCTGGGGCAGAGTCCGCTGATGCAGATACTTGGTTGGGGAAAATTGTCGAAACCGACGGGTAGGTACGTGCTGGATCTCGCCAATCAGCGGAGGAAGATCACCGCCACGTCCCGCGATCATTCTTGCGGGCTTAATGACCTCAGCAATTGACGCCCCCGGAATCGCTAATCAATCCATCAAAACGATGACTGCGTCGCAGTAACACGCAGCACCGTCAGTTGCACGCGCACCGCGGTGGCATTTGTACGCGAGCTCCACTTTGGTCTTTTGATGCGACGACGCTTTTATTCTACGAAATCTGGTACACTTCTTTGTCAGAACTCGGAACTATCATAGTATCTTTGTACCGTTTGTTTAAAAAAATAACGTTAATTTTAAAAGTAAATTTAAACAGAGCCAGGGAAATACTGTCTCTGCCAGCAAAGGTATCGAGGCTTTTTATAACAGAACACGAACCCGTAAAATGACAAGGGAACATGTTCACTTAGCCCGTGTGCTGATGAAGAGAATTCTTTGTAAATACTCTTTTCGGTATAAAGCGCTCAGTGAAAATTAGAAAATAGTGTTTTTACGGTACAATGGAATTTTTTTCGTAGAACACGTTAAAATTGGCAGATTTTTAAATAGCTAAAAATTACGTTCCCGCAACAATAACGGGTACTCACGTCAGTACAACTAGCGGTGCCTCAGAATAGCACAGACTTTCTCGCACTAGTTAATTTTGTAATCTCTTGAGCGTAGGCAAGATTTTCTGTATTGCCCCACTCTCTTTTGAGCTGCAACATATCGGCGCCTACATTTTTTTTATATTTAATTTCTTTTTCAGTTTCCTAACAGAATAAAAATATGATTTTGAGAATTCTGTAGAATAGTAAAACTTCCTTTGTATGTAATATTTCCTTGAAAACTTTGGAGCTGTTTTTGAGAAAATGTCGTTGAGCGTTTCTGAAAATGTGTATTTTTGGTTTCATTTTCACTGAAAACTTTTGAGTGTTCTAGAAACTTCGTACAAAATCATTTTAAGAACAAGTGCCCACAATTGCAATAATGTAGAAAAATGTCAATAATGTAAATATTAATCACGTGAGATATAGTATTTAAAAAAAACATCAGAATTGCGTTTGTCATATTCTTATATTAAGTACTAACCTAAAAAAAGAGGTTTAAAAAGTTTAGAGTTGTTTGTAGGTTGTCTTTATTTCATGCAGAATTACGCAAAAATTACTCATGTTTTGAAACAATTGTACACTACCCTATTTTTGTACAACCCTACAACAACTACATATAAACAACGAATGAAGAAAACTTAATTGGGAATGTAAACGTTAAGGTAGCTGATTTATGGAACAACATACATTTTTTTAGTATTTAAAGTAAGTTCTAAGAAAGTCCACTATAGCAAAACTGTCAGAAGTGGACTCGTCTTTTCACCATTATTTACACATATTGAATTGTCTCTCATACCTGTCATTACTGGGAAGTAATATTTTCATGTCTTTGTGAGCTTCTAATATTTTATCTGCAGTATGTTCAGTACCTTGCCTTTGCAAATATTTCATGGAAACAAAAAAACGGCCCATCAAAATATACAATTTTCAGAAGCAATACTACGTCATGAAAAGCAAGTCTCGGGTGGAAAATATTTACTTGAATTCCTTCAAATTTGAAGTATTCGTGAATGGAAACGAATAAATATTGAACGTAACGTGTGTATAATAGTGTATAATTGCACTCATGGTATATAAGAAGACTCGCTCCTAGCGTCGCTCGTCTTCTTGAACATACCATTCATGCAATTATAAATAAATAAATAAATGTCTTTAGTGGTGGTGAGGCTCAGGCCATTTGGCTTGCTCTTCCACCTGACCACTTTCAAAATTTTTATTACATTAGTGCATAATAAAAGGAAATTATTCAATGAAAAAGACGTGCGCAATTTGGATGAAGGGTTTCTCACAAAGAAGAGTGAAAGCGAGGGAGGAAGAGATGGATAGAAAAGGCATGCTTACATAGCATTTGTATGATCGAATTTATTAATTTCAAGTTAGGGAAGCATTAAACACAATTATCACATATGAGGTTGAACACTAGGAGATTTTACTCAAGTTAGGAGAAATTATCTTTTGTGACTCAGCAAGTCAGGTACGAATAGCATCGGAAAAAAAAGAAGAAAAAAAATAAATCTGTGAAATGTTTATAAGTACTACTAATTGTTTCAAAGAGCTTTTGAAGAAGCTGAAACGATTTTACGTGTATTTCATTATAACAATAATAATAATAATAATAACAACAACAATATGAATGAATAATAATATGAATCGTCTCAGCCACAGGAGTGGTGACGGACCGATTTGCTTCAGGTCTTCCAAAAATAGGATTATCAAAAAAATCTGCACAACCATCCAAAAAGCTTTAATCCTACAGACTTGCCATATTGCGCGAAAATTTTTAAATTGAAGGACGGACAAAGATGAATTTCTTCTCCGGCTTTCCTCAGATCTGTGATTGCATTTGCTAGAGCCTAAGTCGTATGGATAGATGAATGGTTCTCAATGCTTACTGAGAAAAGTACAGAAATAATAATAATAATAATAATAATAATAATAATAATAATAATAATAATAATAATAATATGATGTGTGCTAAAATTATTTGGCTATTAAAGATTTAAAAAAAAAATACAAACGTGGATATTTTCTATTCATTATTAGGAAATGTTTACAGTTAAAATATTCCACAAACTAGCAAATTCGAAAATTTTAAAACTTTAGGAAATGTTTACCGTTTAGAATATTCCCAAGACTTGAAAACGCGATCCAACGTCTCTTGCCCGTAAGCCAACGATTTATACTACATTATACCCCTCTTATACTCTTTTCGTCAGTTACTATAAAGAGCTGTGTTTGAAGAACAGATTTATTTTTTTAAAATAGCTATCTTTATTATTGTAATAGTAGGAAGACGGTGAAAAAATTTCAAACGTTTGGAATTTTTTAAATTTCAGAGAATTCAACGAAAATCGGTCTTGTGTTATTTTTATGTGCGTACTATGCTCTGTATGATGATAATTCCGAAATTTGGAGCCCATTCTGAAAAAGAAGTGAACATGTCTTAAGACTTATTGTAAAGTACCCCAAAAGCTTGAATATCCATTATGAAAATCTTGTGTGCTGTAGCCGCTAGTGTTGTTCCCAGGCATACGGACTGACAGACAGTTTTGCCGTCAGCCATTTTCGGTATCAATAACTTAGAAAATATGGGTTTTGATTACACAGAGTGGTGGAGGATGCGATTTGCTACATACAAGAAGAAGAATTATCCACATTCTTGGAATAAGCTAGAATACATTTTTTTTCTGCCGAAAAATCGCTGTTCTTATGTGGAATATTGTAGAACTTTCTCTTTAAGTATATAGTATACGAGAAAGAAATAGTCGCTTTTTCTTCGCCGCATCACTACAATATTTTTCCTGTACCAGTGTGTGACAAAGTAAAATGAATTCTTTGTGATGTTAAAGCGAAATTTTCAAAGGAGCTTCTTAAATCATGTTTTCGTTGTCTTCTGTTTTCGATTGTTTTATTGAAGTTCGAATGACAAGACTTCTGAGTGAACTGAGTTTTCTTATTTTTTCCCCACCCAGTGTCGTTATGATTGCGATGTGTTTCCATTCCTTGATATCTTTTAGCCTCTCGTCGAAATGTAGATGCCATCACGCGTTGCTTTGGCAACGATGCCGTCGGTAACGAAGTAGCGTATGAGTGACTCTGTAAATCTAATGGCGACTTTCTCCGCTCTGCTCGTCGCCGCTCAAAGCGACGGCGCGCGCGGCAAAGAGACCTCGATCCCAACGCGCGTCTCTTGGCTGTGGCGCTGAGCCGGCGCGTGTTTGAGCCGCCTCCGCTTGGGCAGGTCGATGCGTTTAATCCTGCTGATGTGTGGCGCGGCCCCTTCGAATGCGCCGGCGCGCGAAGGCGTCTCGATGCGCGGCGCCGCCGGCGGCCTCGACCTCCCGCGCCCTCGCCCCCGTCCCCGGCCCCGACCCCGCCCTCGGGCCCCTGCGGAACGCCTGCAATCACATCCCTTCAACGCACGTGCCATATCCTCCCGCGCTTTGATGACGCTTCAAGTCTAGTCTTGCGCCCCCTGTTCTCCCCCCTCATCCCAGCCTTTCTTGTCTCGCTTCGCTTTTCAACCGCATTCCTGCTTTTACCCCTCCCCTTCGTTTCCTTTCTTATTATCTCGTCAAGCACTTGCCCGTTCGACCTGCCCTTTGTAGCCACTTCGAGTTGTTTTGCCGCGCGTATTCGCTCTTCCACGCTCATTCCGGGCCCGTTCCTCCTCCTCGACCGCTTTGCTTTGGTGGCCATCCCGCCTTAGCCACCGCGGGCGCCCCGGTCGCCGGCCGCCCGCCCGCGTTCCCCCCCCGGGTGCGGGCCCCAAGGCCCTCATGTACGCGCTGTGAACGTTCCGTGGATGCCGCCTCGCCGGCCGGACGCTGCGTGGCGGTCGACCGACTTCGCAGCCGCACCTGGGCCGCGGAATTCCCACGCCCAGGGTGTAGATCGCGACCCACGTTCTTCTGCGCGAGCTGTTATCAACTCCCATCTCCTCGTCCACGTATCCTCTCACTCCTAAAGGGAAAGGTATGGTCAAGAGGGAATCGAAGGGAAGGATACTATTGATCTATAGTGACGGGTCAGGCGTGTCAAACCGCCCGCACGAGCTACTTGCCCGCCTGGGAATCCCGGCGCCCCTGTGAGTGCGGCCAACTTCCCGGGACTCTGCTGTTCCACCCTCCAAATCCACTCAGGGGTGTACACACGCGAGCTTAACCGACGCGAGGCGTAGAATTGTAGCGACTTGCTAAAAATGTTTCCAGATTTGTTTAATCAAACAACGTAGATTTATAGTATAATAATACTCTCCATCTTCCTAACTCATTTTCCTAGCCCCTTTTTCGCTCTTTTTTTGGGACTAATGCACTTTTGACCGAGTCGATATTATTCTCTGATGCATTAAAGTTCACCCTACAACGACCATACTCGTTAACTTCATTTTCTCAATCTTTGACTAAGGCTTTTTTTCGAGAAAACTTTCAATTATAAAATAGATACTTTCGATTCGAGCTGTTTAATTTTACGTTTAATAGATTATTTGGTACATTTTAAAGGATCATTTCTTTACTTTAGTTGATGAACTGGGAATTAATATAGCAACTATTGGGGATGCCAGGCAACTGACTTCTCCCGATGTTTGTCGTGGGTGAAGTATCCAGTGACGTTCGGAGCAATTTGTACGACCCTAACTTCTCGCGCTGATTGATCTGAACCCAACACTCTCCGAACTCTAGTAATCTGGTTACTTTGTCCGCCAGCTTGACATGCCTGGCTTCCACAAAGAGCTAGTGACGAGAAAGTAATTGTAAGTGAAGAGTCGCATTACATTAATGAATGCGGTGTTGTTTCGTATGAGGTTACAAGATGAAGCAAGCAGTTGAGTCAGGAATATCGTGAAGGGCTGAGCGCCAAGTACAGTTGCAGCATCCTGCTCCCTCGAAGAACGCCACCTCGTCTCGCCTCCCCGTGGCTGGCGGGCTGATCGCTCACCACTGCTGGCCACTGGGTCGGCCCGTCTGGCGCGCCCGCCCCCGGCATTACGCGCGATCAATTGGACTGCCGCAGGCCCAAGCGGGCGGCGCCCCATTGATGATTGCCTTGCCCCCCCCGTTCCACCAATTCCCCGCTCCACCCTTGCCCGCTCCGCCCCTACCCGCTCCGACCTTCTCCGCCCAGCCCCGCCCCGCTCCGCCCCGCCCCGCCCCGCCCCGCCCCGCCCCGCTCCGCCCCGCCCCGCGCTGCCACGCCATCTTTACCAAGGCCCTCACTCGGCGATTCGGTACACGCGGTGGCCCGTATGGATAACGGGGCTGCGGACTTGGTTATTTCATGAGAGTACGCGACAGACTTGGTTTTGTAGTATTTTTACTCAAATTTTATAGTTTACGTCCTTTCTTACTTATGTCATTGTGTTTGTTCCTCGGTTACTACTTTGAATTGCTTGTCCATTTTTCTGCAGACAATAGGATGCCTATGAAGGAACGTTCAGAACATACGGTCTTTTTTTATTTACGAGAAAATTTCTATTCTTGAACTCAGCGTTTGTTTGTTTGTGACCTTTTTCCGTACAATTTTAGTTGCTTTATTTACTTTTTCTTAGTCTTCCATTTTCGTATTTCTTTTCCTTCGGTGGATCGATTATTTATTAATTTTTTAATAATGAACCTGAACATAGAAAAAATGGCGCAATATGTAGATCACTGATAATGTATGCTTTTAATGCATGTCCTTTGACCTTCTGTATGAGGACCGCGTTGTCTGCGTACTTCATTCTCGTGTGGGAGTCAAGGTTTCTATAATCCCCCACCGAGCGTGGCTCCTGGCCCGCGTTCCCAGCCGCATACCCACACGCCGTGTTTTATTCGAGTGGGAGGAGCGCCAGAGCGTGTTGCGTTCGCGCTCTCGCCTGTAGCTTCGTTCAAAATGTTACATCAGTCTCGCGGATGCATGCTTGGGCACGAGAGAACGAATTTCAAAGCGCTTGTGCCACGGAACTAATCATGCAGAGCGCGGTTTGAATTTAAAAGTTATGTCTGTGCCGATTTGACGTTGAGTGAGATGGAAACCTAAAGTATGTTCTTCGCAAATTACACAAATTTAATATTTCGCGAAGTCTAATGTGAAACTTGAGCACTACAAAATTCGTGAAGAATAATATTAGTATAGTAAATTCCATTAAAACATATACCAGAATTGGTGATCAGCTACATAGCAAAGGTAAAAAAATGTGAAATTAACAGAGATCTATTAACGATGTAGCTCCTTTACCGTGCGTAAAAGACTAATGAAATAAACGTAACCTTCTGTGTTCACACTAGAAGCTTGGTGTGAACCTTTGCGAAGGTTGTGTGAATCTTTGCTATGAAAACCTTTATAATTGCAAACAAATGTGCGCGTAGTTCTTTTTACTTTTCTTTCCCATACTGTAATATAGGAAGATATTCGAAAATAGTAATCCGAAAATATAAATTAATCCAACTTTTTTGAGGTATTGGAGCGTTTTTCATATTGATACGAGAGTATCGTCCCTTTATGTACTACATTTCTATTAGTTTATTCATATTGATTTATTCTGTAAGGTAACGCGAACGTAAAGCAAGCGGATTAAAAATCCCTCATTGTACTGAAAGATGTCGGGTTTTTGAATACTTGTGATCCTTAATCTTTACTTACCATTAATGATGTATTATCAATTCATATCAAAGTGTTAAAAAGATTCAATTCGCAAATGTAAAAGTGTTTCTGTACTGAAATTAACTTTATTGAGTGACAATGAAGTTCGTTTATCAAGTTCAGTCCTTTCATGCTTGCCAACTATCAGTAAGAAAAGCGATTAAAAGCAGGGGGACTGAGGAGGTACCTAATCGGAACGATAATAGGAAGTTCCTCGGAAAAAACTTAAGTTATGCGCAAACGTACACGAATCACTGCGAAATTAGTTTTGATACGCTTGACCTAGTAAATGTTTTGTTGTAAATTTCTTGGTTGCCATTCAACCATTCAATTCTAGTATAGTGTTACAAAAATGAGCTTTTCACAAGCAACATTACGTTGTCGGATGTGAAAGTTCACGTACAGTGTCGTTTGAAGTCAGTTTGCCACAGTACTTCAATGACTTGATTACAGTTTCAGAACACATTTCTTAGTATTTCAAACCGTTGGTAGTCAGTCATAAGAGACCTCTAAAGGTTTTAAAATTCATAAAAAATATAATTCATTTTATTGACTTCTCATTGTTGCTTATCTCATTGGCTTGTGATTATTGTCCACTTATTAACAAATTATGTTCGCATTACAACATGGAATTGGGGGAAATTGAACAGAACGATGCCCCAGCTGCGAGAGCGTATGTAATTCCGAGTCTGTAACTGGAACTTCGAGACCGGCTGGTCCTGTGTATGAATGGGTCGCGAATATCTGACAGCAACTACAAAGCTAAATGGAATCCGATTACTGCCTGTGATTTTTCTGACTTTTCAAGGAACGAATGTTGAAAATAGTAAATGATTCAAATAGCTTATAATATTAAGCTTTACTGCAAGAGTACATGTTTGGAAAACGAGCGACGTAGGCGCGAGCTTTCAAATGTATACGAATGCAATAAAGTAACATTATAAACGAGTTGCATACATTTTTTACATAAAAGCATTAGTATATGTAATCGTATAAGAGAGTCAAAGTAATTTTTTGGAAAGAACTTTATACTGACGTCACGGGTATTTGACAGCTGTTCGAGAAACAGTGGTAGGCTGTTCGGTTTACCGTCTCCACCTCACCATTCTCTCGCTGGGATTGCCTGAAAGTGTGATGGCACAATTATTCGTGCCATAAACGGCCATTACGTTATAATCTGTGTTGAAATATGTAATTTTATGAACGATTTTCTGCAACGTAAAAGGTCGTTTATAATGTGGAAATTAAAATTTTAAAAAAGTTTGAGGTGATAAATGCTAAGCTAAATTTAATATTTTATACTTCATTGGCGTATTGCCTTACAGATTTTGAATGAGGTCGGAAGTCATTTTTACTTCGCCATCCGCTGGCACCTACCCGAAAGTTTGAAGGTTGAAAGTAGTGCGGAAGTAACCCCAGTTGCGGATCGGACAGCAATAAATCCTCGGATCAGGGTCTGGGGTTTGGGAATGGAGTGACTGGGCGCGCGCGCCCGCGGTTTGTGGAAGGGCTTTGCCGGAGTAGTGCTTCGTGATGGCGTAGCGTGTCTATTAGAGACACGCTACGCCATCAGATCGGTAGTATGTGGCTGGAGCTTGAGCGTAGAATAGAGGGCGCCCCTAAAAATTCTCTCTGATCCGAGGGGCACACTAGAGTCTGATCTTCTCTTTCTGTTATTGACACGCGCCAGCCATCTCCCTGCCACACGTCGCCCATGCCCGTGCGCATGCGTGCGGCCAACGATCAGTGCTGCCAACCAAAGCTTTTTCATCAAGACTGACGAGATGCGTTCACAGTACAAATAATTGTATTTAAAGTGCATCATAAATCGAATTACCTATGGAATAGATTGAGTCTGTTGATACTATTATTTAACGGTACATACTTTTATTTTCAGTGAAGTTTACGAATATGTTCGTTAATTGCGATGCAAAATTAAAAAGTCTTACTTTTGCAATATACCTTTCCTATTATAATCCATGACAATTAAATGACAGCAAAAAAAAAATATTCAGATCATGTACTATTTAGTTTTGATGTAACTATTTACCATACTCATAGTTTCGAATTAGAAGAGTGGGTAATTTGATTTCTACATGATCAATGTCCTTATTTGCGACTGAACTGAAAATCGGGTCATGTGACAACTGGGCCGACGACGGCATTGTGAGCGTCGAATCAGGTATAATTTATTGCGAGTCGCTGGCGCGGCTTTAGCAGTGCTCTGCGTTGGCGGAGTCATCGCGGGATGAACGTGGCCACCAAAGAGCAATCTATCTGACCGGGAGCAGAGCCCCCCTCTTTTCACTGCGTTAAATATACGCACATTTTGTTTCGGCCTTCATGACTTTGATGTCTCGTTTCAGGGAACAGACAAAAGGAGTATTTGAGCAAATAGGACACGTTTGATTGTCAGACGTGCTGGTGTTCATTATTACTGTTCTCCAATACGTGCTCAGCATCACATGGGAACTTTTGCAATTCTTTAGGGGGATGTCCTTATTGTAATAGTCTGTTGTCACAAGAAAACGTATGGATCAAGTAAACATTGCAGTGAAACGTTGTCGGTTGATGATGAACAAGAAAACTAATTCCGCCATCAATGTTTGTGGAAGAAAAAGAGAAAAAAACAACAACTGAAAACTGACAGCAAAGCCGTAGATGCAAGGGAACCTGTTCCCGACTGGTTGATTTTCTATTTTGAAGATATAATTACGTGCACTTCATGATAAGACAGTGCATTTTTAGCACGAAAAATGTTTCTTTCTCTCCCACCCACCCCACTCCATGCCCAGAAAAAAAAAACAAAACAATAAGAGTGGGAACTCCTTTAGTATGGCTTCCATTTCCACTAGGAGCTGTATTGAAATCCGGTCTGCCAAGAATATTGACGTGAATAAATCTTTTTTGTTCACGAGTGGTCGAAGTCCTGTTGGTTTCCAAATTGTATATTCGTAATATTCATTTCTTGTGCACAAATTCTTCGTCGTATTTGTCTTTCACGCTCCTTGATTTAGTTGTCAACTTCTGGAGAAGCCTCTTCGCACATGTGAAGTTTCTTGCTGCGCTTTACAGTCAGATCAACGGTAGTGTGAAACAAAACACGGGCCACGGTATTATGAAAACGCTATCATCCTGGGGTGCCCCGCAGCAATCGGTTCGACGTGCTCGGCGAGCGATCGCATCCGCGATCTATTTGTATCGCGAGATTTTGCTGTGGCGAGGCCTGCCGCACCCATCCATATTAAACGCAAGCCCAAATTTACAAACACACCTCTCAGCATTTTTACGTCCCGCGGCGAATATCAATGTTCAAGCAACGGCTTATGTATCTTCCTGACATTACCATTGCAAAACGAGCCGCATGCAATTGCAGGTTGTTTTTATAACGCCATATTTCTGTTGGGGCCCCTCCCCCTTTTCCTCCGCTTCATACACCGTTATCGAACGGCTGCGATATTATAGACACATGCCGCATTTGATGATTGTCCTTTTACATATCGGCGAGCGTAATCCTTTGGAATGGCTGTAATAAAACGTAATTCGGTTGCACGTTGGCGTTCTGTTTCGGAGGCGGCGCCACTGCGCAACTCTGTGGGGGCGACGGTAGCGGCCTCTGTGCGTCCAGTGTCGCTCCGCATGGGGCTTGCCCGCACCCTCCCCCCCCCCCTGCTCCTAACCCCTAACCCGCGCGCCCGCCTAGCCCGACCGCTGGTGCCCGCCCGCTCGCCGACCCGCCCACCCGCCCACCCGCCCACCCGCCCGCGGCTCCAGCCTCCTCCCCACCCCCCGCCGAGAGCTCTAATGCCGCGGGGTTGTGCGTCGGCGGCTTCATTACGGTTAATTAATGTAATTTGCACGTCTCGCTCGCCGCGCCGTGTGCGCGCGCGCACGCGCCGCCGCCGCGAGCAACGTGTTGTCGGATCGCGAGCCCGCGAGATTAATCCCCCTTTTTAGAGCTCGCTTCGTCAAAGGTGCCCCTTGCCGTCCGACGTTTCAATTTCGCGCACGGGCGGAGAGCAGCCATCCCGTGGGCGGGGGCGAGGCGAGACGCGTGCCCGCGGGGGCGATCCAGACTGGGTCGTTGGGAAGGTTGCGCTGGGTGAGTGGAATCACGGCGTACAGGGCATGGGTATTTGAAGCTATCAAGGGGGGCTCTCCAATTTTCGAATTTCCTAGAACTTGGAATGAATGTGGAATTTAAAGCGAAAGCGATTTGAGATTTGTTTGATGTTTTAATTGGTGGATTATATTTCTCTTCACCGGCGTAAATTAATTGGCTTATGATTTGAACTGGATGATAAATTATTTTCGTACAGATCAATTTGTCATTGACTAGATGACTATTGTTGGATTAGAAACACATCTGGCTTCCGGAAAGTAATTCTTGTATTACTTAAATGGTAAGATTTCCATAGTTGGGAGTGTGAAATGTGATTTGAATTTTTTCGTTAAAAATTGGGTCATGGCGGCCGTTTCGATTGTTAAGTTTTAGAGAGAACAACTGAGTCTCGATATTACACCTGCTACTAAGAGCAAAATTGATAGATTTCATATCTAAGATGCGCCACTGTTTTCCTAGAGCTCGCGCCAGTTGTTTGTAGTCTGGATCTTTGATGTACTGCGTTGAGGCTACCAGTATCAGCAACTACTATTGTTGTGAAGTAAGAAACTGGGGGAACGTTAATAAATTGAATTTGCTTGTAAGTAATGTTTAAAAAATGAATTGTAAATAGATGTAAACTTCGAAGGAACAGTAAAGTAGAGATGTTTGAATGTCCCACGTCTCGCTGGAAGGCTGTGAATGCCAGCGTGGTGCGAACGCCAACGCGATCGCCCTTGAGGCTGGCGATTGGGGCTGATCCCTCGCAGGGTGTCCCTAGGCACAACGCCAGCACCCTCCCCTACGCCTTCTCACCCCTCACCCTTCACCCTTTACCCTCCGGCTCGTCTTCACCCTTTGTCCCTCAGGACTGCAGACATGCTAATTAACTTAATAACGATGCGTTTTTCATTAGTAAATGTCTGTACATCTGTATCTTTGACGTACTGCGTTGAAGTTACCAGTATCAGCAACTACCATTGTTGTGAAGTACTGGGCCACGGGTCACGTTAATAAATTAAATTTGCTTGTAAGTAATGTATAAAATATGTCATTTTCTTAGTTATTTTCTTCTATTTCGAAGGGGATCTAGTTTTCCTTTTAATTTTGAATCAGATGTTTGGGTGCTGGTAATAAACGCCGGACATTTTCAGCGCCAGTAAATAAGTCGTGTGTACTGCAATTTAAACATAAATGTAAATATAAAATCTTGTTTTTGACGTTTACTTGTCCGTGTAATTTATTTGTGTGTGTGTGTGTGTGTTTATTTGTGTTGTATCCTTCGGTCTAGAACGTGTTTTGTGGTGTTCTTCAATCATTTTTAAATATTTTTTTAAAAAATACGTGGCCCCGAGTTGCACCATTTTTCTTAATTTCACTTTGTCTCCAGCAGCGCACGACTTCGTTCTAAGGCACATATTGTGCTCTTGGTTGTTTTCTTATGAATAAAGACCGGATTTCCATGCAGTAAACTCTAAATCGTGCAGTAAAACAGAAAAAAAAAACATGTAAAATCATGCTATAAATATTGTTATAGATGTTATATTACACTAGATTTTGGCAAAATCAATTTTTATTTAAATTTCAGTCCATAATGTTCGCTTGTTTATCCCTAATTATATATTTTACAGAAATAAAGGAAAAAACCGAAATCTCACTCCCCATCATACGATTGTTGTCGGAAAAAAAGTCGGAAAGTGTTGTCGGAAAAGAAGTGACAATAATTTACAAATTGGCATTAACCATGGTCGATTGCAAAGTGTACAATTCTTTGACAGACATTTTCCAGTCGAAGGTGCTACTGTGCCACTCTACCTCAAAACAATTTAACAATGTAAATGCAATGCTTCAATAATCAATTAAGGAAAAATATTTGCAGGTCGGTATATCCTCTTCACAATTTATTTCTTCGAGTTTCGAAATCACTTATCTAAGTATCAAGAATATTGCGTAGAAACTGCTCGTATGTGTGTCGAATTATATCCGCGGTTTTATATGCTCACAACTGACCATAAATTGTTGACCTACAGTGCATAAAATATTGACTCATCGCTTTTATCAATTGGAAAAATGTCCGAAAAAGCCCAAGAGTCTTGTAACAAACTAATAAAATAATATAGGTAAGACTGCGCGCAAAACTGGTCGCACCGAACATATGCAAGATGTTTCTTGCGACACTTGGTATCGCCAGATCCGCTAATATTTAGCGTACGTAAATTACCCCCACTGAAATTTAAAACATTAGAACCTGAAGCAATTGAATTACTGAAACAACCGAGCTTTAATTCATGAATTGCAATACCAATAAATGGAAGCAGTGAGGATGAAACCGAACGCTCCGTTGAATATTAAGCTGTTTTTTGAATGACGCGTGTTTGTGCTGCATTTTTTGTACTTATATTAATAAAAAAAACTGATATTGAATTTACTTTTTCTAGACTTTTATTATTCTGCAATTTGTCCATCTATATTTCCGAAAACTAGTATCAATTTGAAATTAGAGACCTCGCCTTCACATTTATACAAAGCTTTGTCACATTTTAATGCGTTTTTCCAAATTTGGTCAGCCATGTTTGATTCGCCATTTTTTTTCGACAAATAAATGTCAGATTTGAAATCACTAACCTCCAAAACATTGATGGACTCATTTTGAAAATCATTTGAATATGTTTTCTAATTTTGGTCACAAAATCCAGTTTGGGCATGAGTGTATGCAAAAACCATCATTGCATTCGCCTGGATGCAATGGACCGATCGATGGATCGCCTGGACCGAGGGAAACACGAAATCCCCTGTCAGGATGGGGCCGTCACGGAGAATGAATCCGGGCCTCCTGAATGCGAAGTGAGCGCGCTACGGTCCTGAGCCACTTCGTTCTGTTAACAAGGATTAAGCGTGTCTAATTACTAATATTAATAGTTGGAAAACCTTTACAGAACAACTATTTATGTGTGTCTGAAGTTACTTTTTATTTGCATGGCGTTTGGTAAAATAAAACGTTTTATCTCTTCGTTTTCTCTCGCTCCCGGCGGACGTGTGCGGCGCGCGCACGGCTGCGCCCGGCGCGTGACCGCCTCAAAGCGCCACGGACTGCTGGCGAAGGGCCGCGCCGTAATTAAGATGTCATCAGCATTCTTCCCGACGGCTGCAGCCACTTGAGCGCGTTTCGAGCCGCCTTGAGTAATGAGTGGATTGTGACGCCCCCTCCGCCCTGCTATCCCGGCCCGGCCCGGTCCGGCCCTGCTCTCGTGCTCCATCCCCCTCCGCACACACTTCGTCGGTTTCTCTTTGCACAGCCCTCCGTTGGCTTCCGCTTTCTATTGATGGGGCTTTGCCAGTTTGTAGGCCGGCCTAGTTTAGGTTAATTGCTTCTTTTTACCCTACATTTTTATCCGACTTTTTTCACTTCTTCCTTCCACTAGAAATCATGAGTGATTTTTCTCCAACCCTTGATTTAATTTCCTGTCATCACGTAAGACTACTCCCATATCTCAGTTGTACCTAATATTATATTTTTGTTAGACCCTACCTCTGATATTCGGTTAATACTGTTTTATGTGTAGTCTTACATTTAATGAATTCCAAATTTTTCATACCACTGTTTAATAATGATGTTCTAAGTTCTAATAATTAATAAAGAAATGAATTAACAAAATAGATATTGAACGCTGTATTTTAATCTCAGATGGTTCTTTAGAAACTTGCTTTTTTATTCAGAAATTTCAACTGCATGTGGGAAGGGGAAAATACGAAGAACGACACAGAGAGAGATGGCTCAGGGCATCAACAGATACTGCAGTCCCTCTGACGACTGTTCGAGTCCCGACGGTGGCAGGATTTTCGACACTAGCTTGTCAGCCAGGTCGAATTCAGACCCTGTCTGGAGGAGAAATCTAGCGGCTGGCTGCTCCGATCGGTAGTTTTCCGTGGTTTCTCCTATCAACATCAGGCGAATGCTGGAGCAACAAACGGGCCACGGACCGCGCGCGATCTTTCCTACCTCTTCCCTGTCCTATCCTCACCCCTTATACACACACTTACACTAACCTGCACTACACTACGTGCCGGGAGACCGGTCAGGAGCTTACAGCTTGTCTTGGCTGGGGCGGTGCCCCGCTGATGGGAGACACTTGGTTGAGAGGGAACCCCGTTTGTCGACGGTAGGTCGGCACCGGTTCTCGCCATCGAGCGGGGGAAGACCATCGCCACCTCCCGAGCAAAAGCACGCACTACACTTACGGGACTAATGATTTTAGTAGTTGAGGCGCCCGGAATCACTGACAAACACTCAATTACGAAGAACTGCAAAGAATTGCCAGTATCTAAAATGCCCGGGGATTAGTATACTATCGGTTTCACTCGTCGATTCCTTATATGGTCTCTGAGTACTTGCTGTATTGTCTCAGAAAACGAAAACGGAAAATATCCGTGTACTCTGCACGTTTACGTCCTTGGAAACAAATCTGTATTTGCAAGTAGTGAGTCTCGCTCCAAGAGTAAAAGCTCCAGCGATCTTTGTGCAGCTCATCGTCCGCCGGCGGGACGCTCGCTGGAGCTGCACTTAGCTAAACAAATACTAGGAGCGCCCGCAGCCTGCGACGGAATCCACTCCCCGCTCCACCCTCGCCCCTTTCACCACCGCCGCGTCCGTCCCCATCCCCGCCTCCCTGCCCATCCCCACTTCCACCCTCATACCCGCCTGCGGCCCCATTCCACTACGGCCCCTCTCCCCGCTTCCACCCTACACTCACCTCCGCCCCCATACCCGCCTCGGTCCGTATCTCCGTTCAGGTTCTATCTCTGCCCCCCTCTTCCGTCTCCGAAACACCACTCCTCAAGCTCCCTTCACTCACTTCCGGACACATCCCCGTCGCCATCACGTCCTCGTGTCCATCCCTGCCACCACAGTCTAGTTTTGCTGGAGCGGGCGACAGAGGGGCAGCGCGGAGAGATGGAAGAGCGGATCGCGGCTCTGCCCGGGGTCAATAGCAGAGGCGCGCGCCGCCCGACTGTTCACACGTCGTTCTATGCATGTTAATAAGTGTGTAAATATGTGTGTCGCTGCACATTAATTAGTAATACCCCGGGGAAACAGATCCGACGTGCGCGTGCCGTTAAATTCAGTATTCTCGCTTGCCATGGGCTGTGTATTTGAAAGATTGTTTTAATATACTGCAGTATTGTGTTTGATAAAAGATAAGTTCTTTCAAATTTTCCTCGGAATAATGAAAAACGGAAAATTGTACTTTCTAGTCTCATGAAAACTTATAAAATGCTTATAAAATTTAAAACGTACCCAAGTGAGTATTCATTAAATGCTATTTTCATATCCATCTTTGCTTTAATGCAATACAATATTAGTTTTCTTGTAGGAGTCAAGGACTTGCCAGTTACTCTTGGGCGGTTCCCGCAGACTTCGTTCCCACCGCTTTGTGCGTGTCAGCAGCCGTACATATTATTCTGGCCGGCGTCGGAGCGCGAGTGCCGCTAGCGGCCAGGAAAACTCCGTTGCTCCCACGCGTCAACGCACACTTGTCCATCCGCCAGGCCTCGCTCCCCGCCGCCCCGCGCCCTCGTCGCTGGACTTTGACTCCAAGAGCTTCACCTTCCCGCCCGTTTCGGCCCTCCCCCCCCCTTTCACTTCCCACCAACCCCCCCCCGTTCCTTCACCTCCTTCTCCACCTATTCCTCTCGCCCCCGCCCGTTCCTCCTCCTCACCTCACCCACATTCTACGTCCTTTTACCGTCTCCGCCCTACCCACCTTATACCCCAACTACTTCAACCGCTACATACCTCGCATCCTTTTTGAACCTCTCCTTAGAGATACCTCAAGGCTCTAATGTCTTCCCTGCTCTCTCATTCCCTTTCGTGTCTCACGCATCCCACGCTTTCCTTATGCTTCTCTTCGTTTCCTTTCCATAGCGCATGTCCTGTCCTCGCTTCTAACCCCGTTTTCACGCCGGTGTTATCTTCCCGGGCCCGCCCTACCTCCCCGGTGTCCTTGCTTCCCAGCCTCGCGTCCGTTGCGAAAAACCGATTTCACCTCCCTCTGCTCGGGGAATTTATGTGCTGACCACGCACGAGAATTAGTTGCAGCGCGAGTTAAAATACATCGCAGGGCAGGGGCGAGCGGAATATTCCCGCTGCGCGGCGGGGGCGGCCGACTGAAAGGCTGCTGATGTGTTGGTACGTGTGTCACGATCGTCTCTGTTCTAAAGCTGCGCGTGTCAACGGAGTTTTCGGGCGGTGAAATGATGTTGGAACACGTTGTTTCGTGTGAATGTGCTGCCGCTGCTCTATTCTCTTTTTTTGTTGTTGAAAAACGAATATCTCGTTTGAAAATATGTGCTTGCTATCGATGATCGCGATCGCTTGTGTGCCGGTCGACCCGCATGTGCTGTTGTTGCCGTTTCCCCGTGAAGCACCTTTAACGTTTATTGATAACGCGTGGACCATTCCTCTTCGTTATATCAAAAGTGTTTGGGTGTAGATAGGATACGTTGTTGCAAGAATCTCTCTGCAGATATCGGATGTGCAGAAACATGGCCATTGTGTCGGGGCTATATATCATTTCAGAGGGAAATGAAAAGTGTAGAAAGGTGTCTCGAGTTCATCTTTCTTCCGAGGTTTCTCTTTTCGCACAGGTTTTCCGATATTGGATGAACTTGTTAATGACGGTGCCTGATGGTGGTTTCAGCCGACCTGTGGCTTGTAGATACCTCTGATTCAAAATGCTATTACCTCTGGAGTTAATTTCAGAACGCCGCTGCTCCAAAAGTTTCTGCTTTTGCCGTCCGTAAGATTGAATTTTCGAGATGAGGTGGACGGGATCTTAATGAAGCCTTCGAAGTGTGGAGCGTTTTGGGATCCCGCCTTAAAATTACAACGAATCCCGGAATTTTCTTCAGTTACAATACTGTACAATTTTATTTCTTTTATTGGCGACATATTAATCCCGATAAACAGGTATTATCATGCAAAATGTGACCCTCAAAATTTAAGTATCCCTTGAAGTTATATTCAAATTATTTTCCGGAAAAAGAAATAACTTAGTAAACTATATCCAACCCAAAAACATGCGTTGAAAGTCCAAAGCATCGTATTCCGATAAAAAATTGGCCCATTGTCAGTATCTTCATGGTGTTGTTTGAAATGTTTTAAATCTGTTGCGAAACTATGTTGTTATTAATAATGTAGTAATAGCTTTTTGTGCACTGAATGAACTGATGAAACGGAATGAAGTAATGGGAATGAAGTAATGGGAATGAAGTAATGGGAATGAAGTAATGGGAATGAAGTAATGGGAATGAAGTAATGGGAATGAAGTAATGGGAATGAAGTAATGGGAATGAAGTAATGGGAATGAAAGATCTCAGTTTCCGGACGTCGTTTTGAATCTGTACATTAAGGTCTCATTGTAGTTTGATTGACCTTGACGTTGGAGATTTTTCATGCCTGCCTGCACAAGATGGGAAAGAACTTAGTATGTAAGTAATGGCAAGAAGTCGAATATCCCCGGGTGTATCTATTTGATCGTATGGGAACTGAAATGTGTTTCTGCTCAAGTTTTTGAATACGTCAGTAAACACTCAGATATACGTAATAGAATACCATTGTAGTATTTTATGAATATGGTTATTTTTTTATTCGGCATTTCTGTGTGAAGGGAAAGGAAACGACAAGGAAGAGTAAGGAAATATCACGCGCGGTCCGTGCCCCGTATGTTAGGGGCCACAAGAATTTTCCTCCAAACAGCGGCTAAATTCGACCTTTGCCGCTAGCGTAAAAAATCCGGCCCCATCGGGTGAGGGCCTCTCGGTTCCAGTGGCTGCGAAGTCAGCGGCAATGTCGGGAGGACCACGAGAGTGAAGGTGGGGTGCCCGTGAGGCTGAGGAGGAGGTGGAGGTGGAGGTGGAGGTGGAGGTGGAGGGGCGGCGAGGGCGTTCGCTAATGAGGTCGGGCGCTGTCAGCGTAAGCGCGCTTCCTGCCCGCCCTAGATAGCGCCACGCCCGCCGCTGCTACACACGACCTCTCGCCCCGCCTGCACACGTCGAAGGCGCTGGCTGGCCGCTTCGCCTCCATCGCTGTTCGAAGCGCGTTTTCCTCTGTAATTACCACGTGGCTCCTTCCGCTTTAATTCCTTAGTTAAAAGTTAAGCCTTCTTGTAAGAGCTAATTTAAAGGTGTTTAATTTAGTGCTGTTTAAAATGTTTCATAGACTCTTTCTCCTACTATTGCGTTTCTCTAATGCCTTTTTGTGTGTGGCAACTTTTATAGTTGTGAGCAACCTTATGCTCTTTCTACTCGGTTCACCTGTGGTTCACTTTATTTCGATGCTTTTACTGGATCTGAATTCAAGTGACGCCACATTCAACGTGAAAATTGATGTTCCTTTGACGTAATCGGTTTTACGTTACAGAAAATGTCTCGTGTGGCAATAGATTTTCTGAAACGCGACTTTGCATCCTTCAGCGGTAAGTTCTAAGCTCCCGACTGGTTTTCCTACATGTGTGGTAGTCAAGTGCCCGCCGTTGCTACACACTCTCTGTAACTCTCTGATATATGCGGCGGTTTTGAAGGTGCAGCTCCACGCATTTGGCGTTCGGCGTGTAGCAAGCGACCTCAGAGTAGTGTGGGTGGGTGGTTGTGATTTTGGGAGTGTGAAACATTCTGTGCTCGCCCTGTTCGGAGCGTGTCCGTCTTTAGGCACATAAAAGGAAGATAATATTCGCGGTGCGCCTTGCCTACTCGGAATTTGGCCACGTCGCTATTTCCCGAATTTGTGGGCCCGCCTTAATGGTTGAATACAAAGGTGTGGAATCGGTATGCGGACGATCTAGGTTGTAAACATGTAGATGTAGTAAGGAGATTACGCGAAATCCATAAAATCATTCTTTGACTCTCTTTCTCTACTGCTTGCTCGAATCGTCTAGTTTTATTCTGTGAAATATGCAGAGTTACTCTCCTGTTCGGTTTCAATTCTAGGATTTCAATACAGAATGGTCGATTTACCCAAGTTCCAAAATAAGCAAAACTCTGTTACTCTACAGAGTCAACGAGCATAAAGCCAACTAAGCGTTCGATAATAAATTTCGAAATACTGTTCGGAAAATAAAATTTTAATGGTGTCAGTTTTAGAGACAGAATTTCACAAAGTATTTTCGATCATGAAAATAAGCTGTTGTCAAAATAAAGTAAAACATGAGAGGTGTAAGAAGTTGATAACTCATCTTTTAAAAAAAAGGAAATTTCTTAAATTACTTTATGATAAGAGCAAGTACTTTCAATACTCCGAAACAATTCTTTCTCTTCACTTTTCACACAAAAATGTAATTTTCATTGCTTCATGTGGCCCATGTAGTTGCGAGTTAATTTCCCTCCTCACATAGAGTAGTGTAGACTAGGTAGAAATATGAACGTTCCCTTTTGTTGACTACGTATTCCCACGTTCACTCGTGTACGTGCCGATGACAGGAGCTGTCGTTTTCTCTTGCTCTCGCAGTGCCACTCCCTCGCGTCGGCCCGTCGCGGTCATTTTCAATTTCCAGGCCCCTCGGCATCCCAGCTGCGACAGCGTTGCGTGGGGCACGTGTTTTTCGGAGGACACTTCATGAATAGTTAATTGTCGAAAGCACCTCTTCGCACGAATATTTTATGCATATGAGAGAGCCGTGCGCGGATTGGCGGCGGCGGCGACTTGTTCTCATTAGCATCCTTTGACGAATAGCGTCTGTGCGCGAAAGTATTCATGATGCCGGTTTACGAGAAGCGTCATTTGCGACCCTTCGCTGCGATGGCAGTTTACTTTCCTCGGTATTATCGCGAGTCGTATATTTCTCATGATCGTCATTTGTAGAACGACTTAAGACGGGATTTTAGCTCAGTAATAAAACCTACTTTTGGTATTTATGATATTGATGATTTGTCTAACTAATGCGAACTAGGATGTGTCGAAAGGAGACTTCAGAATCCAATGTGGGAGAAAATAATTCATAATTTCCCATAACTTAAAACATAAGACTTAAAATTAATTGTTGTATTGGAATATTTCAGTTGATCTTCACAAGTAATAGAAACTGTCACAAAATTTAATTGATACTAAACGCGCTCTAGTCACTGTAAGGAATATGTCAGAAATAAATAAATATGCTTAACAGTATCAGCGATTCACATTGAAGAATGCCTTTTCAGTGGTTGTTTATTAATTCTTTTTTGTGAAAAATTACATTTTTTTTTAGATAAAGCATTTTCAAATCGTTTCATTCTCAATAAATTTTTGTCGTTTCTGTAAAATCTATTAATATATACGTTCACTTGATTATGAAAAGTATGCTAGTGTTTAATTGTAATAATTTTTCACCTTATTAAAAACAGACACGAAAATATTTTTTAACAATTTATTCCAATATATTCTATGTATTCTTTTATTCTAATGTATTACTTAAAAATGACAATGTTGTTACCTTTCCATCCCTTTTTGTTTCTTGTTGGAATGTATATTTGTATTTAGCCGTGCACCGTGCATTTTATTGCAATTACTTTATCAGATCTCCACCGAAGCATATTTAAAATGACTTGCATATTAACAAAAAAACAAAACAAAAAAAAATTGTTACACTCTTCTCTTGTGACGTTAAAAGCAGGCATACAGACTTCGTAATAAGATTCGATGATGAAGTCGACGGTCCTGTGCATATTATATTGAACATTACAACAAGCTTTCCGTTTTTCGTTTTACTTTGTTATTGTCACTCGTTTATTTCGAGCAACATGAAAGATGGAAGTATGCCAATTAATGCTAACTCTGTTAAGTTTTAAGCTACACCACTTTGCTCTTTGAATACTCTGTTAAGGAGCGCGTTGTTAAAATGAATGTGCTTGTTTTGATCGTGTTCAGAGCCGCACAGGCAGTCAGAGAGTTTAACCTACTTACAAGCTTGCTCTGTCATAAGAGGAAAATAAAAAATTGAACAGATATAATAACTTTGAAAGGCAGATAATCAAATATAATAAATGATGTAGTAAACTGTACAAACTATTATGAAGATTGAAAAAAGTTTTAAATATATGTGAAGTAAACAGACTATGATTGTGCCTATTCTGTATGCTTCTCGGGAATATTTACAGCATGTCTATGAGAAAAAAACTTTTAGCATATTAATATTCCTGTGATAAACAGAGTAAATTAAATCATCACAGATAAAACGCAATTCTTGCTTCAAAACCGTTTTATTATCTTAATATTTTTTATTATGAAAACCATTTCAAAGCAGTTTTTATTATTTTAATATCTTTGTTACCTTAATTTCGACGTCATTGCCATTTCTGGAATACTGAAGTTGAATCAGTGGTATTTACCAAGAATGAACATTGGGGCAGCGCTGATAGCCTATTACATTATTTTACACGAATTAAATGACTGAAATTTGTTTTGAATCTTACGAACTACCGTTTTCTCCCGCTGCGATTGTCACGTGCTCCACTCCTTGCTTGACTCCCCTGCCTCGCTTGCGACAATGCCCGATGCACCGAATTATCCAAACCGCAAGGCACCCGCGCGCACCCCGTCATCGGTCACTTTTCCAAACGGCGCGGCCGCCTCCGCCGTCCCCGCCCCCGCCCCCGCCCTCGCCGCCGCCCTGCGCTTCATGAAATATTCCGCGCGCGCGTTACGCCACGCTCAAGTTTGCCGCTATCTGGGCGGGCGCGAAATAATTAATTTGCTCTCCTAACGAGTGCTACAGTTCCGGCTGAGTGAGGATGGCGGAGGGGGTGGAAGCTGTCAGCCGCGCGCCGGAGCGGGTAGCGAAGCGTGGGCTCGCGCTGCTGTGGCTCCTCTTCAAAAAATAATCGTGACACTCGCGCTAATTGCCAGTAAGCAGGGAACATTATGCCCCATTTTTAAATTCTGTTCGTTGCCTTAAAAGGAAAGCCCACGCAACTGTTTAAGGCCACGGGAGGCAGTTTGTGAATTCGTATTTTCTGGACATTTTTGGGATGACATCGAGCTCCTTTGTCAAGTCATGAAAACCAGAGTGGCAAGAGGTGAACTTTGATTTTGGTTTTGCATCATTATACGTAATTTGCAGTCTTGAACATAAATCAACCTCCCCCTCTCTCTCTGACTCTCCCTCCCACCCCTCTCTCCCCTCCCCCTCTCCCCCCTACTCTCTCTCTCTCCCATTCCCCTCTCCTTCTCCTCCTGCCTCCACTCTTCCACTCTCTCCTTCACCCGTTTGTTGATTGACACAATTCAGTGAATATTCTATTATATTGATTTTACAGGTTTTATAATCGGACGACAGTGTCGTCAGCGATGTGTAGATATTTGCCTGCTAAATTGGTCTTCAAATTTTGATTTGCGCATTAGAAATTTTCTAAGATCGTTTTGGACGCCAAGGGTGTTTCAGAAATGGAACCTAAACAAAGTTTTCGAGCACCCACTACTTAGTGTTGCATTAGTAAAAGTGTCCGCAAGAAGTGTGCGTGCGGCGTCTGCCCGCGGCGGAGTGCGCTGGCGTCGCGTCGCTGCATCCTGCGGCGCCCTGACTATTCCACGCACGCCGCCACCGCCGCTTTTTGCGCTTCTCGTACTTGCATTTCGTAATGGAGTTCCTACGTGCTCGCTGGCGGCGGCCGCTGATAAAATAGAAATGAGCCGAGGGCGTGAGCGAGACACCAACTGGTGTGTGATGGGATGCTCAAAAGTTTTTATGAGGTGAATGTTCGTAAGTCCTTTATGTTGGTTGTGAATTTAAGTTAGTTGACTGTTTGATGCTAGTTTCTTTTACATTTAGAAGTGCTTTGCTGTTTTCTGTTGAAAGGTTTAGCTTTCATGTCATTTTCTTAATACCGTCAATGTGAATCATGGTCTCTATCCAAAGTAATTTTCCTCTATTTTTGTTTATTCTTCTACTTGAAAGCATCGACGTTGAGTACTATGTACACATTTAAAAATTATTTAAAATTGATGCATTGACAAGTTTCTTTTCTCTTTGTCCTTATTATAAGACTCGAAATCACATTTGAAACTTGAAAAATGTTTCCGAGTTCTCTTTTAAAACTTAAAATGATGTTCAATGTTTTTTTGTATTTGTGAAAAAACAAAATCGTTTCTTCTTCTCCTGCAATCTTTCTCGGGAATTACGTGTTGAATTTCCTTTCTTCCTCTGCATGTCTGAGGCGGCGATGCGTATGACTGGCGGTTGGTGGCGCCGCCCCGCGCTCTGAAACGTGCCTTCGGGACGCTACCATTAATTGGTGGGTAATTAATAGTTGCGCCTGGGGATAGCGCTGCGCCTCGCGCGCTGATGCGTTGCGTGCCCGCGTAGCACAATCGGGGCCGACGGCGGACCACAGTGCTGCGCCCATTACAACAATAGCTACTGGTGTATTCGAATTAGCATAACGAGTTTCTCTCTGTTCTACACGCTGCTGAAATTCTCGACTAGAAATTCCAATTTGTTTTTTGCTGTAAACTCATCGCCGTAAAGGAACCTCCTTCTCTGGAGATAAGAAATTTGACAGCCTAGTGAGTCGCAAAATTAAGTAATTTGAAGTCGAGGTCCCGAGGGCGTCTTGGCACAGTGCAAAATTCTCCGAACTCAACGAGCAAAAGGTTTTTTTTTTTTCCTATCCTGTTTCTCATCCACCCATACATTAGACAGTTTTTATGAACTTTCTTATAATTCGTATTGAAGATAAATGACGAAATCAACCATTATTAAACAATGGTTCATTTAATAAAATGTATAAAATATGCAAATAAAAACGAATTTTCCCCATCAACACTAATTATAGAAAGTCTACATGGATCTACAAACAATCTTTAAAAAATGTTTTTTTAAAAAAATACAAAATTGAATGACCAAATTAATTTATAATTATTAGAATCTTATGCGGGATAACTAGCTCTACATTAGAGAAAAATGAAAATTAGATACAGGTAATAGAACAATGACATTTTGTTAACTGTAAAGTGCGGGGTTACTCAGAGGAAGGGAATGAATTCACGATAATGGAATTTTGTATATAATTCTTTTCCTTGACACGTATTGTTTTTGTAGCAATTTTTTAAGTAGTAAGATTTTGAAATGTGTTTTAGGACCAAAACAATAATGTTGAATAAGATGAGAAGAAGGCTGAATGTTAATGATTTTAGTTCCATACTCTCGTGTATTCATTTGTTTTTTAGATGAATAACTGTCTGGCCAACATGTGCTTGTATTGCAATCTGTGCAATACGAAACATACTACACAATTTTTATTGAATCTTTAGTTTTCCATAAGTTTACCTTTTGGTTGGAATTGTAACATATTCTGATAGAATCTTTGTGATTTGTTGAACTAAACGTGATATTTATCAATAGAGGAAATGCAAATAAAACATTTCTTACAATCATCGTAAGACTTCAGAGGAACATTTTGTGTTAACAATAATTATTTTGTTTACATTCTATGGATTTGTATAGTAATTCAGTCCATTATATTCATTATTAATTGCCATGGTTTTTGTAAGTTATTTTCATTGTAAAATTCAGTTGTTGATATAGAAGTTTATAAATTGAGAGCGAAAGGCAAATAATTTGTTGTAAGATGTGATATTTGAAAAGAGATAATTACGTGAGCTTGGGTGGATTTTGTTTAAAAAAAAGTTATGTTTTTGCTCGGTGCGAGGCAATGCCGTGAAGTAGGTGGGCGACTAGGCGGCCACCAGCGCCAGCCTGTGGCAGAGCGAGGGCTCGCTCGGAGCGGCGACGGCGGTGGGCAGCGGTGGCCGCGCGCTAACTTTTGATGACCTGTGGGCAGCGGGGCCACGCCCGCACCCTCGCCCTCGCCCGCCCCACGTGCGCCAACTTGGGCCAATGCAAAGCGACAGTCTGCAACCCCGCTGCTTGCTTGCTTACTCACTCGCTTACTCTCTCACCCAACCACCCACCCACACACTCGCCCGCTCACCCTCCCGCCAACTCGCCGACCGAGTGCGTCGTGACAGGAACTCGCTTCCGGTGCCCTGAACTTTGGGATGTTGCCATTTTATGGTCGACTCGAGCGTGTCCTCAATGCCAAATACGACTATACCCCTGCAACTGGTTAGTTGAAAAAAAAAACAACTTCTTGCTCACTGCTTGCAAAAGCATCTCTCTGCTACATTCACTAACACGCATTTCTTATTGTAGTGCTATCTTTATCCTTTACAATAATTTGCACTTTAACATTATTCCCTTATACTCCAGAGGAGCAGCGTTTTTTTTAAACATTTTTTTGTCTGTGTGTGAGGTTGCAATCCATGGAATCGTAGCTCACAAACGTTCCTAGCGCGCTCACACGGTGAACTGGGTTTTGTAGCAGGCTTTGCAAAACCTCCGTGTTCTCTCCTGATCGTTACTGGGAAGTCCGTCCAGATGGCGATCTCAACCACCCGTCGACCTTCTGTCCGTGGGACTTTACGGTGCTTCCGGAACCTGCCTTGCCAGGCCTCAAGGACAATCCCTGGCTTAGGCACCCTTGCGCGACTCGCCTCTTTAAAAGTTCGCTGTAAACTGCTCGATAACACGTAGACGCTGAATCCGTCTCGTAAGAGATGGAAACGATGTAGTGTCAATACTTCATCGTCCTTGCTTGCTACAGTGTCATTATTAAAATACGAAACTCACTTTATGAGAGATATCGTAGTAGAACTGAAGTTACTACTTTGTCTATACACTCAATTAAATGTGTTTAGATATTGTGGTAGACATATTTCTTCCAAGTATGGTCTCAAAATGTGATGAAATATTGTTTAACTTACATCCCTCTGATACAACAGATCTTTGCATCACTCCGTTGGGTTATTCATATTATCGACATTCAAAGAAAACGGTTTCCAGAGTGTCTGGGAACGAACGCACGCGACTTATACGTGAAGCTTGTGCTTATTTCCAACAATAATTAATGAACTTTGTATTAAATTCTTATTTAGTCATAAACGAATATTTGTTGTGTATGCATCTTTGATCTCAATCGTAGTTAACCGATTTTCTCAATTTATTGAATTTAATGGCCAAAACTAGAAATATATTTCAATATATCTTGCGCCTTTGAGGACATGAATTCTTAACGACCAATTGATGAAAGGCAGGTTAACGGGGCTTGGTCATAAGTACGGAACGGAAATTATTGGAATAAAAAATGCAAAATATGTACATACATATGTGATTATTTCTTTCAAAACATGTAAGAAAAAATATAAAATATGTAAAATAAAAATTCATTGCGTTCAAAATTGTTCTCTACAAAACTTTTCCGAGCACAGACGTTGCTGATTAGTTCTTAACAAGAATTCGGTGTGGCTGAAAGTAGGTTCTACCTCTACAAAAGAAATTGTGCACAAGATTTCATCACAAAGAAGAATAGAAGATTCACCACTAAGAATTTTATTCGAAATATAAAATACGCTCATTTTATATTACAATGTTTACAAGAAGCGGGTGTTAAAGTGAATAGTAGTACCGTGCAGCCAGTGATGGATCCATGGGGAGGGAGTTGAAGGCAATATACCTCCCCCCCCCCAATCGAATAACGCGGTAAGACAATCTTGTGTAAATAGTATTTGTTAGTTTTCGATCGAGTAACGATAGATTGTGATTCCGGGCGCGTCAACTAACATGGTCAGTTGTCCCGTAAGTGTAGTGCGTGTTTTTGCTCGAGAGGTGGCGGTGATCTCCCCCGATGGATGGACAGATACTGCACCGACCTACCGTCGGCTAACGGGGTTTTCCCCAATCATATCTACCACCAGCGGGGCGCCGCCACAACCGAATCAAGTTCTTGTCCCCGACCGGTATCCCGGCATGTATGGTAGTGTAGTGCATGTTAGTGTAGGTGTGTGGATAGGACAAGGAAGAGGAAGGAAGGGTCGCGCGCGGTCCGTGGCCCGTTTGGTAGGATACCTCACCTCCTCACTCCATGAGAGGTGCCGGAGACGGAGGAGCATGCAGCACATATATTAATTATGTTTTCATATTGTGGTTGAAAGCCCTGAGGATGAAAATAAATTTTCGGAAACGTCGGCAACCAACCAACTTGTAGTTCTTTTTTACTTATGACCAGCCCCGTTAACCTGCCTTCAATAGCCTTTGAGGACAACAATAACTTGCACGATCGATCATCTAAGAATAAATCGTTTTACAATTTAATACTTTGGAAACTCCTGCAGAATCAGCCGATATGGTCGTCTCAGTAATCTTTCACTCCGATGTTTCCCTCGCTTTGATAGATTAGTGATTCAAGGCGCGTCAACTGCACAACAAGGTCATTAGTCCCTTAAGTGTAGTTCATTTTTTATCGCGGGAGGTGGCGGTGATCTCCCCCAGCTGTAGGTCGGCGACATCCGGCGCTGTCCTACACGGAGACTAGCGGAAATTTCTTAAACAGGTATCTCCCACCAGCGGAGCACTGCCCCTGCTGGCACAAGCTCTATTTTCTCCGACTAGTCTCCGGGCATGTGTGGTGCATGTAGGGTAAGTGTGTGCGCGCAAGTAAAGCGTTAGGATAAGACAAGCAAGAGAAAGGAAAGTTCGCGCAGGGTCCAGGCTCGTTTGTTAGTACTGCTCGGACACTCGCGTGGTGTTGATCAGAGAGATGACGGAAAACTCCTGATCAGAGCTGCCGGCCTCTGTGTCCGTGGCGCAGCTGGTGCACCGCCTCCCGGCGTCCGGGTGGGGGGGAGGGGGGAGCGCCGGAAGCGAATTCATCACGGCGGCTCTGGCGGTGGCGCGCGCGTGTTTTATGCGTGCTGACGGGCGCGCGGGGCGGCGTCAGCTCACTTGGCCGGAACGCGGAGATAAGCGTGAGCGCCCGCCAGGGGGACAGGTAGTATACGAGGCGCATTTCGCCCTCCCCTGCGCTCCCCTCCCCTCCCACCCAGCCCCCCACCAGGCCGCTCCCCCTCGCTGTCCTGCTCGGTTGGTCGCCCTTCGATGCGGTGCGCACCCTGTCTTGGCGCCCCTCCTCCGGCCGCTGCATGCTGTTACATCACATACTCCTCTTGCGCACGGTTGTATCCGAGCCCTGTGATTTTCATTGCGCATTTCCACGTTGTCCTGCAGAAAGTTCTTGGAACACCTACTTATTCTCTTGCCCGTGTTACTTTCATGTTCTGCGTTCAGTGCTTAGGCATTCTATATACCAATTGACTACAGTGTAATGTGGATTATTTCTTTAACCACTAAGATAGTTGAAAGGGCAATTGCTAGAATTCTTAGCCAATATTTCAAGATTCACTCGTTTCACCAGATTTCAGTTTGTGTGTATATGATTTTATTATGCACTCATCGAAGAGAATTCCCAAAATGGAATCGGAACTTTTTCTTTCCTCAACGTGACGTATCCCTTCAATGCACAGTTGCGTGTGAGTGCCGTGCGGGTTGCATCGTGCCTTACGTGGAAAAACTTATACTTAGGAATGTAAGAGCAACTGTATCTATTTAACTATATACAACGATATCTAACGTATATTGTCATTCAATTCCTGGGTACATTGGTATTTGCTTTTACCAAAACTCAAGGAAATATGTCATATATTTTTTCTGTTCTCTTACAAAATTCTTAAAATGTCATATCTTCCCCCTGTCCAGTAGTTCGTACTCTCAGCCAGATTTTATCGTCTGTTTTCCACTTTTGTGAGAGTTATCTTCCTATTTTCGCTCGTTTCCTTTCCCACCCACTGGCCCGTCGCCGTCGCTCCCACTCGTCCGGCGGCGCACCTTCTCTCAGAACAAAGTTGCCGGCCGGAGTTCGTCGTGGGGGCCGCCGCTGCCTTTGACGGGTCGGCGGCGGCCGCGGAATGTCGGGGCTCTGGCCGGACGCATTCCTGATGAGTTGTTGCGCTCGCGCGACGCATCGCCGCCGCTGGCTGCGTTGGCGTCGCGGGGCGAGGTATTGAGTTGCCCGCGCCCACAGGCCGCTGCACACGACGGAACGGCTTTCAACTGGAGCTCGGAATCGATAAGAGGTGATTTTTAGTGTGACGTCTTGAAGCAGGGTAGGCAGTTAGTCTCCGTCAATAAGGATTTGCAAAAAGTAAAACTCCCAACTTGCTTCGTTTCAATAGTTATTTAGTAACGAATACAGAAAGTTCGTTTTTGGCGTACGAATGTTGTTGACGGACAAGGTGACGATAGGAGGAGAGTCCGGTATTTTGAAATTAATACGCCAAAGATACGTTCGTTGTCTTCATATTATTTTGAGTAACAATTCATGGAAACATACCTTCGGTTCAGTGCCCATATATGAGGCGGCAGCCATGTTGATTCATGTCGCCCATGTTTTATACACTTTTCAATATCTACTTTTATGTGGCTAAGTGTTCTTTGCTGTACGCCAATGGCAAAGTCAATTTTGTCGTCAAGAAACCAGAAAGTGACACCTTCCAATCAATAAACGGCCAAGTTAAGAACTACTTTCGATGCTTGACAGCGAAAAAAATATTTCGATTTAATGAATCGCAATTTATTTAGAATTGATTTGATGAATGCTGTTTCCGATTAGATTTGATCCACCTTAAGGGAAACTAGTGAAATAGATGTCTGCAGCGTTCCTTCATGCACACTCCCTCAGAATCCTCCGAGACCCTACAGCTCTATTTGCAGCGGCGCGGCGCCGCGTCACGACCTCGTATAACACTTGGGGGCGCGGGCAGGAAGATTTCCGAGCGCAGTCTCGCTAGCGTGGCGGCTGCAGCAGCGCTGCCTGGCGTCGGGAGGCCGGCGCATGGCGCTTGCCCCCGGGGGCGCCCCACGCCCCTCGCCCCTCCCCTTCCGCTTCTGGCGCCCGCGGGCCGCCGCATCCCCGGCGCCCCCGGGGCCGGAGGCGCGACGCGGACACCTCTCCGCTCGTAAATCACCCGGTGATTCTCCGGCGGCGGCGGGGGCGCGTCGCCGACGGCGCTCTTGCCCCCGCCCCGCCCCGCCCCGCGCTCCCCCGTCCAAGTCTCGCCGTGTCGCTCTATCCCCCGGCGCTGCGGCGCTTCCTCGCGGCTCCGTCGTCGCCGCCCTGGGCGCCCTTCATCTCGAATATATCCAGTGCGTGACTCTGCGTTCGGTTAGCGCTCTCTCTCGCCCCCGGCTGCACTCCCCCCTCACGCTTCTCGTAATGCAGAAATTTCCTCGGATCTGCATGTTGTTGTTTTTTTCTTGTCTTTTTACACATTTCGTGCAACTTATCCCAACATCTCGTGGTCCCAGACGAATGCTTTCACACCGCCCTTCGTCTTCGTTTGTCTTTCTGTGATCTGATCCGCCGCGTCGCCTCGTTTTCTTCGTATGTAGTACATCCCTTTATTATTTCTTCTCGTCAATTACGATGCCCAGACCTTACGCAAGTCTCGCGTGACTCACAAACTACTTCTCGCCTTCTGCATTATTCATCCGATATTTTCGTTTACGTGTTCTCTCGCTCCATCATGATTTTCCACCCGTCGTACCTTTGGCGCGTTCGTATCAAGGGAGTCGCTAAATCAGCGGATCCATCACCGGCGTCGTTCCATTGTGGGCCTGCCGCCGCGCCGCGCCGGGAAGAGACGAATTGAGAAAGAACGAAAAAGTTGTGGAAACGACCTTCTCGACAGCTTGCATCGGCACTTTCTTCTCGAAAGGCCAGGTATTCGGGCGGCGCGTTGGGAGAGATCACTGATGAATGTAAACACCTGGGAATGATAAGGATAACAAAATAATTTTTCTTTAGGGTTGCAATTGAGTGTTGGGATTAGATTACATTTGATTGGGCTGCGAGTAGGTGCCCACCAGTGTAAAATTTCTCGTTATAATTTCTTCCCACCATTGGGAATTTCCTCCAGATTCATTACATTCTTCAACTCACCCCAATTCTACTCTACTCTAAATTGCTTTAGGGAGCATATCATAAAGATAGAACTGTTCGCACAGAAGGAAATGAAAGTGTTTACTCTTGTATGGTGAAGTGGGTATTGAAACCATTTGACAGAACATGGAAGACATACAATTCTGAAAACATTCCAATAGATTTGTTGTTTTCGGAATAATGTGAACGTCCGTCGCGATATTCCATCGTTCTCTCCCTTCATGTGATATGAATTAACTGCTGGTTAACGCAACTCACAGCAACTTCTGACTCGAACGGCTTCAGTACAAGCCGAAAGCACTACAGTCGGAAACCCTCGCATAAGTCATGCGTTAGGTAGGGGTTGGTAATTACGCAATTACTTCCTTTGTATCTAACACAATTGTCCTAGTGTATGCTGGAGTAGGTCGCGGAGCGCTCCATTTCCTCTGCAATTATGCAAATATCGATTGAACATATGCTCGCAAACACGTACCGGAGAGCTTGTGTATTTCCTGTCCAGGAAGCTCCTTGAATTTATCGCTTTCCGAGAGCATTGCATTAATGTTTATTCAGCTAATATACGAAGGAGAAGTAAGAAAATTCGTCTTCAATACGCATTTGGTTAATGTGCAGTGAAGCATCATTTCGTATGTTTCATTCAGAGTTAAGACTTTTTTTAGAAGTAAATTAAGTTTAATAATTGAAATATTCATTCTATGGAACGAGTGTTTTCATTTGGGATGGAACTTGAGTATACAAATGATCTTCGTTACAATAAAAATCGTAATAAATAATCGAAAAAAATCGTAAAATCTTTATTTCTTTTTCTTTTATCGAACACTGGTGTTAAAGGAGGATCAAGCCACTATCGCCAAAGAAGACTTTGTAATTAGCAGATGAGTAATAATTGTAGCTTTACCGTTTGCTTCTTGCAGAATGTGGAAAAAATTAGCCTTGTGGAGTTGTCTCGTTCTTTGACGTACGAAATTCCTTCGTAATAGATAAAAAAAAATATTCAATAATTGCCGACGTCGTTGGCCAAGTTGCTTAACTACGATCCGTAAGGATACGGAAGTTAAGAAAAAAACAGAAACCACTGTTTCCTGAAGAGGTGAGGGTATGGCAATCCCGGTTACCAAAGGCGCCGAGTCCCGAGCCCCTGGCCGAAGGGATAAAAGACACTGCGACGTGACACGAAAGACAAAACCTTAGGGAGGATTACTCCGCATACGTTCAGTGCTCTAGAAGGGCTAATAGACGTAATGCAAAGACGCAACAATTTTTTTAAAAAATAATCTGCAATGTGCAAACTGTATTTTCTTATCTCGTCATTGTGAACATGTGAACTTGCACGCGCTGTCATATTTTAAAAGTGCGCCGCATCTCATTCTGACAATATTTGCATTGCAGCACTACCGCAGGGGCTTTTGCTTGGCCTCTGTTCTTGGCTGCCAGTTTTCGCTTTCGCGACCGCTGTCAGGATTGCATGCGTAAGAACCGAGCTTGTTTCGCGAGAATCCTCTTTCTTTGCCGCCTCCGGGCATGAATATAATTAAACAAGAAAAAGGGCTGTGCATACGAGCAGACAAGGGTATTTTAAGATGTAAGTTTTCCGCTGACTACATTCATTGTTTCTTTTTTCTTGCGCCCATTTGCTGCAGCGAAAGTTTTCCGGAATTAAGCGACGCGGCGGCAAGATGAGCGTGGCGGGGGAAAGTTGCTTAACGCAGGGCGACACGAGGGGAAGCCATTCAGAGGGATGTGCGTTTCAAACGTCGTGGTTCGCAAAGCAGTTTCAACGTAATACTCTTAGTGTTTCACCAAAGCTTAACGGATTTTTTTCATGTCAAAGGCGTGAATGTGAGTCAGTTTTTAAAAAAAAATGTAATAAGTATTCTTATTACACTTAACAAACTTAGCAACCCGTTTTTGCTATTTAATTTTACATTCTCAGTAATTAAGGCAGTCGGATTAGAGGGGCAGGTACCTTTGGGCTATAGCCGTCGTGTTCTGCGCACACCATTGACACGTGGTATTCTTTGGCCCAGGTTAACTTTTTTTTGCGGTAAGTGGGTTTGCTTCTGCTTTGTCCTAATTATTCGCTACAACTCTGGGTAATCAAATACCTTAAATTAGTTGTAGCTGAGTAATAGCGCGTGCTCATTTACGGGCACTAAGTAAATTTCATAAAATCACAAGCCCTGACAACATTAGTCAATTTTTCTGAGTGTTGAAGCTGTAACAGTGGGTTGAGAGCATTAGTTAGAAGATTAGTTTAAATAACTACAGGATGAGAAGATTTTTACCGACTTTTACTAAAATGAAGTTTTCACTAGTCAATAGCTTATTCGCAGATATCATACAATGTGCTTGTTTTGCTTGTAATCGTCATATTATGAAGAACAATTGTGAGAATTTTGAGAAATATCTGTAAGGAAAGCAAACGTATTAAGATTTTCACAAATATCAATATACTAACTCAAAAGAGTTTAACATTACGGACTCGCAAACAATGCATTTCAACTAACATTAAGAACTACGTCTCTCAGAAGACTTCGTACGTCGCTGAAGGTTCCAATACGGAAAATCTACAGAGCTTCGCAGATCGAAAACAACAAAAAACATCAAGAGGGCGTTCTTCTAAAGGACACACGGAAGTAATTTACATGCGCTCGCGTATTCGCACCTAGTAATGAATTCGGCGCGAGGCGAAGCTGGGGCAGTGGATGTCCCGTCCCGTCCTGTCCCCCTGTCCCGTCCTGTTCCCCTGTCCCGTCCTGTCCCCTGTCCTGTTCTGTCCCGTCCCGTCCCGGCGCGCCCCCGCCTCGCTCCGCCTCGCCCCGCCTTGCCCCGCCTCGCCCCGCCTCGCCCCGTCTCGCCCCGCCTCGCCCCGCTTCCCCAGCCTTCCCCCCGCCTCGCCCCGTCTCGCCCCGCCTCGCCCCCTGATCGCTACGGTGCTCGGGAATGAACATTTACGCGGTAGATATTCACAACTTCAGGTACAGTTGAAAGTTAGGTGACATAATAATCTTCTACACACTCCTAACATCATAGAAGAAATATTCCTGTTAAGATTTAACCTTATTTATAAATATTTTTCAAGCGTGGATGTTCTGGCGTTGAATTTAAAGTTTTAGTTTAGTTGCAGCGAAAGTGCGTAAAATTTCAGATATGTATGATGATGTCTAAATACTTGTTTATTTCATTGCATTAATTTCATGAAAAAGAATTACTTGTAGGGAATAGTTATAACCATAGTTATGTTGTTTAAATTTTTTTACAAATATTAACATGGCGGACTTAACTGACGTGCAAAAGAGTATATAATGAACCTTCGTACAAATTTTTGACGCCTGTACTTACCTATTACCAACTTTTGAGCACACATAACAGGTTTTGTGGACTCCCATGGTTTGTTGGTTGGTTATTGATTCCGGCCGCGGCAGCCAACGAGATCATTAGTCCCGTACGCGTAGTGTATGTTTTCCCTCGGGATGTGACTGTGATCTTCCCCCGCTGGAAGGAGAGATCCGTCGCCGACCTATCGTGTCTGTGGGGATTTCCCTAACCAGGTATCTCCCACCAGCGGAGCATCGCCCCAGGCGGGACAAGCTCTAAGCTCCCGACCGATATACCGGTATGTGGTAGTGTAGTGCCTGTTGGTGTAAGTGTGTGTAGGGGATGAAGATACGAAAAGGAAGGAGAGATCGCGCGTGGTGTGTGCCCCGTTTGTTAGGGTTTTACTCCAGCATTTGCATGGTGTTCATCGGAGAAACCACGGAAATCTACCGATCAGAACAGCCGGCCTCTAGAATTCTCCTCCAGATAGCGACTGAATTCGACCTAGCTGAGTGTCGAAGAATCTCGCCACTGTTGGCACTCGAACCTAGGACCTTCCGGTCAGAGGCACTGCAGTGACATCAGTTGATGCACTGAGCCAACTCTCCCGGTTGGGCTTCCATGAACCGCGGTTTAGCAAAGACGTTAATTGAATTAATGGCACACTTCCACATATTTTTGATTGAATATGAACTCGTGTAATAAAAAAAATAAATTTATTTTTTTATCTTCAATAGCTTATTGAATTTATTTCCAGTGCAATCCACGTGCTTGACTTCAACTATATTATTGAGACTTTAAGATGTAACTATATTTGTGTTTGCAAGTTGAAAACCATACGTGTACGTCTTTTTTTTTTTTTTTTTTTTAATGTAGTTTTTAATGTTTTCGAATATCTGCCTCGTAAGCATTGACTGAAGACCGCTGTGGGGTGCAGCGCCGTCCGTCGCCTCTGTTCCGCCCCTCCCCTCCCCTTCCCTCGCCGCCGCTCACCCCCTCGCCGGGCGAGGACGCCGTGAAAACTCGGCGCTCCTTCCATTGGGTGCGACTGTTTGCGCAAACTTGGTCTGCCTTAATATAGCTGATCGTCAATGTGATCTTAACAATAATGCTTAGGCGATCATGGTTTTCTGTTTAGATTTCGTACGCGTGCTGTGGTGATGCAGTGTGTATTATCTCACACACTACTTACGTACTATAGTGAAAGTATTGTAATCCTGCTGCCAAAACCTGCGATTTTTTTATAACAAAAGTCGTATTATGGGCCCAAAAAAGTGGATAAGTCTTGCTCATAGACGTGGGAAATTACTTTTTTTCTAACACGTTTTTTAGAATTCAGGTTCATGGGGTCTTCGATCGCGAAAAATTGGCGGACGACAAAATGTCTCTATATCCGTGAAAAGCTAGAGCTTAAAAGTGCTACTCGTGCGCAAGCGCACCGCAAGTGGCCAATTTCTAATTTAATGGAAACAGAAGTTGAGTAGAGTACGTGTTGAAAACGCTAGTTTCTTTAGTGCACATCTATTTCCTGTTCCGTGAAACGGAAATGTGTGGCTCGCTGTGGACGCACAAGTGCTCCCTGTGGAAGGCAGCTCTGTCGAATTCCCTTGTGTAAAAACTTGTGGAGATCGGGGCGCAGCGAGGAGAGCTGCTTATGCGGAACGCCGCTGGCTGCGCTGGAGGGGGAAGGGTTGGGGCGTGGAAGTGCGCGGGCGAAAACTCGCTCTGGTCGCGCGCACCGTCGCCCCCGAGCGCTCGCCCGCCCGTCGCCCGGCGGATCCCTCCTCTTCCACCCCACTCCTCCCCGCGCCGCCGGCGGAGATGTACTTTTGTAATGAAACGTGCGTTAGCACTCCGCTTGTCGGAGTTCGCGGCCTGCGCCCCCTCCCTCCCCGCCTCACGCACTGAGCTGCGTTGCGCGGATTGCAAAAGTACCGCGTATTAAAGTGCGGCGGCGGCGGGCGGACTGCCGTAACTGTCGTGGAGCTGCGTGACGCGGAGACGGCGCGGCGTCCGGGATGTGCGTGATCCCCGAGGGACGTAGAGCTAACGAGCGCGTTTTGCTCAGGGAGCCATTTCCTAATTCTTCTTTGGTAGTTTGGGCTGCTACAAGCAAGTTTTATCGTCCGTATGGCCTAGCAGGGTATTTGATGTTGCAAAGTAGCTTATGTCTGCAAAATTGTGATATATTACATTGTTGAATAGTACATACGTATATTCGTAGTGTAGAGAAAGTTGTGTAATGCAGCGGAAACTCGATGTGATTTCAACGGAAATATCCATTTTGGGGTTCCACGATACCGAAAAAATGTTGGTTTTCTTACTTTCTCACCCTTCGTAAGCAGGGAAAGTATTGTAATCGTGCGCCGGAAAACGGCTAATTTTCTACAGAAAAACTTATTGCCGCGCCCTTGTATCGTAAAAAGTGGATAAATCTTATTCCTATATGTAGTAAATTACTTCCTCTAACAAGTTGTGTAGTCAGAATCAGTGTTGAGTGGGTCCTTCATACGAAATACCGCTTGACGGAGGACCGAATGACCGTCAATCGATTTTTCTGTGCGCTCCGGGACGATGTTCATTCAGCGAGCGATATCCACAGACCCACGTGCCGTGTAAACTCCACGGCATCGTATTGCTGAAAGCATACGTAGCATTTTGTGTCATCCCATCTGCCGTGGTACATTTGCTGCATAGCTTAGGGAAAGTAAGCAAGTTCGGTTTCGTGTAAATTCGTGAGCGAGTCAGCAGGCTGGAATGGACCCTAGCCAGTGTATCGCTTGCGCTTGGCGGAGCGGGACGCGTGCCCGTCTCGCCCAGCCTTGGAACGCTGTCGCTTTCGTGTTCACGCACAGGACGTTTCATAATACATTCCCTATTGACACGGCGAATGGGGTGTAAGTTTAATTTTATGCCCGAATTATGACCTATAACATGCTCCGAACTGGGCGTTCTGAGGCTGTCGGTAGTTTTACACTCATGAAATTAGTTGACAGCGTGCATCCATCTTGATTGGAACGGCCGCAACCCGCCCCTCCCCGCCTACTCTCGCGACGCCACCTCGCTCAGAGCCCCGCCCACGGCAGCATTAAAAGTTAATTAACTCTCTTACTAAGTACAGAGGCACATCGACTCGAAATTGGAAGGTAATTGCGTCGAGCTTGTTTACAAGTAATCGAGACTTTGCTCCAGTTGCCGCTTCCCTTTTATCAATGCATTATCTTAAAATTAATGAGTAGTTCATTGGGAAGTGAAGTTTTTCGTCAGATAATTGTAAAAAATGCCGTACTTTCGCTTTACTCTATAGACCTCGTTAGCTTTCATTTTTTCCTTTCTTTCACAAATGAATTGGAGCTCTTGCATCCTTCCAATTTAAAGAAGATAATGTTAGAGGTCATTTTCTGTTTGAGAAGACGTTGCTGGCAGATATATCGAAAAAGTTAGCCCTTACATATCTCCAAATGATATGCCTCTTGATCTTATTTCGCTATTGTCCCTTCATCTACTTCGCTTAGATTATTATAAAATTATAAGCGATTCCTTCGATTCCAAATAAAGCTTCACTTATCATAGATAACTGGGGCTTTTATTCAAGTAAAAAGCTATTAGTACTCATATTGTGTCATCACGTAGTCATAATAATCTTTTCGCGTTTTAGAGTCCTCTTAGCTCCATCTTCAGGCTACATATTATAAAACATGAGAGTAAAAAATCATATATAAACCACATCAACCATCTCACATCAAATTATTATGAAGAGATGATGACACATAAATTTAAAATACAAATTTTCATGAAGTTCGCATAATACTTTCATAGTACATTGTACAATGAAATGGGTCAATTTATAAATTATTACGTAATACCAGCATCTAAAGAACATACATTAAAAATTACACATAAACTCAGAAACATAATTCACTAATTAAACACATAATGCATGGGTTAACAACGTAATCAGTCATATCAAAAACATAAGTAACAGGTACTCACATTTACAAACCCATTTACCATGAGTATATCGGTAATGGAGTTGTTATCGAGGTGACGATCTGATCAGGTTTCACTATACCAGTGAGTAATTGGTATCTAGATATAAAATCGTAATACTTCGATATTTATGCTCAAGGCGAGATGTGCTTTCGGAGTTCATTATTATAATTATGTAGAGCATCTCTGCGAAAATATTTACTAGGAGCACAATATAACGGCTAGATAACATTAGTTAGCGATGAATCGTATCCAATGGAGTACAGTTCTCATCCCAGACATGACGTGGCAAACGACGTAACAATTGGTATTACCTGGCCTTCGTACTCATAGTACAGATTGCGTCGGCGAAAATACGCTGCATGTGTACAAAATAGCAATTTAAAATTTCAATTTTTATGTTTTTGAAACTTATAAAATAAAATATTTAAAATATTTTAGGTAAATATAAAAATGACTAAACTTTCCTTAATGGGAGGTTGACGAGTGACACAAAGTACTAGTGGACAGGAATATCTTCGGTTTTTTTCTTAAAATTTCGTGTTTAAAAAGCCACAGTAAATCTGCATATCAATATTTTAATAATTGAAAACTCTACTTAAATTATTGCTTGGTTTAGTAATTGAAATGAATTTTATTGTATCGCGATATACCTGAAGACGGGGAGGGATGCAGTAACTCCGGAAACGTCGTTTGAAGTCTGTCAAAAATGTGTTTAATGTTAATTTTTACTTGAAATGGAATAAATTAATTCTAAAACTTCTGCTGTCTAAACTCTTTTAAAGGGACCTGTTGTTTAGAGAAAATACGACAAATGGAAAGGCTGTTTCCAATTTTATAAATGGTCTTAGATACGTCTATAATATATGATATATCAAATATGAACGCGCAGACATGTACATGATTCTGAGTATGTGCATACAGTTATTTAGAAAAAATGAATATATTGTGGCATCATGGAGAAACACACACAGACATTCACAAGTATGTTCAAGTTAATTTACACGTATGTACAATAACTAAATTCTGTTCAGAAACTACACACTTTTGAGTATTTCCCTGTGGATACCCCACATAGCTAGGGAGGCCCCGCCTCCACTGACGTTTCTCCCGCGCCACTACCGTGACCTCGTCACCCATGCAAGAGGCACGACACGCTCCAGCCTGGGCGTGAAGTTTTGCGCATCGCGCGAGGTTTCCAAAACAAAACCCCCGTGTGAGCTCGTCGGCTCGATTTTATACCTAGACTGTAGGCGTCATGTGACCGTCCTTGGTGTAGGAGAGAGGCTCGCGTCTACCACGTGACCTTCCAGGTCAAGCTGGCGTCCACTTGGTCTAAATATATCCCAACGCCGTGGCGCCAAGGCTGTTCAGCCCGCAGGTATGCGATACTTCCGCTCCTCCTCCCACCCACGGCCGCCAACATGACGCTACAATATATTACTTAATAAGAAAACCTGACTCTTAAGAATGAACTCCTTGCAGTATTCTTGAAGAGAAGATCCCAGATGTCATCTCTTAGCAAAGGACACCATTCTGCGTAACAATATCTGATGTTGTAGCTGGGAGCAACACGATCTGAGTTACGTGCGTCTGATGTATTTATACTTCGTAGCGTCTAACTCGACGATCTTTTCCTTGTCAAGGAATGGATCCCTGTGCTCATCATGTGCACCCGTCGGATGTGAAGGCACTGTGACGCTCCCTGGGGGCGCCCTGTGGAACAGGATGCGGCGAGACGAGGCGTCTTAAGGGGGCCGCATGCGTCGGGTCGTTCTACCATACAGCACATGGGTTTGTGCCAGGCCGCTCGCCCGCCTGTCGCTGGTTGGCATTCCCTTTGAGGCGCGCGCGCGTTTCCGCTGGCTCGACGTTCCACGACGCGAGGTTCCCGCCCAATCCATCATTACCGGCGGCCTCGGTGTGTTGCCTTATCAACGGCCTCTTTCCACGAGAGAAGATGCGTGCGGCACAACGTCAAACGACAACGCCTTCAGCGTTTGTGGCGGGCGCTGGCAGCGTTCTACCGAGGACGACCGAGTGGCAGATGGAGCGTGTGAGATGGAAGTTTCGTTACGAGTTAAAATCTGTCGGTTGTGTTTTGCGTCGGTTGCAATATTTTTGTACTCTGCTGATACACCCTGTTACATCATTTTTTGTCTGTTGTGTTTTTTCTGTTGTAGTCGCCCGAACAAAATATTGAGTAGAATTACATTTTGCGAGTAATGGGCTTAAAGTGCTCGAATAGCGTGCGACAGACGCTCATATTGGTCGCAACGCAAACCTACCTGCAAAGCTGCTCTCCTACTTTGTCGTCGCCAGCATTTCGGAATGTGACTGTGGGCAGGTCAAAATATTGCATTTTTTCTGAAACAAATGTCCATATTATCACAAGAAAATTCACGTAATCTGCGCAAAATATTTCAGAACTGCTTCTCCTGCAGCGAAGACTAACGAGGTATTAAAGATGCTTCGAAAGTTCTTGGGCGGGCGCTCTTCCATCGCGCCGAATGCGTTCAAAAACAAGGAATCACGACGCATTACAGTTGCAGCCGCCACCCGCACCCCAACCACCGTCTCCGCCGCCAGCCGCCGCAGTTACCGACGCCACAATCACTCCTCCCATCACAGCCACCATTCACACCCGCACCCACCCCATCGCCTCTGCCGTCACCATCACCAACATCAACACCACCACCCCATTACCACCACCACCCACCTCCGCCGTCACCATCACCGCCACGACTACAAACACCGCCGCCACAATCACGTCCACCGCCACTATCACCTCCACCATCACCATCACCTCCACCTCCACCCCACCACCACCCCCCACCACCACCACCACCACCACCACCACCACCACCACCACCACCACCACCACCACCACCACCACCACTACTACTAACTACCACCACCAACACCACCAGCGCATCTACCTCCACCACTATCACCACCGCCTCCGCCGTCGCCACCACTATCTCCGCCGCCCCCCGCCGCCGCCGCCGCCGCCGCCGCCGCCGCCGCCGCCGCCGCCGCCGCCGCCGCCGCTGCCACTACCACTACACCCCTCCCCCGACCTTTGAGCGCTCGCTCTGTTCATTGGCTTGCCGCCCGCCCGAGTGAGATGCACTTGCGGGAGCACGGGAGCGGGCGCGCGCGCGGCGAGAATTTCATTTGGGCGGAGTGCGATTGCGCCGCCCTGCGCCGCTCTCTGCGACATCCGCCGCCCCAATTGCCCCGGACGGCCTACGGCGCCCCGCGTTAGGGCTTTCGCGCTCGGTGCAATTGGAGAGCCTCATACTAGGAATTCACCTCGCGGCGCAGGGGGCTTGCAGATGGGATGATAAGTATACAAGAATTAGATAATGAGATGGAGAAGACTTAACCGCCAGGACGGCGGAATAGGGACGATTTTCATTCACAAACGTCACGTATGGAAATAATACTGCGAAGTGGAAATAAATTGCATTATAGAGGTTCTCGTACATTTATAATGATAATACGGCTTCAATATTGGACCATACAATTTTGATTGAATCGTATCCAATCGCCGTATTTATTTGAGCTCACAATGTATATATTTTTAACAAAAAATTCTACAAAATACAAACTCGTGGTAGTGCAAAAATCTTGTCCTTAGTGCGAAAATTAATGATTTGTGATATTTCATAAATATACTACCCCAAATAAATATGCCACTTCACATACAAGTTGGGAATCTGTCTTCGTCAACCTTTCTCCTTCATACTTGTTACTCAAATTGCTAAATTCAATAACAAAATGTATCTTGCTGTAGTATTTAATGTTCTGGACTTAACACGATTTTGATTGCCTTACGTCAACACACCCAGCATTGTTTCAGTGGCCTGTTTGAAACATACAAAAACAAATAATGCGATGAAAATGATTTTAGGGTCAGATTGAACCGACTTTTTTCATCTATGGTGTTTCCAGGCCCTGGTCCGCTTTTTATGTATTATGCACGTCTCTGGATAAGGGAGATATGATGCGTGCATGACATTCCCATCACCGTGCATAGCGTATTTGGCCTGCCTGAGCTTTCGTCACACAGCTATAGAATCTGGACGATTTGAATAAAAAAGCTACAGTTTCTCTTTTGCCCCGGGAATCGAACCAGAGACCGCCCACACAGAAATCTTAGCACGCTGTTCATGAGCAACGGGGGAGGTCAGCTAATATATTATTATTATTATTATTATTATTATTATTATTATTATTATTAAGTCGTAAATTAGAGGAATAATAAATTAAACGAATGTTTTCACTCAAACCTGCGCTCAAAACAAGACTCATTACTAAAAATGATATCTTTTCGTATTTTCCTCTCTTCTTTTATGTTTATGTGCATACCATTTGTTATTTGCGTTAAGGAAGGTTTGTGAGTTTGAGCAACGGCTCAAGTAGAGCTTGCCTGGCATTTTTTACGCCAGGTAAACCATTGAAAAATTGTGTATATTCAAATTGATGATAAGCCTTTCAGGAAAGTTGCGTTAATTTTTTTTAATCTTTGCTTCCGATCAAGCATTGTTGTATACTCTGCAGATGCGTCAATTTTTTTAATAGTACGACATTTATTAACTGAGACGAGTCAAAAAAATTAACACTTAAATGATGGATTTTCTGTTATTATAATTCCGACAAACAATACGATTATTTCACGTTTCTTTGGTTACTATCTCCCGATATTGAAATTGTCGGAACTTGATTAAATGAAGTTCTCTGTTCTGTCAAACGGCTAGAGCAGCTGGTAAACGTTTCCGACATTTTTCTTGGTTTTTGAGACATTTCTTTAAATTTTGAGAATATCACGTGAAAAGAGCATTAAAACTGCTCGTTCTGTAGTGGGAATGAAGTATTTGGAATGAGCGGATACTGTGAAGTACATCTATTAAAGGTGAATTGTGGGTTGACGTAGGATGATAATATGTTGTCGCTCCAATTCCTTTTGTAGCGTTTCTTTGCGCGTTGTATATCGCTCATCGACGCCGACCACATTGCGGCGCCGCGAGAGAATTTGCAGCGCCCGCCGCCGCCACCGCCGCCCTCGTGCCCGCCTTCTTCGCGTCCGCCGCCAGCGCCACCGCAACCGCCCCTGCCACCACTGGCGCCGACCTCGCCCAGCGTCGCCACCGACTCTACCTCCACTTTCTCCCGTTCTTCTCCATTGCAACCGCGGGCACCTCCGCTACCGTCGTCGCCTTCGTCGTCGTCACCGCCGCCGCCGCTGCTGGCGCCTTCTTTTGCCTGCATTCCCGCGCCCTTCCCTCCCGGAATCGTGTTCCACGGCCAGCGAGGTCTTTCTCATGTTGCACTTGGGAACTCCTCCAAGGAAGCCCCCATTGTGTGCGCCCCGCCCGCGTAGTAACCTATATTTTCCGCGCGGTGGGGCTACGGCCGGCGGGCGCCGACGCAGCGAGGCGGTCTTTCATCAATATGGGTCGTGAGAGATAGGGCAGCGCCCGTGCGCGGCCGATAGGGCGGGAAGGGGCCACGGGAGGCGACGCGCTGCCGATATGGTTTCATTCCGCTCCTCCCTCCCGCCCTAGCGCGCGCCCCTTCGTGGATATCCTTGAGAAGGGTTATTTTCTTTCTTTCTTACTGCTTCGCTGGTTTGCTCACAACCCGGCCTGTCGTTTCTGATCAGTTGCATTTCTCACATCATCGCTCACATTTTCTCCGGTGTCATTTTCCTCTGAACATCTCATTGTTCTCCGATACATTTCCAATTCTCCTCCACTCTCTTTGTGGCTTTTGTATTCCCCTTCACGTGCAATTCTTATCCAAACAATGTTCTTGTATCTAAATTGGGGTTTAGAAACAAAAAATACGAGCAGCAATCGTGTCGTCGGTCTGTCGCTTGTCTCTGGAGCGACTACATTTTCTTCCCTCCTCTTCCTCTTCCGCGTTCTAGAGCAAGAGCATTCCGACGGTCGATCGGCGCCCCACTCCCCGGGCGCGCATTGCAGCCCCACCATTCTCCCGCCTCCGGCCGCTACAGCGAGAGCGGGATGAAATGCCACCGCCACTAGAGTGGAGGCGACATTCGGCGCGGCGCTGCGCGGCGCGGCCCAGCGGCGATAGGAGGGCGCCGCCTTCCCTCGCCCCTCGGCGCTGTTCCGCTTTGTCGCGGCGCCCTCCCCCTCCCCCGGCGGCTTCTCTTTGTGAGGCGCCGAGGCTCCGTGTCCGGCCCCCGCGGCGCGCAGGCGGAGGCGGAGGCGCGGCTGTTTACCGTCCCAAGGCGCCGCCGCCGCCTCTGCGCCCCTATGCTCCCTCGCCGGCGCCTCCTGCCTGTTCACGTCGCTCATCTGGCGCCGACTCCCTCTTGGCTTCGCTTCCGCTCTCTGGCCTCTTCGAGCCGCTCCCGCGCGGCCCGGCCCGGCGAGGCGTGGCGCTGGGCGTCCCGGTGGGTGTTCCTTTGGCTTCGGCCCCCTGCGTCACATTTGGGAATCCCTGGCCTTCGGTACGATCTCATCTTCACCTCTCTTGCCACTTCTCACTCATCTTCCAGTAGTGGTCTTCCCACTTTCTAATGAGAGTTCTGTGCGTTTTTATTCCCGTACTCCTCCACTTTCAAGTGATCGCGTTTTGTTGGTATAGCCTTCCTCATGCAATCCTAGTTTTATTCGTTAGTTATTACAAGCTTTTTTACCTTCGTTTTTTGCCATCGTTGCATTTACATTTTGCACATAATACGTAGTTTAATTTCGGAATCGCCGTTTCGCTAAACAGAGACTACGTATTGACTTGACCCAACCCTCTATATTGTTCGTGTATTGTGACTTCTCATTAGTAGATATAGTGTTGAATAGGCCTAATTGGAGTGTGTAGTTCCTTCAGCAGTTCAGGACCTTTGAGGACTACCTTGAGAAATCCAAACTGATGACCTAATTTTTCTTGGTGCGTGGCGCGCCGTAAGCCTCGCAGCCTCAACCGCAGGCCGCTTGCCGCTGGAGCCGGCGCGTCTCCGCCACCCGCTGGATGAATGGAGCCGCGCCCACGAATTTAGTGCCTAGATTTGAATTGTAAATTAATATGTCTACGAATATCTGGCTTCATATTTTCCTCCCTCCCGACGTGATTCATATGCGCCGACATGTGTTGTGGACATACGTGCCCCGCCCACCGACCCACGCGCGCGCCGAGCTACGATCGACTTCCACCCGTGAACGTGCGCCTGCGATGAGAAAAATATCGCGAAATGAAGGTCGTGCGGCGTGGGCGCGGGTGCGCGCGATGTTTGTGTCGCGCACGCGCCGCATCTCGTGAGAGGAGCGCGCTGGGCGGCCAGCACCCGCGCCCGCTGCGGCCGCCCTTTCGCTTTGCCCCGCGCCGGCTAATGGATCGTTCGCCGCAGCGGGGTACTCTTCTCATGAATTTTGTGGTTTTGAGTACGATGTGTTTTGTTTATAAGTCTACTGTGGTGGAAAATTAGTGGCGGTGGTGTTGAATGGGGATGTCATTTAAAAGAACCTCTAAGCGTTTTTCTGTTTAATTATGTAATTATTGTATTCTTGTTATTGTTAAAGGATGCAGAGAAAATAATGGCAACGCTTTAACATGTGTTAGATTATGTGATAATTAGATTATCTAATTATTCTTTTTCCATACCAGAAAACCTCTTATTTCTAATATATAACGTTGTTCATTTGAGTTCTGTGCGTAAGCGTCCACGTACGCTACAATCATTATTGTTGATCCTAATTTCGAATAAAACGAGAATCTTTTGTTGTAGGATCTACTTAACTAGTGGTTCTACAACAGTTGAACTTTCTCCCTTATATGTAACAGCTCCGCAGTATTAACAGAGTATATGAACTGCAGAAGTGTTTCCAACTAAAAATATCCGCGCCAAAATTCGAACTCAGGTCCATCGAGTTAACTCTCCCTGCGTTTAAGGACGAAGTTAATCCAAAAATTTGGAGCCGTTTTTGAGAAAATTTTGAATGTGTATTTGAGGCTTCATGTAAAGTTGCCTCCAAGTGAAAATATCCGTTTCTAATGCACAGAGCCTTGAGTTCCTTTAAATTGATTGAGTATTATGATGGCCGAACGGTTTTGGCGCTTTGACCGACAGACAGGCTAATAGAGGTTTGCCGACAATCGCTTTTTCTGTATCATGTATCAAGGACCCACAAAACATGGATTCTCGTTACACCACGTGTTAGAGGAAGTAATTTACTTATGCAGGAACAAGATTTATCCACTTTTTTGTTACCAGAGCCCGACAATACGTTTTTCTGTAGAAAATGCTCCGTTTTCGGCTCACGTTATACGACTTTCGTTATCATAATTTATCGTAAAACAACAACGGGTCCAACCTTTGGTCGCCCTGCATGGTCAGAGCTGAGCGCACCCCTCGTCACTTTCCAAGTGTACGCTGCAGCTGCTGGCCGAAGGCGCCGAATGTCGCCCGGGGTGTCTCCCCCCCTCTCCCTGCCTCACCCTCTCTCTTTCTGCCCCTGCGCTCCCAGCGGGACGCGGCTGCGATGCGATTTATCGCGATGGGCGCCGCCGTATCTCGCGATGCTTACCAGTTAATCCCGTCGCTCGCGCTCTTTTTGCCTCGTCGGAGTAGAAAAGTGATGAAATCGGGAAACCCATAAATGTCAGTACTGTAGTTTCATATCGGCGCCCGATTAAATCGAGGATTCATTTTTCCATTAACTGTATTGATGACTGTAATGAAACGCAAATAAAGCGTGGGCGGTGGCGGCGACGCCGGGCAGGCGGTGGTGGGCAGTGGGCGATGGCGGCGGAAGGCCAGGCTCGGGCCAGCGATCGTACCTTAACTTAACGAGATTTGTAATCAAATACCTGCTAAAGAATGTATTTTGTGGCTTATCGATAATCAATAGCGGGTTTCTTTTGCATTTCAGAATGATCCACGCAATAGTTCATTTTTAACGCGACCGTGCAATCGTAATAGCTTCGAGGAAGTGTACGTACGCGATTTTTTGCGCCGATGCGTATGCGTGTGCGCGTTTTAGCAGCAGATACGTCCCCGTCTAACGATAATTCTATTAGATTCGTAATGAAATGTTTAGCCACAGCAAGTTTCACTATTGATATTCACGATTAGACTTCTGCATTTTCGGGTTAACTGAGGTCAAAATTTACTAGTTTCTTATTACATTCCATATGTATGTGAAATGAATATGCCTAATGTTAAATATTCAGGGTATTTTAGAATAAAAAATCAGCAAAAACTTTTAAACAGTATTCGAATTAATTTCTGAAAACATATATTTCTTTCTCGCCTTACTGCGTAGTTACCATTCTTCGTAACATTCAAAACCGAAGATCGTTGTTATATCGAAAAAGTTGATAAATGTTGTTCATAACTGAAGTAAAATACTTCCTCCAATACGTTGTGAAGCCAGAATCCATGTTGTACGAGTCCTTCACACCAAGAAAATCGTTGACGGTAAAACGTGTCTGTACGTCTACCTGTCCGTCTGTCCATCAGTCAGTCTGAGTGCCTACCTGACCGCCTGTCATTCTGACTTCGTCTTTTGTGTCCGGTCGATGGGCTGTGACAAAAGTAGCGCCTAAATCGTTCAATGATTTTCTCCAAAATTGATATTCCCCGATCGATCTGGCCGAGAATCCTGCAAATTCGAAATGGATATTTTGATTATGGTCGGGCAGTTTATAGAAAGTTTTAAAATCTCCCAATTTTTCAAAAATGTTGCAAATTTTTTAAATGGTTTTCTTTGATAGAGCAAATTACGGCAAATATGGCCCTGTTATCATTTTAGTTGAACTCTCTCAATTTTCGTGAATTGCAAAAGTTGAAATTTTATTCGGTGTCTTCCTACTGTTCTTCAAAGAAGATCTTTAATTAGTTCATGTTTAATTTTTCGAAAATAAATGTATGTGCTTCAGAATTGTGCGTTGAAATGTAGGCAATTTCTGAACACTTATTTTCTCAAAGACGGCTCCAAGAATCCCACTAGAAAAGTTTTCTATATTTAATATTTTTGCTGGGATAGAGCGTCGTCCGTTAAAAGCAGCGCCGATGTGATTTTTATTGAACTGTCTAAATTTTAGAAAATTGAGAATGCTTATGCTATGTGCTGGTGTAGCTGCACTTGCTTAAAGGCAAGCAGTGGTTGATGAGTATTGAGTGGAAGTGGCGCCCTGGCGCTGGCAGCGTGCGGGCCGCCGCGCGAGCGTGGGGCGACGGGGCCGGTGGCGGGCGTTGGTCCCGGGCCGGGAGAGAGGCGAGATGAGCCCCGCGGCGCCGTACGCGGCCACCGGCGATGAAATATGCATGGCGGGGGTGGGCGAGCGCCGCAGGTACCGCGACGCTTTGGGCCTCGTGCGGGGCGACGCAATCGGCCGATTGCCGCCCGCCCTCGTCTGACCCCACGCGCGCAGCCCCTTTCCCACCCCGCCCCGCCTCCACTCTTCCCATCCACTTCATGAAATCGACGCGACGCGACGGGCCCCAGCAATTGCGCTCTGGATTTCAATGAGTTCTGCGCGTCTTCAAACAGCTGTGATAGACGCTTTCCTTACCGCTCGCCCGTCTGTGCCGCCCACTGTTATTGCCTCTCCTCCCCTTCTCGTCTTTTCTACCGCACTCTTCCGCATCGGTTGTTTTTACCTCTTCTCTTTTCAACCCTTATTGCTTATCGACTGAACTAGGGGGACATTTTTTAACGATATTTAATTAACAGAGATCTTATTATTTTCTACCCTCCTAAATTCAATCATATCCGTCTTGCCTACTTCTCTTGCGGACTTCTTACCACTTAGTACTTCTTCAAATTTCCTTTCCTTGATTGTCTTTTGTTACTTCAGTCTCTCCATCATAGTCTTCTCAAAAGCCTTTCTTTTTTGCCTTCTTATAACATCTGCGATATGCACCTCTTTTTCCTTTTGTTTACCAATGGCCTTTTTCTTACGTCTGCTGCCGTCGTTCGTCCCCTTTTTCATCTGTTTCCACGGCTCCCGCCTGTTTTCTTTCCCTGCGCGGGCGTTCGATTCATAATAGATTCAAGCCTCTCTCTCTCTCGTATTTATATCGGGGAGCGCCCCCTGGCCCCGCCCCGCCCCGCCCTTTGCGGCGCTCTAAGTGGGTCCTTTCTTTCTTTCGCAGTGTCATTTTAAACGGGCAATGTTTGAGGGACTCAGAAGTAGGTCACAAGCGTCTTTCAGTTCTCAGTCTTTCTCTTTACAAAGGTTCTTAAAGCTATAAGAAAAATATTTCAGAAGGATTTTCGTTTTATGATGTGTAACCATTCTCGGAACTTGTTTCTTTCTCCGCGCAGAAAATTGGTTGCGTTGTGTCTGTCTGGAGGCTGTCTCGAATAATCTCCGACAGATTGCGCTGCCGCGTATCGTGATGCCAGCGAGTTTCGCCGTGTGCTTCTCTCTCCTGCTCTTGTTTCTTCGATTTGTGGAAGGATTGGACCGCGGACGTTGCAAGCGATACCCTTCCTTCTTCTTCCCATTTCACCTCTACGCTTTCTTTCTAGCCATGTGTTTTCATCGTGTTCATGTTGTGATCATTGCATATGAATGTAGTACATTAGGGCGCTGCACGTGTTGAATTTTTAAAAGAATCTAGTTCCATTCACTTCTTCATGCGCGTTATGTCAATTTTGCTTTCCAGTAGGAATTTAATGGCCTTCCTTCGGTTTTGGCCAACTGTGGGGTACCTAATATCATTTGATGTTGTTAGGTTTGATGATTTTTATTTTTGACGTTTTTAATGTTTTCTCTAATCATCCTATATTTAATTGTGTACTAGTAAATAAATGCAGCCTATCTTTTATCAATTCTCGTTGATTATTATGGCTGGAGAAGGTGTTAACATAAATGTAAATATTTTTGTAACACATTCTGAATTAATTAAAACCATTTGTTTTTTAAGTAATACATATTTTGGTATAATTCATAATTTTGAATAATATGCTTTTATTAAATATTTGTTACATGTTTTGTTTCATTTAAATATTTTTACGTGTCCAACTACTGAAAAAAATACTGCTGACAACAGATTCCTGTGTGCTGAATACAGGCAGTTCGTGAAAAACGGCCCGAACAGTTTACTGCGGCATAGTTATGATAATAACTGCAAATTCAGATAGTTGAATCGCTTCAATCTAATGTTTACCCCTTTTCATCAAACACGTTTATTTCAACTGTGCGAGTGTTATCGGGATATTGGTAGATACTGTTTTCAGGGTTAACAGACGATCCTCAGTCTTTCAATAGAATTTGCCAATGTATGATCTTGGAATAGTGTTTCTGTTAAACGAAGCAATGGACTTCGTATCTGACCTCCAAAAATTTGCTGTGAATTGTCGCACTTCCTTGCCGCTTCTCAAAAATCGCGTGCTCCTGAAACAAGGAGCGAATGCGAAGGTGAAGAAATTGCAACCACGCACTTCCTAATGTGTCAAAGAGTCCATACGAAACTCGATGGAAAGTTTATGGAAACCATTGCCTATTCGCGCTTCCTATACCTACCTCGCCAAACATTACATACCTCTCTGTAGAGATGCAGAATTTGGATCATATTCGTAAGATGTCGTCCCCTCGAGCCTAATGCAAATACTGCTTTTGGAATGTGATGCGATCAATATGTGGTATTGACGGATGTTATTGATTTTTATTTTTTGTATTGGGGGTTTAGCAAACGTCCTTGGATAAAGCGGGAGTATTTGTTCGAAAGCAATATTTCCTGACATGTTATAGCAGCACTGCACCCTACGTCAGACAATAGAATATTTAGACTTAGCAGGAAATTCTACTTTGCACCTTACTTTTAAAACGTGATGCATCACATACGGATTGTTATAATCATTATTTATAATTATTATGTAATGTGTGCAATAATGTTAATATAATAATATAATGATATAACATTTGATATTTTTGTGAAGAGACACACTTTTAAACTGTTACTTTTTATAGGTTTATACACTCCTACTAAACTTTGCATTGGAAAACTGTGAATCTTCGAACTTAATAAACTTGCAATCTTCTCTTCGGTAACTCCTGTAAACCGCACACTCTAATACGCTTGTGCGGTGTGAACGACGAAACATGCGATAGTTTCTGTATACTGAGTGCAACTCTCACGTAGACGTTTATTCCATTAATATTATGATATTATTAACATTTAGTATTTATACTAAAAAAACTGGTCAATATAGCAAACCATAACACATGTATCTGATGACCACTACCTTTAATTTAAAGTAATGCGAAATTTGAGTAGAAAGCCCCAATTTCTTTCTTAACGAACATCCTGATTGTTTTAAATAAGATTATTTCAAGCGTTGAATATTGTGCTTATTCCAAGTTTTCTAATACTTTTTCTGTCCCATTGCCACGGTGTCACTGTAGACTCACTCCATACTGCGCATCGTCCTGCGCTCTGTGCTCTGTTCCTCCGCGCTCCATCTCGCATCTCTCCGGATCCATCCGTTGCGCGCCACGCCCCCCCACCCCTGTCCCCACGGAGGCCACGCCGCGTCGCCTCTGGGGCCCTCGCTGGCCGGCCGCGGACGGTATGTTCAATATCGACGAACAGCGGCCGCGCGCCAGAAGTTTTGCCGTTTTGCCCGTGCGCAGCGCTGGACAACTCCCTCGCTGCGCTGCGCCGCGCCGCGGCAAGGTGGTGACGCGTGCACCGCCACCGGCCCCCAGGGCGCGCTTTTTCACCCCCGCCCCCGCCCCCGCCAACGCCCTCACTCGGCCTCGTTGCACTCGTTGATGAGTGCGAGCATTAACATAAAGGCCGCGCCCGTCAAGATTCGCCTGGGGAGCTTTCACAGAGGATTTTTTCTGCGCCTGGAATGTGGGGCGGCGCGTTCTATCGCGCTCGTCTGCTTTTCGGGGCAGACAGCTTACCTGCTGCGTGGGAAGGCGAGTAGGATGAGGCGAACGCCCGGCAATTGCTTTGAAGGGCAGCTGAGTGTTGACGGTGGGAAAGGTGTACAAATGAGAGGCGTGGAGGTTATCGCGAAAGTTCTTTGATGTGCATGATAAAACTAAAAGTTTTATAGCTTCTAAACTGAACTGTTTCTAGTATTATTGCTAACAGTTTCCAGGTAGTTATTTGCCCTTCAACTCTGAGGAAATTTGAATGTTTTTTTTTTTCATGAGTTAGGATTATCATTATTTTTTTTTTTAATTTTATTTTACGTATTTTGTTAAGGTTAAGATGGTGGCGTCTCCAGACGCATCGTTTTTTATTCTAATGACATTGAATGACGTTTTTACATGAAATGCTTCTGAGAAGTTATAAAATTGTAATAATATTCTAATATATTGTAATAATATCCTTGTAATAATATATAAATTGTAATAATATCCTTGACCCAAGTTTCGATTTTTCGAAAAAGACCGGAAGGATCGAAACGTTTACTAAATAAATTATTGAAAAAATAGTATTAATAAGAATGTTTTGAAAAAAGGTGTGAACCTTTTGACGTTAATAACGAGATACACGAACGCATGGTCCTTGAAATTAAAAGAAATCTTAAAAATGAATAGTAAAAGCGTTTGTGTCCGGCCACTTTGTTGTACGTAGGAGTTCGCTCACCTAACTTATGTCATTTTAGTAATGAATGTGTAATACTGTAATAAGACTTGTTTTTATGAATAGTGTTGTTTGAAACAAAAAGGATTGTTAGGAGAAAACTGTGATTCGAGCCCTTGACTGTTCTGAAAAAAATCGTGACATGATAAAGTGATATTGCAGTTGTCCAGGACAATTTACATGTTCATGCAATTAGAAATATCGGTTCATATTAATAGACGTTTTCGTGGACGGTTTACAAGAAACAGGAGATATACTTATTAGAACTTTTGTAACGTATAATCGTAACAGGTTTTTCTAGAGAGACGACGAGGAAGTTAAAGAATTTTTAACAATACTATTTAGCACAAGGGAAGACCTGTGTATGTATAAATACTTTCATTGTGAAACTCTAGTAATGGAATGCGCATCAGAGTATATTAATTACAAAATGTCCTTTCATAGAAATAAAGAATACTCTGGCATATAGTGCAGTCGATGGGGAGTCATAAAGGGGTCCACCTTGCAAAAGGTGAGGTAGATTTTATTGATTTATTTTGTTTATTTTGTAGTTAGTGAGCAAACCCGAAGTTTTCCACCTCGAAATACTTTGAGACAAGTTTTGGTAGCCAAAGATAAAAAAAGGCATTTGTTTGCGTTATAACTTTTTAATAGTTGATCTTAGCATAACAATTATGTTCAATTTTAAAAGTCCTATCATTCTCGACACATTTTCTTCATAAATTATTTTTTTCAAGCAAATAGTAACAAAGATAGAGATTTTAACTTTCAGAGATTTTAAACTTTCAACAACTTTTCCATTTTATTCTGAAGTTGCATTAAATTACTAATGGCCTCTGTAATGTAGTTTTTTTTATTCCTAAGGTCATTATAAATAAAAATACTTTTTTTTCAAACTTACTGAGGTTGAACTCGCATTTGGAAGGTCTGGTAAGGTCTGACGTATGCCTATACGTTCTGGCAACTAAGAATATTTATTTGCATCAAAAGCATTTCAATATAATAAAATTACATTCGTTTCTTCTTTTAATAATATTAATTTTATTATTTAAGGAATGTTCGCGTGAATGTTCGCATTAGTAATTTGAGGCAATTTCAGAATAAAATGGATAATTTGGTGAAGTTTAAAATCTCGTATCTCTGTTACTATTTGTTTGAGAAAAATGATTTATAAATAAACTTTTTAGATAATTTTATGACCTTTAAAATTGTGCATAACTATTTTTGTGCTAAGATCGACCATTAAAACGTTATAACGAAAAAAAAAAAAAAAACAACAAAAAAATTCCTTTTTTTGCCTACCAAAACTGTCCCGAAGTATTTCGAGGTGGAAAACTCAAGATTTTATTACTAATAGCAATATAAACAAATTAAAAAATAAAATCTACCTGACTGCACTAATAGTAGGAATGTAGAAAAGAAGTGTAAGACATGAACGAAAACGATCAGATACTGTCCGTTGTACACTGGTGCGTTGCGTTTTGCATACCCCTAGAGGCAATCTTATTATTAGGGAACGGAATTTATTGCAATAAAAAATGCAGAATATGTACATACATATGTATTTATTTGGTGCATTCTTTGGTGCATCGGCTGCTAACTCAAGGAAAGAAAACTGAAATTGATGTGATCATGATTGTTACACGCGTGTAAGATTATATCCGTCTGCGCTACCCGCAACTCATGGAGCCAGAAGCACCACGGATATTGCGGAGAACCGCAACGCGCAACAATGGTCGGCAACAGGAAGGGAATTGAATTTCAGCTTATGTGACTGTGTGGGTGGGGGGAGAGGGTACCCGCAAACCTATGACGCGTTGCCCGTGCGAAGGGGAACGTACAAGCACGTGGCGGTCGCCAGGGCGGGGGGTCGGGTGGAATGGAAACACCGCGACGTCTGCAGGGGACGTGTGGTTATCTCCGCGCCGCACCACCGGTGCCACCAGCCAGCTCTCGCAGCCGCCGCCTCCGCCCGCCTCCGCCCGCCTCCGCCCGCCTCCGCCCGCCTCCGCCCGTCTACGGTCGTCGCGACCCATCGCGGTGGGCGCCTGAAATTCCGCGCCGGCGGTCGCGGTCTCGACGCCCCGTGTGTTTGGCGTTCATTATAAGAGGCCACTGGAAATTGGACGGCACTGGGAATTTCTGTTTGCTTGCTCGTGTGGCGCCCTTTTAGTCCAAAGTGTGTTGACTCGCGGACTGTGTTATTTGCTTCGTCAGGGATGAAGGCTTTGAGGGCGAGGGGAGTGGTGGAGGGGAGGCGAAGGTCGTCGGCCAATCGCAGCGCTTTTCCATCTCGTTGTGCGGGTCTTGCTCTGCCTGAGAAGAGCTGCTATTCCGTTAGCGTTATGAAACTGTTTCCTCGGCGTGACCTGCGTGAAAGAAGAAAGTTTTTCTGTCGAGATATAAAGCAAGGTGAATCATAATATACTAATGTGTCTTGAGAACTGGACGTTCGCCTGAGTAAGAGAACGTTCAGTGGTCACAGTTGTAGGAATGCAAGATCGTTCTTTAAAGTTTAGAATAATAGTTCAGTAAAAAGCGAGAACTTGCACACATTTGTGAAAGTACGGTTTTAACATCTGCAAGAATTGTTTTAGGCTTATATTCCATTACATTTAATTGAATGTGTTCAAGTAATTAAATTCCTTTAGGTTTTAATCAAAATGAATTCTTAGTATGATATTTTTTAAAGTACTGTTCTCAAGTTACTTTCATGGCACAGAAATAGTCGGACTTACGTGAAACTCGAGATTAAATTTTGTACAAATCATTATGGGTAATAAATGGAGATCGCGAAAAGTACTTCAGATTTTCGTAATCGGTCAACAGCTTTCATCCAGAAGTAACGCGGCCAATACCAAATAGAAGACTTTTCTAATTTGAACGGCTCGCGCCTTGATTTCTCAAAAGCGTTCTCTACTCAACCGACTCTTTCGTTTAAACAGTGGCACAGTAGGAACGTTCCCGATTCTCTTCAATTTGTTAACGCCTTTTCCTCTGCCCCCGCCCCTTCCCGTCCACCTACCCTTCCTCAGCCCTTCCTCCTCCCGCCCTCACCCTCATCCTCCCTCACACCGCGCCGCCGCGGCGTCGAGAGGGGCGTGGGGTGGGAAGGGAGCAGGAAATTGGCCGCTCCGTCGATTTCTGCCGCCGCCGGCCGGGCGGCCGAACGGAACGGCCATTGAATCGGGCGCTTCCTTTATTGCGCGGCTTTCGCCACCCCCGCCCCCTTCGCCCTCCCCCCTCCGCCACGCAGCCCGGAGATTCACGCGCTCGCTTTTAGCTCCGCGCAGCCCCGCGAATTAATACGGGTTAAGTGGCTGCCCGCTTTGCGACGGGCTCCGCGCGCGACACAGCGGCTCGGACGAGTAGATTGGACGGGGAGGGGAGATATGTCCAAGGGATGCGGGCACTTGCTGCGTTGCCCCAATATACATCAAATCAATGGTCGCTGTGCCTCTGACAGGAGGATGTGGGATTTGTGGTCCAGAGACTTGTCTCTCAGTGGTTTTCCGAGAATCGTGCTGAACGCAATTGTTTTAGCGGAACATGTGGCCAATAATATGAAACAGGTTTACACTTTCTTACAAGGAAATATTTGCATTTCAAACTGAAGGGTAAATAGCAACGTTTATTTCGTTGTTTTTTTCAAATGTTTGCTAGATATTATCACAGGCCATAATTTAAAATGTGTTGCCAAATGCTGTGGGTTACTTCCTTTCGTTCTTTCTTTCCTTCTTTTCTTCATTCTTACTTTCCTTCATTCTTTCTTTCTGTATACATTGCTTATGGAAGCTATTTCGTAAAAGTTTCATATGCAGTTGTATAGAAGAGAATCAGACTTCAGTTTGCATACACAACGGAAAGAAATTGATATTACTACACAAATATCTGTTAAATCAATATTCGTATAAGATCCGATGTAGGAAGAAATAACTTGGGCATCTTTTCATTCGCCTCAAATGACTGTGCGTCATGGGTTTTGGGAATGAGTATTCATTCATCCACGGGGCCGTGAGGAAAAAGGCCGCGTGAGTGCTGATGAGGAAGGCAACCGGTGCCTTGCGCCCAGTGCGCGCGCTCGTGCGTGGGCGTCGCCGGCGGCCTCGTTGCCGGTCGCAAGGCGCCCGCTCGCTGCGCCCGGAATCGATGGGCGGTTTGCGAGAGCTATTTTCTGTCCGGGCGCGCGATGTTATCGGCGCCGCTGCGGGGGGTTACGCTCGGCCACGGCGTCGGCGGAACGCCCTGCCTCCTGCCCACCCGCCCGCTTGCCTGCCTGCGTCGGCTACTGCCACGCGCCCGCCCCCGCCCGGTCCCCGCTGCCGGCCCTTCGCGTGGGTGCTCGCCCCTGCCCAGGCTGCACGCTTCTCTCCACCTCGCTGAACCTTACTCTATAGATCTTTATCTCTTTTTTTTTTTTTTTTTGAATAATCCAAGTCTTTCAAACAAGTTGATTAATTGATTAGTGATTCCGGGCGCGTCAATTGTTAATGTCATTAGTCCCGTAATCCCCGATGTTTTCATCCCGGGACGTGGTGGTGATCTTCCCCCGCTGGATGGCGAGATCCGGTGCCGACCTACTCGCCAGCTAAAGGAGTTTTTCCACAAACCAGGTTTTTCCTGCAAGCTGGACATTGCCCGAAACGGAACAAGCTCTAACTTCCTGACGGGTCTCTCCGGCACCTGTGGTAGTGAAGTGTGAGTATGTAAGTAAGGGGTGAGGACAACGAACAGGAAGGAAAAATCGCGCATGATCCGTCACCCGTTTGTTGAGGGTACTGCTCCGGCATTCGCCTGGTGTTGATCGGAGAAACCACGGAAAATACCCGACGAGACCTTGCGGCCGCTAGAATTCTTCTCCAGGCAGCATCTGAATTCGTCCTGGCCATATAGCTAGTGTCGAAAATCCTACCACCGTCGGGACAAGAACCCTAGTACTTCCCTGTCAGAGGCACTGCAGGGACATCAGTTAATGCCCTGAGCTACCTAAGCCGGTCATCAAATCAGAAATAACGTCGTTACGGTGTTATTGTTGGCAACGCAAGAAACACTCGGCCGGTTCAAATGTATAAAAGTTAATTTATTTCATTCCATTCGTTGAATTTTAATTTTAAACCCATAAGTATGCGTGCTTCCAAAGAGCTTCTATTATTAACTTGTTGAAAGAATATGTCTATTAATGTGCGAAGTTTCTCCTCGCGTAACTGCTTCCGTAGCCACCTTTATCATAAAGTTGATCATGTGCAGTTGCATCACCCTGGTTTTCATTTCCTTCTCAAACTCGTGGAGCCTCTCCCCCCTTTGCTTCGTTTCCTGTGACGGTCGTCGCGGGCTGGCACCGCCGGCTTCTTCCCCTCGCCTTCGCCCTGGCAAGTTCGCTTCCTCCGTGGCGAGCTCGTCGTCATAATGAACGTGCGCTCTTATCGCGCATTAAGGAACCACGTCTCACCGGTGCTAGAAGCTTCCGCGGCGAGATGCTGCCGCGATTTGCAGCCCCGCGCGACGTCTCTAAGCACCTCTGGCGACTCCATCGCTCTCTCGGCGCTTCTGCGTTAAAATGAGGCTTTTGACCTTACATCCGCAGTGAAAGAATACTTGTATCAGTGTACCGTTACATTCGTAGAAAAAAAATCATATCGTGTATCAAGTTATTGAATAAAATAGAACTTCTTTCCAAAGAAGCATATCGTTTCAAAGATATTTTCAAACATTTTTAGTTATATTTTAGGATGACTGCGGATCAGTGAAATTATATTCATTAATATATGAAGATTGATATTCATGTTGTGCTTCAAATGTAACATACAGGTATCGCTAAATGTAACATACAGGTATGTAAAAACATTGTTGCGAAATATTACAGTTCTTAGTTAAAAGTTTCATGTTCCAAAACCATGCAACATTGGTTGCAACAACTACTGCGACTACTCTTTAATGGGATCAATACTCTACCAAAATGAGTACTCAGTGGAAGCTGTATCAAATGCGGATGGAATCATCTTAATTTCATTCTCGAATATTCGATACTACCCGTTTCGGCAGTTCAGTTTCATTATTTATAAATTTTTTTATTTAACCACCGTCTTAGGTGGCGCATCGCATCATCCACTGCCGTGACCTTGACCGGGTAGTACGGGAGGTTTTAATCTCCATAGAGGCAGAATTTTTGACAATTGCTAGATAGCTTGGTCGAAATTCAATCGCTGTCTGGAGGATAATTCTAGCGATAGGCTTCTTTCACCGGTAGTTTTTCGAGGTTTCCCGGATCAACAGCCAGTGAATGCCGGAGCAGTACCATCACAAACGGGCCTCGGACCCCGCGCGACGTTTCCTTCCTCTTCCTTGACCTTTTTTGATCCCCTACTTATACGCACTTACACTTGCATGCACTATACTACCACACACGCCGGGAGCTTAGAGCTTGTCCCCACTGGGACGATGTCCCGCTGGTGGGAGATACCTGGTTGGGGTTCTGGTCGAAGCATGATCTAAACTTCTGTATATTTGCGCCAGTATTTGACATAGAACGACGTCCGGAGAATCACATATAATCGCATATTACGAACGTTTATTGTGCGTAATAGCTTCGTAATATTCTTGACGAAGTGATGACTGCATGCTACGAAATAGCAGGGCAAAAATAGGGAAATATGTTTTTTCTTATATCCTACCCACCTCCTCGACATTCGAATAATAAAGAATATGTCACTAACTACGACGCTAGAGACGAAACTTATGGATCCTGAAAAAAATTTGCCAGTGGAAGGAAATTGAAAGGGAATCGAAACTGCATCTGCGACGTCCGTTTGTCCTCGTTTTAGCCCGGAGCCTCGCGGAAGTGTCATTCCAAACACAGTCCGCCGCGGCGTTACCTGGCACGCATAAAAAGAGCGCTTTCGAAGTTTATTCCCTGAGCGGGCGGTGCGTCGCGTCGCCTTTACGGCTGCCCGCGATGGAGACGAAACGCTCTGCGTTCTCGCCCTGCCTCGTCCTCCCAGCGGCGCTTTCAAAGGCCCTGCCTGCGTTGAGCGCGCGGGTGGGCAATTTTGTTTTTCTGCCCAACGAACAGTCCATATTGCTCGATGCGGTACGTGATGCGCGCGCCAAGTCGATTTTGGTGAAATCAATGAAATTACTTTCCGTTGTAGAGTTGTAGAGCGCTTCGTGGAAGAAAGTTCTTTTCTGGTCGCCAAGGACCTTGTTAGGTACGTTGGTAAGGACTTACGAGTGTATACGAATGATCATCATTATTGCTCGTCATTAAGTGCGAATGTGTGTTATGTAAAATTTTGCTTTGGGAATTGCTCTCAGCACTGTTCACAATATGTTCTACCAATAATGCAATGAATGACGTTGCTCCTCGATTGCCGTGTGTTAATATTGTATCAAATCACACGTGGATTGACCTAGAATCTGTAATATACTTCAGTAAAAGCTCTTTTATATTTCAACTATTTGAAATTTTAACCATTGATATGCGAGTATGAATTTTTTAATTAGTTTATTAATATACATGATTTTACAATTTTATTTCGGGGTTAATTTCGTTTCCTACAATTAAGCTTCTACAGTACCTAACCATTCAGTGAAAAGCTCTTATTGAACGTTGGTTCAAATAGCAAGTAAGAGATGTTGTTACTCTGCATTTGAATTGTTTTTTAATCATATTTATTTGAAACATGACACATTTAATTTACGAATAATTATGAAAATCACTTAATTTGTTTGCATTAACAACCATTTACTATTTTCTCATGATTAGGTGGTTTGATGATTGAAGTAATACTCGGTCTTTAATCATTGTGACCAATCATAGATGTAAATGTAATGTTGACCAATGATGTAAATTATATGCGTTTCGAACAAGACAAAAGGTGATAAGCATCCGCATCATTGGGACACATCGTCATCGGGAGATATCATTGTTACAGCGTGCAAGCCCGTCATTATCGTGGACGCACTCTGTATCTCATCATTGCGTTCATATCCACTCCTCTGGTCTCCATTTGCTCCACTCCCCTGAAGCCGTTACATATTCCATTCACCCCCTAGGTCACGGTCAGGAACTACCCTGGACGTGTGTATGTGCATTTCGTGACATTACCTCTTCCGACATGTGTTTACATGTATTCTGAAGACTAGTATGTCGGTCGTTCTCATTTGTTCGAGATCTCGAATTTACTATCCTTTCCTCCACGTTTGATACCCAGTATTCCCTATAATGGGTTGCTCCACTGGTAGCTATCTATCTATCTATCTATCTATCTATCTATATATATATATATATATATATATATATATATATATACTTTTACCCTCTTTTCTGTGGATGAATTAGTTTTGTTCCTACTGTTCTGTTGCGTGGTTTTCCCTAGAGATATTTTTCATTTCTCTTTCTCACGATCACCGCTCTTGGCATGTATGTTTTCCCCTCCGCGACGGGCGCTGCAGCGCTCGCGAGGACGGCGGTCGCTTGCTGCCGTCAGCCTGGTCTCACCCGCGTCCCGCCTTCGCGCGCGCCCTTCCCCGCGCCCCGTCCCCGCGCCCCGTCCCCGCGGCCCCGTCCCCGCGCTCCCGCCCTGCGCCCCGCCGCTGCGGTGTCCTCCTCGCCCGTCCCGGGGAGCCCGGCCCCCGGGGGGGCTGTGCGTTCGGCCCGGGTCGAAGGCGGCGAAAGGCAGCCGGGAGCGAGCGTTGGCGGCGACGGCGTTGGGTTTAGAGGAGGCGGGGAGAGCGGCGTGTGAGCGGGAAGGGTTTGGGTGGCAGGCGGGTGGGTGCACGTTGGCCGTGTCCATTACCGCGCGCGCGTGTTATTGATCGGCGGCTGCGCGGGGGCCTGTAATGCAATAGGTAGCCCGCAAATTGAATTGTGGCAATAGTCTGCATCTAAATTGTGGTGACGTGTATACATCCTGCTGCGAAGCCGCGCCGCTGTCCTCCGGGGGCCGCCTGGCGCCGCCGGCCGCGCGACGCCGCTGCATAATGCGCGGGGCTTTGCGCTCCCCGCGCGGTCGCACGGCGTCGCTGCTCCCGCGCGCTCTCGTTCGCGTCCCTCTCACTCTCACTTAGTTACGCAGTGTTGTGTCGTATGTCGTATATATTTTCGTTTAACTATTTTTCATATAATGGCTCGACTTCTCGAAGAATTCTTTTGTATTGCTCTTTTTCGTCTCTGCATTTAGTTATGTCTGATGTTGCTGTCTTGTCAAAACTATCCTGACCATTGTGCTATTGATTTTTACCCCTACATTTCAATCGTCATTTTTGTAAGATTTTACTTAAATTCTTTGTTTTCTTTTTCTTGTGCCCTTTCTACAACGGGCCGTTGGCGGTGAAGTAGAAGTAGTGTTTATTCCATTGCCCTGTGTAGTACGGCAAGTATTCAAAAAAAGCATGTGTGGTTCGAGGTACTTTGCCTTGCCCTGTAATGCCACAATCTTGAGATTAAAGTATCCGTTCTTTATACGGTATTCAAATCCATAACTGCCAACTTCAACACCGCAGCCATGTGTTGTTTAGGTCGATACTTCATTTCTTATATTTATTTAATTGTTATTTAATAGTTAGTTAATTAATAATTCTTCAAATTAATTTATTCTACAATATTTATCGTCATCCATAATATTTATTCCAGATTATTTGCCTCGCTTTATATTCCCTCCGTCAGTTAAGGAGTTCCTCCTGGCAAACGTAATCCTTTCCACTTGAATTGCTTCGGTCTGCTGTCGTGTGAGGTTTAGTGCTGAGTATCCTTCCTCAATACTATCTGCCCCGTTCCGTTCGCCTGTGCTAGTTCAGTCGGCCACCTTCCTAGCCTCATTCGTGCCTGCGCGCCGTAATTCACTTGCTGATAATAGCGAGCGCCGCGTGTGCACACACAGGAGACGTGAGCGTGAATTTGCGTGTAATCTTAGATTGCGCGCGTGGCGATCCTGTCGATGAGGGCCAGATTAAGCATCGATCTCTGCTCTGCCGCATAGATGCAAATTTTGCTGTGTGGATCGAATCGTAATTCTGAAACACGAACCAACTGTACATACGGTATTTAGTTTTGTGTATTGATTTTTGTCTTTTCATCTTTAGGGCACAAAATGTCCACAGTTTCTTTCCTCGATAGAGCTTCGTTCATCATCTTACTAAAGTTTACATCATCTATCATACTTTCGTTTATCATCATACAAATAGTAATCAAATCGTTACATTTCAAAACAATGAAGAAATGATTTATTGTAAATAATTAATTAATTTAAAATAAATAAAATGTAACAAGCATTGTGTATGAATATGCTACTTGCTGCGAAAGATAACTAAAGAAAAAGTAATCTTTTTAGTAGGGTTATTTGTAATGTGTTTCAAGATGTAGGTTTCTCTTAACCTTAAAGCGGGATGATTACTTATATGTTCAATTAGTGATTTCCTTACAGCGTCAGAACTGCAGTTCAGTATTTAGAAAGATTAAAATTCGTGCCCATGAGTATTATTGTCTTTCGTTTATGACGTTAGAAAAAGTTATCAATTATTTCTGGCTTTATTATCATGCATCGTAAATGTGAGAGAAGTTCAACAAAACTATAGCAATGATTGACATTAAAAATTAATATGCTTTTGCGTGACTGACAAACATCAACAAATAAAACTAATAGATGATGCTCTTTTCGGTAATTGGATAAAGAACATTTATGCTATAAAGATGATCAATTCATTGAATGGAGTTTTGGCCGTGTAGTCGAGGATCTGTGTGCGGTCCATGCACCGTAGCACTTTGGCGGCCGGCGCCGGGAGCTGCCCGTCGCTTGGGGAGGCAACGGACAACTGCGCTGAAAACGCGCCCCCTCACGTGCCGTGGGCTTTGAGTCGGGCCCATTAACATTATTAAACAAAAGTAATTTCCTAATTGCGCGTGATTGAACCGCCTGGCATCGGAGAGCGCGGAGCTGGCGACACCGCGTGCGAGGGGCCGCCCTGCCGGCGAAGGTAGTAGGCTTTTGTGCGCTGCGCCCGCGCCGGGACAGCCCATTGGTGGAGATAACGGGGGAGCGGAGGTGAACGATGCCAGCGGAAAAAGCAACAGTTCCGAAAGGCCACCGCCCCACGGGTCCCGTTCCGCGGAGCCCCGCGGCCCGGCAAGGCCCAATTGACGAATGGCTGTTTTTGCGTGGGCTGGCTGGGTGGGGTGGTCCTCCCGACCTGCCTTCGGCGCTGGGAGCGGTGGGCGCGTGGGAGAGCGCGGTCGCTGGCCGACGTGGGCATCCCCTGCCTTTCGACGCGGGCCAAGCCCTCCGGACGGCCTTGACGGGCTTATCCTAGCTTAGGGTTCCTGCTCGTATTCTGGTGACGATCGGCGGAGTGTGTAGTGAACATGCGGTCGTGCTCTTAGAGGGGAGATTTCATGGGATGCATTGAACCGGAGAGTACTGCAGTCTTGCACTCAATTTTATAGACATGGTGATTTTTTACCGACAGTTAAGCCAGCGTTTTATTGTCAATTCCTTTCAGAGGCGTACGATTTCAATTAGTTCTCAGTCGTTGGGTCACTGAGCACGTGAAAAATGTACAAATTATTTTTATATTTAAAATATCAAATGATTTTTTAGTTAACGTAGTGTTTTTAGTTTTTACCTTGGACTTGTTTCCTTTTTGTTCCTCACACATTTGTAGTGATGATTGCATGTAATGGAGGATGCCTAGTTGAATGCGAGAGAGCGTAGAATGGCGTCGCCTGGAATGAAGGCGTCGGGTGGTTACCAGCAGGGAGGGCGGCTGTGTCCACTTTGGCTGGAAAGCGCGGACGTGTCCGCCGTCCGGCCCGCGCCCGCGCCAGCGACTCTATTCAGCGGCGTGGCCGTTACGGGCCGCCTCATCAAGCGGCCTTTCAGACGCGCCCTCCGCCCTGCCAGGTGGCCGCGCGGCGCTCGCACCGCCCCTGCCTCGCCCTGCGCCTGGCGCCCGTCTGCGTTACGCCCTTTGCTGTCACTGCCGTTTCTACCGGAAGGGCTTTATTTCCTTTTTGATGGCGTTCGGCTCGCGACATCGTCGCTAAGGTGTTTCAGAGGGACAATGATCAAGTACTTTCTATCCTTTTATGCAATTTGACTCGTACTCTAGGGAATCGTGTCATTATACAAGTTTGTTTTTAAATATTTTTTTTCCATTATATTCTTTAAATTGGTTAACTGTTCTTACACAATTCATAATTTAAATTAATTCGTCTTCGGTGGTTTCAAAAATGCAGTATGTGGACATACCATGACTATCAATTTTTCAAATCCATGCAATCTTTAGTAAGTTTTGGGGAAAATGTATTGCCCGATTCTTTAGACGGTTGTGCTCTAATGATACATTGTGGTACTATTCCGTGAACGTGGACATATATTAAATTGTGGGCGTACGCAAACATCATCGTTGTGTTCTCCGTAACCACCCGCCCACTTGTCGGGAGGAGGAGTGTAGTCCGTCCTGGGCGTTCCGCTCGACGCCGCCGCTCAATGCGTGTGGGGGGCGGCACGGCTTCGGACGCCACTCGACCCGCCTCGCCGCCCACGCCCACGCCTCCGCCACGCGCAGTGCGGACGGCGTGGCGCTCCATCTGGACGCGCCAATGTCAACCAATGACGGGGAGTCGCCAGTCAAGTGAGTTGTTTCCAAGTTTACGCCAGTTTGAGATCGCCTTGTGAAAATGCCCAAACCTCGTCGTTCAAAAACCGACAATTGTAAGATGTGTATTGGGTTCTTCATGAAACGTGCTGCAGATCTGATAAAACAAGTATGTCGATATCTGAAACAATGCACTACAAGATGGAAAAATGAAAACTATTGTGCTCAGAAGAAATAGTTAAGGGTTCATTTCGCAACTTAGAAGGGTTTATCTCGCAATATCTTACATTACACATTAGTGTGTGGATATGCATTTATCAATGTTTTGTGGATATTTAGCGAAATAAATGGATGTGAACGTATTTTGTTTCTTCCTTTCCTGCAAGCTGTAGTAACTGAGTCCTGTGCTGTCGCATCTCCATGCTATAGCAAGGTACCCATTCATGAAACGCATTTTGTTTAGCTCTGTGAATGCACTGTACGATGGTACCCTTGTGAAAGCGATACGTGTGGCTATAGTTTAAAGAATCTTGTTCCATTACTTAATATGAAAATGGATGTGTGGGAGGAAAAGCTGATAAATCACAACTCATTGGTTCTCAGATGTTAACGGAAACATGTCTTTTCATGAAAAGTGGGGCTGTCTCTTATTAATGTGCAACAGAGAGGGGTTTGGGGGAGTTACACGATTCTTAATTCGTGTATTTTATTTTATTGTACTAAAGGGGCCTTTTCTTAAAGCGGTGGTGGCCAGCGTGTACTCATTCTTCAGTCTATTTATGTCCCCATGACAGCATAACGCTAAAACTGTCGGATGATTCCGTCTTATCTTACAGCAAAAATCTAGGCTGTGAAGGTGTTTGTCAGACAACATATTTGCACTGACTGTCTATTTCTAAGTCGGTTTTCGTGGAATTTTATTTTGAGGTGGCCACGGAATCCTCGGAAACCAAAGAACAGTTTTCTTTCACATGCTTGGAAGCTCATACACTAAGAAGAAAAATACAAACAGCTGTGCGGAGAGTTGAGCAAGTGAATCTGTTTTTGCCGTTGGTTTGTAGCGATGCTAGACAAGTGTCGTTGCAATATAAAGGGAATTGCTCTAGAACAACATGATTAAATATAATGTTTAATATATGATATAATGTAAATTCAATTCGAAATCGTTTATAACTTAAACACATTGAATGAGTTCATTTCGGACTCACTATTGTAAATCCGTGGTGAACCCAGACACGAAGTCGAATCCCTTACCCTTTAGCGAACTCGAAGGGTTCCATCTTTTTGGGAAATCACATTACCCGGTTCTGTAGAAGCATGTTGCTACTTTCGATGCGAGTCTCGTTATTTAAACTTGGTTCCGTTTATTTGTGCTTCAGTTAGTGTAAGCAAACTCTGGCAAGAAGTGATATTCTCTTAATTATCACTCTTAAGAAGTGTTAATTAAATTGAGTTGAAACGTGTGTGCCATATTTGAAGAGATGCCGATTCTACGTGTATTTTAGTCCCTGCAAATAGAATCAATTTCACACTGTGCCCAACGAGTCCAATATTAAACCGCATTTTTTTCCACAGCGTCTGTAGACGCAACGCGGCATTGCGGCGGCGTTCGCAGCTCGCCTCCCGCGCTCTCTCGTTCTCCACGCCGGTTTTTTTTTTACTCCGCCGGAGCGGAATCGAGAAGAGGGCCGGCTCGACGGAGGCCAATCCTCCGGCGACATACCTCCAATCCAGAATTATCCCGGGAGCTGTCAGGCCCACCGACCCATCCCATCTCAGGCCACTGGCCGGTGGCCAGCGCAAGCCCGCCCCCGCCCCACCACACCACACTTTCGCCCTCGCCCCTCATTTCCGCCCTCGCCGCGGGCTGCCCGCGTGGATTTGCCGCCCTCTCCCCGTCGCCCCCTAAGCGCCGGCTCGCGGTCGGTCATAAAGCGCTTTCATCGCCCCCTCCCGCCCACCTGGCGTACGCGTGGGCGGGGCGAGCCCCATTTGTCTCCAACTCCCCCGCCTCCCACGCCCCCCCACCTCCGCTCGGACACGCACAAAGACGCGTCGCCCATGGTACGCTCGGCCTCGATGCCTGCCTTCTCCCAAAGCTGCATTCCGGGATTTTTATTTATTTAGCGGCTGGGGATGATAAGCGAGACCCGTTTCGAAGGCAGTGTTGCGAAGCTGTAGCTTTCAGCTGTATATTTCATGCAAGCGTGAGCATTGTGGTTTTGATAAAAGTTGTTTTTCCAAATGGCGAATTTATTTTTAAGGAAGAAAGCTGATATTTCTTTATTATTATCATACGGTTGTGGAACTGACCGTGATCGTCCAGTTTGGTCTCTTAAGTTTCTCTTGAAGAATCCGATCTTGACGATCTTTTGAAGAATTCGAAGCGAAACTTCAAGAATGTAAAACGGATTATTTTGTGATCTTTGTGATTTTTTTCTGCACACTCTCGTCTACATTATTCTCATAGACTCTTCCTTTACATACTATAGGAAGTAAACGGAGAATCTGGAGCGTTTTGTAATGGTTCTTGTAGACTCTTGATCATTGCTGTGACTAAACGCTGTACTACATGAGCATTTCGTTATAATGGAAATGACACGGGAATACATAAGGAAGAAAACTTGATATCTTCTTAAAACTGATACGTTCATTGCAAGTAGATGAAGTGAACGAAATGTTGGAAAGTACTGGGATGTAGCGGACAAGTGTATTGCCCTCGCGAACGCTATCCCGCTGCGAATTGTTCGCGGAGCCAGCGCGCTGACGGCAGGCGAGCGGTGCGAGCTCCCTCATGATGATGCCACGTGCTGCCCGCATTTTGGGAAATTTTTGCGGGTCGCGTGGCTGTGGACGGGGGCGGCGGCGCCGGCACGCGGGCCGGCTGGGCGCGTATCGATTTCGGATTACTCTCGACTCGCGCCGCCCCGCGCCCCGCCCCGTCCTGCCCCGCGCCCCGCCCTGCGCCCCGCCCCGCCCCGCCCCGCCCCGCCCCGCCCCGTGCGTCATGTTTGTTGCGACGTGCACTCGCACTCGCCTGTTAAGTTTCAGTTACAAAATAGCCACCGAACGCGCCGAAGCAATACCCTCCGCGGCGGCGGCGGCGTTTCTAATTAGTGGTATTAATTAAAACTTGAAGCGCGGGCGCGCGTCTGGGTTTTAATAAGAGGACGCGCGGCGCGGAGCTGCGCGTTGCTTCGCTTGGCTGCGTCGCCGCTGGGCGCGCGGGCGGCGTCGGGCGCGTGGGCGCTGGGGCGCTAATGACGGGACGCCTCTCGCGCTCGGCGGAGCGCTGCTGCTGCCGCCGCCCTAATTCCGGGAATAATGCAGCCGCGTGCGACTTATGCATGCGGAACAATTTTCACTCGGGCGGAGAACGCCTCGCCTCGCGTCCCCTCCCCTCGCTTCGTCCCGCGCCCGCGGCCCCCGCTCGATGGAGGAAACGCCAACAAGGTACACCGCCCCCGATGCAATATAGATGGGCGGGCGAGCGCTGTCTGGCTGGCAAGCGCGATCCGCGTGGGACGGCGGAGGTGTCGCGGATGGACGGCGGGCGTGTAGTTCGCCTCGACGCTCGCTCTCTCCCACTCGGGACGTTGCCATCCTCGGTTTCCCGCACTCTGGCAGATATTGTGCTGCCTCCGTCTTTCCTCCTCTCTTCTCTCCTTTTTTTCTCTTCGTCTTTTCTCCTCTCTCTTTTTTTTTCTTTTTCTCTTCCCTTCCCTTGCCTTTCCTTTTCCTTTAATCTTTTCTTCTTGCGTTATTAATCTTTTATCTTAGTACTATTTCTATTACTTTACTTTTACTTTTATCTTAGTACCATTTCTCTTTATTTCTGGACGTAGTTAGCTTTCTCGCTCCCTCTTAACTTCAACTTTTTTCTTCTACCCAATACGTGTTTTATTGTAGTTTGAAACTTACGTCAGTGGGATAATTCGTCCTATAGCGTTTTTGCCAATCGTGTGCGTTTCTTGAGTTTATTTGTACTCCAATCAATATCATGATATCTATATTATCCGCAAAAATTAGCTGTTGCTGTTGTGTAAAGAATATTTCTCAAGCTTGCTGAATAGTCCAATGTTTTTAAATATTGAATATTCGTGAGCAAAACCTTCTACGTGAACCCCTAAGATAATTGTACATTATACAGCGTTTCGTTGACTGGTGAATGCGCTGAATTATTATTGAATTCATTTACTAACTTAACTTGGCAAGAGATCAACGAGAATGGTTTCAGTCGTTCGTTCTTGTCTTCAAAGGCTGCTTTAGAATTCTTGACATCGACGATCATTAGTGTGGTAGCGTGAAAAGTGGAAATGTCCATTCTGAAGAACGAAGATTGGCAAGCTGTAGGCCTCGTTGTCAGTGATATGTAGTAAAGGACGTATATTCTCTTTCGTAATTATTTTTCTTCTCTCTTCTGTTCTGCTCGTACTTCTCTCTTTCCGCGATCAAACGCGCAAACAAATATGAATTTGTTCTCACATATAAAAGAATATTAAATGATGTAATATTCCTGAAGTTTTCGAAATAACATAATGGAGCGTAGAATTCCATGAAAACTAAGCAATTTGTAGTATCCAATTTACGAAAATTGAATTTATTTTATATCCAGTTGTCAAAATTTTAATAATCGTAACTAACCAAATATAACTATATATTGATTGTATTTCTTAAACAGGTGCGAGGGAATTTCTTTTCAAGATATTGAAGTCCATTAATCAAATTTCATTTCAATATCTAGTCAGACTTCACGTCGAACAAACGAGATATACCAATCACTTTCCTTCATAGCATTGGAACACTTCGGGAAACTGACAACTCCGATGACAAGTACAGCCACCGAGGAATTTATGGGTGGAAAACAACTCTTCAGACTGGAAATGGAGGAGTCTTCGGCCATGCGGTCGCCATGGTGTGTCATCTCCATCTGACAAAAGACAAGAAAGGGTTCTTGTCAAAAGACAAGAATTACCGTGAGCGCTCATGGGAGGTTTTGTTTGAGGCATCGGATCGGCGTGCGTCATGGACCTTTCTTTATGGCGCCGTAGAGACATAATAAGCGAGAGTTTGTGGGAAAATCCCGCGTGCGAGTCGCCAGATCGATGGCGCGTTGCGAGGGGAGGATGTCGCGGCGGCCTCGAAGCTCTTCTTCCGGCCCCCATCGATTCCTCCGACCGCCGCCGCCTCGTTGCACGCGCGTGCGTGTCTGGGGAGGGCCACGTCGTTCAAATGGCTTTTTAATGCGCCCCCGAGTCGCTCTCGACTGCGCGATTGGTCGTGAGCTTCGGCGTGTTGTGCAGGTATCTGCGGTCTCGCCGTTCTCCGCAGTGCCCAGAGCGCGCCGGTTTGTTCTTTTGTGCGAACTGCAAAATGCTTTGGAATGAGATCAACTGGCGCAACAATTTCTTGACCAGTTTTGATTGTATGATGATTTTTATGGGGTATGGGCTGCGCATACACTCATTTTAATTCTCTCAAGATACACATTAATTGAGTTCCCGGCCGAATAATTAAATCGAAATTATCATTACACGGGAGAAATTTAAGTTGTAAGAGTATACATTCCATGTATATTGTAAAATTCCTGGTCTTCTACACTGTAAGAAACGGTAATAAAATTGTTATTTGCTTAATGTTTTATGCGGAATTCTAACAAATTCTACTTCATTCGATCTTCAATAACTGCAGAAGCAACTCAGTATGGTTCATTTATGGCGATTAGCGGAACTTAGAAGTTGTAAAATTGAAATTAATCTTATTTGACATAAAAATTATTGCTGTAACTTTTTATTTATATCCAATTTTAATATTTCTTAAGTATAAAAGTAATGACATATCGTTGTGGTTTTATTTTTCTTACACTATTGTGTAAGAAATTTGTGTGTGACTATTGTGTGTGTTCTCAGCGATATTAATTTGAAAATGAAGACAAACACGTATTCGAGTGGTTTTGCAGTTGAGTGCTCGCCTTGTCGTCCGGAGCCACTCGCTCGGCTGCAGTGTGTGGAGGGCCCTCAGAGGAACCCTGTGGAGCACCGCAGAGCGCGAAGGCGTTTCCTGGCGTCGCCCGCGCTGACGAATGGGCGTGTCGAGAGCTATCAGCCGATGTGTTCCTCAAATGGCTTTTCGAGTGCTGTGAATAACGTACCGTCCACTGTAGTATATGCAGTTGCTCATTTACTTCGTATTGGGAATGCCCGGGCGCGAATCCCGATGGGGGATGAATGTATAGAAGATCCCATTGCGCTGTTGCAGAAGATTGTAATTGGTAAATCACTCGAATTCTCGGACCCACAAATGGGTTTTGAAAAAATGCGTTTCATATCCCACTCGTGAACGTGATCTAACCTTTGATTGCACAAAATCTCTTTTTCACTATCAATTGGCGCCTGATGTGGCCTTCGTAGAAACTTCATGGCAATTACTCAACTTGATCAAGTTAAACCGATAATGTTGTCTATTAAATTTTATTCGTGATAGGCACACACATAACTGTACTGAATACTTATTTTATACACCTGCTTTTCTTAAAGTCAGCGTTTACTCAATAATGATTTTGCCGTCAATTATGATATTTCAGATGCTATTTATTTCATTTTACTTTGTATTAGAAGTAAAACTTCGAGTTTTATTGAAACATGACGATTGAATTGTGTCAGCGTGGCCCCTGGGGTATGCATGTGAGGCAGTTCGCAACAAGGTGACGCTGCTTTTATTTTTGGTGGCCACTGCGGAGCGCGTGAGCTGATAGGCGCTGCTCAAACAATCAGCCACGCTGCGCCCATTAGGAGGCGCGCTCCTCCGCGCCGCGCCGTGCCCTATCTGGCGACGCGCCGCCCTCCGCCACGCCCTCCGCCACGCCCTCCGCCACGCCCTCCGCCACGCCCTCCACCACGCCCTCTTCCGCGCCAACATCGCGCGCGCCCCCGCCCGCGCCCTTGCCCCGCCCGCGCCCCCGCCCCGCCCACGCCCCGCCCGCGCCCCCGCCCCGCCCACGCCCCCGCCCCGCCCGCGCCCCGCCCCGCCCGCGCTATCACCACCGCTCGTGACCGAGCGACCTCCTCCGCCTGCGCCCTCGTTTACCCGCGCCCCTCTCTTCCCGTTCCTTCTTTACTCTTCGAGACACGACTCTCTGTGTTTTCTGTTTGTTTGCTATTCACTCTGAGAACTATAATGTCAAGGTCTTTTCTCTATTGACGTTCTGCCAATTCACTTCTTTTTGGACGTGCCTCTTCCTTAAAGACTTACTTTTTATTTCTCTTTCATAGATTTATAGCGTGCTGATGTCGATTTAATCCCTTTTATTATTACATATGCGAAGTAATGAAAGGAGCATAGAAAAATTATGCAATGTAACGGAAAATAGATTTCGAAATTATAACGGAAATAACAATCGAGATGATGCTGAAACTGTGTTTTTTTCTTTCAAAACGCCAATATGTCCGTCTGTGCACAATACTAGCGCCTGAGCTATTCGTAGGATTGTTTATAAAATGAATTTCCCCCGCCCGATTCAAAGCCGTACGATATTGAAATGTTTTCTGTACATTTTGGGGTTCTTCACATGAAGCCCCTGGGACATTTTCAATTTTTTTCTTAAAAAATTGTCCAACTCTTACTTTCTCGCGTACTGTTTACGCAGTATAGAGAAAATATTGTAATGTCATGGGAAAACCGGCGATTTTTCGACAGAAAAACCCTTATTGCCCGGATCAAATTACAGTTTCTCAAACAAGGCTCCACAATTTTCGATGAAAATTAGCTTGTATGATAGTATTTTACTCCTGTAAATTTTCTTAACGTCGTATTTCAATTTTACTGTACTAGGGGACCAAAAAATAAAGAACTTGTGGGGAAAAGGTCTATTAGGCGCCAATAAATGGCAACTGGAAAGAGGGTGGGGTCAAAACCGCAAAAAGCCACCCCAAACTGAAGAGATAAAGAAACGAACTAATTGGAGAAAGTCTGTGTTATTCTGTTTCACCACTAGTTTTCTTCATCAATCCTTACGGGTTTTTCTCTGATTTGTCTCTCCAGATCATTTGTCCCTTACTTACGGTCCATATGTGTCCCCCCTCCCCTCCGCGTTGGCGTTTCCGTGATGCATTTTTTGCAGGGGGTACTGTACTTATCTTCTTTGACGTGCCTGAGCGCTTACAATGAATACATAATCTCCTATTTTTCCATTACGTTTGTATTGGACTTTTCACTTTTCGCAAGGGCCTCTTTAAGTATCTCATTTCCTTTGTATCATTTCACCCTTTTTGTCAGTTCTTCAAATGGACCCGTTTCGTTTTATATCTTTTTTTACTTTGTTTTTATTTAAAAGGAAACATTTTGTGGCGTTTTTTACTATCCTTCCCGCCCCCCACTTGTTAGCATGTTTCGCTCTGACTCAAACCTATTCATGTCTTTGTATTATGACTTTTGACTTTAATACTAGTGGCCTGCAGCATAAATGCTGAGGAACAAAATCACATAAAATAGTTTTCTAAAAGGTAGCATGCATACTGCTCAAGAACAATAAATAAAATACTCTGCAATGCAGTACATTAAATATTTTAACAAAAACCATCTACGTCTTTATCAGAATATTGCAAAAACTTGTTAGTCAAAATAACTCATTCCATACTTTTATATATCTAGAATACAAAAAAAATTGTTGTTCCATAACGCAGTATGTGAATAGCAATATTTATTATATCTTGGAGCCTTGCTGTCGCATGACAATAAAATGTGACGCACTGAGTTGGACAATTGAGGCGATGTGCGTAGTACGAGGATATGCAGAATGTCACAATCAAATATTTGCGTTGTTTACTCAAAATCGAAACTGTTTCATTGCTTGCGTATTTTTCCCGCGCTCCTGGGCATGTAAAGAAACCATAAACACCTCTCATAGTTTTCTTTCAATTTGTGTGCGCATTGGAAGTGATTACTAGAAACATCTCGTACGACTTTGTCAGTTTATTATTTTCTGCTCTCCTTTCTATGTCGCTTGGTGATTTCAGTTGTAACAGCCTTTCCTCCCCTATTCCTGGCTCGCTCACTGCGCTGCTAATCAACATAACGTACTGCACATTGTGCTATATTTTATGACTGAAATGTCGAAGGTTTGTAATGCTTTCCTTCGTAGTGCTACTCTTGCACGGCCAGCTTATGGGTTTTCTCCCCACACGCAGTTTCCGGGTGCCGTCCGCCTGTTCGTTCGTGCATATGTCGTGTCGCCTCCGGCCGCTTCCCGTCCCGCCCCAACCCGTCCCGCACCGCGTCGCGCCGGAGGGGACGCGCGTCGGACGCTTATTGCTTTGTCAAGCGGACGAGCGGAGCGGGGCGGGACGCGCCCACCTGCGTGGCACAGCTTCGGACCTCACCCCGCGCCCCGCCCCGCCCTCGACGGCCCTCGACGGCCCTTCCCCGCGCTCTGCCCCGCCCCGCCCGACGCTCAGGACCTTCCCCCATCCGCCCCGCACCGGCCCGTCCGGGCTAACGAGGCCGCGGTCATTGCGCCTTATAAATATGCAGCTCTCATTCGCCCCAAATTGAGTGTCCGGCGCCGCGCCGCGTCTGTTGTATTAGTTTGGGGAGCCCGTTCTGTTCAAATAGCGTTTGCTTCTCCATTAATTACAGCACACCGGGGGCGTTGATTAGGGCCGGGGATCATTGTTTCACGGGCTGAATGTCTCCGCGGGGAGGAGGTGGCCGAGGCCCTCGAGGGCGATCCCTATCCCAACGCGTCACCACTGCTCCCACCGCCTCTACGGCGGTCGCTACCTTTGCTCGCTACAGCCTTCCCTGCAGCTGCCCACCGATTGCTTGTGAACGTTTACAAAAGTGGTACAGGATTCATAATGTTGTTAGTTGCTTCTAGGATTGCTCGGATAACGTCGATCGACATAATGATTCCCCCTGTCGTCAGAAGCCGCGTGCACCGCGGGTCGGCGCCAGCAGGGTTGCGGGAGGGAGTGGAGGTGCGCGGGTGCAATTAACCTGGAAACGGAGCGGGAGGGGATCGCAGCCCAGATTGCGCCGGGGCCTCCCGTGTTCCGCCCCGCCCGAGGTACTAATGAGTGGCGTGATCGGGGCTGCCAGCTCGTCGCGCCGCGCCCTTTGTAGCCTGGAACGCGTCGGGCGAGGCCGCGCCGCAGGGAGCTTTGCCGCTGCCTATTGTGTCGCCTGGTGCCGCACTCCTCGCCTTCGCCCTCGCCCCCGCCACCACTCGCGCGCCCTCCCCTCCTCCGCGCGATGGAGCGCCTCGTTGAGAGCAAATGCAGCAGCTTTTTCGCGCGCTTCGTTTGACGCGCCAATTGTGCCCGTTCCGCTGCTTCTATTTGTTCTCTGCGCTGGCGTTCGTGCCTCGTCGTTTGCCAAGGGCCGGCCCTTCGTTTGCTTCGTTCGCAAAGTCTGCTCCGTTCGACTGCTCGCGCGGCGCCGGCGCCGGCGCTGAATAGCCCCAAGAGCCTCTTCGCCGATCCTGCGAAAAGCTTCCTTGTGGTGCTTTGATGTTCGCCTGATTATCGATGTTATCGCTGCTACCTGTGTGTACACTGTTCTAAGGTTCTTCCAACAAATTTACTGAGCGTGAGGGCCAGAAAGGGAATGAAAAGGGCAACGAAAAGACCCGTGAAAGAAACAAAAGGTGTAATTTTTTGATCTGACGCAAACAGCAGTTGCGCGGAAGTTTATGAAAGTTACTTGAAGAGTGCTCGCGTGTTGAAACAAAGTTTTGCTGCTGAGTGTTTGGGCTGAGAGGCCAAATGAAGATTGCTCCGTGTAATCTAGCATATAAAAGTACTACGTTCGAAGGTGGCGTTCAAAGCAGTCGGTGGCAACTCACGACGTACGTAAGCGGGACTTTACCTTTTATCATTGTGCAGTTCTTTTTGGTCATTAAGTTCTCGACACAAGTCATTCCGTAAACTTATATCCATAAATATATCCATGATGCATTACAACGCAAACAAGAGTGTATTAATTTCATTAATTTTTACTCGGCATATTGTCATACATTTTAAGACTAAAAGCAGTCTCGTATATATCACTTTAGAAGATATTGAGAATGTTCTGCCATATCCAGCATAGAAAGGAGAAGGACCCAAAGCGAACTGGCGCAAGTGAATTAAGAACGAAGTCGTGATGCTGCAATCGCTGCGCTCATTGCGCGCCTTTCAAGTTGCTCACTTACCGCAATTGCTTTCTCTTGCCTGTCGGCTTCTTGTGCCTAGTTTTCTCTGCCCTCCGTAACAGACTCCACTGCTCTTGTCGCTGCTCATCATCCTTCGACTAGCACCCACTACTGCCCGCTAGCTTCCGCACGGTCGAATGACGAGGTTTATGAATACCTAATCCGAGACATCACATTGTCTTAGTGTTGGTTGCCTTGGTTCACCCAATGTTACCTGGCTGCTTTCGCCACCTCCTGCACTCGGCACTCTGTCCACCCACCAGCCCCTGTCGAAACTACCTCTCCTCTAGCCACCGCCTGCACTCACCCTGCCTTTGCTCGCCACCCTCGCTACCCTGCTCTTGCCACACAGCCTTCCGTGCGCCCTGCATCCCTCTCCGCGAAAACCCCAGCTCACCGTCCTCCCCTTCTCCACTGTCCACCACCATCTCACGTCGCAACCCTTCATTCCACCCTGCGTTTTCCCACCCCATCTCGTACCACCGTGCTCCGTTTTTTCTCTCATTCTACCCTCCTACCCTATCTTTTTCGCTTGCACTCCAAACTGTAAAACATCCACGAACTTTTTTCTGCCTCTCTTGTGTTTTGTGTGGCGACTTGTTCGGGGGCGATCTTTATCGTGCACTGCCGCCCCACGCCACCTCTGTGGTCGCCTATCGCAGACGGAATTTGCATTTCCTTATTTTCACCAAATATAAGCTAACAACGAGCACGCTTCGCCTCTGATATTGAGGTGTACCTTAATATGATGGAACCTATATATCCTGTGGAACCTATATCCACCAAGAGAAAAAGTACAAGTATAACGGAAAATGTTTGTTACTTAATCTGCGTAGAAACTTAATTCTTAAACAGTAACTATATTTCTGTTTTCTTTATCTTCAAAAAAGGCATGTCGTCGATCTTCTTCTTATGGAACGATGCTTTTAACTGTTACTGATGGTCTTGGTTGTTTAACAATTGTGAGTATTATTGCTTTCATTGAACAGTTTCACAATGTCTTTAATACATCACGCGAAATAGTGGGATGTATATGGATGAACATTGGCCTTTTTAAGGTGAGTTGCTTTTTAGTTAAGATTCAAACTTCCTTTTTTTTTCTTAGATTCAAATAAAGACACCATCTCCCGTCACCAGTAACGATATTAGATAGGAATGGCCCATGTTATCACGAGCCAATCGACAACGAGCAAGTGAAGATGCGCACTTGCGGATTTTTATGGTTTCGGCTTAGAATATGCGATATTAACAAATACTATTTTTGAACCTTTCTCTTTGATTAGAAATGTTGCACTATGCTCGAATGATCAGTTTGATCACATTTGCCAATTCGCGGATACACTGACGTGAATCATATTGGATTAAGGTGTCCGAAGGTCTTCGTGAACCTAGAGAGTCACTCATGTCAAAACTAGCGTACTTGAAACGAGAATCCCCAGCCTGACGTGTTCTCTCTGATGACGTCCCCATATACGATGTAAATACTCCTAGCTACTCCGCAGCCTTCGCCCTTCAATTGGAACTCGAAGAGAAGAATATGTCGGAAATGTCACGCTCTTTTATCTACTTGACAATCCATTTTCTATCGTCTACAACAAATCCCACTATTTGCAACAATGCAAAACTCAGTACATAGCCTCAGGCACAATATTAGAACTTCAAAAAAATTACATTCATTCCTCAGCTACAGGAGCGCAAACACGCTAAACAAAATCCTTCCTGAACGGTTCCGAGAAAAAAAAACTTGAATTCCAAAAAGCCAGATCGCTACTCTTTAAAATCCTTTTAATTGCCCTTCTTAAATTCTGCTCATTTTATAAATGACTTCACATCGAGTGTCGATCGTTGGAGAAAAAACCTATATTAACACTAAATAAAATCATCTTTCCTAAAACCCTGACTTGCGACTCACGAACAAGCTGAAATAACACTCCTTCCAGTTTGAAGTTTTTAAGTTCACGATAAAGGGAAATGAATGTCGAATTATATTCATTGCCAGTCTTGGGCAAGACAGTGTGGGCCACGGAACACGGATATTTTCACTTCAGACTTAACAATAATTCTAGCACTGTATTTCTGGCATCGAATTTTCATTCCCTCCGCTCCTCACTTCCTGGTTCCCATTATGCTTCGTACACGCGTGTGAGTGTTGATTAATTCTGAGGTAAAAGTTCATTTACGAGTACAAGGGCGTGAACACAATATTTCTGAAAACACAAGTGTACGTCGTGTACAAGTGTACGTTATTCTCAGATTTTTCAAGTTGAAATTTTTCATCAATTTTTTATTTTATTATTAGCCTCTCGCGCTTCAGAAGGAACTTCTTAAGAAAAGGAAGTTATGTAATACTGCGCGAAAAAAAAGGCGAATTATCGTTCGAAAAACTCTTTTTTACATCGCCCTGGCAACGAAAAAGTGGATAAATAAAAAAAATTAAAATACTAAATTTTAAAAAAATCCTGTAACATGTGATGTAGCCAGAATCCCTGTTTTGGAGGTCGTTGATACTGAAAAATAAATTGACGGCAAAACATCGGTCCGTATGTGAACAACGCTAGCGGCTATTTCGAAAATTAAAAAATTGCATTTAAGGTCATGTTGAATTTTTCGAAAATATGAGTATTGAGTAATTAGGCGTCTAACTGAATCTCCCACTCTGAAAATGCTGCGCTTCGTGATCTTTATTTTAGATGTATTTTAAGTTAGCTGGATGCTACGTAAGTTAGAATGTGTATATTATTTCATCTTCTTTTTTATTTTTCGTTTCTTACATTGGAGCATTTGTTATACTTTACAAATTAATCTTTTAGAAATTATTTAAAACCTATTTGAAGTATGAAATAAAGATTGTTAGCCTCCAGTTGCCCGCTCCCTATTTCCGCAGTTGGATGCTACGTAAGTTAGAATTTGTATATTATTTCATATTTCATTTTATTAATATTATTTATATTTATGTTACTTCATTTTAAATTGCGTTGACGAAAACGAATAGATGGACGGTCATTGTTGGTTGTAACGTCGCCCTCATAACAAGGAGATAATGACGGCTGCCATTCGTTCGCTGTAATATAAACTAATACTTTTATATATTTGTGGAATATTACAATGCCATAGTGTTTAATATATTTATCGATTATTATATACTTCTCGATCTATTGGCATTTCTTTGCCAACGCTATTAGTATCGTATTATTTATTAACTTTTTATTATTTTACTTTCTCGCTTAATGCGTACGAAGAATATTCCTCCCGTATACACTGTGTGTATACAGTGCATACGCAGTGTGTATACACTGCATACAATGATTTCAATGTCAGAAATATATTTTGATTTAAAGTTTTGAATAAAAAAATCTATCACTTGGAACTATTTAATTTCCATTCTAACGGCGAGAAAGTACGTGCTGCGACTTTTACCATCTGTTGTTTTTGTTTATTTTCTAAGCATAATTGTTAATATAATTCATAATCGTAACATAATATGGCCTTTTAACGTCTTATCCCGTGTATTGAATTGCAGAACTGTCTCACTTTTTATCGACTTACCATAATTTTTGTTACAACTTCGTCGGGGCAACGGAAATGTGAATTCGTACAGCGTACACTCAAACGGGATGTTTCCTTTTAATTTAAAAAAAACTTTTTATTACCGTCGAGCTTTAAGCTTGTTCCTCTAAAATGACGGACGTTATTCGTTTATTATGAGAATTTGAGGCGTATTAGGAGTACGAAGAGTCTTGAAGGCGGTGAAAGGAAGTGACGATTCTTTGAGAAATTTTCTTGTCCTCCCTCTCCCCATCGAATTGTTTCGAGGACTATTCACTTGGAACGTGGAATAGCTTACTCTGCTGAATGAAAGATTTATGTTGGAGCAATGTAAACAAATAATGTAGCCACAATTCGTAATCAATTATTACTCCAAATTATTGACTTATTTTCAAGAGAATGGGATTCCAGTAGGATTACAGACAGTCAGATATCTTAAAACGTTTATAATAAATAGCCAATTTAATGTAAATGTTTAAAGATCTTTAATTGTATGTGTAATTGTTTTGGAATCCGATCCTCATTCTACAGTTTATTATCGCGCGCGAGGGCGCGGCCACGTGCTCTCCCCGGGCGTCGACAGGCTGCGCCGTCTCCGCCGCGGCGCCCCTCGGCAGCGCTGCCCCTAATGAATAGGCCTCGGGGCGGGCCGGGCAGGGCCGCTCCACGGCGACAGAGGCCGGCCCCGGCCCCGGCCCCGGGTCGATGGCGCTCCGCCCGCGCGCGGTCTCGTCGGCGGCGGCGTCGCGTCGCGTTGGTTTCTCCGGCCGACGGGGACCCACTACTGTCTCTTGAGCCACGTGCATACAAATGAGGTCACGTGACAGGTGGCGGTCGCCGGCCCAGACCGCTGCGCCCTCCCGCCGCATCGATCCCTCTGGGCGCGGGCCTCGTGGCGCGGCGCCCCGCTCTTGCGTAACGCCGCCCGCCCTCTTCCCCGCCCACGCCTGTCGCTTGGAAGCGGGGTTTTTCTTCGTTGGCTCGGATATCCCAGTATCTGACAGTTCTATTTTTTATACATATAAGATTTCGGAACTTCGGAAGGAAGCATTAGAAATGACACGTTCCCTGTCTCTATGAAAACATTAACACATTTCTTCATGTCTAAACGTCCCTGACAGTAAGACAGTTTTATTGTCATAATCTCAAAAATAAAAAAAAATTATGCACGTCCCGGTGTATTTATAAATTCTATGACCGTCCTAGCAAGTTCAAGCCAAAATCTGTGCAATTATGGGGAGTTCGGTGGTAGTATTTGTCGTAGAAGTTCTAAAAATTTGGGATTCACATGTCGTTCACGGACGTAGTAAAACCATCGAGTGTTATGTATTGTGAACTCCATATGGATTACAGGACAGTGAACGTGTTCACAAGTTCTTTCCATTGTCCATGGTAGGCAGGGCGGAATGATAGGACAAAATTGATAGTTTATAGTTTAATTGATGATAGGACAAAATTGATAGATAATAGTTTAACCAATTAGTGTTTAATGTAGTTACGTGGGTCTGAATTTCTGATTTTGAAGTTGATTTAATAGCTGTCTCATCCTTCAGAAACTCCCGTTTTGCGAAATTACTAAGGATCTTCTGCGCCATGAAACGACGTTAGAAACTATTTACTACTACTCTGTTAAAACTATTTAATTTCTTTCTATATTTCATCTTCCTTTATCCTGCTCTGCTTTTCATGGATTTTGGAAAAAGGATTTTAACGTTTCTAATGTTTTCCTTGGAAGGGGTAGGAAGTCTTACTGACCCACTGGCATTTAGTCGAGAGAAAGTTTATGATGGTAATAATACACAACTAGCGTTTCCAGTATCCTGCAAACTTACCAGATTTGGAGACAAAAAACTGCTTTGTTGGTATCTCTTCACCTCTTAATTATGGAAACAAATTCAAGACGCGTTAGAAAGCAAGACCTGATCTGTAAATGTTTATCTTTCTTACAAAATTTAAGAAGATATGAACAGATTTTCACGTTTCTAACTATTGTAAATTCTGTAACTTATTCTGTAATACTGCATGAAAACTAAGGCATTATAATGACTAAGAAAATGGAAAATAATCACCATGTGTATCATCTTCAAAACACCCCTGCGTTCTTAATGATTGGGAGCTGTTTTAGTGTTTCTTCCCCAATAGGGGAAATTTCAAGAAATTGAGTTTTGAAATTATTATGTTACTCTCATCATATCGTAGTATATAGATTATAAACCTTTCAAAGTCAATGTAGTGTATATTTCTGCTGCTTGTCTTTCTTACACACCTTATTAAAACTGAAAGTTTTCTAGCTTCCGGAAACATAGTTCAGAAGAAATGAAAGTACTGTTTTAGAAACAATTGAAAGCTAATGGAATATATTAAATTCACATTTTAAAATGAAAAATATGAGTAATTTGCAAAGATTGTTGATCTTTATTGGCTTAAATAAAAGCATAATTGAAAAGTGTATTTATATTTAAAACATTTACTAACAAGGCTCCTTTCTTATTTTTGCAGAGATGGGCGTTTACGTGAAGAAGACCAAATCCTAGCCATCGATGGCCAACCCCTTGATTCCAACATCTCCCACCAGCAGGCCATCAGCATTTTGCAGAAGGCTCGAGGGCTGGTGGAGTTGGTCGTAGCTCGCTCTGGAACAGAGGAGGACCCCCTCGGCGAGACCCCCCTCACTCCTCCATCCCCGTCTCCTATTGACCGCTCTCCTTCAGCTGTGAGCGATACTTCCAAAGCTGGATCCGACATGGTGGTGAGTAGCTGTCGACCTACTTTAGTTTTTTTGTGAATGGAATATTTTTTTCAATGTCTTCTTGGAATAGCTATGTTTTTAACCAAGATCCGTCTTTTAAAATGTAGGATGAAGCTGTGGAAGACGTTTGTAAAGAAAACACAAAACTAATGTTAATATTCCTTTATGGTTAACTACTACAAGATGATTTCTATTGGTTACTGATTGTCTCTAGTTTGTCTTCTAGTTTCCTTTTTTGTTGTTACGATAGTTTTAATAGAAGGGAAAAAGTACGCATTAGTGATTAAGAATATTGTGAACAAAATACAGTATTGAATACCCCTCGTATAAATATGAAGAACTTGTTGATTGTTTCTGTATAACAACAGTAACAAATACAGATTTTTTTGTCATGGTTTTGAAATACTGCTGATAGGAAGTCATTGATTCTAGGCATTATAGGCAGTTTTAATTCACTCTTCTCAAGTCGTAGAAAATGTTTCAGTTGACTCTATTTTATCATACTTCAATGATTTCATTAATTTTGTTCATGTATTTTTAATGTAGTATACATTTCCTTTCCTCAGCTAAATACTGAATGGGCTCAGGTGGAAATAATTGACCTAATAAACGATGGATCAGGTTTGGGCTTCGGTATCATTGGTGGGCGCAGTACAGGTGTTGTCGTCAAGACCATACTTCCTGGAGGAGTTGCAGACAGGGTAAGTCTTGATCCCATGAAACTATTTGATATAAACTAAAAGTAATGAAAAAGGAAAATCTTTTTGGGATGAAAACTCTAAGGTTTTGTGTATCTGTCTTACAGGACAACCGACTGCAGAGTGGGGATCATATCCTGCAGATCGGTGAAGTCAATTTGCGAGGAATGGGCTCGGAGCAGGTGGCTGCTGTCCTGCGTCAGTCTGGCAGCCACGTGCGCCTTGTTGTTGCTCGCCCTGTCGAACCTACCTCGCCAGACTATCAGGTGAATAATAATGTATAAAAGAATAGAATGTGAAAAGTCAATGTTTGTTGGAAAATCACTTTAAAAAATTGGTTATTTACTAAATTTTAAATCCTTTTTATAAATTGCTCTAATAAAATATCGTGGTTAGTAACTAGATTTTATTTTGAAATGATGTAATAATAAATTGTGAAAGAGTAGGTGAAGATGTTCAGTTACAATAATTCTACCCCATTTACAGAAAATATGGTAACCACGTGGTTTCTGATTCATCAATCCAAGTCAATTGAGAAGGTTTTATCAATTTTTGGGGGTAATTTATTCTTTTGAAACGATATCGCATTGCAATGAATATGAATATATAATATATTAATGTACATACAAAATTAATACTTTACAATTTTAGTAACTATTTGTGTCTTGTTTTTGCCTAAAATACTCCTGTTAAAAATTCAAGAGTTGTTACAAATCATGTGTATATTCTTTCGTGATTTTGAATACTTTGAACCTTTTAATGTTTTTGTGGAATAAGATTATGTAAGCATATAGATTAGGGTGACCATTAAAAATAAATATTTGGCTCTGCATTTAGATTGCAAAAGAGGTGTGCAAAATTTCAGCTTATTTGAATCACAATATCACCCCATCTCGATCAGGTTTTTCGTCCAGTTTCCCTGATCCATTGAGCAAATGCTGAGATGGCCCCTTGTTTTGCTTCTGGACATAAATGTAACTTCATTTTCTGTGCACGTCTTCTAGAATTCAGTGGAAAATACCATTATTCAAATTATCGTTTCCATGTTGTCGCGGCAGGAAGTAATAAGAGCCAAAATTTATTGCTTATTTATCTTTGAATATAGATTTTATTACATGGGAGTTTTTTTTCTCCCTTTCAAAATTCAAAATTTATTGCTTGTTTATCCTTAAAAATAGATTTTATTACATGGGAGTTTTTGTTTTTTTTTCTCCCTTTCAAAAATTCAAAATTTAAGTAGTATAATACTTAGTGTAGGGATTACAGAATTTTGAAAATGTGCACACAATTTACTTTTCCCCATAGCACGTCATACGCAGTTTTTAACTGTTTTTTGACGTAAAATAAATAAATAAAATAAACAATAACCAGTTCCATTGAGAGATTGTTAATTTATTTGTCATTAAAAATCAGTAGAATCTGATGAGTGACTCGTGGGGGAGAAGTAGATAGCTTGTCTTTTTTTCCCTCTTTCTTAAGGTTCAGAATTCTGACCACATTTTTTACTCCGTATAGTGGAATTCTAAATAAAGGTACCAACAATTGAGGCGGTACCGAGAAGAAGGTCCTATACTCCAAAACTGTGTTTTGAGAAAAATGCATTGCCACTTTTCGAGCATAGCTTTCAACACACTGGGCTATTTAATTGCAAATTACATATTATTTTAATATATTATAATTATTTTAAACTTAATTTCATTTACAAAGTAATTAAATTCTCCTTAAATTCAAAGATTTAGCGTAAAAAATGCCTTACTGTCCCTTTTTCCGGAGAACACTTTATATTTAGTATTGAAATGGTGATAGGTTAAAGTGCCAATATTGTAGGGAACTCACTTTATGTAATAGAATAATGGAATGTAATTGCTCTACCAACCTAATGAGTAGAAATAAAATTATGAAAATGTCCTTGTAATTAAAGTACGCAGAATTCATTTCTGCATTGTCCGGAAGAATGGGCCCTTAGGACAATGTGCCCTCTTCTAGCTACTGCCTCAATTATATTTGGCAACATTTGAAAACTAAATATTTTCATGAGTAATAGATAAACTACAGATTTGATTTTATAGTAGAATTTATAGTGTTATAAACAAAAATATCTTTCCCCTCCCCTTCCCCTCGAATCCTCCCCCTCTGATAAAAGAGAGCGGAACGAAAGAGTAATTTGAAATTTAAATGGAGCTTCACATTCGAAATGGCGCCATATTGTTGTTTTGGCATGAAGGTGAACAAAGTCTGTCCCAAAAGGAATGCGTCGCAATTTTTTTTACGCCACTTTGTCACTGAACGGTCAGTCTAGTTTGGATTGGGTAAGGGGCGGTTTAGCTTTTCAACGGTTCTTATTTCAGCTGTCTCCGTGCCCTTTGAAACTTAAGGTGTAAGTTTGTGAACTCCTGTGTACACGACTATACCTGCGGCTTTAGTCGTATTGTACCTACGACCTGGGACGACCTAACACGCATCGGAGTAGCAACGCTTCCATAACCGCCCTGCAGTCTCAACCTTGCTCCGGCGGACTTCTTTTTGTTCCCTCGGGCGAAAAGGGTAATGAAAGAAACGCATTTCAAGACTTTGTACTACATCGAAACAAGTATGATGAGTAAAGGGCTTCTTCGCCGAAGACTTACGGGAGTGTACCATTTTCTTTTTAAAAAATGCAACGCACTACTTTTGTGACATATATTGTATATCAGATAGTTTTTTTAAATTGCTGACCGGACTTCGAATCGTATGCCAAAACATTGTCAACTTTCAGTGCCCCCAAATGACCCCTTTAGGTATTAGCCCTCTTTTTTATACGTTTTTAAAAGATCTAACGTCCCTAGAATCCATCCCGCTTTTACTGCTTACGAATTATTAGCACATATAAATTTGATTTTATTCGTAAAAGCATAAAATGTATTATAATAAGAGTAAAAATTTTGAGGCATTTGTTGTCAATATGAAATCAGATTTTTGAAGAATTTTTGGTACATAAACGTCGCAATGTACTTTCGTTACACGAGGTGCATTCAAGTTCTAAGGTCTCAGATCTTTTTCCTCAGAACTGGATACAGATAGAAACATTCGATTTAGCTATAATTACGCGAGCACTTTTGTGAATGTGTGATTAAGATGACCGTTCTGAACAGGTAAGAGAATTTTACCGGCTGTGGTGAGAGTGATCAGTGATTTTGATTCTAGAAATGGCGACGTTTTCATTGCAAGAACAGCAAGTAGTCGTTCGTTTTCTTCACTTCTGTGGTGAGTCTTCCATTGAAATGCATCGCCAGTTCAGTGAAATGTGTGGTGATGGTGCGTGAATGTGAAGAATGTGCGTTCGTGGGTGCGAAAGTTCAAAGAAGGCGTCGTGTTGACATGAGATGATGCCATGAAGTGGACTTTTTTCCCACAATTGTGGCAGTGGATGAGACAGGAATGCCATTTTTCAATCTTGAAACGAAGCACCAATCAGTTCGATGGAAGCACACATTCACCGCCACCCCAAAAATTAGGGTGCCAGTGCAGAAAAAAATATTGTTGCCATGTTTTGGGGCAGCGATTGTGTAATTCTTTCTCGTTGGTGTTCCGAAGGGCAAAACGGTAAAACGAGCGACCCACCACGATGTTTTGAAGAACACGCCCCTTCCAGCATTGCGAGAAAACAGCCCGAAAAAGCTGCATGTGTGCTGTTTCACTAAGGCAACCCACCAGAACATTGAGCGAAAACGACGCAGGCGTTTCTTATTGAAAATAATTTTGAAATGATTTTTCAAGCTCCCTCCTCAATTGACCTGAACCCTAGCGATTTTTTATAATTTCCAACGATGCAAGACGCTCTCCTTGATCGCACTTTCTCCAACCTAGCCGCTATTGCAGCAGCGATTTTCCAGTGATCAAAAGAGACTTCTACAGAAGGAATCATGGAATCATGGCGTCGACGTTGTAAGAAGTATGTACAACTGCAGGAGATGACGTGGAGAAATTATATAATTTAAATTTTTTAATGTAAATATTGTGAGGAAAATGAAATCGGAGACTTAAGAATTTGAACACACCTCATATGGATTTTTGGGGCTGGTGTCACCTAATTTATCATGTAACACTAACATCGATTACGATCAGCATTTGTATAAATATTTACCCGTATGTATAATAAGCTTGAAAACCTAGAAACATACTTGGAATGTTTTTAGAGGTGAAAAAGAAAGCAGGAAATATGCTATAATTTTTCCCGTCATTATTGTACTTAAAGTTGACACCGGTTATAGTGAATATAAGTCACTGGTCCCGTCCCACTTGCATTACGGTTATAGTGAAACTGAACCTCAGCCATAGTGAACTTCGGAAATCCCCTGGAAAAGAACATATCGCCCCAGTGCCACAAATTCCTACACTAGACTGATTGAAAAGAAAAAAAATTCGTGGTACCAAAGAGTGAGGTTGCGCACCGGGAAGGGGCACCTTACTGTTAACCTTATTTATTTATTTATTTATTTATTTTACGTCAAAAAAGCAGTTAGAAACTGCGTATGACGTATGCTTATGCCACTCAGTGTCACTGCAGAAACAAAGGCCGTGTCGTACGTGGGCTGCAACTGGCGGCGGCGACGCGCGATTGCTTCTTCAATTTCCATCTTGGTATTACTTAATATTCCGCGGGACAAAGCCCACTGAGTTCTACGAAGGTGACAGGAAGCAGGCCGCTGCCACAGCCTGACGATATCCGCCGTGTCACGCCGAAAAGCGATCAGTTGCATTATCCACTTGCGCTATCCCTCTTCCGAAAGCATCTCGTATGTTATTCGGTGAGTAAAAGGGCCTTCGCAGAGCGGGACGGTATTCCAACAGTGCAAGAAGCATTGAAGGTTGTCAAGACTGCATTAGGATACATAGACACAAAGGAAAATGCAGAATCAAGTATGTAGAGACCACGAACTGTGGAAGGAAGGATCTAGGGAAATTACTAACGAAAAAGCTCGAAGCAAACGATTGCCTTTTTAAGGACAAATAAAGATATTGACTTTTTTTAGTTGGTGCTGTTAAGGTATTTTGCTGCGTCTCTATATTAATAAAATCAATCATTATGGAGGAATTCCATTTAATTTTGACATCGGATATAGTGAACCAAAAATGCTAGTCCCCAGAAGTTCACTACAATCGGACTTGACTGTGATAGGAAATACTTATGCCTCGTGTACACATCTACATATTTCTTGAACATTCGTTTCTTATTCACATTGAATATTTTTGTCAAATTTCACAACGAGTTTGACCGGCTGTTTTCGCTTGACATTTATTTACCTTTCATTAACAACAAAATACTTAAAATTCGTCAAATAATAATAATAATGATGATGATGAGGCAGAGGTCTTCGGGATTTTGAGTTCTTGTACGCGAAACAAATCAACAATCTTCGCAAATATTTACTTCAGAAAAGACGATTGCGCATAGAGCAATTTCTGCCACGGACAAGAATTTTACGCCATTGAACCTGAATCAAACGGACTCAGACTGTATCACCAAAGAAGATAGGCTGAGTGGACCCAGAAGCGTTTGCATGGCAGGTTTCCTGCTGAGCTCAAAGGGACCGCTGTGAACATGGGATCCTCAGTCTCGACTAACAAAATATGGCCTCTTGCTGAGACAGAAGGCTTCTACATTTCTATTCAGGACGAAGTAACCTCCACTCACAATTACCAAAGATGTGTGATTGGGGATATGGGTGTAGAGGACTGCTATCGCCTCTGCAATCAACCCGGCGAAACCCTCAAACACATAATGGGCGGGTGTTCTGCTTTGGTACAAACAGAAAACCGGAGTCGGCACAACGGCGTTGCCGACGTTGACGCTGATGTCCATCAGGCCCTGGCTGCCAAGTCAAGAGATGGTAGAGGAGGAGTACCCATACTACAAGTCCAAGCCGGATTCCGTTTTGGAGAGGAAACGGTGGAAGCTCTTGTGGAACATCGCAGTCACCACTGATCGCAGGGTCGAAGTCAACAGACCTGACAATATGGGTTGACAAGTTTTCACGAAAAGGGATGATAGTCGACATAGCTATACCTTTAGACCGAAATATAGCTGCTTCTATTGCCGAGAAAAAAAAAACATCAGGCTTTGTCAATTGAACTGAGAGACATCTGGCGGTTAGGATCTGTTGAGGTAGTTCCTGTAACCATCTCTGCAAATGGACTGGTCTCTGAAGAATAAACTTCATCATCTGCCAGGCTTGGTCTTAAAAACTTGCTCATTCAAACAATACAAAAGACTGGTCTCCTGAGTACTGCACGCATCGTGCGTAAGATTTTATTGATATAACGTCGTCGAATCCTGGCCGCCCGAGTTTGCAAACGAGGCAGACACCTTAGTTCTCCAAAGGTCCCGGTGGCTGCTATGTGGCACCTCGTTAGGCAATAGTCTTGAGTAAACAACAACAACAACAACAACAACAATAATAATAATAATAATAATAATAATAATAATAATAATAATAATATCAGCGAAAATCGTTCAAGAACCACAGAAACTGAAGCATGCTTTCATGAGTTTTATGATTGATCGCTAGCCGCCCCTCTGTGCAACGCATAAGATTATCAATGTCAGTGGTACAATAAAGGATATTCGAAGGTAGTGTAGGAAAGACGAACTCGGCCGAGGGAAGCGTGAGAACCGAGTGCTCTGGTGTGGTCGCTTAGTATTACTTTCTGTTTTTTATTTATTTTTTATTTTACGTCAAAAAACAGTTGAAACTGCGTTTGACGTGCTAGGGGGGAGAAGTGAATTCTGTGCACATTTTCAAAATTCTGTGATCCCTACACTGAGTCATATACTACATAAGTTTCGAAAAAAAAAAAAAAGCTCTCATGTAATAAAATCTAGTCATACGTGTACTATTTATTGTGTCAGTGTTCGCATTTCTTATAATGGTAAGAATTTGTGCATCGTGGTCACTGTATCCTCCATCTTTTGTTTCAACTTCATGTCGAGTAGTATTGTTAATTATAATTTGATCAATTGCCTTCATCGAATTTTGTGTGATCCGTGTAGATACATTAATTGTAATGTCTAAATTGAAGGAATTAATTAAAGTGAGAAACTCTTCTGTCTCGCAAGATTCGAGCAGAAAATCAATGTTAAAATCTCCGCATACAACAATGAATTCAAAAGAGCGATTGCTGACTTTTTTAAATGTTATATCCAGTTTTTCTAAGAACAAAATATAATCTGCAACTCTCGTTGTTGGAGGTCTGTAGATGCAAAGTAATATCATTTTTAGCGATGTAAGATGTACAACAGAAATTTCGAAAACATTTTCAATGGAATACACATTAATTCCGCCAAGGAGATAGAATCAATATTATTTCTAACGTAAATACAAAAACCCCCATATGTAGGACCAACCCCCCTTTCTGATTCTTCTCTCTCTTTCTTTCTCTTCTTTTCTCTCTCTTTCTTTCTTTTCTTTCTTTCTCTCTCTTTCTTTCTTTCTTTCTTTCTTTCTCTTTCTTTTTTCTCTTTCTTTCTTTCTTTCTCTCGCTTTCTTTCTCTCTCTCTCTTTCTCTTCCTTTCTTTCTCTTCTCTTCTTTCTTCTCTCTCTTTCTTTCTCTCTCTTTCTTTCTCTCTCTCCTTTCTTTCTCTCTCTCTCTTCTTTCTCTCTCTCTCTTTCTTTCTCTCTCTCTCCTTTCTTTCTCTCTCTCCTCCTTTCTTTCTCTCTCTCCTCCTTTCTTTCTCTCTCTCTCCTTTCTTTCTCTCTCTCTCCTTTCTTTCTCTCTCTCTCCTTTCTTTCTCTCCCTCTCTCCTTTCTTTCTCTCTCTCTCACTTTCTTTCTCTCTCTCTCTCCTTTCTTTCTCTCTCTTTTCTTTCTCTCTCTCTTCTTTCTTTCTCTTCTTTCTTCTTTCTTTCTCCCCTTTCTTTCTCTCTTCTCTCTTTCTCTTTCTCTCTTTCTTTTCTCTCTTCTCTCTTTCTTTCTCTCTCTTTCTTTTTCTCTCTTTCTCTTTCTTTCTTTCTCTCTTTCCCTCTTTCTTTCCTCTCTCTCTCTCTTTCCCTCTCTTTCTTTCTTTCCCTCTTTCTTTCCCTCTCTTTCTTTTCTTTCTTTCTCTCTTTCTCTTTCTTTTTTCTTTCCCTTTCTTTCTTTCTTTCCCTCTCTCTCTCTTCTTCTCTCTCTTTCTCTCTCTCTCTTCTTCTCTCTTCTCTCTCTCTCTCTCTTTCTCTCTCTCTCTCTCTTTCTCTCTCTCTCTTTCTCTCTTTCTCTCTCCCTCTGTGAATTTTATTTTAATATTTTATTTTATACCCTCCTTTCATATTCTTCTTCAAATCTACTTCCTCAATTAAATTATCACTTTGAATTAGTGGTGATTCTTGAAGATATATTCTGTAGTCAGGATCTGTTTTGGAAACCTATCTGAGTTGATTCTTCTTACATGCAATATCCTTTGGTATCTTTCTATTTCATTTACCATGTTTTTAAATTATTTTTATCATTATTATTAAGTATTATTAGGTATTATTATAATTAATAATAATGATGATTTTTTGCTTTTTTAGTTATTTTATTTTTAATGTGTGCTTAAAGAATCTGGATGGTCTGTTTTGATTTAATTTCCTGCTGTTCTTCTATAGGCTCTGGGAAGTCATGCACCCATTGTTCCAACCAAAATTCTGGGTGATCCTGATGAACTCGATAGGCATCTCTTGCAAAATGGTTACCCAGAGGCCTTCAATACTCAAACTCCATTGGACAACTATGATAATCCTTTCATTTATCAGCAAGGAGAGGATTTGGATCTCCATGTAAGTTCCCATTTCTACACATTTTGTGTTCTTTTTTCTTATTCTTTTTTAAACTTGTGCATGAGGTTTACTATGAAATTAATTTTTTGCTTTCTAAATCTGTTCACAGCCGGACCCAAATATGGTTGTCGATGTGGTGAGGAATCCACTCCCTGTAGGTGCTGCTCCAACTCCTATGCTAGGAGGTACTCCATCGTTGCCTGTGCTCACCATGGATATGATGCCTCTTGAAACAACACTGCCAGAAACTGAAAAGTTCACCGTTGAGCTGAAAAAAGATTACCACGGCCTTGGCATAACCATTGCGGGTTATGTGTGTGAAAAAGGTGGGGTATTTCTTGCTTTTCTTTCTTTGCTTGTGAAAAATAGGTGCTTAAGATTCAACTATGACCTATTTCATAATGTGAAGAACCGTCTTGTGTATTAAAATGAAATCAAAAAGTAGAAATGTTTTTTGTTTAAACATTAATATTAAATTTCAATTGATAAAAAAGGATGCAATAAAATTTTAACATCACATAAGAAGAAAACCGAATAAGAAGAATATAAGCAGTTGTGACCTGCTTTGTACCCTATTTTTCTTCTTTATTTCTTCTCTGTAACTATAATGATGCATCATTAATTCATTGTTATACATACAAAGTTTTGCTGTGTAGTGGAAATAGTGCAGAAATTTACTTTTTCTAGTTATATCCTGTTTTGAATAAAATATCTTGCTGACTACTCTTGGCTTTTTTTTCTGATCTGGCCAAAGGAAAAAAAGGGAAATTCTATTGAAGATCTTGTATGAATACAAGTTTTTTTCTTCCACTCTACAACCTGAACAGATTGGACAGATTTCCATAGTCATTGATAATAGGCAACCTCCTGTTTGACAGAAAAGGCAATTTTACCATGTTCATACCAATCGTTTTACAATTCCATGTTCTTTCGTGTGGTGATGACAATCTCCTAAGAATGTAAACTATAAACTGTGACTCAAAAATGGAAAATCATTCTGCAACGTATGTTGTATGTATGAGTTCTGCAAGATCACAAAATTGAGAATCTTGTTCAGTTATTGGAATCAACTAAGTATTTTGTTTACTATCCAAAAACAATAATATGGGCAAGTAGGGGCTGGAATAAATGAAGCCCACTGTGTGAGCTGAACTAGTTTGTACGAAAGTGGACTGAGCAAGTGAATTGTCTGTCAGTTAGCTTACATTTTTTTCTGACCAAAAATATTACTGTGTGGGCTTTATATCTAGTGTGTCAACCTACAAACCACTTTGAAGCAAACCAACCTACACTGGTAAAAACATCAGCCTACCAGTTTAGGACATATCATTGTTCAAACAAGTGTTTCAGTGGAAATTCAGTAATCTTTTTTGTGTCCCTCCATTATTTAATTCAGTTATTTTAATCTTGGGTAAATAAATTCTTTTTTGTGAATTAAGGGGAATTTTTTACATTTGAATCTCGTGGGGAATGTTTTTAAATTTAAATATCAATTAACAGTTTTTTTGATCCCTTAGTTGAATTTGAAAATATCTATAGTACGTATTCATTTATGAATAATCTAATATTTAAAAGATGAAATATGTTAACTTTTTGTATAAATAACATTAAAATGTTTCATCCTGAATAGTGTTATGTAGGTTTTTGCAGTAAATATATGAACAGAACAAATATAATTTAGTTTTCAATTGTCTCCATATTGCAGAGGAGCTGTCGGGAATTTTTGTGAAAAGTATTAGTGAAGGAAGTGCTGCTGACCTGTGCAAAAAAATTCAAGTAAATGATCGAATTGTTGAGGTATGTATTTTATAATTTCTGTCATGAAAAATTCTGTTACATTCTTAATTTTTCTCTTGAAATAAATGTGTTCTTGTAGGTGGATGGGCGTTCGCTTCAAGGATACACAAACCATCAAGCTGTAGAGGTTTTACGTGGCACTGGTCAAACAGTAAAATTATGCCTAGAGCGCTACTTGCGAGGTCCCAAATTTGAACAGCTCCAACAAGCTATTGCCAACAGTGAATTGAAACCTCCCACACCATCTTCACCAACTTCTGCAACTTCCCTACCTCGTTTTCCTGTTAGTACTGTAAGTAATGTTTCCTTCTTTCATGTGTTAATTTCACTTGTTAGGTATTCACACGCTAGATTACGAATATTTTTTTATACCTAGGATGGGGAAGAACCTGAAATTGAAGGAGAGCCAGAATCGCACACTACTGTAGATTCAAGTGTTTTAGAACCAGCTGAAGCACTAAATGCAGAAGTGATGGTTGAAGATGTTGAACTTCTCATTGATACCAACTACATAGGAGAACTAAAACCTACAGTTGAGGCAGCAATTCAGGCTAAGTGGGCAAAAATCATGGGCCCCGATGTGGAAATAGTGGTAAGAAATACATATATGTAAGAAGTAGATAATTATTGCTAAAAGAATAATTCAAGTTCTGTTATTCTTGTAAAAGAAAACAACTGAAAAATGAAACAAGCAAACAAAATAGTATGAAGGTGAACATAAAATTATCAATTTTGATCTATTACTAAAAGTAAAATCAGAAGTGAAGTAGTTCTTTTGCAGCTTTACCATTGTAACAAGTGAATAATAAATTATGGAAAGTGAAATTGTGGAATATTTTGGTTGAAATTGTGAACATTGTAAATTGTGAAATATTTTGGTTGGAAATATGCTTATTTTTATTCCGTGGTGATTGTTAAAACATAATATGAGAATGATGGGACATGTTATTCTGAAACAAGAATTAACATTCAATCAAATTAAAAAATTTTAAAATTAAAAAAAATAATGCTTGAAATATTTTCAGTTTGTAAAATTTTTCTATTTATTTTCTAAACAGTATAATTCTCATTGCAGCAAACAACTACTTCATGAAAATATAAGCTTATTGTTTTTTATGAAAATAATGAATGATCTGCACATTAAATTTAATAACATGGAATGCCAAAACAAATTAATATATTACAGAGAATCATTATCTTGTTCAAATCACAGAATATATATATTTACAAACTACACACTTTATTTGTGACTTTATAAAATAAATTTTAGTTTAAAAATATTCTTCCAATATACTTGGTTACTTCTTCTTAAATAGAAATATTTATTGGAATATTCTATTAATATTCTTTTTAGAAATACTTTATTACCATTCCATTGATCAAGTTCTTTAGGAATTTTTATTACCATTGCATTGATCAAGTTGATTCTGCTCTTGCATTTAACAGGTTGCTCAGTTATGCAAGTTTGGTGAGGGAGGTGGCCTTGGCATTAGTTTGGAAGGAACTGTGGATGTGGAAGATGGACAAGAAGTGAGACCACATCATTACATCCGTTCCATTCTTCCAGAAGGACCTGTGGGAAGAAATGGCAAGCTGCGGTCTGGAGACGAATTGCTCGAGGTAAGAACAGTACGAGTGCATGCAAATCTACTGGTAAACAGAGAATGAAATGGATTTTAAATCTTTTTACTGAAATTGACCATTGTGTATTCTTCTCTGCAGGTGAACGGTCATCGTTTATTAGGTATGAACCATATAGAAGTGGTAACTATCTTGAAAGATTTACCTGTTAATGTGAGGATGGTTTGTGCCCGAAGACCTGGGGAATCTGCACCATATCGACTGATAGACACATCGCAGGACAGAGCAGCTTTTCAAGCCAGGGTAAGAGGAGTAATTACTTGCATCATACTTTGCAACCGAGTCAAAATTGCATATTCAGCCATGTTCTTCTAATTCTTACGTGTACATAGATTTGTACAGTATTTCTATCTCTTGTTTATAGCGAACTTTGTTAACAACACTATGTTATTATTATTAATGGAGCTGTTGTACATTGTTAATTATTGGAGACATGGTTAATCGAAAAGCCTTTTCATTACTACTTTTATAGACATGTGAATAGTTACTATGAATTTATTGTCGGCATTTAATTAATGACATTCCTTTTCATCATTTATGCTACTACATCTTGACAAACTTGTAAAATCAGAACATTTTGAATCTGATAGGGTTTATGTAATGAAATTATCCATGTCTGCCCAATTAGTTAATATTCAAACCTGGGAAGTTTCTGAAATTAGATTTGCAATTGTATATGAATGCATGAGCCTGCTAGCTTCAATAAAAGAAGCAAATGCACTGGTAAATGGTCTTCAGAAGTAGCTCAATTTTTTCACTGAAGTTCTTTACTAACATAAGTCAAATGTGCACTTGATCTTCAAATCATTGTATATAAGTTCTAAAATGGTTAGGTGATTTAAAAGAAGTATTCTTAAACTCATTACTTAAGTTCTTCAGCACTCCGTCATCAAGCTCATAAAATCCTTAAAGATAATTTTAGGAATTATGCGTATTAGATATTTCAGGTGAGTGCAAAGGAACAGCACTGATAATTCAAGAGACCAGAATATTTTATGGATGTGAAAAACATTATTTCTATTTCAGTTGCAAATCTTCTGTAGTTTGATAAACTAGTGATCTCTTGATTTGAGAAGCCAGTGAACAAAAGTAACAATTTATTATTGGAAGTTACTGTTACAAGTCATTCATTCTTTGTGGCAGAACATATTGGGAGGAAGCTTGCAGAACTTAATACCAGCTACTGATCGTTTAGTAAAAGCAAAATCGGATGGATCGTTGGCCTCCACAACAACAACTGCAACCGCAACTGATGCAAGCTTTTCCAAAATGAAATCTCGATCTCTGGAGCCTCTTACAGGGTTGGCTATGTGGAGTTCTGAGCCTCAGATCATTGAGCTCACCAAGGGAGAACGAGGCCTTGGTTTTTCCATTCTTGATTACCAGGTGAGCGGCTTTAACAACAAGAAGGGTCCAATGTCACCTTTAGCAAGGCATGCATTTTCATATCACATTTACATTTAAGTACAGTGGAAACTCTTATTATGAGAACTTGACATGTGTTCGGAATTTTTACAGACAATTAGAATATTTAAAATTTTCAAGTAAAACATTTACTGTTTCAACATACAAAATGATGTTCAATTCTCAGATTGTTCATTGGAGATCCTTGCTGTATATTTAAATCAATTAATTGGTTAGATGCATCACTTTTCCTTGATGTCATCTCAGATGTTTGGTAAAAGAAAAAAAAAAAACTTTTAATGGATGGTGTTATAATGCTTTATATTTACCTACTCATTATTGAATGTCATTGTTCTCTTTGTAAATGTTTCTTCATGTCATATTGACTTGGCTGTAGAAAACTGGAGGTGATCCCTGAGAACACCCTTTTAGATGCCCTCTTTATATTTTATCATCTTTCTCTTTACTAATTTGTTCCAGCCTTACTACTTTATTTCTTTTGTATGTGATGATCAATTAACAAATTCCCAAGTATTATTTGTTTTAGTTTCATTGCCTTATATCTTCCTTTCATGAAAATATTTATTATTCAGTCTTCACTGCTAAAATGTTGTTATTGAACAACATTCTAGTTGTGATGGTGGCAGTAGTCTATGTGTTCAAACATAATAACATCTCTTCGTTTGTTTTGTGGAAGTGGTTTTTTCAGTAGTATGACTGCTTTTTAAAATGTGGGTGTACCAACTTGCAGTGCTGGTTTTAACTTTGTGCTTTGAAGGTAATGTGGAGACAGGTATATCTCTCTTAATGTTGAATCATTGTTCATTAAATATTTCCAAAACATGCTCTGGAAATCTTTATAAATGTTTGTTGTGTCTGTTATGTCATCATATAGTAGTATCTGTATTGGATGTGTGTTATTTAAGTTTTAGATTTTACCTTCAGTTATGATTTGTAAATTCAGATGTCGTGGAGATTCAATTATAGGTTGCCAAAAAATTAAAATTTAAAGTTTAATGGAAGGGTGTGCCCAACAGATCAGTTCTCTAATGGCATTGAAACTTTGTAAGCCCTAGGAGTTATTGATAACACTAGACCATTTTCTCATGATTTTTGCACTTTCTTTAAGAGGAATGTAGGTTGCTTGTATTGACTTGTGCAATTGTCATACTTATTTGTTGAAAACAAGATGAATACTTAATATTTGTATTTCTATGAAGATGCTTGAAAACAAAAATATCATTCTAATTAAGCCCTACTGATTTATTTGTTTCTCATAAAATTACATGAGAGCACAGATTACAGTGAGTATGGTATTGAAAGTTCTTTGACTTGTGAAAATGTATGTGCTGACTCAATATATTTGACGCATTAATTTCAGACCTACAATTTTCTTTTTAAATTGACATTAAGAATATAGGGCAAAGAGTATGTGGAAATATTAGTTGAGTACTAAACTTGGAGAGGAGAAATTGTTAAAATTTAGTTTGCTTCCAATAAAATAAATTAAAATTTTTAAGTTCTTTTAGGTAGTTGAAATTTTCTACAAGTTTATTTGGTTTATTAAACGAGAGGTATTTCCTATTGCGCTAAGAAGAATGTCCAATAGGATAATTCTTATCACCAATTGTTACAAATTAGAAATTGAAAGAATTAGGAGACAGAATTGTAATTTTATAAAATGATTGTTTTGAGTTTAAATATTTAAAAAAGTAGATAAAAAATCATTAATTTGGATTTGATAACTTGACATACTTAAATTGACAAATCTAATTTTAAAATGTGTAATTTGAAGTAGTTAATTTGAGAAAGAGAAGGTAGTGAGGTTATTTTTCTTTCTCTCTCTCTCTCTGTCTCTCTCCAAAATATCTATTTTACCGTTTGCTGGCCATTTGCCATAATGAATTCCACACATTTCAATTGATGGATTTCTAATGAAAGTATTTAATTAGGATTATAATTAAAAAAAAAATTGCTGGAATAAGGAGTAGAAAAATGCTAGAATTTTAAAAAACTTTAGAATTTTAAAAGGCCTTGATTTAAATAACTTGAATTTTATGGCCTTCATTTTGCATTCAAAATATGATAATTGGCAAGGTAATACAGTTGTCAAAAATGAATTTGCTTTTTAAACAAGTTATGTATTTCTGCACCTTGTTGGCACCCTCTCATTCTATGTACAAAACATTTTACAGAATTTTCAGTGATGATTGCTTTTTCATCACCTCAGATTCTTTAGATAATAGGCTTGTAATTTCTGGTATTTATGCTCTAACCAAGTGATAATATCACAAATACTCAACTCACTTAAGTGTGTTATTGTAGATTGAAATATAAAGTGGAAAAGACCGTGTAGAAGATAATTCCATCAATCAATATCAATTTCTTGTTGAGAGAATTTTATTGTTAGAATATAATTTATGTAGATTATTTTGCCATCTTACTCTGTGTTTCAGTGAAATGCCTCCAATAATATTTCTCTCTTACATGGTTTTTCATATATGATATTCATCGACTTTAATTAAATTGGTAAGAATTGAAATGAGTAAAGGTTGAATTATGTTTTTTTCTGAATAATTTTAAAATTTCAACAAATCCTCATAAAAACATTCTTCCTGTGCATTTAATATTGTTCAGTTTATTTGCAGGTAATGACAGAGTATTTTCTAAATAAAAAAAAAATGGTTTGATGGCATATGACATCTTACACTTGGTAATGTTGGGAAATTCTCAACATTCCTGTGTTGCATTACATTATAAAGTTCTAGAGCTTTCGTGTTTACTACTTATTAATGCATTAGCCACAAATAAAAAAATACCCCTGTTTAATTTTTTGTAAATTAACTCTTGAGGGTGTGCTATTGCACTGTTTTTTCTAAGACATTAGGTGTGATAAGTTTCTCACTGTTATAGTTGTCTCTAAATATATATTTGTCGCTATGTGTTTGAAATCGTTAGAACTGAATTTTGTGGTTGCTGTTCTGTATTGTAAGAAACAGAGGTGTTTCTTAAATTTGTGGTAGAAAATTTTTGTGATAATGAAGTATTCTACAAATGTCATTTTGTTGCCAGTACTGTTATCAGTGATGATTAATGTGGATTTGTGATTTCTCAAGCTGGTTTAATGATTGTGTCTTTAAGATTCAAAAAGATTTATGAGAAATACAAAAATTCAAAATTGGTTCAGTAAAATATCTATGTAGTTTGCATGGCTTCATCAAAACTTATAATAACAAATAAAAATTGTAATCTTGAACATATATCTTTTTAATCTTGTGCAAACAGAGATCTGAGTGTAGAAAAGTTGTTTAAAAACAAGCAAGGTAATATTTTCCATACTGTACACACTTTTTTTTTGTTGTTGTTGAGTGGTGGTGATGGTTCTCTTCTGATATCTGTTATCCACTGTTTGGCCTAGCACATACTTCTTTGTAAATTATTACACTCCTGCTTTTCAGTTTCTTTGCAACTACCAGTACCTTCTCCTCGGTGATGGTTTTAATTATGTGAAAAATGTTTGCCTTGATCCTAACAATATTACTGCACATTTGAACTGTTTCCTTTTATTGTGCATTTAGTAAAAGAAATGTAATGTTGGAAGTGATTATTAATTAAATGTATAAAAACATTGAGATTGTGATCTTAATTTTTCTTATTGAAAATTACTGTGCATTCAGTGCCCTTTTTATGAATTGTATTGTTCTATCATGATAAATACTTTAAATATCAAGTCTTAATACATGCAATAGTAGTAAATAAATTTTAATAGTCTTACACTTACATGGTATCGAAAATATAACTTGCGTTTTACATTTACTACTTTATCATGATAGAGGTACCTGCGGTTTATCTAATAGTTCCCTTCTGACTCCACTCTGGGTGATTACAGGATCCTATGAATCCCAACGAAACGGTGATTGTTATTCGGAGTCTGGTTCCTGGTGGCGTCGCACAAATGGATGGTCGTCTCATCCCTGGAGATCGCTTGCTCTTCGTGAATGACACGGGCCTAGAAAACGCATCCTTGGATCAAGCAGTGCAAGCTTTGAAGGGTGCTCCCAAGGGTGTTGTGAGGATTGGAGTGGCCAAACCTCTGCCGATACCAGACAGTGTGTCCCACAGTCAGGTAAGCGAGGATTACACTCCTAATTCTCCACCTCATACAACCAACCATACAGCTGCTTCGCCTGCCACCCACCATGTGGAATATTACTCAGATGTGCACCAGCGAGAACACGCTGGAGGGGATGGGAATGAAGGGGGTTCACCAACACAGGGAGGGCTTGTTAAGTCTGAAAGTTTTTAAGGTCTTGAACAAAATGTAACAAAGTCAGAGGTATTCATTTTTATTAATGTATTTTGATGTTGGAATATTTATACAGAACGGTACTCTAGGAGTTTGGGAATTTCATGTATTTATTTATTTATTTATATTGTATCTTTTTTCTTTCACAATATATATTATCTGGTTTAGTAATGGGGGTGTGGGTGAAAGAAAACATGTGACCATTATATTATCAACTCTTGGAAAATGTTCTTGTGAGTTTATTAAAATCAAAATTCTTTTCATATTAATGTAGGGAACTGTGGTTTGACTTTGCTCATGGAACAGGCTTAAACTGGAGCCAGTGTGTCTCTTAGTTATCTTTTATTTATTAATTTCATTCTCTGAAGATGTATTTGCATGTAGATATGTTGCACTTTTACCATTTTTCTGTATGTTACCATTTTCAATATTTGTACATTTTATGTGTACAAAACATTAAAGTTAATTTTTTTTGTATTTTAAGATTTTTTTTAGATTGTAGTAATATAAACTGCTTACATTCTCTATTTATCAACAGTAGGACACATATTTAAGTTCATGTATATGTTTGTATTTCAATTATTTAATAACATTGCACAAGTAGAGAACTAGTTGTAACTCAACTGAAAGACACAATATTTGTTTCAAGAAGGACTTGGCAGGAGTGAGTGCGAAGCAATAGGCAGCTAAGAAGACTGTTATTGTTCTCTAGAGACACTGGTCCATGTTTACCCTGTTTTAACTCCTAGCACTGAACTGTATAAATATAATTAACTGTTCTATTTTATCTTCTTTATGGTGGTTTTATGTGAAGGAAGGACTGAGATGTGTTCTAATGCTAACTTACAAAAGTTGGAAATTGATATTTGTTATCATCATGAAAAATTCATGTTGTCCTTCCTTCCGAAAATGGTTCACTGTCAAATGCACTTCAGGCCTTGTGTAGAGGCTGTTGCATGTACTTGTTCCTATCTTATTCTTAATGTGGTACAAAATGTACTTAACTATTTTATCTTCATTCAAAAATTCCTAATTTTCAATATCTGAAATTTGAAACCACTATTTATAATATTTTAAATTTAATTATCTAAGTTAAAATTAAGTACAAAGCTATTGTCTGCATTACTGTGTTGCTCACCAAACAGTATTCTTTGTATTGGACCAATTAGAAATTCATTTTTTCATAGAATAATTGCATTTATACATTCCATACACCATTTTATCTTTATGGTTGGCACTTGGTGTATGATCTTTGTGATTAGGTCTTTGTCACGAGATACCAGTGGCTTAGGGATGCCAGTTGTGGCAGTGGTTGTTGCTTAAAAATCTGTGAATGTTCTCATGGAATAAGATGCTCAATGTTCTCGTGTTACATTTAGTGAGATGTAACTTTATATTTTATTGAAATTCTGTGATATTGTTTCGTATTAATTTTTTTCAGATCAAGCTTTTATAATTCCAAATTTCATGACTAAGCAATTTTAAGAATAATCAACTTCATAATTTTAATATCAGATTCAGTGAGGAGATTTATAAATTTGTGTTAGTTTTTGGACACATTATACAAGTAACTAATCAAATCTTTTTATGACACTTCTCATATCAAAATCTCAATAGATGGATTTTGAATTTTTATGAATTTTGCTTGTAGAATTTGATAGGAAAGAATCTCAAAATTGTATACGTGCAATGTTTCATTTTCATGGCATCCCTGGTCAGGACCTCTCTCAAACTCTGTTTGAAATACAATTTATTCTGGTAGATTTCTTCAGGTGACACGGAAGCATGCAACAGTAGATGTTTTAAATAGGCATTACTGTTGAGTTAAGCTTGCATTGCTCACTCCTGCAATTTTAAATACTAATATTATATATTATTTGTAGACCTTTGTTGACTTTGTAGTAATTTTTTAAAAATCTTAAAACTTCAATCACAGAAAACCTTTTAATCTAAGTGGAGCTTTGGGACTTATCTTTTATGTTGAATGAATCCTATGAAAATGACACACAAAAATTACCTTTCCTAGCTTTATTTGCTACTTATGTTAAAGAGAATAAGAATGCAGTAAGAACAATTTTGTTGATGTACGTACACTTGTAAAATTTTATTTGAGTCTTAAATAAAATTTTCAATCACGGTAGTTTGGCATTTTTTCAAATACTATCCCCTCCATTCAACTCCATTGAGGTCTGTAATAGGATCTCTACTTCAATTCCATAGTTGTTAAGCCCTGGCAGGTTGAAAATTATCTATTTCAATCAGTTCCACTGACAGTGATGATTACCATCTAATACCTAGAAAGAGTAGTCTCTGACTATTTGGCTCTTGCATTTTCAAAATTGGTATTCAGTGGTTCAGTATGTAAATACTTCATATTTCTTTGTCATTGAACTTCATTGGAAATGTTTCTGTGATTTTTAAGCCTTTCTTGCTGCTTCTTCTGTTCCTGTCTTAGCACGTTGCTTCCCTCATGACATTTGTGGTGCAGTGCTCCTGTATTTTCTGTTGCGGTGGGTGGGCTTCATAAATGCTTAATTTGTGGATTGCAGTAGTATTTTTTTTATATAAATACATTATTTGTAGCTGTGCCTTTCTTTCCCTTTCCTGGTGTGGTGCTTTATTTTTAATTTTTTTTGCACATAAATTGATAACTATGTGTTGATCATCCAACATTACCTGAAGAAATGTAAATATTAATACTAAATACCAAACAAGATAAATATACTCTTGGTGCAATAATGAAAACAATGAACATAATCTTATAAATGATTAGGTAATTTAATCCTGCATTAGAAGATAATGAGAGAGACTGACTGAATGGGATGTTTTATACATTCATCTCTGCCATCTAGCAGTTCATTAATGTTCCTCAGTAATTTGATTTTAAAGTGTTAAATATGAAACAGAGAAAGTTTATATAATATATTGTGGTGCATACTTATGCATGGTACATATTATCAGGATCTTGATATTGTACATGGTGGGTGTTCTCTTCTAAATCTCTCATGTGTCTGCACAGCTCTCATTTCAGTGTTTGCGAGTGTTATTTTATGTACTTGTGTTTTATCTACAGTTTCAATTTTAACGATAAATATGTCGAATGAATTTTAATTTGCTTTTAAGAAAATAATTCAGCAGTCGCTAAATTATTCATGTAGTAGCACGAGCACTGTACAGCTTAATTTAGTATTCAGTTGACTCTTCAGAATATTAGATTTTTTTTTTTTTTGGTTCATTATTATTATTATTATTATTATTATTATTATTAATTTATTTTGAAAATGATTTTCATCAGTTCATTTACAAAATGTATATGAAGATTACTTTATAATAATTCAGTTGACTAATTAGCCTTTTCATCCAAAGTTAACAAACCATCTGTAATTTTAGAATTTATTTTATGGTAATGTTTGGAAATGGCCTCAGTACATTTTGTGAAGCGTATTTCCATTTTAGTGTAGCATGTGCTGAAAAAGCAGAAACATTTGGCATGATAGTATATTGCTTGCACTCTTCTCTTTCTGTATTTTCTGTTGCTGAATACTACAATTATATTTCAATGAATTATTTTGAGAAATCATCATTGTTTGTGGATCACTGTCATTGGTATGATTGACTTGAAGTACAAACAAACATGCATATACTACAACTCTAAATATTTTTGAGAGATAGATGAGTACCTATATAAAAAATACCAGCATGTCAGTATTTAGAAATTATTTCTGTACAATAAATTATGAAATATTATAAAATTTAACTGATAAAGTAGGAAAGTATATAATAGGAAAAGAAATTATTTAGATCCCATAGCTATGCACTAACAAATATTGTACTATCAATTTTTGCTACACATATTACTAGTGACACTTGGGAAATGAATTTTATTAGTGAGTATATGCATGTTAAATAAGTAGTTGAAAAGGACACAAAATGCAATTCTGAAGTGGACTGGATTGTATCCTGTTTATGCAGAAAAAATTGTTTCTAAGTAGGCCTACTCTGCCTTAAGGCATGTTTGTGTGACGTCTATATGCTTTTATTGTTGCTTCATTCTTTGTCAACGTGTAATATATGGTAACAAGATTGAAGAGACATTCCGGAAACCAGTTTTCAGAGGTATGTTTTTGGATGATATGAGATACTAGTGTCACCGGATTTCAAAACTATTGAAAGATAAGTTTTTGATTCTATAAATGTCCAGAATACTCTCTTAGCTTCTAATATGGTCATCAGCTTGTTGGATATGACAGACTTTGTTTGAAACTAATCACTCTAACATTGCAAATTAGTAACCATGTTTGTATTAGTCTAAAGATATTTTTCCAGGCAATAGGGAGTGTTCTTGCATAGATAGTTATATCTGCAGTTGAGCAATTTGCTTCAAATCCTGTATTCGTTGTCCTATAAATTAGATACATTTTTTGCTGACAATGACAATTATTTTTAAATATTTGAAATGGTGAAATGTTTTGAACAGGTAAAACTTCTTCAAAAGTTTTCACGATTATATTTCAGTTGTATCCGTATACTAATTGCTGTGGACTTATTTGCTATTAGCATTATACATTGCAAAATTATCTGACTAATAGGTCTTGCATCAGGCATTTCAACTTAGTAGTTCATGTGCACGTGTCGTATTCATTGTATTGTGCAATTCATCGACTTTAAAAATTTTTTTTCTAATTAAAGGGATTTATTTTGCTCTAGAAGAAAAATTACAGGGTGACTAAGCCCTGTAGCATTACACTGCATGATATTGTTGAGGGAATTAGAGAATAACAATGAAGGTATCTTGTGTGAGAACATTGGAGGTGGAATTATGATGGAATTTAAAAAATGAAGTATAACGTGACATAGAAAGGAACAAGTGATGGTCATATGAGTGTATTAATATTCAGTACATTGTGTGGCATTTAGTACCAATTTTTTCCACAACTAATGAAAATTAATAGAAATTGAACATAGTTATCATTTTTGCCATTTGTCACACATATGACTGATAAATCCATGTTTGATTCTTCCTTGTTCAACATTTTAGCATTTTTCTTCCACTTAAGTTTACAATCGGTCCCTGCTCGGATCGACTCAATAGTATGAAATATGTATTAGAATGATGTCAAATAATTAATTACATCTCAGGCAACTCTTGGTTTGTGAGAGGTCACCTACTTGTACAATATTGAAGCTGTATAATAAGGACTGTTAGTGCCAATCTGGAGCCATCCATTTAGGGACTTCTACGAGAGTAGAAAACATTATTTTTATTAACTGATATCATATAAATTTATTGTTATTTTTGAGAAAAGGACTTAAACTTCATTGTAAGAGATTACAAGACTATTAAATGAAAAGTTATGTAATGAACTTATCATTGACAAAAGTGAAAGGCTGTTACTGGAGGAGAATTTAACCCAACTAGGAATATCATGTGTACATAATTCGTTGTAAATCAGAAGTAAGTTGCAGTATTATAACAAGTGTTTTCAAGTTCGAGAAAATGTATGGAGGTTCTTTCATAAACGAGTCTGCTAATAAGTTGCGACGGCCTATACCCAACATCAGATTTATAATTGCCCCCCAGTTTTCGCCTCATTTCCTTCGAAACTTCATTTCGTAGGTTTCCACAGTCGTTTTTCTCATGACGCATCAGCCTGCGTGTTTTGTAGCCTGAGCTTGCACGGTAGAGGTGCTCTCGTTTGTGAAATGGATGCTATTAATCATAACCGTCTGACGTTCCTCATCACATACTTCAGTACGCAGTCGGCTGTGTTCACTGGAGCGCGTATCTGTTGCTTTGTGCACTCGTTACTGGAACATTTACTGGTCTATTTTAAAGTTTATGACGAATAATTGTTTTTATTTGTATTTTTTGTGTAAGATGGTATTTCATATTTTACTTTCTCGTATACATACGTATATACGGAGTAATATATGTAGTATAGAGATAGTTGTGTAATGCTGCGAAAAATCGATTTCGAGATTTCAACGGAAATACACGTTTTGGGGTCCCCTGATACTGAAAAAGTGATTTTTTCAAAACGTCCGTCCGTCCGTGAACATTACTAGCGCTACGTACGATCTTTTCCAAATCAAAGAAACATCTATCGTGGCTCGAGTTGAAGCTTTGAAATTTTAAAAAACATTCTTTAAAATTTGGGGGTACTTCTCCCCCCTGGACACTCAAAATTTTCTCAAAAAAGTCTCGAAATTTCTTGTAAGAGTACAGTAAAATACACTTATATAGGTAACACCGGTCTGATTTTCACGGTTAACTCTGAATTTTCGAAAATTGCTGTAGTTTGATTTTTTTCGGCGTCTTCCTACAACCACAAAATCGAAGACAGAGATTTTTCCTTCAAATGAAATTTGTTGTCCATAAATAGTTCTGTCATAAAGGTAATGGCGGATTTTTTTGGAAATTTTAGTAGTTTTCGTGCGTGCGATATTTGCAATTTTAAAAAAATAACGAGAACAAGATTTTCTGAAAATAGGCTCCAAATTTTTTCTGTACATTTTAGTAGCGGTAGTGCCAAACGAATTCTATACGATAACATAAACGTCTCATTGCTCTATTCTTTTTTTTTTTTTTTTTTTTTTTTTTTCAAAAAATACAAAAATTTAATTTTTTGTACTTGTCTCCCACGTCGGTAATATTTACATTCGATGCATTTTCTTCACGTTATTATGAGTGCATGTACTTTAAATAATGTCAAATATAGTTTCTCGAAAACTCAACAATTTTCTGTGAAAATGTGCTCAAAATTCTACATTTTCAGAAACCTCAAACGTGATTTTCTCAAAATTGGCTCGAAACTTTTTCATTAAACTTTTCCAGAGGATAGTGCTAATTGCACTGTTTAATATGACGTAAAGTTCATCTTGGTGTATTCTTTTTTTTTTCTTTCTTTTTTTCAAAAATTACACAAATGTAATTTTTTCAAATATCTCACGCCGTTAAAATGCACATTTCTATCAATTTTCTTAATAACGGCTTCAAATTTAGCAATGAAAATTTATATTATCTTCTTTAATAGTCTTGAATTTTGGTTGTACTATTAGGAAAGCAAAAAGTTGAGAAAATGTAAAAAAAAATGTACTTTGGTCGACAGATGGCAGCTGGTCAGAGAACGGAACAAGACCTTAAAGCCAGACCACACCACGGAAATGAGAAAAATTTGCCACGAGAAAGTCTGTGCCATTCTGTTGCACCTCTAGTTTCTTTTGTCTGTCGAGTCTTTACTTCTTTAGTGTAGATAGGAGGAGTATTATATCAGTATGAAATTAGCAGTACTGCCAGAGTTCTTGCAGGTTCCTTGTGCAATGAATCAGTAGGGCTTATAGATGAAATATTTAGCCGTAAACCATTTTTCTTCGCGTTAGCGTGAAATTGATTTTCTCCACCCGCTTTGTGAAGGTAAATGGCTAATTAACTTTTTCTACTTCATTAACGTATCACGGACCGTGTATTTAATGCTTTAGCATTATGTTTCAATCTTTTCGCTCGCTTCTGCTAGTGAAATAATAGCGATTTATGATGTGAGTTGAGAATGTGCCATTGTGATGTGCTAGTAGATATGGTGCCACACGAAGCCGACAGGCAGAGTTGCGCGATCCTACGAGCAAAATAAAATCACCTTTATTAGGCGTGTCATATGTTATTTTTTAGACAGCCTAACTAACTTTCCTTTTATTCTAATTCAAGAATACGTATGAATTAATTGGGTACCATGTTACATTAAGACGAAAGTGTCTTGCATTTACAGTTTTATTTGAGTATCGTCTTTACTTTTAGCACTAGTGCTAAAAATTGAACTTTAAGCACGCTGTACCTGCCCTAAAAGTGAGCACTTTTACTAGTGGTTGTCTCAAAACTTGTTTATGTACAGTTGCGCGCTGTTGCGTTTTCTTTGCTGGCAACAGCCCTGAGGTAACCTGGCAAAGCGCTGTATCTTTTGCAAAAGTTGGCAACTTTGCGGACGAAGTTAATGCAGCGGCTGAAAACTTTTCGCAGTTGTAAGAAGAGAACCTTCCTAATGAATTAATTACGTTAAAAACGTACCGTACTTTGTTAGTAGCATTTCGGCAGTTAAAAGATTTCATTTGAAACAGAACCTTTTATTGTTTCGTGTCGTATGAATTAATTAGCGAAGACGCAACAAACAATTGAATTAAAATTCTTAAGACGATTGCGGTTAAATGCGTATAGGATCTGCCGTTTCCTAAAAGCAGTATTTTGATATAATTCACGGAGTTTTCCTTTTGAATTGGATTTATAGAGTTACGGAGAAGTATTTAACATTACGTTATGAAAATGTTATGTAACTTACTAATTACAATGTTCAGTAATTAAGTAGACATGCTTTTTACTTTCTCATTAATAGTAAGTACGGACCAATACATGTGTAGAGAAAGTTAGGTAATATTGCCGTAGTCGATTTCCAGATTTCAACGGAAATAAGTTTTGGGGTTCCTTAACACCTAAAGGCTCTCACGTTAATATTTACAAAACGGGTGTTTGTTTTATACCTTACTACATTTGTGATTACAAGTGTTTCAAATAATTTCTGACAAAGTTTGTCAAAAGTTTTCTACAAAAGAGATATCAAAAATGCTTGTTTTCAGAAATTATCAAAACTACTTTTCTCAAAAACGCCTCCAAGTTTTTGAATAAAAATGTGCTTACAGATCCATGTTTTACTCCTCTATTATATTCTTGAAGTCATATTTCATTTCAATTCTACCATTATGGAACAGAAAAAATAATAAAAATGTACAAGTTTCGTGATAAAACACAATTTCCTCAACGTAGATATATAAAAAAACATTGTGTTAACTGATATGTGCTGTAATACTAGCTTATGCAATTAGTTTATAATGTTAAGATTTATTACATGAGCACATGTTTTGAAAACGAGCGACGTTAGGAGCAAGTTTTCAAATTTCTACGAATGCAATAAAGCAACACTATAAACGAGTTGAATATGCTACTTTTTTTGTACAACAGCATTATAAATTTATAAGATATTAAAACTTCATTTTGCGAAACTACGTTCTTGTGACATCTGACATTTCTAGAATTTGATATCTGAGTGATAAAACGGTGGTCGGCTGTTCCGTTTACCGCCATCTCCCCAAGATTCTCTCGTTGCGATTGGCTGAATGTGTGATGACGCAGTCATTCGTGCAATAAAATTTAATACATCATCCTTTGTGCCGTAAAATGCCCGATTATGAACGATTTCTTGCAACAGAAAAGGTCGTTTATAATGTTGGATTACAAAAAATTTGTGTTATAACACTATGTGTGGGGCTAATTTTGAGAAAAAGTTGATTACTGAGTTAGCTGTTGCTAGATTTTAATCCTTTTCTTTGTTTCTAAGATAACGAATGATTTCAAAATCCTTCAGATTCGGAGATTCAGTATTACTACTCACATTAAAGGCATAAGTAGGTCAGATTGATTGATATTGTTTTTTATCAAATTGTTACAAAGTCGTAACATGTTGACAATTAGTACTTTCAAGTGATTCGGCTTCGTAAGGCATGGCTTTGGGGCAGGTGGTCACTAAAACTCTGGTTTCAAAACGTACCTAAGACTTGAATGTTTTCAGTTGTGTTTGAGGCGTGTATTAAAGTACGCCTTGAACGAGCGCGTAATGATGGCTCTTATTTACGAGTTGATGTTTACGACACGAGCGACGAAGGAACGTGTGCCGTAATTTCTACGAGTGAATAATAGCCATTATGCGCGAATAGAAGGCTATACTTTCTCTCTGACCTTGAAATATTCAAAAAATATTTTTGAATTGATTTTGTTTTATTCGAAACTCAAATATAAGTTTTACCTTGATCAAATAGTGCTGTAATAAAAGATACATAATAAGTCTGAATTCATTTTGTGACAAAATTAATGGTGAAATACTGTCGAGAAAGGTTTGTAAAGTAAGTCAAAAAATGTTCTCGCTAAAAGAATTCACCATATTACTCTTTCTTTTCTCTATAAATGTAAATGATCATAATACGAACTTCCTTGATTTTTTTTTTCTTGGTGCAGTAAGTGTAGAGTTATCGTATTCGTTATTTCCTTAATTTCAGATGGAGTACTAATGCCCTGTTGCTGGGTTCAAGATTCATTTTCTGTTGAATAATCAATGCGAAAAGTAACGAGAAATAAGAGTACAATAATGTGTAGATTTCGTACTACTCGCGCAACTTTTCTTGAACGATGGATTGAGGAAATGCGGGCGTAGTGGGGATATTAGTTACAAAGTAGGCCACTATAGTATTTACAGTAATACCAACCTCTGAAAAATCAAAGCCAAACCCGTTACGTGTGCGGCCGGGTCATCGCTCTGGGTTGGCAACAGCAGAGACACTAGATACAAGTTTTAGGTGCCTTTCTTGAAGGACCTGGACCTACCTCAGCCATTTCTTTAGGTAATGGTAATAAAGCTGAACAGAAGTTCTCGACTATGAAAGCAACTAGCTCTGGCTAGCTTATGTTTCGCGCCAACGAAGTTTTAGTTCTTGGAACGTTGTCATCAGTGCTCGCTACGAGCTTTGGCCTTCAACTGTTTTTGCTCAAGGGAGGGGGCAGCAAGGTCATCGTTCAAGAGAAGTGGCGCGAGTAGTACATGAAACTGCGAAATCATTCACTTGTCTTCCACGGTTCAAAAGCAGTACGAATTCCAAAGAGAATGCAATTCTGCCCATGGATCCCGAAAATTCTAGGAATGTGATTGCTTGACAGGCTGTGAATTCCGAACTGGAATCCACGGGGGTGTAATTGACGGCATTCGTCAATTAAATATACAGCATGAATACGTATATTATTAAATAATCATAGAGAAAATTGTACCATAATCCTTTCATCATCTCGTGGCTTCACAGGCAACTGTGTATTTAATTGAGGAAGTAGAGTGGTCTTAAAAATTATAGTACGATTTTTTTTTTTTCACTTAATGCAACCCGGAAAGTATAGGTAAATTGAAAGTGAATGAGGTTTATACTAGAATATAAACTATTCTAATACTTCTGCTGGAAATACCTACCAGTTTTACTCGATGATCGGTTCCAATGAGTTTTTAATATATGTAAACTTCAGCCAGTGATCGGATTTATAAACGCTTTGCGTTTTGTGCCTTTGAGGGTGTGCGTCGCTTGAAAGTGTGCCGGCCGCATCGCTCTGTGACGATGGCGAGAGGGAGAGGAATGGGGGGTGGGGGCTACGCATCGGGCGCCGGCGATGCGTAAATCCTGCGATAGGGCGCGCACCGCTTGCAGGTGCCCCCGACCTTTGGCAGAAGAAAGAGACGTTGCTGTAATGAAACGGATATTGTAAATCTTGGGCAATATTTATTTGATGTGGAAGAAATACCAACAGGGTATGCAGATACAAGCCTAGTTGGGAATCATGTTCACGACTAGTAGAAACAACCAGTGGTGTGAAAAGAGTGCAAAAACTAGAAGTTAAATGAACTTTGATACTTATTCTTGAAATACATATGCGAAAAAAAATTCCGTATTTTGTAGAGATTAAGTGTTTCCGTGTATTAAGTGCAATAGTAATGAAAAACATGAAATGTCACGTGCGTAACCGGCAAAGTTTGGTAATTTCATTGCAATTAGCAAAATAATGCTGGATGTCAGCTTCGCATATTCTCTTAATCTCCATTAACCGGCCACCTTTGCTAACGACCATTTTTCACTGAATCCATGAGGAGCGATTGAACAGCGTTGCATCGTATTTGCTTACAATGGAACGTAAATGGTGTTAGTTCACGCAGACGCAGTGTGTTGTATAATGTCGAACTTTTTATGTGTTTACAATTGTTGGTACAATTTCAAAATCGATTTCAATTTTAAAATTACGAACTCCAAATTGGAAAATAGTATTTCCTCTCCTAACTGAAAAAGTGTAGAGAAATTTTAATCGGAGAATAAATTAAATTTGCGCGTTCGAGGGCAAAATGGAAGGTTTGTGTGGAAACGGGAGGGAAGGTTGTCAACGCATTTTTAATTTTGACTTCAAAGTGTTCTTTTCCAATTTGCTCATTGTTAATAAACGAAAGTGCATTTACTGTCCAACTTAGGATCTTATTTTGTATAATTTTTAATTCAAATTGTGTTTGCTGCACCCTCATATCAATGTAGATTTATTATGTATTTGAGAATCGGAAGAGTATCTTGAATCTCTCAGACCGGCTCAGAGTATCAACTGATGTCACTTCTGTGCCCTTGACTGGAAGGTCCTAGGGTCCTGCTGGTCTGATCGGTAGTTTTCTGTGGCTTCTCCGGTCAACACCAGGTGGATGCACTAGCAATATCCAAAAAAACGGGTCACGAACCGTGTGCGATCGTTTCTTCCTCTTCCTCGTTCTATCCTCATCCCTTATTTACTCGCTCTTACACTTATGTGCACTACACCACCACCTATCGGGAGACCTGTCGGGCGATTAGAGTTTGTCCCGACGGGGGCGGTGCCCCGCTAGTGGGAGTTATGGGGTTGAGAGAATCTCGCACGCCGACGTGTAGGTCGGCGCCTGAACTCGCCATCCAGCTAGGAAATATCACCGCCGTTTCCCGCGATGAAAACATCGGGGATTATGGGACTAATGGCCTTAGCAGTTGAGGCACCCGGAATGACTAATGAATCAATGAAGTGAATCCCGCGCGACCGCCAGTGACCTGCTGAGTGCGGGGCGCGCCCACGTGCTCGTGCTCTTCATCGGAGGAGGAGGCTCGCGCCGCAGCTTCTGCTGCCCCTCCCCCGGGCGGTGCGCACACGTGCCCTGCGCTTCCCCGCGTGCGATGAGAGATCGATCCGCCTGCAGGCGACCGAGCGGCCGCGGTGCGTACGCGTTATGCCAGGAAATCGGCGCGGCGCCGTCTCCGCTGGCCGCCACCTGCATCACGCCTGCGTCCAGCGGGTTGCCTAGCGAGTCTCGGGTGTTGATCGCTCCATAGTCCAGTGGAGGCAGGCGGCCTTGCAGATTCATGTTTCTACGAGTAAATATCGATATATGTAGTTTTTGTCTTTTGTAATAAATTAATTATAATATAATTTGATATTGCTTGAAAAAAAAACAACCTCCGATACTATATATTGACTCTCAAGAAGAATAGCTGAGCCAGTTTTTTTTTTGGGGGGGGGGAAATCGAAAAAATTGAGTTAAGTGGGTAAATGGTACTTAAGTGCGCGAAATTCGAACCCGTTAGCGCGTCACCCGGCGCGGCATCTGGCAAAAGGGCGGGTCTTTGCGTCGATTCTCCGCATTTTCAGTGAAACTATCGAGTGAGGCCATCATCGCTTGCCGTACACTAGAGTACTTTAATAGTACCAAGTGTTTAATGTGTATTATTAATTTAATCTAAAAGTTACGTAAGTTGCATTTTAGGTGTAAATTATGACCACGGCATACAGTGGCGTAACAACAAACGCTGAATGCGATCCAAACCTTAAAGAAATTAACAAAATTCCAGCAATGCTCGAATTATTTTTTGCATATCTTGTGTGTGAACTAAATATTGTGTTCTAGAGAGCCATATACGATAGATGCTAATCCTCTGCAGTTTCTTTCCTAAATCACATGACACGTAGTAACAGCGTTTTGCTGACAAGATGTTTATTCATTAAAATATTTAGTTTATTGATTATTTCTTGGCAGTCGCGACAACCGAATTGAATTTTAGCGCCCCGAAGTAACAGTTAAACTGAATTTTTTCGTAGGCATTTTGTTTTCGTCAAACTCGATCTGCCATTCTTCATGAAAGTCAACATACAGTCTGAGTTATATTTTTGTAAAGGGGGCTTCTGGATATTATGTATAACTAATAGTGCTACAGAATGTGGCAACTGGGAAGATGGTGGGACAAAACCGAAAAGTTAGCCCAGACTAAAGATATTAGAAAACAAACTGTGTCTAGAGAGTCTGTGCTATTACACCACTAGTAATGTAAAGATATAGATGAAAAGGTAAACGAATGTATATTGTCATATATATTTTTATCGTAAAAACTGCCCCCTCCCTCACCGCGCTTTGCCAGGCAAGTTTTCTTCATTGCTTACTGAACCAGAATTTGAATTATGGTGGCAATATTTCATTAATCCGTCTGTTGCACTTGCAAAATGATGAATCGAATTTAGATCTCCTTTCCTGCATTGTGATTTTTTATACCTCCGAAAATTTTCATAACATTACACTCGAGTGTATGGGATCGCTAGTCCACTTTATTGTAAGACTGTCTTGTTCCATTTAATCTACATAATGTTCATTGCACCCATATTTTTATACATAGGCCAATATATACATATATTTTTACACATGGCCAAAGATATCTCTTTACCGCACGTTATCTGGAGCGTTTAGAGCTATCTCTTAACAACGATGAGGGTCGACCGGTCGGTCAGCTATAGGTATTATGCAGCTGCACGTAAATCTTCACTACCTGTGATATCCGCCTGTGAAGCAGAATATGAGAACGAATGGGCCGGCGCCCTACCAGTGTTCTCGTGCTCTCCGCCGCGGGGCCGGTGAATCCCTTTTCGATTAGTTCCGCTGCAGAAGTGGCCCGTGGAAGTGCAGGTGAGTAAAAAACTATTACCTTTAAACCAAATTATCTTAAAACTGAGGGAGGTTGTTTGAAAAACGTGAGCGCAGGAGAGAGAGAAAGCGGGGGCCGAAACACAATGCATTAGATACGTCAAGTAGTGTCGCACGTTAGCTCGTTGCGGACCACTGCAACCTGCACCCTTTCTTAGAAAGACATTTGACAGGAAAATTTTGTCACCATTTGGGTCTTATTTGTTAAAATAAAGCAAATTGCGTGCGTTACGTCGTTTTACTGGTAAATAAAGTTTACGAAGTTTCTCGAAAATGTTTAAATTGTTAATTTCCTTAAACGCGGGAGAAGATGGCTCAGGGCACCAACTGATGTCACTGTAGTACCTCTATCCGGGAGGTCCTAGGGTTGTAATCCCGACGATGGTAGGATTTTCAGCTCTGTCTTGTCAGCTAGATCGACGTCAGCCGCTTCCTGGAGTAGAATTCTAGCGGCCTGCTGACCTGATCGGTAGTTTTCTGTGTCGAGCCGAACGCGATATTTCCTTCCTCTTCCTTTTCTTATCCTCACCCCCTTACTTGCACACACTTACACATTAGGTGCACTGCACTACCACACGTTTTAGGAGAACAGTCGGGAGCTTACAGCTTGTCCCGACTGGGGCGGTGTCCCGTTGATTGGAAGATACCTGATTGAGGAAAATCCGCTAGCAGACGGATGGGTCAGCGCCGGTTCTCGCCATCGAGGAAGATCACCGCCATAAAACATGTACAATACGTATGGGACAAATGAACTTAGCTGCGCCCGGAACCACTAATCAATCATTAATTTCTTTTAACTTTTTACGTTTTTGAATATGTATATATTATTAAGAATCGTTTACTCTAGTGTTTATTTTAAATTACATTGCTATGCAGGTGAGTTGCTTAACGATCTACAGGCCCTGCAGAAGAACTCTGCCTACAGATGGCGTTCGTAGGGGAGGGGCGCTTTTTTCCACTTTAACTTTAAGAAAATTATTTCATGGGTCTTTCAGTGCGAGGGTAGCAGATGTATGAAATGTGTCTTACGAAGCAAACTGGATAATTTGGTAAGGCATGTCGTTTTCTTATTGTTTCGAAAATTCTAAACATTTAGGATGATTACAATAAATTATTATATAGAGCGCCAGGAAAGTCTCTCCACAGTAACAACCTTGCTTTTGTGAGAGTGCTTGCAACAAAAATTATGTTGGTAGAACAAGCTGCAGCTTGCAACAAAAGAACAAGTAAATTGAGTGACTCGCTACAATCATACAAGATGCTAGAAGTGTTGTCCCCTTCATTTGTAGAGATCATCCCAGAGATGTAGTGCTACCAACATAAATGCAAATTTTAATAGGAGACCCTGATTCGGCTCGGTGCGGTGAGACTTTCGTGGCGCACTGTATTTTTAATACTAAAAAATATTAAAAACAAGAATTTATTTAGCACGACTGGACATTTTTTCTTTAAATTTATTGTAGGTATAGTACCAAATCCTCTGAATCAGATGATGAAAACGCCATTTTCCCATCTTTGCTGTTGTCTTTTGTTTAAAAAATGTAATTCTTTTGAATTCTCTCAGGTCGTTAATACCGTTTTACTTTACCGACGATTTACATGCATTATTGCATTTGTGAATACAAGTTCTCAAATGTGTTTTAAAGTTTCTCGGAAACCCAGAACATTCCTATAAAAATAAGTGGAAAATTGTGCATTTTCAGGAATGCTGGGACGACATTTTCCTCTAAAAGGGCTTCAATTTTTTTCTTCGGCCTTTCTGGACGGATACTGCTAAACGCAGTGAACTTTAATGCCGTTTTGATTGATTCTTTTGATTTTTCAAAATTACAAAAAAATTGTTTTAAAAATGTATCGTCATTAATATTTACATGTCTAATTTTTTTTCGCATAGTTGCATTTGTGAGTAGAAGTGCTTCAAATGATTTCCAATGAAGTTTCTAGATGATTCAACACTTTTCTGCGAAAATGAACTCAAAATTAGGCATTTTCAGAAATGCTGAAACGACATACTCTCAACGACATGCATCATTTTTTCAGCGAGTATAGGATGATTTTCAGATATAATTTGCACGGATCAGGATTTACTCTTTTATAACATGATTACAGTCTTATTACATATCTCTTCAGTTCCAAGGAAAGGGGCCCGAAAAAATGAGAAAATATGGAAAATGTCCTTTAGCAAGCAATACATTGCAGCTTGGAAACGGATGGGGTAAATCTGAAACGTTAGCGCAAACCAAAGAGATACGGAAACTAACAGTACGAGGAAGTACACCATTCTGTAGCTCCACTAGTTTTATTTCTTCTGATGGTAACTTGGAAATTTCTTGGTCTTCGCGACATTGTGAATAACTATCTTGGAAATTGTAAAATTGTGTTTTTAAAAAAGAGGGTATTGTGTTTAAAATGAAGGTCAATCATGCAGGAAGATTAATAGCGATGTGTTGGGATTAGCAGTAGGGTTAACCCTCTTATATTTAATTTTTGAAAGTAGTATACTTGGTATGAAACCGTGTGTTTTCTTTAATGGAGGTGTGATAATGAAATTTGAATTAGTTAATTCCCTATGTTCGTAATTATTACAGTTAAATCTTCCAAGAATGTAGTCCGTGTAAACCGTATATTTTTATCACCTGAGTTGGCGAATGAAATTTTGCAGAGGCTTGTTACTTGCGTTCCACTTTATGGTCGTGCGTCATTAAGAGAAAAAAGGTCAGACAAACTCGCAAATTAAATGCCAGCGATTGTGACCGTACAGTTTCTCAGGGAAAATAATGCTCTCACAACAAAGAATAAACGTAACAAAAGAACATGTTTTACATTTGAAATATGTTTATTTGACGTATGAGCGTACAAATATTTTAACTGGCGCTTTGTATAGAAAGCCATTATTTACGTCCAGGAATTTCTACGGAATATACCAAAATAAATTTTATTCGTAATGTAGTATGTTTTTAATTAACATTATTTTTTGTTGAGAGAAAACTAATTAAAACCGCCATGCGATTTCATGATTTCATTGGAGAATAAAACACATATTGTCATACATACGCAGTTGTTTTGTTTGAATATTACATAGATATGTTGTTTGCATATTAATTTTCCTTTCTCGCAAAATGCATACGTAGTATAGAGTAAGTAATGTAATGCTGCACCGAAAACATTGCGTCTTTTAGGCAGATAAATTATTATTTTAAGTATATGCATACCGAAACTAGTTATAACAGTACATACTTTCTCGCATTTTTGTGAGTGCTCTGCTATATTTTATTCTTACATAAACATGCAAAATTGTTTTCATACAGCAAATATTATTTTCCGGGGCTAGTCTCAAACTCAGGTCCTCCGAGTTACCTCGCTTTCAGCCATACCACTACGTTTCAGAAGAATGGTAAGGTTTGAACTCTGACCGACGCTTAAAAATGTAATTTTCAACCCAGTATTTTGAGCATGCAATTTTTGCAATAATCGAAAATACGTAGAGGTGGGACTCTCGAAAATTGAACTAACGCCGTATTTTTTAACATATGTTTTTACATATGTGGAGAAGATTTAATGAACATATTTGCTGCGTTTTATTGGAAAAATTGTTTTTAGAAATTGCATAAATTTGTCACGAAATCTACTCTTTTAAAAAAAAGTGTATATGACCTTTTTTAAAGAGCTGCTTTTTTACAACAGGCTTTGTGGGTGGCAAAAAACACTCTTTTCAATTTTATAGTTTTGAAATGTTTTTTCGATAACTCGGAGAATTCGCCGAAAATGGGACTAGCACCATAATTTTTTATCGTCCTTTGACACATACGAGGAGAAAGTTTAAAGAGAAAATGGAGCCATTTTGGAGGAGACAAAATTAGATGTAGCATAAATATCATACACAAATTACGCAAAATCCCCTCGTTTTTTTTAATGTATATAACCTTTTTTAAGTGTTGATTTTTTATAACCACAATTTTGAGGGTGGATTTTTTCTGAATGAAATATATTCTTGAGAATTAGATCTGTAAATGAAGTCGTGTACATTGACAGAAAATATAAATAGTTTTCGCGTAACTGTGTCAAGGAAAGCAGTTTTGAAAACAAGATTATCTGAAATCCGGTCCTACGTTTTTCTTTAATAGTTTTTGTACGGAAAATGATAAGTGCACTAAATAACATGACAAAACGCAGAAATATATGTGAAAACGCATTTGTGTAATTTCAAAATAATACGTAAATGTGCTTATCTATGACATTTAAATTTACATTACTGGCATATTATAAATTTTTACATTTGTGAATAGAGGTGCTTCAAATGATTTCTTATCGATGAAAAGTCATCATGTGCAGTGGATTTAGCACTAACCCCAAAAAATTAAAATTGTGAAACCTTAAAAAAAAATGTAATTTGAGCCTTCTGAAAATGTGCAGTTTCGCACAAAACGTTTGAGTATTCGAGAAAGTGTATTGGAAATTATTTGAAACAATTCTTCTCACAAATGCAAAAAGTTTTGTAAGTAACGTCCGTAATATAAATATTAACGACTTGATTGATATAAAAAAAAAAAATGGTAATTTTGTAATAAAAAATACCTCAAAGTGACATTTACATCATGTTATTGAATGAGTTCAGTACTCTCCGTCCGTGACTTCAGCGCCTTGGAGTTGTTTGTGAGATAATGTCATTTGGGCGTATCTAAAAATACCCAATTTTGAGCACATTTTCACGAAACTTGTGTGCGTTTTCGATTGATTGATTGTTAGTGATTCTGGGCGCGTCAACTAACGAGGTCACTAGCCCCATAAGTGTAGTGCATGTTTTTCATCGGTAGGTGGCAGTGAACTTCCCCCACTGAATGGCGAGGACCGGCGGCGACCTACCGATGAATAACGGGGCTTTCCCCAACCAGGTACCTCCCACCAGCGGGGCACCGCCCCAGCTGGGAGAAGCTCTAAGCTCCCGACTAGTCTCCCGGCATGTGTGGTAGTGTAGTGCGTGCTAGTGTAAGTGTGTGTGTGTAAGGGGTGAGGATAGGACAAAAAAGAGGAATGAAAGATCGCGCACGGTTCGTGGCCCGTTTGTTAGGGAACTGCTCCGGCATTCGCCTGGTATTGATCGGACAAACCACGGAAAACTACCGATCGGAGCAGCCGGCCGCTAGAATGCTCCTCCAGACAGTGACTGAATGCAACCTAGCTGAAAAGGTAGTGTCGAAAATCCTGCTGCCGCCGAGACTCGAACCTTGGACTTCCCGGTTAGAGGCACTGCAGTGACATCAGTTGATGCACTAAGCCACCGCTTGCGGTTTTGCGTTTTCGATGATATCATTTAAACACTCATGTAATAATGTGAGCATACCGCCAATGATGTACATCAGAGAGATAGAGATCAAAAACACTACATTTTGATCTCATAATTTTTGAAAGAACCAAAGAATATGGCAATATGGGGTTTGTCACCTTACATAGTGCATTTATCATTAACCCTACAAAAAATTAAAGAAAATATTTAAGGCCGTTTTTTAGAAAATCTTGTTTCAGTAAATTTTAATATAGCATTCACTCAAAATTGCTCGAAAACTACTAAAATGTTTTTAAAAAATGTTATAGATGTTAATTAAAGAACTAATTGTAGCGAGCGACTTGCATTTGAAGAAAAAAATCGTTTTTTATGTTTTGTTGTTTTAGGTAGACGCCCAAAACATTCAAAGTTATGTAATTTCGAAAATTCAAGAGTTAACAAGAATTGGTCATAACTGCATTTCATTCCTATTCTGACAGAAATTTAAAGAAAACATTGGAGCTGAGAAAATTTTGAAAATGTCCCAGGGGATTCATGTAAAGGAACCAAATTTAAATGTTTTTTTCAAAATCGCAGAGCTTCAAATCGGGCCAGATGGAATAGATAATATTCATTTTGGAGGGAAAACGCAATGAATAATTCCATTATACACTACACACGTATGTGAGAAAGGGAAAGTGGTCAGTACATCTTCGTTATTAGAACCATAGTGCTCACCCATGGATGGGGGCCTGATTGGGGAGCTTAGTTCGTCGTTTGCAGCGCTTTCGCCCTCTACCCTGCGCGGCAGCCCTTTGGCAGAACGCGGGATCACAGGGCAGCGCTTTTAACTTGGGCAGATGGCCGCCGTCGATATCCAGCCAATTACGGCAGCCTTTTGCGCGCGCCCGCCGCCGCGCAGCGAGTGTCCAACGCACGCGGCTGCACGGAGCGCGCGTGGGCGCCGCCCCCGAGCCCTCGGCGCGGCGTCGCTTTTTACGTCGCTGCTTGGCGAGATAAACGCGTGAGTTTCGAATCGCGAGTAAATGAAAGCCGTTTATTACGTGAGGATCGCGCGCTTTATGGGGTGATGAATATGGACCAGCACGTTCTCTTGTCGCGGGAATACGAGGCGGCCGCTAGGGATGTTTTGGATTCAGGAACACTGAAGTCAGTTTGGGAGTCAATTAATTCGCCCACGTCCTCTTGTTTTTCTTGGTTGTTTGTGAACGGCTGCTGATCGGAACTTCGGAAAACTGTCTGGAATTGTTTTCTCCGTATTTTTTTCCCGACCGCCTAAATATTTTTCACAATCGTTAGACTCCCCTGTTGGAGTTTTCTTTCTTCCTTGTACAAAAAAATGTGCAGAAATATTATTGCATTTCCTATACTGTTCTTAGAATGTACAGCCGTATTTTTCTCTTTCAACAGATTCTCAGTTCATCAGTTAATTTGTGAAAAATAGCGTAATAATCCATTTATGTTCTATTGCTACCTTCTCAAATATGTACATATATACGCAGGAATATCCAGGTAGCCAAATTATTATAATTTTTCCTTTGACTCGAAGGTTTAAAAATGTGTTTTGAGTCCCTTCCAAAAGTAATAGTTTGAAGTGTAATGTTTGTTCACGGTACTGCAAACGTATACATAGTTAAAGTTGTAATGAAGCAAGACCAATAACCGAAAGCCCTGGAGAATCAATGGTTCCTTGAAATAAATGAGTGATTTGGAAAAAAATCATGCGTATTTGTGCACGACTACCTCCACACCACTATAGAAAACAAAGTTCGAAAATTTCTTCCAGACATTTATCAACCTATTCTCGAACAGGATGAAAATAGATCCCACAGAAAATGTGTGATCTGTAGTTAAAAATTGAAGAAAATCTCATAAAACTTGCACACAAAACAACTCCCATATAAAAAATGATCCTGGAATTCAAATATTTGATTAAACACTAATTTTCAACATTCTTCACAAAAAAATAGTAATTTTGCATAAGGGCGTGTTTTGTAAAACATTTAAAACATGTACACACATTTTGCTGTCAAGATATATGGCCGCAAATAGATTTGTTTTGTCTCATTCAGTAAATCTAGTCATATAATTTGTATACCTCAGTTTGAAGTATAAAGTTATGTAATGCTGTCGAAAAGCAATTATAAGATTTTAACGGAAATCCACGTTTTGGGATGCGCTGATACCGAAAAGTCGTGAAACAGCTGACCGCTTTGCCACCCACCTACTATATAATAGTTTTCCTTCATACCCGAAAGCCGAACGAACTTGTCTGCCAACCGAATATATTAACTCATCATGAAGCTGTTTCTTAGAATTTTTACGCAGAGGACATTCATCCGGCCCGTTATACTTACTTAGTTCAGTAAAGTACAGTTTAGCTCGAAAGTCATAAAAACTTTTCCTTTAGGTACGTACCCTCGAACTAATTAAATGTAACTTTTCGACCTCTGATTTTGTTCGTGTTTTTAGTATAACTCTTTAACTCAAGTCTTATATAAAAATCTTTCTAATAAATCTTAAAGAAGATATTTCCTCAATTTTTTTTTCTAGAGAAGTTACCAAGCGAGATAGAGCTATTAAAACTCGTTATTTTTACTTTATAATATAAACCAATATCTACTGTGAGAGGGATGGGTCCTTAAGGTATAGTGATAAAATCCCAAACAGTGCATAGACATATCTCTCATATACATGTTTGTCCATTTTATTCCCTGCCTCACCTCCATATTTTAACTTTATTCTGGGTATGGATCGAGTGGCTCTTTAAACACGCAAATTGCACACAGTTGCCTGTCAGGTCTAGAGATTGTGGAAAGGTGATGAAGTAGGTATAATACCCGAAACGGCGCGCACACAACTGAAAACATTGTGTCTTCTGTGGGTTTCGTACCCACTGACGTTCACGTACGTTGTCCCACCTCCCTTGGCCTCTTTTTCTTACCAGTAAACGGCACGTGTTTCGGATTTGTAAAATAATTTGATAAAACCAATTAACTAAACAGCGAAATGTTTAGATACACGTGGCATTATAATATTTAATATCTGAATCTTACAGGTTTTGAAGCAATTCGTATCCACATCAAAAATGCAAACAATGTTATTGTAGTGATAAAATCTAGGAACAACGCACTCGATCAACTAAAGTTTTCTAATTTCCTTGGTGTAGAATGGCTTTACGCTTATGCCCCATCCCCTTGCTAGCTGCCATTATCGTAGACTTTTTTACATTTTCACAATTTTTATTTCCTAATAGTAGAACCGAAATATTACTTTAAAAATATTAAAGAAGATTTAAACCTCGTCATAAATATCAATTTGAAATGAAAAATTTGGAGCCGTTTTTAAGAAAATGGCATTTGTGCGTTTCTGAAAAATCGGAATTTTGAGCACATCTTCACTGAAAACTGTTGAGTTTTAGAAAAACTTTATATAACATTATTTAAAACATATGTACTCATAAATACAGCAATGTGAACAAGTTGCCGATAATGTAAATATTGTAAATGTAAAACGACGTGAGAGTCAAGTTCAAAAATTACATTTTTGTAATTTTTTAAGCAAAACAATAGAGCAATATGGTGTTTATGTCATCTTTTAGAGTGTATTTAGCAATATCGCTACCAAAGGTTTAAACAAAAAATTTGGAGCCGTTTTTGAGGAATTTTTTCTAATATTTTAAAATTGCAAATAGTGCACGCAATATTGCGCGAAAACTAATAAAATTTTCAAAAAGCTGTGCATGACCTGAATGAAACAACTACTTGTAGACAACAAATTTCATTTGAAGGAAAAATCTTTATATTCAATTTTGTGGGTTGTAGTAGAAAGACGCCGAAAAAATTCAATATATTGCAATTTTCGAATATTCAGAGTAAACCGTGAAAATCGGACATATGCCACCCGTACAAGTGTATTTTACTCTATTCTTACTAGAAATTTAAAGAAAAAATTTGGAGCCGTTTTTGAGAATATTTTGAAAATGTCCGAAGGGCTTTATGTATTGTACCGCCAAATTTTGAAGAAAGTTTTTCAAAGTCGCAGCATCTCAAGTCGAGTGAGATCGACCGGGGAATATCCATTTTGGAAAAAGTCCTTCCTATGGTGTAGGCGCTAGTGGTGTTCACAGACAGACGAACGGACGGCAGGAAAAAATTTAAAAAAAACAACACTTTTTTGTATCAGGGTGTATTTCCCTTGAAATCTCGAAATCGATTTTCCCCACCATCACATAACTTTGTATATACCACGTAATACTCTGTATATACGTACGTATACGAGAAAATAACAACTAAGCTGAGGTGTAATCTATTCACTGTTACAGTACATTTGTATTGTTTATTTTTTAACATGTTTATTGAAGTCAGCTCATAGGAAGTGAACGTCACTTCCCAACACGTTTGTGGATAGCCCTTCATCATCGTCGTAAAATCAGTGGTATACAATGCACTTCGCGGCGGATGAAAGAACAAAAATGTAATGTGAAATGTGTACTTTCGGCAATGAGAATTAATTACAGCTCGTGCCTTGTGCAACGCATTGCGAAGGCAAATATATCCAGACGTTCTCTAGCTGGGTCCTTGGCGCGCAAATGCTAGCGCTGGAGACGGGCGTTAGTCGCACTATGCTTTCTGCCTTATGTGCCAATGGCGAAGAGGAGCGCGTTTGTTTTCCTCCTACCCGTAACAAGTAAGCAAACACTCTTCAGAAGGCACCCACGCCCCCGCGCTCTGCGCCACCCTCGCTCCGAACCCTCCCCCTTCCCCCCTCCCCTTCGCACCGCTCCCCGCCTCCCGACTCGCCCATCGCTCCGCCGCCCCGCCTCTCACCGTCCCATCTTGCCACTCACCGCGCCACCTCGTCCCACCCCACCCCCCTCGCCACACCTGCCCCATCCCGCCTTACCCCGCCGTACCACGCCCAACCCCGCCCAACTCCGCCCAACCCCGCCCAACCCCGCCCAACCCCGCCCAACCCCGCCCAACCCCGCCCAACCCCGCCCAACCCCGCCCAACCCCGCCCAACCCCGCCCTTCCACGTTTGCCACCCGCCCCGCTCCCTGCACGCCAGCCCCTCCCCACACACGCCAGCCCCTCCCCACGCTATCGTGCAACCACTCCTTGACTTGAACGCCCCGCCCCGCCCCCCGCCCCGCCCCGCCCGCCCCGCCCCGCCCCGCCCTGCCCCGCCCCGCCCCCCGCCCGCCCGCCCCGCCGCCCCGCCCCGCCCGCCCGCCCGCCTCGCCGAGCGCGCGCATCCATGCATCTCGCCTGGAGCCGCGTGCTCGCGAGCGAGTGTCACTTGTGTCAACAGGTAGGGCTGCGCAGCGCGGCGGCGGCGGCGACGGCGGCGGCCGCGGCCGCAGGGACCGCGGAAGGCAGAGAGGAAGGACGTGGAGGGGGAGCTTGCAGAGTTGAATATCGATTTTAGCTCAACTAAAGCGGGAAAAAAGAGAAAACTGACTAGACCGATTCAAAAGTTTGCGTGCAAACATTTTTTTCGTATGGATTGTAGTGAAATTGATTCCACGAAGTAGAAATAACAGTGAGTTTCGTTTTTTTTTTTTTTTTTGTTCGTTTGTGTACAAAACTAACGAAAAAAGTATTCTGTTTTCTTTGTTCACTCATTATGGCTACGTTTGTTTGCTGTATTGAATATTTGATTGCAACAAAATATACTTTGGCATGAGTAAAAATTATGCCTGTCTTTGAAGTTAGAAATAGTATAATTGTGCCTGCTCAAGTAAGTCATTGAATATTCTTGTCAAGGGTTTCTATAGGAATTTCCTCATTCGCAATTCGCGCTCACGTACCTCCCGCAGTGAACGTTAATGCTTCACTTTTTAATGTGTGCTTCAAGAACTATTGGACGTGGGGGCATATTCCTTTTGTTAATCGTTCTGCAGTGTCTAAAACTTTTCTCTAATTATTTCGAAGATAGCGCAGTTATGTAACTACGTCATTTCGTTATCCAATAAGTGCGTCATTACGTTAACTATAATTACCCCTTCAAATCCCAGTCATTATTTCCAATATCATTAACAACACAGATAACAATTGCACCTTTCTGTGAATCCAAAGAATTCTTTGTTCAGGAATAACCTTAAACTCATCTCTTTCATTCCATTCTCTCAATACCTCTTTTTCTTCATTTCCTTGTGTTTTATTAGTGACATCCCTTTTGCCCGTACCTTTTTTTCTGTTTACTTCCATTTGAAATGGCTCTCTAGTAACATTTCGACTCCTGCAAGAGGTAGAATATATTTCAGAAAATGTTAATTTAACTATATTGAATTAAATGCAGTAGACGATGAATTTGTTTATTAATATTTTTTTAAAAATAACTCGTGAATAATTAACTAAATGAATTGTCTTTAAAGACGAATAATATTTTCTGAATTAAAAATTAAATTTTATTATATCTTATTCATTTCATAAATATTAAAATCGTCTTACAGTGAAATTAAATATATTTTTTAACAAAAAGGTTTGTTATAAATCTACATCATTGCTGGTTTGGAATGTTAATCTGTGGTCTATCAACTGATCTCCTGAAACATCAGTTTGGCGTGGGTTTATATGCGTACATTGTCTCGTGCGTATGGTGCTTCTGACACTTCGACCAATAATGGGTTGTCTGTAAGCGACCGTCACTCACGACTCAAATTCTAACGTCACATCCGCCTTTTGACGTCATTACCCGTCATGAGCACCGCACAGAGGGACGCCAGCGGCATCGCACGGCTCCGTGTGGCCACGTCGAATACGGGCCGACGCCTTCAACTAGTTTGTTGGGTTTAGTCTCAGGGGAAAATTAATCTCGACATCATCCGGGAACTTGGCAGTTGTTCGCTAAGAGAAATGAAACTTGATGTCTTCTCAGTACTGCGCCCAACTAATCTGCGCGAGCTTCTCTCGCTTTGTGGGCGAATGTTGGCATCTCGTCTGCCTGATCCCTTCGTCACCACTCGCGATGCGGAATAGGAAGCTGTGCGCTCTTCAATGTCAGTCCCGCATATACTCGAAAAGCCGAGCGCTGCACAATGCCTCAAAATGTAATTTAAATGAAGTAATGTTTGTTCTGTGTTCAACCATACAAATCGGCTTAGGTGGCTCAGGGATCTATTGCTGTCACTGCTGTGCCTCTGTGGATCGGGAGGTCCTAGGGTCCCACTGCCGACAGTGGCAGGATTTACCATACTAGCTTCCTAGCTAGGTCGGAATCAGCCGCTGTCTGGAGGAGAATTCTAGCGAGTGGCTGCTCTGATCAGTAGTTTTCTGCGGTTTCTCCGATTAACACCAAGCAAATGCCGGAGCATGTGCTGCACTACCACTCATGCCGGAAGACCAGTCGGGAGCTTAGAGCGTGTTCGGGCACCAGAGGGGTGCTCCGCTGGTTGGGATAGCCCCGCAAGGCGAAAGGTAGGCCGACGCTGGATCCCGCCATTCAGCTAGGTAGATCACCAGCACCTCTCTCGATAAAATCATGCACTACATTTACGGGACTCATAACATTAGCAGTTGACGCGTCCGGAATCACCAATCAATCAAACAACCATACAAGTAGCTAACAACATAGCTCAGAACGGCGTAGAGTAGTGATAAGTGATAGGTGCCATCAAGTTCCACTAAGTTCAATGATTACACATTGTGGTTTTACAAGTATTTATTCTTTTTCGAGATAGATCGTTTATCGGATAACGAAACCCATTGCTTTTGTCAATGAAACATTCAACAGAAATATCTTTATAGCTTCTTCCAGAAGTCTTAGAATGAAATTGTTGCGTATAACACTGAAATGAACACTTCAAACGATAAATATCACGTGTTTGCCTGTGAAGAATATCAAAAAATGAACCCACGATGTGAAAAACGCTCTATTAATTTGTGGTATGTGCCAGAGTCATCTCAGTACAGACTTTAATGTATTAAAATATTCGAGTTTTGTCCTCTAGTTTGATTATTTTGCTTCATTTTGATATAATAGCTAGCGTCCAGGAAAACAACGCATTGCAATATTAATAGGCAACTAGTGAACAATTTTCATCGAACTTAATTCTGACTAAGCTCTTGTATTTAAAAAAAGTTACAACTAAGTGGTTAGTTCTACATTTGGATTATGTGTTCGTAACAAGTGATAGTAGATTTTTACATGTTATGCGCGGTTAGTCATTTCTTCATTGCGAATGCTGGCCGTTACCGGGGAGCCCCAGAAACTGTAGACATTACGGCGCAAGTTGTAGAGGTCGGGTCATTTGAATGGATTTCCGCAGATTGAATGTTTCATTAAACCGCTCCCCGCTGAGAGACCTTTGTAAGATCTCCGCTCCTCCACTGACCGTTTTGCATCCGCTGCCGAAAGCTCTGCCCACCCTCTTCATCCCCTTACTACCCTTTCGTTCCTTCTTCCACTAACGCTTCTGCTGCCCTGGATGAACATTCCTTCACCAACATTACTGAGACCTGGGTAGCTTGAACTGTGTCGTGTCGGTACGTTTCCGTGTTAAGCAAATTCTTTACGAATATCAACTGTTTTTGTTCAAGTTGATTACGAATCGTCTTGACTTTAATTTCCTCCTTTCACTTTGCATTTCAGCCATCTCATCAAATGAAGTTTCGATTTTGCAATATCGACTGTCGCATCGATATTGCGTGTCCGCGCACGTGTACTCGCTTTGCGTGCGCAACCCGTCGCGACCGCCGCCACTGCCGCCGCCATCGCCTCCCTGGGCCATCACCGCGATGCCTGTTCCCGGCTGCTCAGGAGCACCGACCGAGTGGCCCTAACGAACCAATTACTAGCCCGCGACCATATTTGTCTTGCGCTCTCGTTAATATTAATGAATTCGCGTCAGCGTGGAGCAGAGGCGTAGGTGGGGCGGCGTCGGCGGGGAGCGCCCGCGATGTCACCTGCGGAAATGATGCCCCCAGTCCCAATCCGCAATCCCCGAGCCTGCTCCGCGGCCTGTGAGTCGCCGCTGGCGTCCCGGCTCCTCGGCCACCTCCGTCATCAGGGCCTAATTCGAGGAATACCGGCGGTCACTTATACCAGCATTTATTCGCAATCACATATAAGTTATAATCCATATTAATATCTTAAAACCAAACTTTTGCCATATTTATGAATTACGCTTTCTGAAGATACATGAAACATTTGATTATCCTGACGAGTATTTGTCCATTTTTTTCAGATTTAGTAAATATTTTTATAATTTGAAAGAAAATTCTGGTATCGTTTTATTTGCAATGTGGTTGTTTTTTCGTTTGTTTTGCTCTTTGAAAATCGTTTTTGAAAGATTACTTTTACTTTTTAAGGTCAATTTTAAGTCATGAATCGGGTTTAGAAATTTATCTGGACTAACCCACAAGATAATATGAGGTTTAAGATGTTTCCCATGTTCTGACGAGCGGATTTTTATCCATTAGAAAACAATACGAGTTAAGGCATCAAAATCGCAGCTGCACGATGATGTGTATATTTTCGTTATTAATATTATTTCATATAACTACCTGCTCTGATGATAACTATTTTAATCCCTGTTTTTTGATGATTTTTATTTATTTTAAATGCACTTGAACCACATGTTATGTGGATTACATTTTCAGGTGAGCGTTTCATATCGAATATTTTGTATAAAAAGACGAATACTGTGAAAACCAGTCAGCTTGTAAGGAAAAGATCGGAGTTGAAAAAGTCCAGTATTGCGTGCATTTGATTCCCTCCGACGTAGTCTGTGTGGGAGGATTAAATGGATTAGATTAACGGTAGGATTAGTAGGGCGATGGACGATCCGATCAGAAGAGAGAGTACACCTCGCACGGAGAAATCGCGTGGAAAATACAACTGTGTCATATCGTGTGCCGCTTTCCTTCTAGGGATGCTACTTCGATGGCGATATTTTTAAACCATACGTATTTTTATAGAAACAATGATATGTTTATGTTTTCGATGTTTTCTTTCTGTATGAAAAATACACATAATCACAAGTTTGCAAAAGTTAAAATGTGAATTAACATCCATGTTTTGCTTGCGATGTCGCACCAGTACTCGCCTCCCCGCTCCCGCCAGCCGAGTGCTGTTCTCTCGCGCCCACTGTGGAGGCTTATTGCGGCTCTCCGCATTGCCCTCCTGTCGCCAGAATCTCAACGAACCTCTGCCGCAGCCGCCGCCAGCTCGTGACAAATCCCGCACCGAGTTCCTCCCAATAGAGATGGCACTCCATTCTAAGAGCTACTTCTTAACTCGATGCGATTCGGATTGTTTAGGGCTCCCGAATGACGTCTTGGACGAAAGTCGTGTGTGAGTGTAATACTTGATAACCGTCATCAGCTAGTCGCGTAAAATAGTGTTTAAATTCGTCCCTGTTTGCTCCGCAAAATGTAGCATTAAACGTTTCGTAATATACTTTTTTGACTTCCTGAATGCCCATCGTGTGTAATATCTTCTAAAGAAATTGTTGTAGATGAGAATTCATTTAATGTATCATCAGTTTATTATAACTGATCATTGATATTCTCGCAAAATAATTCAAGTAATTCGACATTAAGACAGGTGTACATCAAAAAACATTACTTAACACCCGTTATTTGGTAACATTCCTTGCTTAGAACATGTACTAATAACATGACATCAATTCCTTTCGTATCTTGTTTCGATTTGTTAATTAAATTGCAAACCTAAACTTGTCTTATGTTTACGAGTATATTTCCCAGTTCCGATTCCATTGTAAAGGAACAAATTTCTGCTTACGACTCTTCTAACTGATAGTCGAATTTCAAAATCTGATATATCCTCCAAAAGATCTTGAATCGTAAGTTGTACACCAACTTGCATCAGAAATGTTAAACATTTCATGAATTTCATATCCAATTTTTTATGTCAGTTCTTTATTACATTTTATTAATCTTAAAACAAGTTTTAATGCTTTCAGATGAATGTCTTTTGGATCTTTACAAAATTGAGAAATATTATTGTAAGTGAAAGCTAAATCTGGTCGAGTTCCAATCACAAGATAACCAACGTTTCCTAATATTTCTTGATATATTGATATAGTAATCTTTGTGGATTCAGATGGGCATCCAATTTCTCTTCTACAACTCCAGATGTCTTCACAGATTGACATTTATTCATTTAATTATTCTCTAAAATGTTTTCTATAAATTTTTGATTTAAATAAAACCAGTTTTCTGGTTCAACACCCACACCCCAAAAAATTAATATTATTCTTGAATTCCTTAATTATGTCTTTCTTCAATGCCATTTCGTTGTTTGTACACTATAATTGAATGTACATTTCTCATCTTACTGCTTTACATCTTGAGTTCATCCAGGAATGTCCAATAAATGCCTGGAAAATCCCTTTTAATTTCGTCAATATTTTGTAATTAAACACACATTCTTCGCCTTTTTTACTTGCCAATTTACTTTGTGCATGATCTCACTGTGCTTACATCTCTCTTCCGGCGTTATTGCCTGTTCGAACCTTTTCCATTTCCAGTCTTGCCTTTGGTTATACCTATTTCCTGGGCGTATCTCTATTTTGTTATTCATCTTAAGTACAGTAAATTATCTCGCCACACAACTAATTTCATATACGTACAATAATTTTTCTTTTCACTCGTTTGTCTTCTTGTCTTGGAGATGAGAAATCTGCATTCATCCACTTTTATATAAACTCGCAGACATTACAGGAAGGACCAGGAGATTATCAGCAAGAAAAATATTGGTGAAATGATGAGAAAAAATATGACTTTGACTCTAATATCATTCCTTCTGGGCAATGTTTCTTTTTGTACTTTTGTACCACATTCTTGCGTCATGCAATCTCAACAGTTATGTCTACTGATTACGAATAACATTATCTCCTCTTCATAGGCTGTCGGTATCACCGACGTTATTCAGGAACTCCAATTAAATTACAAAGGCTGGTGCCACGGGCTCGGTGCTCGACGTCTGTGCGACTCGCTTCCTTGATTACCGCGCCGTTCGCGTCTCTTGCGAATTGGGCCCTGTGCCGCCGCCTCCAACGGGGCCTCGTGTTAATTTATCGCATTCAGTGTTACGAAAACGTTATTTCGCGCAGGTGAAACTCCAACCTTGACGTCGCTTCGTTATCCCGTTGGCTGGCTCGCCATGCTTCATTATTTTGTTTCGCAGGTCTCGCTTCCCCGCCGCGCCGTAATGCTGCCAGGTCGCGTATCTGCTGCTCGCATCGCTGCCGGGGATTTCGCGGCACTGCCGCTCGGCTGATGGTAATTTCGGGGGCTGTGGTCCCTTGCGCTTTCTCGGCTCTTGTTCCCTACGAAACACATCCCTTGCTCCTTTGCGGCTTCGAATGGCATCGCGGCGCCTGCGGTCGTTTTATATCATGTTTGGCACGTGCGCTGAATACGTTCCTGTTCCCCTCTTCCCGATTTCTCTATCGTGTTTGATTTGCTTCCTCCTCTGCCACTACTCTCCCCCCAACCACGCCAGTTGTATTATTCAAAATTTCTCTCTCCACTGGCCTTCGTTTACGCTCGGTAGTTCATTTATTATTCTTTTTTGTATTTACCATATTTCCTTTCCCTCCTGCCTTGCCCCACTGTATAGACTTTATCTCATTATCACTTCGTAGCTTCACAAATTGTCTATTAGTGGACTGTTTCCTTCCTAAATCTGTTTCTCGCTTCGTTTCTCGTTTTCAGCGGAACGCTCAATCTCACGTCGCCCAACTGTTTACTTTTCCGTGCGTGTCCGCTTGTGCTCTTCGGGTGTCCCCGCTGCACCTCAATGCACCGGTGGTCAGCGATAACGAAGGCCGCCGGCCGCTTTGAGCTTCCGAAAGGCCTCCCGGTCCTTTTTCCGTTTCAGTCGGCGCTTTGCGCCGTGCCTCCCTTTTGTGCCGCCTCCCGCGCCATTCATCTGCGGCCCGCGGACGCGTCCACTTCCGCGGGCGCTGTCTGTTGTGCTTGCGTTTCGCTCGGGGGCCACTTTCATTACACATTCGCGGGGAGGCCGCGCATGTGGAGTCTCCATCTGTCGCGCAGACGATGAATCTGGAACGCGGAATTTCAATTTGGAGCGTGCGAAAAGGACTGGAACGTGAACATGTGGCAGACCGTCCGCTACAGAGTTCAATCAGGCCATTACATTGTCATTTCAAAAAATTGGGTTGGGTTCTCCGATTCTTGATTGGTAGTAAGAGATTTTATACTCGGCTTAGGTATGTAAAACGAAATCATTTCTTCAGCTTCTTTATCATCATTAATTAAAATTTGGATAAAAATGTGTTATATTAAAAACAAACTGACATGAATGTGCGACTTTTCAGTTCTCATTGGAAAATTAACGGGCCTTACAAAGAAAATCGATTTAAAAAGTTTTGCTGGAATGCTTTCATAGTATAAACTAACGAAAAATATTTTATTTTTATTTTTAAATGCGAAACCTTCTGATGCAATCAAATCTTTACCCTGATATTTTACTTCACATTTCCAAACTTGTAATGTTTTCTACATCATACTATGGGAAGTAATGCTTGGATTCGGAGCGTAATGTTGAATATAAAAGTGAGTAAAAATGTGATTCGGATGCATTCATAGCCTGCAATCGCATTAATGAATTTCATGAGTCTACCGCTAGGGTGTGGGCGTGCTTTGGTCTCGCGGGCTGGTTGGCGCGCCGAGAAAGGCGCTTGCCACTCCCACTTCTCTCTCTCTCTCTCCCTCTCTCCCTCTCCCCCCCCCCGACTACCACCATCCACCACCTATTACCTACCACCACCACCATCGTGACCACTACCACCGCTAACACCATCACCGCCATCACCACCAACACCACCACTAACACCAACACCAACATCACCCCCACCACCAACACCACCACCACCACCACCAACACCACCTCGACCATCACCTCCACCACCACCACAGCCACCACCACCACCGCCACCACCACTACCACTACCACCAGCACAGCCACCATCACCACATCCTTCACCACTACCACCACCACAACCACCACCACCACTACCACCAGTCCCGCCCCAGCCGCTACCCCCTTTCTACCTCCAATTCTCTAACCAGCCATCGATTCCCCTTCCTCTCTTCCGCCCCCGCTGCTAATGGTGCTGGCGGCGCTAATACGCGGCCCCTCGCCACCGCGGCCTCCCCGCCCGCACGGGACGCGTTGCGGTGCTTTGAGGCCGCCCACTGCTCGCTTCCTATCCCAGGAAATCACTCTCTTTCTGCGAAGACTTGTCAAAAATTGCAAATAAGTTTCCAAATTGCACACGCTTGCATGCAAAAGCTTCCACCGGTCAGGATATTTCAAATACTCTGAACACAAAAAGTTTCTACTAAAAAATCCCTCAAGTGTAGAAAGATTTCCGAGAAATCAAAAGCAATTATCTGCCTTTCGGGAATTGCGGAAGAGATGTTGCGGGAGAGATGTTGCGAAATAATTGTTAGTGTATGGCGTTCGTTGACGCGAAAGCAGCAGTGATAAATATTTCGTTTCAAATATTTAACATATTTTTTTTAAGAAACAAAGAATTCATAATAATATGAAAATGATTTGAGTAGGCATTTGTTAATCAATAAAAATTTCAAATCTGCGAACGATTTAATATATGGCGTAATAAATGGATATAAAGAGTTAGTTTTTTTTTATATTTTTACCTCACTTTATACCTTTAAATAGTAAAATAAATTCTTAAACATACCTCTGAAATAAACTTGCTCACCTTTTTATATGTTCACACAAAATTGAATTTTCTGAATTTAAAATGAGGTCGAGGAGATGAAGTTCTAATTTCTTACTTTTCACGGTTTCAAAATTATAGAGGCCTTCATTCCGGTTATTGAATTACGCAGAAATATATAAGAGGAGAATCATCTTTATTTTATCATTCACTTTTCCCTCGTTTTTATTCGTAGTTTTGAAAAAGATATGTAATCGTATTGTTTGGATTATCACTAGTTGCATATGTATTAGATTAATTTTAAGAAATTGTTCAGATTTTTTTTCCACGTATCCTTTTGTTGAACTCGTTTACCTGATTTGTTGTCATTTTCGTTCACCGTGGTAAAAGAGGAATTATTTGCAGTCGCTTGAGCGCAGGAGTGTGTGGTTGGTTCCGTGCCGGCGAGGTTCCCGGGTCACGCGCTTGTTGGCCTCGCATTCAACGTCTGCCGCGCGTTGATCCGCGAGACAGTCCAACTACTCGCCCCCGCGCCACCGCTCGCGCATCTGGTGACGCCCCGGTCGCAATCCGCCATAAATAGCCGCGCATCTAGCGCGCTCTCCCTTCACGCTGTGCTGGCTTTTCTCGTTTCGCTGCCTGACGCCCAGCGTCCGCTCCCGTGGCTCTTTAACTACTCCGTATAAGGCCGTGTCCTGCGTGAGCTTCATCTTGCGGCAGCGACACGCGACAGCTTCAAGCGACAAATTTCAAACACACAGTATCTTACGGGCCCGTCCTGCGTCGGCGACATCCGCGACGAAGCGACGAAAGCGCTACAAGCGGCGGCGTCCGAGATTCAAACGTGTTTGAATCTTGTCGCCGCTTCTCGCTGTGTCGCGCGTATAGTTTCGCTGCTTTGGGCTTCAGTTTCCCATTTCAAAGATATCGAATAGCGATATAATGGAATGTTTAATTGAAGATGTGAAAAATACAAGGGAATTGTGGAACAAGAGATTGAATAATTACTACAGTAGAATTGTGAGTGGCGAATCGTGAAAGGAAGTGACGAAAGCACTGAAAATAACAAATAAGTTTGTTTTTATTGATTGAATTATGTTAATTTATATTATTCTTATTGAATTTGTCAGATGCTAATTATATTGCGCAGTACATACATCATAATGTATTATATACCAGTATTCCTGTAGACGTAAATGAGATTAGGCTTCTATTGTAACCAAACCGGCAGGGCTATTGAAATAATTGCAAATAGTCTGTCTTATTTCACGGGCTTCTGTTGAGGGTGAATTAAACCTATTAATAACTGGCAGAGTGAATATCTGTGGAGAGTTTGTTGAACATAACAAAAATCTTGAATGTTTCCTTTGAAACATTTCGACTGTCGCTGTCGCAGACTCCTGTCGCTTACGTAGGACACCACGCGCTCAGTCGCGCGGCATCGCAACTTGTCGCTTGAAGCTGACGCAAGCTATCGCTTGTCGCCGTCGCCGGTCGTAGCTCACGCAGGACACGGCCTAAGGTAGCTCAAAGACCGCTTTGCCCCTCTGTCCGCAGCGACTGCGTCCGGGAGGTCGTAGAGTTCGAGCCCAGACTGTGACTGTGACATACTAGCAGATGCTGACTTTAGTTAGTGTATGGCGTTCGTTGGTGCGAAAGCAGCAGTGATAAATATTTCGTTTCAATTATTTAACAAATATTTTTTTTAAGAAGCAGAAGAATCTACTCTAGCGGCCGGTTGCTCTCATCAATAGTTTTTCGTGGTTTATTCTATCAATTCCAGGCGAAGGGCGGAGAAATACCTTGATGTTCGGACCATAGACCGTACGCGAGCTTTCCTTCAATCTTGTCCCTTTCTCTCTCCTTACATTTACAGTGTTTTGCTCTACTCTGCCCCACGTGTTTTGAGCTTGTCCTGGCTGAGGTGGTTCCCCAATGAGAGAGATTCGTGGAGGATAAAATCCTCCCACTGCCTACTCTCTCTCATCACTGCATCCAACGCCGTAAAGCCTCATCTGCATCAATGCGGTTCCCGCGAGCCCAGTTCTCTCTCTAGAGAATTTCCTCTTTAGAACAAAATCAATATTGTTTTCATTCGTAGCCTCTAAATTACGGCTCTCCGCCCCTCGTATCCCTCATGATCCTCTTGATCTGCTCTCGTCGCTGCGCGCTTTCCCCAGCCGCCCGCCCCGCCTCCCGCACACTCTGCGCCCTAAGTGCGGCTGATCAAATGACGTGCGCCTATTAGCAGGTCGCTGGCCGTGCGGGGGTTGCGGGAGGTTGCATGCCACCCGCCGGACCCGGATTACCCAGCTTTGGAAATGTGTGCGCCACGTGGACGCCGTTCGATAGGTCGCTGCCCCCCTCCCCCCTCCATGAGGTCTGACGAACGCGGTTAACTCCTGTTGCGGTCGGCAAACTGCCATATTGCTTTATTCGCGAGTCTCCGATTCTCGTTGATAAATAATAAACGAATACACCTGATGTAAAATTCGACTGCATTACCATTGCTATTTGAAATTTAAACTGTGTCTTCCTTTGGTATTTTTAAAATCTGGACGCCGAAAATGAGACGTTAATCCAAGTGCCTTCGCTAATGAATGCGTTCCAACCTCGCGAGTGCATCTCGTGATGGATATTGTCTGTGAAATCGGACACCGCCTCTTGACTTGATGGATTGCGGCGGGAATGACGGTCGTTTGCTTTTCTCTCGGGGAGTTATGAAACTACAACTTAATTACATCTAAAGAGGTGCTTCTCGTAATTATTTGTATTTAGAAACTCTCTCCCAACGCTTAAATTCGCTCAATTACGCGTTCCTATTTCGTTCAGTAAACAAAAGCTCTAATGGCTTACTGCAGGATATCGTAGGTACAGGTATCGTGCAACGAATTTGCATACTTTGCGTAAACGAGCAATTTTTTTTCTCGCTCCCCTCCCTCTCCCGATTTGCAAGTTAACGTCCAAGTAAAAGGTTTGTCGGCGTCCACAGTTTCCCGAGCTTTCTCCTCCTACTTGTCGCCTGCCAGTCTTCCCCGATCATCTTCCCACAATACAAATTTTCCTCCCAAACAAATTATAAACATCTACAAATATTACCTTAATATAGTATTAAATTAGATATTTGTCATTTAAATGAGTGTGACATCACAATACATGTCTTTGTGTGATTGTTAGCTTTCTTTGAAATTTAAAAATCAAGTTATCAAATGAACGAGAACTGAACGAACATTTTCGAGAGTAATGTCACAACCAAGGTTGACATTACAAGATTTCAAGAATTGTGATACTTTTCTTTACTTGTTTTCCTCCTTCGGTAAGACATGGCCGATATGAGAAAAATCGTAATTTCGTCAGGGTTAGTATATGTTCTCATAATTAAATTACACTTTTATTATTTCGTGTCAGTATTCCTTTCCCGAAACACCAAGAAAACAGCAACGATAAATGAAGTATCAAACGAAACCTTTCTAAATGGATTTAATACAATCACTGTCGTAGCACATCCACATTTTGTTAATAGCGTTTCATTGAAAATGTCAATTGACAATTATTCCGCTTTAGCTGTTTTCTTCACGCGTGTTCATTTGCGTGAAACTCGGAAACTGTAGTTGACCCTTAGTTACATTTCTTAACTTGTAATCTACAAAATGATATTTTAATGAACATTCTATTACACTTTTTGGAACTTTGTGTTTCTGGGTTTCCAAAGTCCGTAGCAATGGTAATCAGAATGTGTGCAAGCTTTCTGTTTGACATATCTTCCGAACAACTTTATAGTAGGAGTATTGAATTTCTCTGTCAGAGTGGATTGGCTCCTAGGACTGTGTTTTCGAGCGGATGATCGTTAATGAGCGGTTAGCAATATCAGAATGGTGTATTCCGGGGCGCCGCAGGTAGGAGCTGGCCGTTCGCAGATGGGTTGCAGTATTAGGTAGATATTACAATGTTTTCAACAAACAACGGCTTTTAACTGCAGTGTTTGTAAAGAAGGAAATTCGTAAAATGAAAGTTAATTGTGGGTTATTAGGAATCTTGCATTTGAAACTGCCACAAACTTTTGATGTTTTAGTAGTGTATTTTGATAATACCGTTAAATGACATTGAGGAGTTATTTTCGCTTATGAAAGTAACGAGAAAGAAGGTGCTTTCGGCTCATTGCGTGTCTTTCCAAGCGTCCATTAAGGTCCTCTGGTTCTGGTAGTTTTATTTCCAAACGCAGATTGCCGTTGCATTTACTGTCGCATGTCCCCCCGACCTCTTGTTCGCGCTGCTTTGCGCAGAAATCAATTACCTTTTTGCGGTTTGCTGTAATTTTGCACTGAATGATGCAACTTCGCGCTCCCGTAATTGCTCTTTTTATCACTGGGCGCGATAGTTTGTTTTTTTTAAACAAAGGGGTCAGTGTTGGGGGAGTTTTTGCAACCGCCTAAAGAGTCCGGCCGCCATTCACAGGGCGGTCGTTACTTTCTTTTCGGAGCCGGCGCTTCAAGAGCAGGCGCGGGTGGCGTGGGGCAGGGCAGGTGGCTTCGGCCCGCGCTGTTCTTGCAGAGGGGGGCGTGGTGGCTTTGAGGGCGGTGCTCTCGACCGAAGAAAGTTATTTCTATGGCGGCGCACGTGACCGCCAGTGATCTCGTTTAAAATTTATGCCTGAAACTGGGTGCTCTGAGAATGGTTAACTTGAAGACGAAACTTTCTTTAAAGTTTTTATAATTTCAAGTAGCTTTCTGAAGATCGTGAGCCTTCTTGCTATTTAGGGATTCTTCTTTAAAAGCAAGAATATAAAAGCTTCAATCAGATGTAAGGCGAAACATTAAGACTTTCACAGATTGTCATGTAAAGAAACCAGGAGACGCGTATGTCTCTGAAACACAGGAAACGTTACAAAACACATTACGATCGTAAATAAATAAAAAACGATGCGTTCTGGACCCTTAAATGACGTTATTCTGATGAGACAATTTTCTTATGCACAAATTACAAAATTAGACTTGAGTTTTATTACATTTATGGAGGATATCTCACTCGCAGTGTGGATTGTCAGCAACTTTCGAAGTTGAGTTTCAGTATGAAGCAATTTTCTTTTTCAGTAATTTAAATAGAGCGAAATGTTTGTACGGGTCGATCTGATTACATTTTAAAGCTTTTACGCGGAAAGACATTGGTATGTAGACTAATTTGCAATGCGCGCAGAAACTTAAATAAAACTACGTAGCCTCCTGCCATCTGAGAGGTGTGTATGCTTTTGTTAGTTACCCAGGAACTCGCGAAAACTCTAAAAGTAATGAAACGGTTTAGATGTTTACTGGAAAATGTCAATATTTGATTGTGTTGTTCCGCCTGTTCTCACGCTGCGCCTACCGAATTAATTTTCGTACGCAATGCGTCACCGCTTCGTCCTAGCTGAGTTCATCCTGCAGAAAGGCTTCAAGGAAGAGGTCGCCCGACATTAAATATTTGTTATTAAGTGTTGTGCTATGGAACAGTAATTAGGAAAGGCAATTTGCGAAGTTTTGTTCAGCAGCTTGTGAGATTTCGTATAGGCCTGTGAAACTTAATGGATGTTGAAGTACGTAACGACGTAGTTCTTTGTTTTGTACTGTGCGAGTCTGAATTCTGTGATATTCCGATTTCTGTTTCGTTAGTTTGTCAATAAATCTTGAATATATCTTTCTAAAATTGGAATTTTTATCAAATGAAATATATTTTCTTCTTTTATTGTAAGGATTCGGTTAAAAGAAAATTTTATCTAGGAATGCATGATCTCTGTACGTGGTGATTTACATTTCCAGTTGTGAGCTAGAGGTTTGGTTTGTCGTGTTTTTGTAGATCGCAATTCGCGTTCGCAAATACAGTTGCAATGGCGGATCCTGCATCGAGACTGCGTTTTTTCGCTATTCCATTCCACTTCATTATTTCTTCCTGCCCTAAATCCATCTCATCCCGCGTCGCCATTTCTCACCGCCAAATATTTATTACCCTATATTTCGCTCGCTCTCATTACTTTTCGCATCTGACCTATTTTATTTTTCCGTATATTTCCATATTTCCCATCTTCCCGACGTCCTGCGACTCTTCGATGTTGAACTTCCCTGCTTAGACAGACAAGTCAAGGAATAATGAATGCCTATAATTTGACATTAAATTTACCCTTCTTATTTATTCTTCTTGCTTTACCAACTAGGTGCATTAATTATTCACATTCCATCAAAATTATAGTCATTAAGTACTTGAAGCAGTCACACTAGTTAAATTGGTATAGTCAAAGCAGTTAAATTCATAATTACACCAAAATCAATAAACATTCCGTATTTTCTATTTTTATTATTTCATTTCCATTCTTCTTTATTCACCTGCAAGGGATTCTTAATATTTTTTATTTATAACAACCTTTCTGTCCCGATGTTACCCTTATCTTAGTCTATTTGACATTTTTAGCCATTACGGTCGCAGTCTCGTTCATTAACTCTTTCTTTCCATACTACTGAGAATCGCGTGTTCCGTTGTACATGTTGAGGAGTCCCCTCCCCACCCTCCACGGCCCCGCCCACTGAGTGCCTCAGCGCGGGACCTTCGGTGTGTTCCGCACCGCCTGTCCGCTTGCTCGTAGCCTATTGACGTCAGTGGTTGTTGACAACTGAACACAGTCTGCATAGAGTAAAGACCCCTTTAGTCTATGCAGTCTGCCACGGCACGGAGAAGAGGAAACGGAAAGCTCATTGTATGGTACATGATCGTGACGTTATAACCTCGACACTCCGAACCTCCGTTTTTCGGTCAGGTAGCTAATCAACTCGTAGCACTCCTCGATCCGCACTGTCTTGCTTCCAATTCTCATTCATGTGACTTGAGATCCGATGTTCCTTTAGTGTCACTGTCAGCTTCCTCTCATCTTACCTTTGTTCCACTCGCCGTTCTTTACTTTCCACTCCCCTCTCACTCGCCTTCTACTTTTATTTCCCCGCCGCGTCGTCGGACTCTCTCTCTCTCTCTTCCGTTTCTCTCCAGTCCACTTCTACGAGAACAATAGGTGGCGTTTCGCCACTTTGCTCTACTTCGCTGTCTCAGGTACTTCAATACTTCAGCCAGTCACCGCTGAAGTGTTTCTCCGTTATTCTCTCCCGTTGCCATGACTGCCTTTCTTCCCCTACCTCTCTGTTTTGTTACACAGCATCGACACAGTGTGATGATCTCTCTTCCTCTGTCTTTGTTGGTTCGTCACTTGCTCTGGTTCGACCCCGCCCCGCTCCGAGCTGACCCAGCCGCCCCTGCCTAGCCCGCACCTCTCGGGCGCCCTGCCGCCGCCGCCGCCGTGGCGTGCGCGCCGAGCCACCCCTCGGTTGCAAGTGGCATCGGCGCGCCGCAGCGGGGTGGGGCGGGGCGAGGCGAGGCAGGGCGCTGCGTGGGACGGGCCTGGCCGGGGCGGGGCAGAGCAGGGCAACGCGGTCAGCATCGCCGGAGGCCGCCCCCCCCTTTTGTTAATGGTGCGGGGGAGGGGGCGTGGGGCCGGTGCCCGGGCCGGGGTGGAGGCGCGTACCGCGTCCGTAGCACCCACGCCCTTCCGCGCCGCATTCATGAAAATTAATCAGTCCGGCGCCGTCATGGAAATGGCTGCGTGGATCCCGCCACTCGATAGAGCGCGCGCCTCGGCCTCATCCCCTGCTCCGGCGCCGCCGCCAACACCACTCGCGCCGCGCTGGACGGACTCCCTCGGCGACTGGCGAGGCTCTGATGCAGTTGCACTTTATTAAAACCTTATTTTATTTCCGTTGGCTGCTTTATCGTTACACCTCGCAATTCATCCAATCCGATCTTATATTACGAGCCATGCACTTCGCTATATATTCGACCCCCCGACTCGCTAACTTCATCTCCTTTTCTACTCGGGACAACCCAGCTTTCCATTCCATATTTAATATCCTTTGCATTGAATTGTCCGGCCGTTTGTCATCGTCAGTTCGTTCTTCTTGATCTTTTCCCATCGTTTTACCCTCCGAGCGTGCCCCTTCCGGTTTTTCAATTACTCTTTTACTTTCTCGGTTCTTGCCGTCTCTTTCGCCAACGTATTATATCGGTGTCCCGTCACTTGCGTTCCCGCTTTCACCGCAATCCTTTCCTTCCGTAGTTCGGGTTACCCCCGAAACGCGGCGCATAAAATCGCACGCATCCAATTTATTTTCCGCTTTTAGAACTGATGAAGGGTTTGCCTCGAAACAGCGTTTTGCCGGTCCCTTAGTGCTTTGCTAAAGCATAACTTCCACCGTGGTCGTTAAACGTGTTTTGATAGTGGCTGCTTTCAGAGTGTGATGAATTCCTCATCCCTGCGCTGGCTATTCATGTCATCTTTTCCTCGGCGTTGTAAGAGGGCGCGAGGACAGTTTATTTAGTTTCTTTATTGCGCCAGAGCAAAACGTCGTTATTTGCCCCGGGCGATAAGAGCATTTCCAAGACTAGAATAGAAAATGTATTTTAAATGTAGCTTTTGTTTTAGAACTAACGCGGCGTGTTTCTGCCTTCCTGCTTCTGCCCAGAGGGGTTTTCTTTCATAACGTCTTCATTACAACTGGGACGCAAAGCTCCTGTTAATTTCGCAGTCTTTTTCTGGAATTCATCTGGGATCGAGAACCCGCGGCGAACAGACAAGAGAGCTTAGGCCCGCCAAGTGAGTCGGTAGCAGGAGGGAGTTCTGGCAGCTAGAGATCCAACCAAATATCTCGATCTCGGCGTTTATTCAAGATAAGGAGTGAACGAATGAATGTTTCAAAATGTTACTGATGTTAATCAGTATTTGCACGATATTCGTTGTTACATTCCGTTAGTAAAGACAGACACTTTATTTTAAATTCAAGGTTTATTTCTCATAAGAGCACATAATGTTTTGTAATATACTTAAAAATAGCTTAAATGCATTAGAAAATTGCGGATCTAATTATGAAAAACTAATGTTGGGCTAATGGTAATAAATTATTAAATTAATTTTAATTTTGTGAACATTTTAATGCACATTTTTTATGACGAACAGATTTTAATGATAAATCATTTATTCAAAAAATCAACATGAGAATCAAAAAATTTCAGGGAAGTGTATTCCATTCCACCCGGTACATCAACGCTTCAAAAATGAAAAATAGAAAGTATGTAAATATAGTTAAATCCACCCAACTTATGTTTTTTAAATATTAATAACTGAGATGGGAGTATATTCCTCTGTATGTGAAATATACATATTAAGAAAAGCAAATAGAGTATTTGAATTACGGTATAAACAAATTTCCACTGTTCCAAATGTAGCTAAAATAAGTGAATCCTCAACCGGCTTAGTGTAAATAAGATACTTTGCAAGGGTTTTAAATATCCCTAAAGGGTATAGCCGAATAAGGGAAAGTGTCCCCAAACCAAATCGATAATAGCGATGCTCATACGAAAGAGAATACAAAATGCCGTAGATTCACAAAAAAATAAAATAAATAAATAAATAAATCAGCTTTATAGTGCAATCGATTGCAGAGATACAACGAGAAACGTGTTTTTCATGTTTTATTTTTTTCCTCAGCTTCTATTGCATGTATCAAGCTGAAAACAATTGGAGAGACGAAACATAACTAGTTGAATTTTGAGATATTGTTGGCAACCAATTCGGACACCAAATTCAAATAGAAAAAAATTAATAAATTTTTGAAATGGATTTTTGACGTGATAACGTTGGAGTTTCAGTTTTTTTTCCTAGAATGTGTCGTATAACATTCCATAACATATATTTTTTCATATTTTTATACAATGTGGACGATAGTGAAAACAATTAAAACCAATTTTATCAGTTCAAAACTTTGAAATACGTCCCAAAATGTCAGAGGACTTTTTCACTTATATTTAAAAATTTTAAATTTTAAATATTGAAAAGTTTCACTAACAAAAGAATGATTTACAACTTTTTGCTGACAAATGTTTGTCTTTATGTGGAAAGTATTTATATTATCGAAATAAAATCATCAAATCTCTTTCGTTTTTAGATTTATGTATTGTTATTAATATAAATCAAATTGCTCGGTTTTAAGTATATTAATATTTTTTTATAATATAAATCAAACTACTCAGTTGTAGATTTATTAATTATTGACAATTAGACAATAGGCAATTATTCATTGTCACCGTCTTCTTCAGTAACTGGAATCACGCGTACCTTTATGTATGAACAGTATACTCAAAATTTCTGACGGTTTAACAATTTGTTCCAAGTAACAAGCGTGTAACAAATAATAAATGATCGCAGCTATTTAGGAGTAGCATCCCAGCCTGCGACTTCCGTTCGCACGTTCACAATAATATCGTTTTACCAATATTCCTCTGCAAGAAAGATTGATGGGCCCCTCTAATGCACCGACTTTTGCTCGTCCTGCGCAGCGCCAGTTTGCGTCAAGAACCACGTGACCACAACGTCGTTGAAAAGCATGACCCGCGTGACGCACTTCGGTTGAAAAGCGAGACCAGACGGTGGCTGCAATGTCACTCGGAGAGCAAGAAGTGTTGAGAAACATTTTGAAAGTGGCGTAAAATGCCAATTTCGAAGGTGATCAACCAAAAGTAATAGAATAAAGATGTAATTTAAATAAAATATGCAATATTTGAGAAAAAGAGAAAACTGCTTATCTGTTTCTGTTTCAAACTTGCAACTGTGATAATTTTGGCATTTACATTTCACGCTAATATTATGATGTGAACTGGTGCTTGAAGCGCGAGAACCCACCCATCTCTTTCCACCATGGATAGTCCGATTGAGTTCGGTTCACAAATGTTAGCGCATATAAGGAATAATCTAAGGTTTCGAGTTCATATGTAATTGAATCTATGTTTAAAAATTGGTAAACCCTTTTTCCCAATCACATTTTTGTGCGTATTTCAAATTTTTGAACTGATAAAATTGTTTTTCACTATCGTCCCCATTGTTTAAAAAATTGAAAAAATATATGTTATAAAATGTTACAATATACATTTGAGGGGGAAAACTGACACAGTATTCCAACGTGATCACGTCGAAAATCCATTTCAAAAATTTATTAATTTTTTCTATTTAATTTGGTTTCAGGCTTGTTTGCCAAAAATATCTTAAAATTCAACTACTTTTCTCAGTCTCTCCATTTTTTTTCTACAGCTTGATACATGCAATAGATGCTGAGAAACAAATAAAACATGAAAAACACGTTTCTCGTATTTGCAACCGATTACCCTAGGAGGCTGATTCTTTTTTAGTGAATCTACGGCATTTTGTATTCTCTTTGGTACGAGCATCGCTATTATCGATTTGGTTTGGGGGCACTTTTCACCCCCTTAATCCGCTGTATCCTTTTTCCACCAACTTTTATTAGGCATCACGTTTTGCAAGCATACTTCGTAATGAACTAATAACTACAATATATAAATGTTGCATTCCGTATATTTAGAACGTTTATATAAATTTGAAACATAATTGATTTATTGTGGATGTATTGGTCAAATTAATTTCAAAGTGATCTCTCAAAATCCGCTAGTTTTTTAAATATATTTCATTTTCCACTTCACCTGATATAGCTAATTGTATCGCCTTTCGAAGGAGTTGCGCAGGCGGCAGCGTCCTGGGCCGTGCCTGCCCGTTCGCTGTCGAAAGGCGAGCGACGTGGAGGGGCGGTCGATGCAGTGCGCTCCTTAATTAAAGATGCATGTCTGCCCGCGGGCGCCAAGAAATCCGCGCGGGCCGCCTTCTCCCCGCCGAGTGCCGTGCAGGATTTACGGCAATGCCCCTTTCCTCCTGCCCTGCCCTGCCCTGCCCTGCCCTACCCCGCCCCAGCCCTAACCCCCCGGAGCCCTACCCCGCCGCAGCCCTACCCTGCCCTGCCCTGCCCTGCCCTGCCCTGCCCTGCCCTGCCCTGCCCTGCCCTGCCCTGCCCTGCCCTGCCCTGCCCTGCCCTGCCCTGCCCTGCCCTGCCTGCCTGCCTGCCCTGCCTGCCCTGCCCTGCCCTGCCCTGTCTCTGCCCCTGTGCCTGCCCTGCTCCTGCCCTGCCTCTGCCCTGGCCCTGCCCTGCCCTGCCCTGTGCTCCTGCCCTGCCCTGCCCTGCCCTGCTGCTCTGCCCTGCCTGCCCTGCTCCTGCCCTGCCCTGTCTCTGCCCTGCCCTGCCCGTCTGCCCTGCCCTGCCCTGCCCTGCCTGCTGCTGCCCTGCCTGCCTGCCCTGCCCTGCCCTGCCCTGCCCTGCCCTGCCCTGCTCCTGCCCTGCCTGCTGCCCTGCCCTGCCCTGCCCGCCTGCTCTGCCCTGCCTGCCCTGCTCCTCTCTGCCCTGCCCTGCCCTGCCCTGCCCTGCCTGCCCTGCCTGCCCTGCCCTGCCCGCCCTGCCCTGCTGCCCTGCCCTGCCGCCCTGCCCCGTCTGCCCTGCCGCGCCTGCCCTGCCTGCCCGCCTGCACCCCGCTTCGCCCCCCGCTCCGATTCCTAGTTTCTCTCCGGATTTCTCCCCGCTCTGCAGTTCTCTAGTCCCCGCTGCGCACCATGCCCAGCAGCACCCTCCGCACAAGCCCGCACTTGGTTGGTACGTAACGCACTGGGGACAGCGGAGAGGATTGAGAGAACGACGGGCGACATGAGCAGATAGATGGGGATCTAAATTAAATTTCTGCCATTCTATACTGTAGATGCCATTTTCCTTCTGCTGAGTTTTTAGCTGTCAGCATTTCCGCTGAGCCTGCAGGGAACCTGACAGAGACGCCCTACGGTTCGGGTCTCGAGTGGCGGATTTTCGATACAGTTACATAGCTATGTCCAATTCAGCCACTGTGTGTAGGAGGTAGCAACCGGTTGCTCTTATCGGTAGTTTTCCGTGGTGACTCCGATCAGTACCAGGCGAATGCTGGAGTAGTACCTGTTGGGAGGCGTGTAGGCAGTGGACTGATTGATGGTTATTTTAATTGCTATACCCAAACATTAATCCTATGATAGCTACAAACGGAGGACCAATTAATATGTTATACAAAGGAGGTATTGCCATTTACGTGGGAAATAAAAGTTGTGAATTAAGACAGTCATAAAAACATATAATAAGCTGATTAAATATACTATAAAATACATTAAATTGCAATGATGCAATCATGATTTCTCATGAAATCCTTGGATGAATCAAATGCCGTAGGCATGTAATGAACGGGTTAATGAGGTAAACACAAACTGAAGAAATTGATGTGCGCTGGAAGGAAAACAATATAAAATACAGTAAAATCCATGTGGCAATAGACATATGTTGATCTTCACGCCCAAGGGCGCATGACTTCATGACTGCGTTGATGAGTAGACGACAAGGGGTGGGGGCATGATGCAATTCAGGGCACCACGTGGAGTTCTTGTGATTAACACAGATCACATTGTAGTTCAAAGAAAACCACGGCGTTGCACTGTCTGTGATAAATATCAAAGTTACAGATGAAATTAGCACACATTCTGGGACACTGCATAAATGCGTTGATCCCCACGTGTAGTTACAGAGCACAAATTGGTGCATTAAACGTGTAATTAGCACAATTCATATTGCATTTGAAAAGAAAACAGCGTTGCACTGTTTATGATAAGTACATTAAAGTTACAGATGAAACTAACACACATTGTGGGGCATTGCATTAATGCGTGGATCCCGTGTGTAGTTATGAAACGAGCAAACGCATGCTGACGCCGTTAGCGCCCAAACACTGCACGCGAGGCCGTGGCTGCAGGCAGACTGAACAAATTGACCGTTGAGACGGTTGGGGAAAGAAAGTTCCCGCGCGCGCATCGTCTCGCCCAATGACATTCGAGCTTGTTTTCATGTTTTATTGAGGGATTAAGAAACAGGTTTAAGTTATAATTATAAATTGCAGGTGAATTTAAAGTGAAAAATTATGATGCAGAGACTGACATCGTCATTAATTTTATAATGTGATTGCAACGAGACGTGGCATTACAACCGCCAAACATGTTGGTTGCGTGGGGCTGCCGGCTTGGTGTAAGCTGGGCAGCGTCGCGGCGTTGCCACGATTTAACAAGCATAAGGGCTAGCAGCATGCATAATGCACCAAACTCTCTGTTGTATTACACAGGATATGTTAGTATTGAATTATAAAGGAAAAAAGTAGATGTTGGGTTGCTATTTTGTAGCGAGTTCCAACAGTACCCTTACAAAGGGCCACGTACTGTGCACGATATTTCTTTCCTCTTCATTTCCTCCCTCTTTACATAAAGACACACACTTACATGCAGTAATTAATCGTAGATGTCGGGGGGCAGTCGCCGACCCGCTGGAAGAGATACCTGGAGATGGAAATTGCTTGTAAGCTGACGTGAAGGTCGGGGCCGGATCTCACCATCCAACGGAGGAATAACACCGCCACCTCCTGTGATAAAGCATTTCCTACACCAGATGGTCTAATTACTACAGTTTCCGTGCCAGGAAACAACAAAAAATCTTCCTGCCTGTTAGATCATTCTAATAAATAACTATAAATAGCCGGAAAATGTAGGATTACTTCAACTAGCATCACGCCAGTAATATCATACTACAGTAAGCCCCCTTTCTACTCCTCGCTCAGTTTTACAGGCGATGTTGAATGGATTTCGATTCCAGTATGAGATAACATCAAGTCACTTACAGCAGATCAAATCGTCAAGGAAAGAGGTGGGTTATTTTACTACTACTACTATTATTATTAATATTACCATTAATATGAAAGTTTATTTTTAATATTAATTTTTACATAGATATTACATATTTCAATTGAATCTTTGAGTGTAACAGTAGAAAAGCAAGTCATTTGGAGTCTTCTCGACCTTTCGATTTTCATTATTGGCCCTCATTCGTGACAGGCGTGGTTTGCCCACTGAACCGAAGGCTGGAGAGCATTTCTCGTGTGTAACTGTAATGCAGATCGAGGCCTTTCGGAAGCCAGTTCTAGTAGAAAAAGTTTGAGAGAGCAAGAGCTTTTGTTTAACATCAGAAATGCATTTCTGGCTGCTGTACGGAAATGAAAGTGATGAACCTGTAATTGGCAAGTGCACTCTCCAACTCCCTTAAGTGTGCCGAGGAAATTGAATCTTGGAAACGGCCAATCGTAATGTGGAACAGAAAGTTTCTTGCTCGCTTTGTATTTGCCTACTGCAAGCTTCTATTTGTGGGGTTTTCACAGCAGAGAGCGGAATTAATATAATTCCACTGATAACGTTTCATTCATTCGGCGCTCCAAAGAAATGCGTGCAGTACCAAGACACCCAAGACGTTTGTCTTATTTTCTTCTTTACAAGTGTCCCTTATAACTGCAAGACTGGGTCACCTTACCTTCTCACACTGCAGTCAAACGAGAAACTCAAGTATTGACGTTTCGCACGAATAGTGTGAGTCGTCCATTGATTGATTATTTCGTGGTTCGGGCGCGTCAACTACTATGATCATTAGTCCCGTGAGTGATGTAAATGTTATGCTCCGAAAATTAGCGGTGTTCCTCGCCCACTGGAATGAAAGATCCGGCGCCGATCTACATGGTGGCTTGCTGGGCATTAGTCCCATAGTGAAACTCGAAGCTTCCGGCTGGTCATCCGGCATGTGTGGTGGTATAGTGCGTATAAATGTGTGTTTGAGTAAGGAGAGAGGGGGGGGCAAGGATGAGAAAGAGAAAGTTGCGCACTGCCCCTGACCCATTTATGGGGTACTGCTTCAACTTTCGCTGATTGATCATTGATCATACAAACAACGGAAAATTGCCAATCAGAGCGACTGGCCGCTAGAAGTCTCCAGACCGCAGCTGAACTCGATCTAATTATTTAGCTGTAATGTCCAAAATGCGCCACCGTCAGGACTCGAAACTAATACCTCGCGTTCAGAGACACAACAGTGGCAGCAGTTATTTCCTTGAGCCGTCTCGGCCGATGTGATTCGCTGAGAAGAACGAGTGATATATGATAGGTTTTGGCTGTTTTTCTAAATGTCGTTATTTGTTCGTTAATGATTTTACTTTGAGAAACTCGTAAAAAACTTAAGTAATTAATCGGAAGAACTAATGACCAAATCTCGTCCCCTCCCACTCACTAGACACTCATTTGAATCATAGTTTGACGATTTCTGTGGTAATACTTCGTACATTTTTCTCGGAGTCCTTCAAAGTATATTCGAAAACTACGTTCGCGCTTTTCCTTAGAATCTCTCCTCTTGAATCGGTAATGCTCTATGTTTATATGGAAGAGCTCGAGTGGGAAATTCGCTAGAAGGAAATGCAATAATTTATATTCAGTGCAGCTTGGCGCGTTTTATTTTACCATGTTTATGAAAGGGAGGAGTTCGCGACCCCAACCCTTGCTTTGCCGCTGGGAGTGGTGCGGGGTGGGGGTGGGAAAGGGTAGGGCGTCTTGCTTCGCGGGCTTCCGAACCGCAAGTTCTTTAACGCGGCGTCGTCGGCTCGGGGGCCTTGAAACGTTCGTAATGTGGCACGGCTGAGCGCCTAACGGGATTGTTCGGCGAAACGCGCTGAGCGCTGCTAAATTATGCAGAGAGCAGCCGGGAATAAGGGGGAAAGGCGGCGAGACCGGCGGCGCGATGCGATGCGAGGCGAGGCAATGTGGTGGAGCTGGCGTACGTGGCATGCCAGGACTTGCACCCCGCCCTCCACCCCATCAGCGCTCGATGAACAGGTGATGGTGGGCGCCGCGGTTTCCGTTTAGTTGGAATGTGAGGAAGTTTTGCGAAATTGGCGGGAGTGGATTCGAATGTTTTCGTCCTTGTTTCGTGGCGAGTGTTAGTTAAAGCGGGGGATGAATGTGTGTGGGTGGATGTGAGGGGTGTTTAAGCATTTTCTTGCTCAAGTATCTTTAGCAACTACTCGGTTTGAAGACAATGTTTTGGCTACAAAGGGATGTGACGTTAGTGCTATTTTTAGATGTAGTAACGAATCTAAGAGTAGCCTGAACATAACACTTAATTTTTAAAATGTTTTTCTCCTCTCAAATAATCTTATGCGTTTAATAATACTTATAAAGCATGTGAAAGAACTAGGTTGTTGCATTTCCCTTGTTTTAGAAATGAAATAGTTCACCTTTCATATACCATAAGATCAGATATTGATTTACTTAGTTTCCTATTTTTTCTGTTTAATTGCAGATTTACATTTCTTTGAAAACAATTTTATTATGAAAAATTACAAAGATAGTGCCAATTACCATTCACTTCCAATCAGTATTGTAATTTTTTTGATTACGTAAAATACACTGCACACTTGCGAGTAAATATGGACTATGATAGAGACTTTTACTTTCTTTATATGATACCATTTAAAATTTTAAAAAGTAATATCCTTCTAAAAATATATTTCTTGAAATTCAGTCATGCTAGATAATTTTGATGCTCGTAATGCGCATAATGATGTTGCATCAGATACTCGTACGCAATCCAGTTCATGATATATCAGTTCGTAATGCTCCCAAAGGGAACATCTGTGGGATTGATCGGTCTGTTTACGTGTACAATGAGAGGGACTATGGAGGTGGTAGGGCTGCCCTTAATACGGAGAAATATGGTGTGATTAAGTGGATGCCCGTTACGCCGCTCCTTATCGAATGTGGTTTATAGCCCCAAGAGACGCTCTGTGGTACGTGCGCGATAACGGCTGCATCGAAGAGGGCGGTATAACCCTCTATATTTTTGAACAGTAATTTTCAGTTTCAGATGGAGAATTGTACCGTAAAGTCCAGCTAAAGTCCTTGTATATGTTAACGTAATGAGCGTAGAAGTACAGTACGGATATTGAATTTGATCAAAGGCAAAGACGGTGAACGAAAGGAAGGTCTTGCAGAGATGAGCTTGTGAGGTGGGGATTCCAGTGTGCTTAGCCGATGTCTGCTCCGTGCCTCCAGCAAAGCTCAGTCGGAGCGAGAGCAGCGACCGGAAGGGGACGTGAATCGATTCATCTAACTCTCGCTGTCGTCCTGTTCAGCGATACTCGGGAGATCTTGCGGAGTACCATTACATTTTTCTTACTCCAGTGTTTTAAATGCGATTAATAATCATATTAATGCTAACAGATGATACATATATACGTAACACAATTCCGAGCATGTCTTTATTATACATAATACGAGTAGTACGAGTATATTCACTTTTCATCTACGTAGCGCATATACTTTAATGAGTTAGAAAATTAAAAGTATTCCTTTTCTAAAAAAAACTTCACATTGTACATCGATCAGAATGAAATTCGAAGTATACACCACAGCGCCTAAATGAAGGTAAGACTTGTTCAGGCATTGGCACATGTCTTTCTACATTTTCCCGACAGGAGCCTTCGCCGTTTGGTGTGAGTGGAGTTCTCGGAAGAAGGGCTCGCCGGCGGAATCTCGGCTCCGTGCCGGTGACGCGACCGGAGGAGAACTCTCCCTTGGGCTGGGAGTGCCCCTGAAACATTCAGGCGCCTTTTCATTTCGTTCTCGACCGCCGCGGCGCGCCTGGATGTACTGTCACGTCGGCTGAGAGCTACAAATCGCTAGCTGCCTTTCCTCAGTACAGTTCTGAGTGTCTTTGTCGCTGTCTTGTGTGTCCCTTTTTTGGGCTCTACGATGTAAATTGATTTTCATTGGCATTTTGTCGTTGTTTTTCCGGCCACCGAAAGGAGAGACGGCGTATTTTGCGTTGGTTTTACGCGTATCTGTCAATTTTATGTAGTGTAGCACGAAGGTCCGGCTTCCGCTTCCTGAGAATTTCTAATCCAAATTCAGAAAATGAAACGTCATTGTAAGTGACAAATAATCAATGGTAAAAAAAGAGAAAACCTGTATTTTCCTCTGCCCAGGATACATCTGTAGACAGAATTTACAGATGGTAAGTTATTGTTTTCAGAACCGGTGGTGGAATTTGCACACGTATCATGATTGTAATTTTTCTTCGTAATCGGTAGGGAGTCTTATTCCACGCACACCCCTCGCCGGCAAATGGGGCGCTCCGTGGGGAGAGTCAGGGGAGGGGGCGTTCCGTGAACGGACATCGCGTAAAAATAGCACAACATCGGTTTCCGATATCTCTCTTGTTAGAAGATATCCAATTATTAGCACATTGAGTCGGGGCAATCTGATTGAGAGGAAAATCCAGGCTTCTGATCTGAGAGCTTAGCTAGGGCTCCAGGTGCGCTCTTTGTCAGGGGCAAAATGCGTTGCGATTAGAGAATATTGGTCAGTGATAGTTTAAGAAGAGAACCCGTAAGGGAACGGAGTGCAGTTATTGCTAATCCGATTTTCGGGGTTATCACAACTTTCGTTTGAATCTTATTGTTGTTCGTGAAAAAGATGTTTTCTTCGCCCAAATTGCCGTATCTTGCGAGATTCTCAGAAATACCTCAACGTTTATAAGTTTTTTATCTTATATGTTTTTTCCAATTACCAGTGCTTTTGCGCTCTGAAGCTCCATGAGAGCATGACGGCTGAGTAACATTTAATATTGGTTCCTTAAATGATTGCAAGTTTTACTTTGTATACGTACGAATTATATACACAGTTTAGAGAAAGTTACGTAATGCTGGGGAAAATCGACTTCCAGATTTCAACGGAAATACACGTTTTTGGGTGCCTTGAAACCGAAAAAGTGTTTGTTTCGAAACTTCTCTGTCCGTCAGTAAGAAACACTAGCACCTAAACCATTCGTAGGATTTTCCTCTTTTCCAAGTGGATATTCCCCGGTCGATCTGATCCGAATCGAAGTTTTACAGTTTTGAAAAACATTCTTTAAATGTTTAGGGTACTTTATTGAAGCCCCTGGGAAATTTTCAAAATTATCTTAAAAATTACTACATGTCTTTTATTTTCTCGGTCTCGTTTCGTAAAAAGATAGTTTTGTAATCATGCTTCGGAAAACGGCGATATTTCGACCGAAATTCTCTTATTGTCGGGTTAAAAAGTGAGGATAAATCTTATTCATATATATGGACAATTTCTTCCTCTAACACATAATTTTGTCAGGTTTTGTGGCTCATTGACATTGAAAAATCGATTGACGGTAAAACCTGTCTACGGTACCGCTAGCGCCTTAAGCGTTCAGACCACTTTCTCCAAAATTGATATTCCCTGATCGATGTGAACGATTTTGAGCACTTTTCCATGAAATAGAAGTAAATCTTAAACAATTATTTTGTCAAAGGGTTTCAAATTTTTACTTTCTTGCATACTGCTTACACAGTGTACAAAATGGTACTGAAAAAAAAGGGCGATTTTCCTCCAGAGAAACTCTTATTGTCGGGCCCTTGTAACGGAAAAGTGGATAAATTTTATTTCAATAAGTAATGTTCCTTAACACGTGTAGTTGGAATCCATGCTTTGTGGGTCCTTGGCATTGAAAAATCGATTGAAGGCAAAACGTGTAGCTGAACGTGTTTGTCTACGGTCAAAGCAAGCGCCTCAACCGCTCAGACGATTCTCTCTATACCCGATCGATCTGTACAAACTCGAGGCCGTGCGACTTTGAAATTAATGTTTTGATTTTGGAGTTCTTTACATGAAGCTTCAACATTTTCAAACTTTTCTTCAATAGGATTCAAAAAAGGCTTATTAAACTTTGTCTTCCAAGAGCGTAAAGAACTTTTTAAAAAAGGGTGGATCTCATTTGCGTTGAAATCTTTACTCTTTCGAAAATTGCAAAAGTACATTTTTCTGATGTTTTCCTGCAACTACAATACTGAAGATAGAAATTGTTTTCTTAATAAATATCTAAAGCTTTTTTGAAATATCTTTTCCAGACTAAAATTTCGAAAATATTAGTATTTTTCGCAAAATTTTGGAACCAATAAAGCCATTTTAAAAAAAATTAAAACATTTATTTTCTCAAACGGTTCCCAATTTTTTTTATTGTCTTCTTGAATGTGTCAAAGAATGTATAAAAATTGGTGCTAGGCCCCTTTTTCGGCGAACACTGTTTTCGAAAAAGGCAATAGTAGAATATAAGTGATAGAGATGTTTTTGTTAAATAAAATCTGTTTGAAAGAAATGTAGCGCAAATATTCGATTTTCAAAATCGAAATCCCCGCACTTCTTTTGCCAGAATCGTTCTGGAGTTTTCACATTTCAATACAACAATGGGAACGGCGCGACACGACAGTTTGAAATTCGTACAATGACTTCTCATTGTTGGGCATTGTTTGTGGAAGAATATAACGGATTTTTGGATTGTCTAAATTTGTTGATTTGTTACCTAAGACCTCATGACAATTTTTCGTGCCTTTTGCGCTATGATTGGTATTATGAGTGGTGGCTGAAATGTGTTAAGGAGAGAAATGGCATTATTATATTTTTCCGTGACCGTTAGTAATGCGAGAAGATATGTGCTGTTTTAGCTCCACTAGTTAATATCTACAGTACATTAAATTTGTTGGAGCTTTGAAAGTTCTTTGTAGAAAATCTTGTCAAAGCTCATTTTCTTGAATTGTCTTGATTGAAACGTTTGTTCTTGGTTTAATATGTGCCATTAAATTCCACTGCACTAGCTGAGGAAATGGGCTCTCTGATGTGAGAAAAGAAACGGTTTGACTGCTGCTGATTTGGAATGGTGTGGAATGTATATTGAAATCGGCGGAGAGAGAGCCCGAAATGGCGAAGAATGAGTGTATCTTTTATTTCGTCTGTGCTCAAATTTCTACAAAATGCCCAGTTTGATATCGACTGCCCGTGGCGCTGTTTCTTATTGTTCCTCTTTCTCCATTCCTCTTTACCTTTTCTCCTTTCCTACGTATGTATTCCCTCTGCGTCTCGCTCGTATGTGATGGCGTGTAGAACCGTATGTTCGTCGGCTTCTCCCGCTAATCGACCGTAGTTCTGTGCTTGTGTGGAAGGAGCTGCAGCCGCAAAACCTCCCCTTTTCTTCTGACAGCTCCCTTTTTATTTGTTCTAAACGGAAATATAGCAAGGTCACCACAAAAAAGATTGTGTTTTGGCTGCTTTATATCTCGCTGGTTTCAAAAAGTGCTGTTTGCAACAACTTCCGAGGATGCATGTCCCTAAACATTTGTTCAGTGACTCTTGACAACTGCAGATTATTTTTAATTTATTTCCCAAATAATTTAGAAGTAGTATTCGTTTGTGTGAGATTTAACTGAAACTATTAACTGTTTTAGAAAACGGATGGGTAGTGTAATAATTTTAAAGTACGAAAGATATTTAAGCTGAGTTAATAAGGGATGCGAGATAAATTCAAGGGGATATGACATTCAGATGTGTTCAGGTAGTGAATTCGTGAAAACGATGGAGTGAGGAAGAGTGCAAATCTTACAAATGTAGAGAAATGATCCATAACGTTTCCATTTAGCTACTCTTATCTGGATCCAAACAAAATTATTTTTATTGCTGGCATATAAAATTAATCTATGATTTCTGTAGAACATATTTGTTTTAAGGAATGTTTTTATTTGTATCGCTCATTTTAATGCCACACTTGTAGTACAATAATATGTGACAGTGTTTTGGAATAAAATCGTCGATCTATACGTTTTGTTTAAGGTATGTTTTCTTTCTATAAAGGGGTTTGTTAGGTGGAAACTCGTAAAATCTTGGTGCTAAACCCGATATTTCGAGAAGTGGCATCCATATTCTTGCTGCAAAATGTGTTAGGTGGAAACTAGGAAGCCATAGTATAAAACTAGATACTTTGAGATGTAGCTGCTTCATTGACACGGAAATGACGAGCTTCTGCAACGTGTGTCGCGAGGGCGGTGCGTCCTGTCTTTGGGTTCCGAATGCTTCGGATCCGGATGTTATGTTGGCGCTCTCGCTTCGTCGGCTTCGCACGGAGAGCATGGCGGCGGCGGCTGTTTGAGTCCCAGGTCGATCGGGAATGTTCTCGGCTGCCGACATGAACAGCCGCAGGGGCCTCGAGATTGATGTGGGAACTCCATCCGCACGGAATTTCCAGGTTTAGATCCCTGTTTGCTGCTGCGAGTGATATTCGATTTTCTTTATACGGTGCAAGAACGTCAGGAATAATAGCTTATAAATACTACTGATGGAACGTTTTTTTTTTTATTTTTTACGTGTTTAATCTATCATTAAATTATCAATCAAATATTCGTCATTCAATTGAATTTGCTGTTGAATTGGCAGCATAGCATCCTCAGTTACAGCAGCATCTTTACATTATAGACGACATATAATCTGAAAAGTAAGGTTGTGACGTAGGAACACTAACAAGTGAAATCAAAAATAAAACAATATGATAAACGTGACTTATCTTCGCTTATAATAACAGGGGCGTAGAGAAAAGACTTGAAAGTCAATACTTTACGATATTATGTACTCACTAGTACTGAAAACGGCTGTAATCAAGAATGTTAAACCCAAAGTTTGTCGTATTTCGTTTTCCATACATAAAAATGAGATCAACCGCTCTTTGAACTCAATGTATTTAGATTGCAGAGATGGCTTTTGTGGATGCGTTAGAGAGCAATTGAAAAGGAAAGCCACTGCGGGGCTTTTTGCTGATGCTGCGTGCTGCTCGATATTTGCATGAAATGGCACGGCGGAAACCAGTGACGCTCCCCGACCGACCCAGGGCGTGCGAACGGGCAAATTCGCAAATTCGCAGCGCCTCTTAATACCTCGCGGGCGATGCGGCTTCCCACCAACACATCCGGGCCTCGTCATTGGGCCGGGAGGACGCGCCCGAAACCCTTCGCAATTCTTTCGAGTGGCCGTTGCAACCGCATTGCTTTTTCGCCATGGTCGAATATCAAGATAGGGGAAAGCTCCATAGAAGATTCTTTCAACAAAAAACAAACAAAAAAGCCGAATCCATTTATTGCGCTCGCGAAAGCTGTTGACACGCCTTTTGATTTAGATATCATGATAGGTATAGAATTTTATATTTATATATGTGTGTGTATATATATATATATATATATATATATATATATATATATATATATATATATGGGATATCCATACTATGAAAATTATTTAGGACTCTTTTGTTTAACTTTTTTAAAAAATTCAGCAAATGTATATTTTAATGTTTTCTTGTGTTCCTAATACGGACGTTTTTTTATTGCATGTGTGAGTACAAGCGATTGAAATGATTTCTTATGAAGTTTCTCGTAAACTCGAAAATGTTCTGTGAAAATTACCTTGAAATTTCATATTTTTAGAAACTCTCGAACGATATTTTCTCAAAAACTGCTCGAAGTCTTTCAATGCAACTTTGCGCGCAAAACCAGGCTTTACTCTTCTATAACATTGTTGAAGTAAAATTAGGGGACTGAAACGCGGGGAAAATGTTTAATACATTTTCGGCGGCGATAGGTAGCAGCTGAGAAGAGGGTAGGGCAAAACCGAAATGCTAACCCCGTCTAGAGTTGAGAAAAGTAACTGGGTACAAGAAAGTCTGTGCCATTCTCTAGTACCACTAGTTAATTCTGAAACTCCTGAGATGCCATGCAACTGACGTTGGTGTAAATTTTCCAGCGCAGGTTTTTCCTGTCACTGGCGATGGAGCTTTTTGAAGGGCGAGGGGGGGAGTAGAAGGCGGGGACAGGGTGGGGCGGGCGGAAGGGCGGCGGGGCGCGCAGGTGCACAAGGCCTGCCGACTCTCGGCCTCTGAACCGGACGTTCCGTTAATTGGATCCTGCCTCCCAATGGTTCTGTAGGGAGTTAGTATTCAGTCAAGTCTATTTGTGGCTCAGAGGAAGCCGTAACATTACCGGGTTGAAGCGCGGTTGATCCAGTGATTACACTAAGTAGAAATAGTTGACTTGTTTCTCCTATTGGTGATCGTGCAATTATTTTGGAACTTTAACATTATACATTTTTATTGTAAATATTATAAATATTGTGTAAATTAAAATATGAATCTAGAATGTATAATATGGCTTGACTCTACAAGTAGAAAATGTAATATCTAGTTTCTTGTTAGTTCTTTTAATAATTGATATGATATAATTTCAAGTATTTATTGAATATTCGTGCTTACTACCAAGCGCCTACAGTCGGGGAGATTGTCAATTCATTTCGGGGAAGTGGTTCAGGAATCAGTCGACCACTCCTCTTTCTTTGGCCACAGCAACGATCGGGTCCCTCGCTGCACGATAGCGCTCTCGATCTGGAAATGAATGTCGCAACCTTTCGAGAGCAAGAAATGCCGCCGCTGGCCGTCGGCCAGGCGACCGCGCGGGGCAAAAAGGAAAGAGGTGTTGATGGAAGGTGAAGCGCTTCCTATCTGCGCGTCCTCTGCCGGCAGCCCGGCTACGGCCCCTGCGGGTGGGGAAGTAGATCCATGAAGGCCATTATTTCTAACAAAAGATCCCGTTTTATTACTTTATTATTATTTACTAGTTTATTATTATTATTGTTGTTATTAATATATTTTAAAGTGAATCATATTTTATCTACAATTGAGTATTTTTAAAATGTATTGAAGGAAATATATTTTGTATACATTTTCGGGGCAAGTTACCCCAGCAACCCCATCCTCTGGATGCCCTTGTTGGCGCCGTATCCTTCTTTCATCTTAAAGCTCACCCTCTGCTACTGTGAACGCCCTGTCACTCTCATTTTATAAAGTTGCTCTTGAAAGAAGAGAATCCATACTTCTAAAATCAAATGCCCTCTCATTTTATAGAGTTGCTGTTGAAAGAAGAGAATCAATACTTCTAAATTCAAATGCGCGGAGAAATTGAAAGAAATCTCTTCAGCCTCCGGTCATGAGAGGAGTATATGCTTTCGTTAGGTACCCATGAACTCCAGAAAATATAAAATTATGAAATAAAATTATAAATGTAAGTAGTTGATTGTGTGTATTCTGCCTATTTTCATATTACGTGTTCCAACTGAATTCTCATACTCAGTGCGTCGACACAACTGCAATCATGCGATTGCAAGCTTCCTAGAAAAAGGGCGCCCGCTAGTAAATATTTGCTATTCACATGTTGCGTTATAAAATGATTTGTTTGTTTTTTATATTCATGCTGTATAAAGAATTACACTCCATGTTGTTGCAGTATTCGTGAACACAGTTTATGTTTAAATATTTAACAGTTATTACAGTGTTATACAAACATATTTCATTTGTTTCATCACCAGTGTGTGCCCTCCTGATTAATTTCTCGCATACTGCTTACGGAGTTCAGAGACAGTACTGTAATGCTTCGGGGAGGGGGAGTGAATTTTCAAGCCAAAGACTCTTATTGCCGGTGTGGTATTATGGTCCGTCCGTCTCTGGTCAAAGCTGACGCATAAACAGTGCAGAAGATTTTCTCGAAAATTGATATTCTACGTTCGATCTGAAGGACCTCGAGGCTCTGCGAGTTTAAATCGATATTTTGATTTTGAAGGTTCTGTACTTCTCAATAGTTTTAAATTTCTGAAAAATGACTTCAGTTTTTTTAATTATACTTTGTCTTTACCAGAATACTTCTCAGCAATAATATCCAGCGAGAACTGATTTCCCCAGGAGTACTCACTGTTCCTTCTCGTGATACTTACCAAGGCTTCTAACTTTCTTTTTTCTGTATATTGTTTAGACGTTTCAATATAGTCCCTTTTATTTAACACATTCTATAATATCTCTTGGTGGTTATAAAATAAAAATATTTGAAAAACTGTTTTCATTTTAAAATAATCAATAGTCATTCTTGGTTGTCTGAATATTGTATATTGAAGCTTGCCAAGACTTCATCAGCGCCCCGCCCCCTCTGCGCAGGCAGACTCGTGGCGGCCAGTGGCCGAAGGCTGTTTTTGCGCGCTCGCGGCTGACGTGGAGCTCGAGCGTGAAATCACCGCGCTAATGCGAGCCGTGCTGCCACGACCTCTGCCCTCATCCCCACCCGCACCCTCGACCGCGCCCGCGGCGAAGGGGCGGCGCCCGTCGGGCGATTTGGAGGGGTGCCATCCGTCACGCATCTCGGCCTTCCCATTCAACTCTCGTTTTCATGCTCCTCCTCCATCTGGTTTGGAAACGACTTCCAATGGAGCTGTCGTTATCACGCGTTGCCTCGCAGAATGTTTTACCGTGGATAAGCCTATTTTTCGAGGCATTTTTAATTAGCTTTGTTGTCGGCTACTTTTTGTCAATGGGTAAGGCGGTCAGTTGACTTTTTTTACGTCGTTTTAGTTAATTACTTTTCTAATCACAAAAAGAAAATATTATTTTCAAAGATTGACGTGGAATTTTAATAAAGTACATCCTATAATTTCTATATTCACCATAAAATAGAAATGAGTACAGGAATGCTTACAATCATCTTTCGGACATGCCGAGGTCCTATTAAAACACACATTACAACACCTATAAAGCAACAGTCCTATCAAACAAATGTGTAAATCTCAATTTTGTTTCTTTTATTTATCGTATAATGATGATTCATAGCCGCCAAGCGTTAGTCAGTACTAGTGCCGCTTCGAAGAAATTTATTCGTTTTTTTAAATTTATTAGTTTTATATTTAATTGATGAATTGTGTCTCAGTTTGCTTTTTTTAAAATTACTTCTTCAATATTAAACATTTCACGTCCGTTCGGGTTCTTACGTATTCTGTTTTCGTTACATAGTTTGAAATGTATATCTCGGCTTTCTGAAATGTATACATTTGAAGTATGCAGCAAGCTTCTGATACGCATATTCAATGGATGCTTTGATCTGCTTCTGCAAACCTTTCCGCCTGCTCATTCTATTTTAATGCATCTATCGATCACAGAAAGGAAAATATTTGCAAACACTCGACCGCAGCTGTTCAGGAAACTTGGAAAATTGAATGACTGTGATCCTAACTACAAGATCTGCCAGTGTTGCAGAAATAGATTCGATGCCAGTACTTAGAAAGTAGTTGGGCTAATTTCTAAAACATGTAAAGTTACTTTCTCCATTTTTCGCCGTCTTTTTAGGAATCTAACACCTAACATCAAACAACTAGTAATGCTACAATAGCTCGCTCTTTCTCGTATTAGATTATTATTATTTAAGTTATCACATCCCTATCCAGGACAAACCCTTCCACACTCCAGCTCACAAAAAAGAACTTAGCAGTTGAGCTAAAACCTGGCGAAGTCAAATGTATTTTTATATTTCTTCTTCTTCTTCTTCTTCTTCTTCTTCTTATTATTATTATTATTATTATTATTATTATTAAACATCAAGGATTAGGCATGAATGCTTGTTCTATCCTCTTCAATGTTAATATCGTCAATCTACCGAGTCTTTGTTCTTCCAACTCTTCTTCTGCCAGCCGGTAAATAGCCTTGTTTTTATCTTTTGTCGTCATATTAGATGATGTCTGGCAGTATCTTCGAGGATTGTCAGTAGCTACATGTCCCCTGGCCGCGTTACGAGCGCTGCGCAGGGTAAGCGCGGCAATGGAGCTGCCTTATTGCATCCGAGCCTGCAGTCACTTGTAGTAATCCCAAGTGAAGGATGATTAGAGAGAAGAAGATTCAGAAATAGATAACTGAGAGAAGATAGGTGACTCCCAAGGCTTTCGAGCTCTAATAGCTTCAGGATCGAAACAATCAAGAGTTTGTCAAGGGAGACAGGAAATATATAGGATTTTTTTCCTATTTAACATTCACAATTCTATTACACAGAACTTAAGTCTACAAGTTCATGTCAAAACCTTTGATTTTTCGTGTTTCTCTATATTCACTGTCAAATAATAATTTTGCTAGACGCATTTCACACTCACTTATCTTAAACTATACTATTTGCATATATATTTACACATTTGTCCACTCTAGAATTTCATTCGTTACTTCTTTCTACTATTCCTGTCTCTGGCTAAGCTGTTTTATAATTTACCTATCTCATTAACAAAATCGTCTTGCCATCTTTTTTGTCTTTCTACACATCGCCATCCTACTTTTGGTCAAAATCGTCTGAACGGTGGCTTACTGACGAACTGGCATCAGACTGACCGTTATGTTGTCTCAGCCACTCTTTCGGTAACAAGGACCCACAAAACGTGGATTTAGAGTACACTGCGTGGTAGAGGAAGTAAATTACTTCATACAATATATAGATTTATCTACATTTTCGGCATCCTGACTCCCCAAAACGAGTTTTTTGACGATAAATCGCGGTTTTTTGTTGTTGTTATTTTTTCCTCTCGGAAGAGTTACAATACTTCCTCTATTTTCTTTAAGTAGAATATTCTGTTTTCTCCGAGTTGATGTCTGTTGTTTAACTCACAGTTATGTCATTTAATAATTTGCTCGACATAATTCGTCGTTTTTTAAACCTTTAAGCATAATGGATTTGCGTGTTGATGATATTCCAAAGTTTTGCATTTCGTGAATTTTTTCAAGATCTCGTTGTGATCTGCGCCCCTACTTAGCGTATTTTTATTGCAAAGTACGTCGGAATCGAGAATCAAATCGCCAACTCGCAACTGAGCACATCGTAAACGAACCGTGAAGTGATCTACGAGCCGAAACGGTTGCTAAATCGAATGTAAATGTATCGAACTTCATCTTTGCGCGGCTTAAAGTGGGAGGATCCGAACGAAGCTCGGACTGGAGAACACGAGCCTGGAACAGTTCTTCTGGTTGTTGTGGCTGTGGTAACTTCAGACATTTTATTTTAATCCTGCGTTAAATATGCGTTCTTTCAAATGTGTATTCGGCGTTCATAAAGCCAATTTTTTTTCGGGTATAGACATATTAGTCACACAACTGTAATTCTAATTTATAATGAAAAGATTAGTTTAATATGCAGCGTTTCTTTTATTTCGCTACATTGTACTTCCAATTCATAATACGCATGCAGAAATCATTTTTTCTAAGTCTTTTGTCGATTTGCTGATACTCGTTCGACGATTTGGAATAATTCTAAAATAAAATGCACACTTTTTCTACACTACAGTATTCCTGAAAAAATATTTGAAGTTGGTAATTTTTTAATGCGTTTTGCTTATGAATACAAAATACACGTACTTAATTATTTTTATCGTGCCTTTGTAGTTTGTTGTGTAGTTAAAATCCAGCTAACTTTCCTGTAAAAGCATTTTTTTGTCTTACCTGAATTGCTGGTTAATCGATGGGTTGAAAATTGTTTTAAGTACCGCATTACGTAGTTGTGTAATTGTTATTGAAGATGAAGGTTGGCGTAATTTTCTCTTTGTCACACGCAACTCGTGTCAATTTTTCATAAGCATTTTGTGTTCTTGACCCTATTAGACATGACATGTATTCAGCTTTTATTTTGCAACTGTTGTTACATCTCCAACGAGAGGCGATAATGCGAGAACCACATTGTGGGTGTGGCTCTTTTCTAGAAGATATGCAGTATTTGTGATACCCAGCCCAGGCTATTAGCTGCGTTCTATAGAGAAGATTCGCATGGCAGCTGTTACATAGAAAATACTCAAAGCGAGGATTTGTTTTGTGGAGTTAGTTTTTAACGCTTTATGGAAATATAATAAAACTATTGATATAAACTATAAAAACTGATAAACCGTAACAAACACAGTTGTAAAAATGTAATTAAGTATATAAATTCTTTATATTTGCGAAATGCAGTATATATGCAAATTGCGTTTTTTGTTGTGAATGTTCCATAATAAATTGTAAGGCTAAATATGCGAAACTCTTTTAGTAGATATGAAAAAAGTATCCGAATATTTATTTCTAAATTCAGTTTCGAAAGGTATTCATTTGCGGATCGCTGATTTTCAAAGCATATCATTTCAGCACGCTTGTACTTGATTGAAGTTATACGTGCAAATAAGGACAATAATGTTTTGCATAATGCAATACATGACTACACTGTTCATTTTGGTTGTATAGAACATTACTAATGAACGCAGTCATCCTGCGCCATCATCATCTCATTCGCCGACTGTAAATGTGTGGCAATCCAGAGTGCGACCAATAAAGCAGATTCAATTTTTACACCCGTCACGTGCATGTTAGGCCTAGCCTTCTGTGACTGAACCGGTGTCTAGGTCAGCGGATGGAGAGTATGGCAGCAAAAGCAAATGCAGGAGGTTCCCTTACGCCTTCCGGCGGGCCTTCGCCTGGCAACTGCCTCCGCGGTGGGTGGACGGGGCGCACAGTGGAGCGAAATCACAGCGAAAGCGCGCACAACTCTTTCGGACACCTCAAAGGAAGCATTTCAAGCAACAAAAAATTAAGTAAATCAATAACGTTTACAAGAAATCGAAAAATAATAAAATAACGCTTCTAATAATTATAAACGAGATGTGCTCTTTTTTGTATGTTAATTTTTAGGGTTACAGATGTTCAAGTGTCGTAATAAAACAAATATTATTTCCTATTTATTCAGAATGAAGATATTGAAAAGACTTCATTTCTTTCTTAGAGTCTCCTTTTCCAAAAAAATTTGTTTTGATTTGTACTTTATAGGTGTATGGTTGTCTTTACAGCACCATTCATGGAATCTATTTGGAGTTGGTTATATTTTTTATTATTATTTAAGGTCATATTAACTACGAGGTCATTAGCGATGGCTATTAATTAACGTTAGGAGTATTCGAAGTGATATGGTGATAATGAAGGGTGAAAGAACGAACACAAATGCAACCAAGTCGGAGGCGGGACTCTAACCCGCGATCCTTCGGCCCGAAATTACCCCGGTACTTTTGCCTTAGCGATGTCGGCCTCCCGGATCGGCTGCTATATTGTATCGCTTATAATTAATAGCTCTATCTCGTTAACATTCAACTTTCTTTCTCTTTGTTTGTAAACGTTGTCCATTTGCGACTTCTCATTCTTTACGCGCAGTTTTGAGCATTTGGAGCAGTGTGCGACGCAGGTGGTGGTGGTGGTGGGGGGGGGGGCTGTGACGCCGCCGCGAGTGCGCAAACAACGGGCGGAGGGCGCAAACAGAGCGACCGAGCGCGGTCTGGTGCCCCGCCCACCCCCAACCCCAACCCCATCCCCAACCTCACCCCCACCCCTGCAGCCTCTTCGCAGCTTCGCCGCGCCGAGTTGCGGTGCGCGCCCCGTCTCAGCTCCGTGGCCAACTCTTTACCTCAAAGTTGCCTTCGTTTGGTGAACTTGTTTAGACGCAGAAAGTTCTACCGTCTGAGACTGAGAATTTGTGCAGATTTAAATACATTCTGATCACAGCAATCAACACGTCGTTATTTTATACTAAATTAATTTTGTTTTTTTAGAATGGAATTAGATATTTTACTGCGACTGAGATGTTAACAAGTCTTGTCAGTCATATTCCATTATCATGCAATGAATCTCCAACATCGCACATGAACTGTACATTCGATACTATACGTCAAAATAGATCTATTAAACCAAGCGTCGATCACAAACTCTTCAGAACTAAACAAGGTATTTGTTTAAAGCATCCCCTGTTATTTTTTAACAGAAAACAAGATTTTCCTTTCTTTTTAAATAATTTGCGCGGTATATTGCGGCCCTATTTCATCGAAGCCTGTTATGAGGTGATGAGATTAATAAAAAGATCGTAATTCAGTAATTAAATATGTAACCTTTGTAACTGCATAATTACCATACTAATACAAAATGTTCGTGATCTATTGCATAAATTACCTGAGGCATGTCTCGCGAACGTATTTCCTGTTCAGCAGCCTCCGCTGAGAGTTGGTCTCATCTGACGGCGGATTCCCCCGACCCCACTGCAGCGTGTGTCTCTTCCAGCGAATCGCTCGCACCTCTCTCTTCGCGCGGCGGGGCTCGCTAGCATCCGCATAGCGTTTCATTTAGCATGGCGGTGATCGCCCTAACTTTTTGATCGCGCGCCGCTCTCGCTAATTGAAAAGACAGCGGTTCGCGAACGACGTATTGTAAAGTTCCGCTCTCGCCCGCCCCGCCCCCGCTCCCGCCGCGGAGTGCTTTATCGAGACGAGGTTATTAGATGTTATCCCCGGGGGCGGAAATTGCCTCCTGTTACTTCTCGGCGAGGAGGCGAGCGGGGGTGGGAGCAGGGGAGGGCGGTCGCCGCCGCGGGCGAAGGGAAGAACTTGGAGCCGTCCGTAGATAAGCGGCAATGTACAATTCAGAAACTGCAAATTAGGCTGATTGTATCTCGTACTCTTGAGAGCGGCTCGTGTATCTCCGGGCCGCCGAGACACCGCTGCCGTATGGTAATGCGGTTTGATTCCCTCCCCCCCGTCTCGCCACGCCCCCTCGCTCACCGTGCTGGGGAGCGCGCGCTTGCACTAACACGCGTGCCTATGGCGCAGTGGGCAAATCGAATTACTCACGGTTGCCAATGCTAACTCGCGAGTAAATTGCTAATGTATCCAATTAGTGGGTATAATCCCATCCTTCTCCTCCGCATTGGTTAGCTTGTCATTAAGGCAACGCGACATTTCGTCTGCAACCGCATTTTGTATCTGGGGATTCATTTGGCGTTATGAGATACCTGCAAATAAGATATTGTCAACTTTGTTATTTCGACTATTTGCTCCGCCCGACCCATTCAATTGGCCAGAATTCCATTGCAATGCATTCATCCTACTGAGAGTGGAATGAAACAGAAGAACATAACGAAATTTACATAAATGGGAGAAAACGAACAAAAAGCTCTTGCGTTTGAAAGTAAATTATGGGATCTGACCCGCTACAGGGGTTCCTCTGAAGTGGTGCATGTGCGCGTTATCAGGATTGCAGTTGTTATCCCTGCATAATGACGCGCGCTCGCGCAACGCGATTGTGAGTTAGGCCGTTTCGGGTTGGGCGTTGTGCAGTTGGCGCGCCAGGTGGACGCTGCGCCTCGATTCCATCGGCGAAACGCGTAACGCGCCCGCATCCAGGGGTATTTATTGGTGTTTTGTAGCCGCGATGACGAATAAAAACGCGGCGTTGGCGCGGGCGATCGATTCCGGCGGCCGCGTGCCGCGCGCGCCTCGTTTGCGTTTCGCTCGCCCGCGCTCAAAACCCTCCAGTCGCCAACTTCCTCCGCCATCCAGCCGATTTGCCTCTGGACTCAAACCTGGTCCGGGCCAGCGCAGTAAACTAGACGCCTCTGGCGGCCAGAGTAGACACCACTTACACTGCACAACGATTTGGGAGGGAATATTTGCGAAAGTTGAAGCCGGAGTTACAAATAATATAATGCCAACCGTTCGTGATTAATGTTTAATGATTTAAACTATGGGTTACAATTTGGCTAGTTAGAAATTATTGTTCTGTATAAGTAAAGTGATGTGTAATGTTCCGTGATATTAAGTTGAAAACTGTTATTTACGGAGTTTTTCAGACTGACAGAAGTTTCAATAAAAGGATAGCGCGTTTCAATATTATGAAGCGTCCATTTTTATGTGAAGAATTTGAGGGCGCACAAATACGTTCGTCACAAGTATTTCCCGGTATTTACAAGGCGATCTGTCCGACGGGTGACGGGCGTGTATGGGAGGACGTTGAAGGCTGCTCGCCCTCCGCGCCACGTCCGATCGCCACGGCCGCCGGCGCCGCCTGACTCCAACCCGCGTCACTCACGTCTCCGCCGCCGGCCGCCGGCGGGGGGGGCGTGTTTTTGTGCGACGCAGCCGCCTTCGTCCTCGCCTCGCTCCCTCCTCCGCGTTCATCACCGCCTCTGCTCGGCCTCCCGCGACGCCCCGCCCCCGCCGCAGTCATCGCCGCCGCCGCCACCCCCATCCCCGCCCCCGCCTCTAACGCCGCCGTCGCCCGGCATTGGACGCCGCTAATGGAAGCGATGTCGACCTCGCGACGGGTGGCGTGTCGAAGGCGGAGCTGAGGCTGGGGACTGCAGTGCGAGGGTAGGACATGGGCGGGGGCGGGGCCGGGGACAGTGGAGACGGCCGTCTGACGTCGCTTTCCAAACACTGGGACTCCTTGTAATGCGAGAGGGCCGATAGCCTTTTTTGTGCCGTGGAGGCATGTAGATGGAGCCAGCGCCCGCCCGTGGCGTCTCCATCTCCCGCTCCTAATCCCCCCATCCCCCCTCTTGTCCTCCTCCGTTTCTCCGCCGGCCCTTATTACGCGGATCCGAACGCAGTTGGCTCTCCTCCGCTCCGCGCCCCTTTTTCTTTCGTTTGCTTTCCGCTCCACGTCCTGCGAGCCCAGCGCAGCTCTTGAATTCCGCATTGACGAGCGAACAAACGAGACGTGTAATTGTTCTCGTCTGGGCGGTATTATTTTTAGCTCTACGCAGACGGGGCTCTAGAATCGTGGAAAAATGAACGATGTTTGACCCGCCATTTGTTTTGCCTTTCGAGACGGAGCCCCGTGTTGACCCTGTCACGCTGCCTCCAAAATGTTTCCAATGGTGTGCTGTAAAAATATACGCGTGGAGAGGGTCGTCTCAAATGGATTATGCCTGAAGGCATTGAAGAAATTTCCGATTCATAGCAAATCTTTGTCGGGTTTGTTTTATTTCATTTTACTAACATCTGGTTTTATTACATTTTGTATGTTTGTTTCACAAAGCTTGCTAAATTTTGCTAGAGATTTTTTTAATAAAACTGATTAATTACGTGAGAATTTCGAAGGACAAAAATTATCAGTATGTTTATCGTCAAGAATGCTTTATTTTTCATACATAACGTTTCGTGTGTTGTTTACAAGAATCTTCAGGTATTTAACCAACATGCGAAATGTCGTGTATGAAAAATTAAGCATTTTTGACGATTAACATACTGACTGATTGTCAAAGAACGAAAAGATATGTTTCATTATTAATATTATAATGATAATCAAAATCTTTCACATTTTATCTGTTTTAAACTTATTTACTTTTGAAGTTTTTATCTTAAATTAAATATTTCGGTTCCCAAAACAGTTTAGGAGAAGCTATCGCACTAAATACCCAATTTCCATTATAAAGGCAGACTCCATACCTATGATCAAACTTAAATAACTGAGCATTTCCAACTCTTTAACAATTTGAACAAAGGGGCGACGTTAATTTTGCTGTTGCTTGAGCCTCGTGAAGTGAGATTTATGAATATTAAGAATGCTTTCTCCGCCCCGCGTGGCTGCTCATCCCTCTCGAAAGCGAATGCCGTTGGGTGGAGGGCGTCGCCGCGCGGTGGTCGATGGCCACAGCGAGTCTGAAAATGCATTACTCGAGTTAAACTCGATCCGCGAAGTTCGGCCAGGGCGACCACCTCCGCCGGCGTGTTGTCGGCTTCGTGTTGTGGAATTTGAGTTAACTTCGTTGTTTGCCCGCTTTCGGAGACACTGCCTGCAAAGTCCAATAAGGCGGCGTTCGTTTTCAGCCCGCCCCGCCCCGCCCCGTGCCACCCCGGGCCGCCCCGCCCCGCCCTACATCCTTCCAACTCTCCGTTCTTTAGCGACTTTCTTGCAGCTCTTCTCGTCGTGGCACGACCTTTTATCTGTCTCCCACAGGAAGATATTTATTATTCATTTTTACGTCGCTGTCGCAAAGGAGACGTATGTAATTTGTGTTCGTCTGGGGAGTCGGCGGACGCTGCCGAGACGTCATATAGCGTTGTAATTGTATTTTTATTGCGTGGGTTCCGGCGCGTTGCATTATGTATTCGGCGCTCGGCGGCGCGTCTCGCGTGCCCTTCGAAATTCGTAGCTTCCGTCGGACGCCGAGTCGGGGCTTCTTCAGGAGCTATATGTTCACGTTGATGCAGTTTTCATAAACTTATCTACGCGGGCGTTTTTGCGACGCGAGTGGCCTGACGCTGCAGTTTCCCCTCGCAGCTCAGCAGCCCGGCCCTCCCCTCCTGCCCCCGCCACGCCCCCGCACAGACCGCCCCCGACGGGGACACGGGCGTCGTCGACGACTCCACGGCGGCAGTGGCGGTGCCCGTCGCTACCAATATGCGCGGCCGAACGTGCTTCGCAAGCAGCACGTGCGAGGAACTCGCATGCGCACGGAGAAAGAGACGGACGTGATCTTGTTGCTTTCCTAGTATTTTTATGTAATTTGTGCGTGCTCTGTCCTGGTCCAGCGGGAGTGGTTTTCATGAATTATTTAATTCAATCACACCTACGGACGTCGAAATTAAAAATTGTAATGAAAGGAATATAATTTTCAGTGTAGCTTGTTTTGGAGAACTTTTTTTTCCCTCTGTTATTCTATCTCTCGTTTTTATTTAGAATTTTTCGAGATAATTACGTGAGGATATGTATTAGAGTTCCGTGCATGAAAGGGATTGAAGGAGATTCTTCCACACTGCCAATTCTGAACTCCAAGCACGCGCATGGAGCTGGGCAAACAGCAGTTGCGTGAAGCACTGGTGGCGACGGAGGGCAGTGGCGATGTCCAGTGGCGAGACATCTGGCAACGCCTCCATCGTCGCTCTCCCGCACAACCTCCCGCTCGCAGCTTTCGGGCTCCGGCTGCTTCAAAGCACACTCCCGGAGGGCGCGTCTCCGCGTCCGTGTTCCTCCCCTCTCCGCCGGCGCCAGCTTTGTCAGACACGTAACTTTTAAATCGCCCGTCTTTTCACTCCTGCCCATTCAGTCCTTTCCGCTCTACCACGAACTCCCGCCCATTGCCGCCGCTCCTGCCCTTTGAACGCACACCTAAACATAGCCTGTCATCATCGCCGCAGTAAGCCTCTGGTGATTTCGCTGTTCCGCTCTGACCTCTCGTGGCCTGCAAGATCTCCGCGGCCGGGCTCATCCAGCCGACCGCCCGGCCCGCTAACCCGCGCGACCTCGCAGGACGTGCCACACCTGCTGCATCTGCTACACATTCCCGCCCTCTCTAACGTCTCCCCAGGTCGTTGATACAACCACGGCTTCCCGGTTGAATTTGATGTGATTATGATTTCGAATTGAATTACATACTACTAAATTTGTATTATTGTTTCTTAGATGGCTTCCAAGAGACACGCTAAGATAATAGTTTGCAATATTTTGCGAATAAAAGTGCATTAACGTCATCAAATAATGTTTTACGTCGTGGAATGAACAATTCACGTTTTGAGTACAAATTTCTGCAAATTAATTTATATTTAACTCGTCAACATTGATAAGAATACTTTCACATTCCAATTTAAGTTTCGTATTTCCACATATCTACGATATCAACGTTGGGATTTGTTATTGAATGGTTAGTCTCTTTCCAGCTATATTTTCCCTGTCTAAATTTATTTTTCATACATGCGAAGAAAAGACGAGAACTCTCTGAAACTTGCGAAGACTTACCTCATTGAACATTACATCAGTTCCAGAGTTCATTCTCTGAGTCCAACTTTTCTTATTTTCCACTTCATATGAATAGTTAATAAATAGCCTTCTGTCAGAGATAATAATCTGCTAAAATATGTATTAAAGTATTTTTTTAAGAACTTGGTGATTGAGACACTATAATAATACTTAGGGACAACATCTAAAAATTTTAACTTAAACGCGGTTCGGTTTATTGAGATTCTTTTTTATACGTATTCCTTAAATTTTTTTATCGTGTTTGGCTCAATTAACCAATTTTTTTAAAAAATTAATATAAATTTTATCAAATTTTTATGTCTGTCTAAAAAGTGACCTTACAATTATTGAAATATGAATTACACATTTATTATTTAATTGAAAATGACAGTCTCAAGGTTCGTAGTGATTTCGCTCCTCGAGTAGGCGCATATCCATTGGTCGTTCTATCTATGCTTTCGTACTATCGCATGTATGTAGATGCATAATTCCGCACCAGAAGACAATAATTACAATGTCTGAACGCATAACGAAGTTATAACAGTTTTCTAAATTTGAGCACTCTTCACGCTACTGGTAGAATTCCGAATTAACCTGAAATCAATTCAATTCAATTTACTGCGAGCAATTTCTTTCATCAAATTACGAAACACATAATTACTATTTGTGGCGCATACTGAAGGCAACGCCGGTTGCATCGTGTGTACGGGAAGGGTTCCAAACTGCAGGTCGTGTGCCAATGGAGTCTACCCTAATCATCGGAACCTAAATGCGTTTGCCTCTTTAAGTGTTATCTCAGTTCACGCGAATTCAAACTACTGTATAATTGGTTTCAGTGGCAGTGAAGCCATAGCTATTCTTGTACGTCTACCTCGAAATCCCATAATCCGGTTTCGTTGGAATAAACTCGTACTTGTGTCCGTCGATAAAACATGTGTAGTTCCACAAACCATGGCACAGAAGGCGTAAGGCGTGGAGCTAATTACTGTGATATGTAACGTAGCAGGGGCTGCCAACGTGTTAAGATGGAGAGGCTAACAGAGCTGGAGGGGGCGGTCGCGACCTCTGCCCTCCTCCGTGCCCCGCCTCCGCGCGCCCTCGCGCTCCCACCATAATTACATGAATGGAAGGAAAACGTTCCGGTCAGATTAACTGTGGTGAACCGCAGTGGAGTACATCGCGGGTAAAACCTCCCCGAAACGCCCGTGTTTTATTAATTCTCTCTGTGAATTAATGAGACGGGATGTAATGTAATTTGGAACATATCATAGTCACCTATGAAATTGATTTGTGAATTTCGTGCAAAATGTATGAAGGTATGTTTCATGTGAAATCCCTTAGCGAAAAAAAGCTCGACAAATCACATTCACGTTACATTACAAAAGGGCCTTTTGTTGTGAGATTTCATGGGACGTATTCGCTATCATGCAACAGATAAATTAAAAGTCTGTAATACAGCTGCGAAATGTGCGGTTCATATGAACATGCCCAGAAATGACGGGAATGAGAACTCGGATTGCAGCGTAAATCGAAATAGATGGAACAGGAATGCACTGTGTTGATAGTAATGTTTGCAGCTCTAAAATAAATTCAAATGACCCCAGTGCTACAGACTGATTTTATGAAGTGGTCTAGAAATAATGTTTTTGTTTGAGAAAGCTGTTTGTACATTCGGGTTTCCAACAACTTATCAAACAAAGCTTTCTTACAGAATCATAAAATTTGGGTTTATAATTTTTCAATAATAGATTACTTTGTAACACCGTTTCAAAACCAAATGTAACATATTAATAAAAGTTTTGATTTTTTATGTTCTGAATCAATGTACAGAATAACTGTAAATCCTTTATTTCCTGCAAAATTATTGCATTTAAATTATTACAACATTTTAGGAAATAATGCTTGAGTTAAAAGGTCCAGGATGTGCTTTAGATTTCGGTGCCATCTTGTGAAGCCGCAAAAGCATTCCTCTGCGAAGAAAGACTACAGAGTGCCAGTTGGAGACAAGCTTACGGCACTGCCTGCTCCTTTATTTCTTTGAAAAAATAGGAAAACCTGAACGCGGCGCAATCTGTCGTCGCGGTCGCTTGTTTGCCCTTCTTTTGTTCCTGTCCAAATTGGGCGGCGGCGGCTATCCCCACGGGTCCGAGAGACAGCCGCGCGGTCGCCTTTTACTGGCTACCTCGCCCCGGATGCTTTGCCCTGCCCGCTCCTTGTCCCTTTCCCACCTCCCCACCCCATCGCCGTGCGTGCATCTCACTTCGCTCACTGCAATTCACGTTAAACTTACTACCGCAATACGTTCGCCGTATTCTCTCCGTTTGAGAAAGCTTTATTGCCGACAAAGTACATACAATGGGATTGTTTCGTTTATCTCTTTAAAGTACAAAAGGACCTGTTTCCAAGGTGCAATCACTTTTTCTCGTATTTTCATGTAATCGTTCATGTGCCACAAGTAAGAAATTTATTATTTTGTCATGTTACATTCTTTATTTTGAAAAAATAACTACAGCAGAATTTGTTATACAGAATTTACAATATTGCTGCAGAACTGTTTCGATTTGAGATGTGAAGCTTTCCGGATTAAATATATGTATATTTCCTGGTATGTGAAAAAATAGTTGGCCCTCTCCACATATCACATTAGACCCATCATCCCATTCGTATTCATTCATCTGAAATCATGTAGTCGAAAGTATCGATAAACGAGCACTCTGGTCACCAGCCAGGAAAAAAGAGTTCATGAAGGGTTCGCCTCCATCCTAGCTGTGATGAGTTGAGCCCTCATGACTCAAACTGAAGAAAGGGTCAGTGGGAATAGGTGTGGTGGGGAAGAAAGGGAGTGTGCTTGCCATTTGTATTGTGGGCCATCGTGCCCAGCTCCGCCCTTTCACTTCGCCCAGGGCCTCTCGGCCCCCCTGCCCGCAGCCCTGCAGCCCTTGGCGCCGCGTAATCGATGAGGCCGTGCGTTTTATGGTGAGGCATTTAGCTTCCCTTGTTAGAGAAATCTACAGAGCGGACGCGATCCCGCCTTTCCGACCTCTTCCGCCGTTCTTCAATATCTCTGCGCGAATGCGGCCAATTAGAGAACGTTTCTATGACTTATTGTATATTTTCCTCACTATTGATTTGTACAACTTTTATATTTCAAGAGCTTACTGAAAGATTTTAAATAGCAAATACCGCTCTCTATACATTTGTTTAATTAGTTGGATTTTAAGAATGTTGATTAGAAATATTAAACACTTATAAATTGATTAAAATAACCATTTTTCACACCTTAATCATTATGCAATTTAATACGACACTACTCCAATTCTTCCCCACTCGTAAAGGTAGATAATCCGCAGTACTGGTATAAAATGCTTATTTTGGTTGGAAAATGAAACACGAAAGTTAAAAAGCTATTTTGTGATGTTCTAAAAATGCATTGCCCTTTTATGATTCTCTGAAAAGGAATGGACTAATGTAGATGTGTGTGACTAATATCCCCTTTAACGAATTTTAATTTAATCCGTTTAAAATTATTTAAACTTGTTTATTGTAGTTGTAATAGAAGATCATATGCAATTCCCGATATTCATTCTCCAACAAGTTGGGACAAAATGTGCAGATACTGTGAATGTTACGGACTGAATGAAAACGGATTAAAATCATTTATTTACATACAGAAACTTTAAAGATGTTGAAAACAGTTGATAAAGTAAACTTACAGTTACAAAAATATTGGAGTTATTTCAGTAATGTTGAAGGAATACATATACCATGTTTTTCGGGCGTCGTGTACAATGTATTTTCTGCAAAATATTATTACAGCTTCAATAGGTGGCGTTATATACCAATGCAAAATTCAAAGCGGCTCCCATTACCACAGGAAGATGGATATTCCTTATTACGATTGCCCGTGCCTAACCCATATGGCCGTACCTGACATGGATAGATTAGATGAGTAGGTGATTGGAAGGACGATGGAGCAATTGGAACAAGGGACAGGGGAACGGGAGGAAGCTTGCCGCAAACCAAACTGCTTTGCCCACCACAAACCCCGAATGGATTGCCCGAGATTTCAACCCCTCATTAATTAGTGATTCCGGGTGCGTCAATTACAACCGGACATTATTCCCGTAAGTGTAGAGCACGTTTTTCCTTGGCATGTGGCGGTATTCGTCCCCCGCTGGATGGCGAGGTCCGGCGCCGACCTACCGTCAGCTAGCGGAGTTTTCCGCAACTAGGTATCTCCCACCAGCGGGGCACCGCCCCAACTGGGACAAGTTTTAAACTTCCGACTGGTCTCTCGACAAGTGTGGTAGGGTAGTGATTGTAAGTGTAAGTGTAAGTGTAAAGGGTGAGGATAGGACAAGAAAGAGAGAGGAAAGATCGCGCACGGTCCGTGGCCGGTTTGTTAGGGTACTGCTCCGCATTCGCCTGGTGTTGATCGGAGAAAGCACGGAACACTACCGATCAGAGCTGCCGGTCACCGGAATTCTCCTCCTGACTGCAACTGAATTCGACCTAGCTGTGTAGGTAGTGTCGAAAATCCTGCCACCGTCGGTACTCGCAACGTAGGACCTCTCGGTCAGAGGCACTGCAGTGGCATCAGTTGATGCTCTGAGCTACTTAAGCCGAGAAGCTCGAGACAGCTTTCCGCGGACCATTCTGCTTTGCCCAGCACACCCACCGCGAGAATCGCCCTAGCCCAACGCGAGAAGGCGTGGCCGCTACTAGTATGTGTATATACCACACAGGAGGTTGGACGAGGCAGCTCCCAGGGTCGGCGCGTCGGAGCGTTCGCGCCCCGCCCCTCGCTGCGGCCGGCGCGGCGGGGCGACTCACGCTCTTTTATTTGCCCTCCCCCTCTCCCACACCAACGCGCGCTACCAGCCAGTTCAGTCGTGTTTATTTTCAAATCGTGTATCATTCGCGTGTTAAAGTGCTTCAGTGTGCACATACAGTTGCGTTATATTTTAAATACCCAAATTATTGGGTTTTGTAGTGAACGATAGCGAGGTTACACAATTGCAGCGTTGTGGTTGATTCGAGGCCTCCTGCCAAACGTACATGCCATTCATTTGTTCATGAATTTTGTGCGTATTTACTCCCGTGTTTTACAATTCCGTAAAGTATATTTGATGTGCGTCATCCTAAATCTTTTTCTCATATTCTCGGCAACGTAAAATATAGAGATTTCAAACTCGTAGGGAAAAAAATTCTAGTTGATAGTAAATTAGTAACTATTTATTCTTCATGCCAAGTAAGCGAGATGTAGACCTAAATATCAGTGTACAAGAAACATCTTGAAAATTATCAACATCAAATTATAATTTGTACTTTGGGATTGAATATTACTATAGTTGAACATTACAATTGGAATAGAAACGCAATAATGGGGCCAATGATACAAAGGCTCTCTTTATGGGACGTGCATTTACATTTTTTTGGGATTACACTTGTTTCGAAAGTTACAATTTTCTCAATAGCTCGTGAAATTTGATGATTTGTGATTTCTCTTCCTTTTTATGTATTTCATCTTTCCCTTTCTCTTTATACTTCCTTTCTGTCGTAATTTACCAATTCGGGAGCATTTTCCTAGGTTCATATGCAATGTGTGAGATAGCAGTGGAGCTGCGTAGGTCGGAAGAGGCGGCGCAGGAGCGGGATTACACTTGTTTCGAAAGTTACAATTTTCTCAATAGCTCGTGAAATTTGATGATTTGTGATTTCTCTTCCTTTTTATGTATTTCATCTTTCCCTTTCTCTTTATACTTCCTTTCTGTCGTAATTTACCAATTCGGGAGCATTTTCCTAGGTTCATATGCAATGTGTGAGATAGCAGTGGAGCTGCGTAGGTCGGAAGAGGCGGCGCAGGAGCGGGCAGCGGCCAGCAGCGCGCGTCTCCTGCGGCGCCGATCCCCTCCGCGCCGCCCCTCGCCACGCAGCGACCTCCCGGAATCGGGCCACTTTGATTACTCTCTGACCATTAACTGCCACGCGCACGGGCCGGAGTTAAGCGGAAGGGCATCATCTGATATTGATGGGAGCCGAAAGGAGCGCCAATCTCCGCAGCGTTGTGAGAGGGTCTCACGGACGGGGCGTTCAAATTGTAGAGTAAAGCGTCGTGGAGCCCTTACACCAGTAAGGATTTGCTGTCGAAATGGAATCGTGTATCCAGATATGGATGTGCTAATTATTTCATTTATTTGAGGAGTGTTTTAATCTACCCAACTATTTAATCTTACACACATTGCGGGTTTTTTTTTTTCATAAAAAAATTAATGGCAGATGAAGTGATGCGTAATACAAGAATTGTGATTAAAATATATAAATAAATGAATTACGAATAATTACGTTTACCAATTTCCGTAAATTCCAAACGATACTTGACGTTAGGCATTTAGAGAAAGATTGATTCATTACTAGTGATTTCGGACGCGCCAACCGCTAAGGTCATTAGTCCCGTAAGTGTGGTGTATGTTTTTTGCTCCGGAGGTGCCTCGCTGGATGGGGAGATCCGGCGCTGATCCACCGTCGGCTAGCGGGGTTTTCCCCAACCAGGTATCTCCCAGCAGCAGGACACCGCCCCAGCCGGAATAAACTCTAAGCTCCCGGCTGGTTCGGTGTGTGGTAATGTATTGGGTGTAAGTGTAAGTGTATGTAAGCAAGAGGTGAGGGTAGGACAAAGAATGGGAAGAAAAGATCGCGCGCGGTTCATGGCCCGTTTGTTAGGGTACTGCTCCGGCATTCGCCTGGTATTGATCGGAGAAACCAAGGAAAAACTACCGATCAGCCGGTCGCTAGAATTCTCCAGACAGCGATAGAACTCGACCTAGCTATCTGGCTAGTGCCGAAAATCCTGCCACCGTCGGGACTCAAATCCCAGGACCTTCCAGTTGGAGGCAGTGACATCGGTTGATGCCCTGAGTCACCTCTCACGCTGGGCATTTAGTGACAAAAAATAAACGGCTCAACATGCCAGCTGTTATTTCCAAACTGTCACCACTCTACCAGATTCTCTTTTATTTAAAGCGATTTAAAAACAGAAACGGTTTTACAGATGTGATCGCTATTTGACGAAGTGAAACACTATCGATTTGCATTATTAAATTTAATACATCAAAGCAAGCTGTCAACATTCGACGGTGAAAATGCAAAGTACATCACTACAGAGTCTTCTCAAGCTCACGCAAAAAACCTGCACGTCTCTTTCTCTGCCGTAAATATTCATTCAAAAGGTAAACATGAAATAAGACGTTTGTGAATTAAAGAAAATATTCACAAATACGCTCTTAATTTCTCTTCCTTTTCAAAGTCGTTTTGAGAAAACACGACCTTTTATTGCACTTTAACGCATTGAATCACTTGCTCAATAACTCATTAGCAATGTAACTCAACGCTCAGTTGCTCTCACTAGATTCTACATTATGGGCAAACATTTTTTTGCTGGTATGTTTTTTTCTTATTATCTCATTAACTTTTGAATATGATTCAAGTTTATAACATTTGTTTATTTAGTTTATCAAATATTTACTAACACCTTTTTTCAAACAAAAATACTGTTCCACGGCATAGAATGATTTTGTAACAGTAGAGAGCATTCGATTATCATATACATACCGCCATACAAAAATTCACAACGTGTTTTGTGGACGAGAGAATGGACGCTGCCCACACAACCGTCTGAAATGCTAGGAATTCATGGATAATTGATTACCTCTTCATTCAGCATTTATGGGCGGATGTTTGGCCGCGTCGATTGAGTTCATTGCGAACCTGTAGAATTCAAACGAGACTTCCCAATAGCCCTTCCCACCTTTTTTGTGAGCCTTTTCATCGCATGCAGGAGCGTTGCTATGCCCTTTCGCCCACGCCGCGCGCAGACTGAGCTCTCACGGAACCTGCCCTTATCCGCCCACGCCCCCTCCGACGCCTACGCCCACGCATAAGCACACACATAAGCACACGCTCCCCACTGCTGATCAACTCGGAGCGAACGGATACCGACTGCATCTCGCGGTCGTCTTTTTCTAAGCCGTTTACATACCTCCCCCCTAAAAGACACAGCGCGTCCCCATACCGTTCCGTTTTGCTCCTTAGTGACGATTGATGTCCAAGTTTTTACCGTGAACTTCTTAGAATCGTATTGATCGATTGTAATATATTATCTTCTTTCTATTTTCCAAAAAAAAAATCCACATCCTTTTAGAGCACTATCAACGTTGGAAACCACCGCTGAAAAGTTTATGGAAACAAAACTTGAAACCTTCTATCACGAGCTTCTTCTTTCCCTGTCAACTTAATACACGCAGTTCAGGAGATTCTGCCATGTTCTCCTGTGTTCGATGTTTTCTGCTTATTAGGGTCGTGGTATAGGTCTTGTTCAGGCACCTGGAGAATAATCCGACTCTCCTCTTACTTCACTTCCACGTCAACTTCTTCTTCCCGCTGCATTCACTGATCCTCCACATCCAACCACGTATCCTGTAACTGTGGTCGTTTTAAGACTCGCAACGCATATGACGTTATAAGTAAACACTTCTTTCATTTTCCATTTCGGTAACCTTGTCAGCGCGGCCGAACTAAATTGTTCATATGGATGTAGAAAGAACATCTTTGGACTTCCAAAGAGGAACCTTCTCTCTCCTCTTCAGAGGAAACCAACTCTCTGTGACTTGACACTCACGTCTCCCTATCATTATCATCATTGTGTCAATGATGATAATGTTCGTTTTCGGCCTCTGTTATTTCTCGCCGGCCAGCTCTTGTTTGTCGCCCTTTCGTCTTCGCCGAGGTCTTCCGCCGCCTCCCTGGGTCGCCCTTGCCGGGGCTTCGACGTCCGCTGCGCACCGCCCACTGGCAGCCGCGCCGCCCCGCTCGGGCCGGAAATTACGACCACGCGCGGGTGGCAGCCCGGCGCCTGCGACAAAGCGGGTGCCGCCCGCTCGCTTTTTAATTCATGTGCCGTGCAAGCGTGACCTGCTCGCCCCGCCCCGCCCCGCCCCGCCCGCAATTCCACCCAACGAAATCCATCTATCCATCCATCCATCCATCCATCCACCCACCCACCCACCCACCCACCCACCCACCCACCCACCCACCCATCCACCCATCCACCTTCTCACACTCTCGCGTGCCCCAACACGTCCAAAAATGCTCTGCGGATGCAATCCTTCACGCGATCCTGCACCCAATTAATGCTAACTACAGTTTAATTTATCTTCGCTTTCTTTTTCATTAATTCTTTCAGTGGGAATATCAAATAATTTTATTGATTAAGACAGATCTTTTAAACAACTTCAACTTAATAGAATTACTTTCATTTTTACATCATATTTACATTCAATATGGCCATTTTGCCATTGATCATTATGTGTCCTTTCGAACACGGTTGTTCTCGCAGTTCAATACATCAATATTTTCTTATAATAACAGCTATTACCGCTTTCTCTCAAATCAGTTCAAATTACTCTAATCGTCTAGACAACTGAATGCCTTACTTATAAGTATGTGTCATTTCCTTTTGTCATAACAAAAAATTAATTTCTATCCTAAACGACATTTTTTAAAGTGAAGACAAAAATTAACATTTCATTAAAATCCCCCCCTTAGAAATGAGTCATAAATTGAGTTTATTAAGGCTTATCTTCATAAGAGATGTTCTTCGAGCAAATATTGTGCGGGTTACTCTCGTTTTCACTCTCTATATTTTCATTCTTTTTTTCGTTAGTATCGCCAACATTTATTGTATATTACAAAACTTTGAAATATATATCGAACGTTCTCGAATATTTTCATAAATGTTAATACCTTTACTGCATTGACATTTAAGCAGTACTTCAAATTAGATTTAATCGGGATTTTTATTAGATAGAATTTTGGTTATTTAATTACCCGAAATACAATTGTAATGGGACGGATTTCATATATATTTTTCGTTTAATACGTTTCTAGTTGAAATGAACTTCGCTGAAAAAATAATATCCACCCAGTATTAATCGAGAATATGAACTACTTGGTATAAAAATGTTCTAATAGTTCCTTGAAAGAGACGGCTCGAATAGAATGAAAATAATGGGTTTCGTGAAGCAGTTTGCACGAGAGGCAGGGGATATCGTCTCCCCCGACGGGGGATGTTCTCTTTTTACGTAACATTTCATTTCCCGCGGAACAGAGGACGCGAGGCGGCAGCGTGCTAAGTGCCCGAGAGACGAGCAGCGCCTCGCCTTCTCCTGTTCCGCGCGCGCCGCGCCGCCCTAATCTCACCGATAATTTGAACTGCGCCGCGTAAAAGCGGCTCCCCGGCGTTGATCGCTGCTTCGAAAATTGATTTTCGGAAGCGCACTTTTCCGTCGTGTAAAAGGCGTCGTCTCTGCCGCCTTCTCCTGCTCCTTCGCTCGTCCTGTCCGTCACAAAGGGGGCTCGCTCGCCAGAGGAGGTGAAAGGAAAGGCAAAGGTGGAAATGGCCGCGCGCAATCGACATAGGAAAAAGGGGACCCGGATTGCACGCGCCGCGCCGAGCAGAGCCGTTCGCGAGGAGTCCATAGAGACGACTGTAATCAACTCCCATTTGTAGTTCGTATTTTCCGCTGTTGGAAGCGTCAAGCGCTTCTCTTTGTTTCTTTTTTTTCCCTCTCTCTTTTTAGGGCTGCACGTACTGACACGTTCCATTATTCGCAAATAGCTATCGATGCTATAACCATCTGTTTTTTCTCATCTTTATGCTGTTTGCGGATGATAGCCCTCCATAAAGGGAGCCGCCATTTATGCCGGTCGCGTGTCGCGCCAATTCGATCATATCTCATGCGATCCGCTCTCATCTAGTGGAGTGCCATCTCCCCATCGGCGGCACCTGTCTCGGGGTCGTTGTCGCCCCGCCACTCGCCGCCCACTTTGCGCTGCCTTGTTCCTCGCCACCCGCCACTCCGCCCCGCTCGTCACTCTCCGCCCCACCTCGCTTTGCCTTATTCCGCCCCCCCGCCCCGTTCCGCCCCCCCTCCCCCCCTCCCCCCCCTCTTCCCCGCCTGAACCTTCCGCCCCCGGCCCCTTCCCCCGCTGTCCCCCCCACCCCCTCTCCCGCGCCTTCCCCTCACCACCCGTTCCGCTGGGTCGTGCGTTCGCCCGCTGGCCCTCGGGGCTGGCGCACGGCTCACCCCAATCCCTGAAAACGGATTCGCGGGTCGTGGATTGCGTTACGCCGCTTACGGGGTGCGCGGGTGGCGCGCGAGATACTCCCCTGGAGAGGGCTGCTCGCCTCGCCCCGCCCCGCCCCCTTCTGCGCGCCACGCCTCCCCTCGCCTTGCTGCACACGCGCTCCTTCACTCTTTCTCTCACATCCCAATTTTCGTTTGTTAAGTAACTCTTTCAAGCGCTGCAGTTACGCTTATTATATTTGCCATGACATGTTATTTAGTTTGCTTTTGTAACCCTACTATCTGCGAATGTCTAGATTGGTGATAACCCTCACTTCGTTAGAACTCATCTCTCCATTTGTTACATCTGCTATTTATCATTGGAACCTTATATTCTCGTGTACACTTTGCGTGTCATTTGAATGTGGTAACAATCCATCTCGACTTATTTACTGTATTTTATTTCTAATAGTTCACAATGCACGACCCTTTGTGATACTATGTTCTTATTTTGCAGTCACCACATGTTATCTTGATGTATCTTCCCATTCACACCAGATCTCTCCTCTCCTTGGGCCTACTTTCCAACCACGATTCGTTTCACATTTTCAATTTCTTCTCCCGATTGCCATTCCAACTGGGCCTTCGATTTTCGCGTGCTCGCCGTCGCATCGCGGGGCCTTCCGGCTGGGGTTCCGTGCAGCCTAGTGCTCCGCCGAGGCGTGCATCGAGGGCGGCGGGCAGCGCCCCAGCCAACGAGGGGAGGACGCGATGTCTGGGTCGAGGTCAACGGAGCCGACGAAGGCCCGAGCGGAAACTGCCTCCGCCGCTGCGCCGCGCCGGCCGAACGACTTACGGCGGAGAAAGGGAGATTTGATGGCTGGGAAGAACACATGGAGGCCCAGAAAGGAATATGGCTCGTCGCTGTCTCATACGATGCTTCAGCGAAAGATGGTTCATAACCTCTTTAGGCCGTGAGGCGGTCGCCATAAAAGAGAATTGCGCGGTCACAAACTCACGGAAATGATGTTTTCGTAAAAGTATTGGTGTTACTCATATGCATATTCAAACACCGCACAATAATTTTACTTTAATGCTATGTAAGTACTTGTGAAGTGAGCATTGTAGATATTTCCGATAAATATTCTAATGTGATTGGAGATTAACGTTACAATAGGGGGAATGTTACAATGTAATTCAATTTGTGAAAAAAAATATACGATTTATATCAGTGTTTTTATTATGCTGCTTCATGTTTGAACTGGATGAAAAATATTCGCGTTGTGTTCGAAACTACTAATCGCAACTGAATTGATTTTTCATCATTTGTCAGCCTGTCAGAACTCGACAAAGATAAGACGGATGAGAGGCTCTGCGTTCGGTTTGGTGTGGTTGAAGCCGCTGGTCAGCTGTCTGGCAGCCACATCGTCTCCTCCCTTCTCATCCCTACTCCTAAGCGTCCCCTCCTCCCCCTATCCCCATTGAGTCCGTTTTCGCCTTTACTGGCTTTGACGCTGGAGCTTGTGGCATCGTTATCCCTTTCGCTTTTTTAACAACGCACAAATGGTCACAATAAACAGAATTGAACATTTTCTCCGCTGCCAGCGATGAAAGCCAGGTCAGCAAATATACATTTAATTAACTTGCCCTTTCTTTCGTGCAGATTAGATTGTGCCATATCAAAGCATCCAATGCGAGTATCAAACAGATGCTTAATTAACACACATTGATACGCATTATAAGCAAACTGGATGTTCAGCTAATTTTGTGCCATAGTAAACTTAACATGGTGTCCGATAGATTACCAACATTATGGATCAATTCTACAAAAGTACATTCCGAGCCCCAAAACATTTTCAATACGATAAACTAATTCTAGTATTTCATTTCTGACCATGAAGGTGTGGAGCACTATAAAAACTATTCGCGGTGTACTGTAGCCTCGTGGGACACTGAATCTCGCGGAGAAATAACATGCACACGCACGCACCTCTCTTTGTAGAATGAAGAGCGACCCCCTCTCTGCGTCTCCGGGAGCGCGACCGCTGGCGGCGGAGAACCCGGCCGGAGATAAATATTTGCGATGCGGAGACGTCACACGCGCACGATGGTGGAGTGTGGGCGCGGACGGACGCAGGTGGGCGTGGGTGAGCGCAGGCGGGACCGGGCGGGCGCGGATGGGTGCAGGTGGGCGTGGTGCGGGCGCGGGCGCGGGCGGGCGCAGGTGAGTGTGGGGGCGTGCGCGGGCAGCCCATGATGAAGCGCTGAATTATTCTGGCGCGGGTGGATCCGCGAAGCTCGAGGCTTCGTTGTCGGGCGCTACAATTGCGGGGACTCATCGCGCTGCCGCCCCGTGGCCCCCTCGTCCGCAGTCCCAGAGGTCTCCCGCGCGCGGGGCATACGGGAGGGGGGGTGGAGACGCAAACGTTGCGCTCCGGCGGCGGGCGGCTAACGAGAAGAATTGCTGCCAGCAGCTGCTAAAGTGGATTAAAGTAATTGGATTCCCCGTTGGGGAAACCGTCCCGCGGAAGTATTGTTGTGAATTCTGAGCGTCGTAAAAAATGTCTGAGTCGTCGTTTTTATTAATTTGCGTATGTCGGTGACACAATGTGCGATATTTTTTGTTGATATTGGTTCCAATTTATTTGAATGGAATCCAATTTCTCTTCATCAACTAATATTGAATACCGCCATGTTGATAATTAATATCATTCAAAACATCCAAATCGTTCAGATATATAAAAGTTTTTCTCTCCGTATGCATTGTCTGTAATTATTCGTAATTGCACTTTTAAAAATGTTGCAATAAAGCAGGTGAAAGGCATCTGGTGTGGAGGAGAAACGCCATTCCGGTATCGCGTTCCTTTTCGCCTATTTGTGCGAGCGGCGGCCTTGGCCCTTTGTGCGCAGCGGTGCAGCCGCGGAATCCGGGTCGCCCCGCCCCGCCCCGCCGGTTTCGTTTCACGAGCGACGGCCCCGCGCCCCGCCCACCCCGGGCGCTCGAGGACTCGTCCGTCGCGCAATAACGGCGCGGAATGTTTCATCAGGCGGCGTCGCAGGCAGGTCGCACGCCCCCCCCCCCCTTCGGATCGCCTCTGCCCGCCCTCCGTCGCATCGGTGCACTCGGGGAGCTGGCCCGGTGCACTGCGGGGCTCTGTGCTGCACCTACGCCGTCTCACGTTCCTTGGGAGATGTGATAGTTTTCTGATTTGTTGTTGGCATTCGAAACAGCGAGGAGATATAATTAGAATAATAGTTAAAGTGAGTGGGATAATGTCCGCAGTGACATATTTTGGCAGACGTTGAGATGTTACCATCTACATGACACTCAGCCTCCCAGTGAGTGCTAAGAATTATTCTTCGTATCATTGACTTTTAACAACAAATGGCAGAGTAATAAACTAAAGTTTATCACAGATTCTTTGTGTTTATAGTGAAGGAATGTGACATGTTTTCCCTTATAAATCAATTTCTGTCGGAAGTTATGTAGGACTCTTGACCCCTAAATTTTACATTAAATTTGTTTTCCGGAAATGTGTTTAGCTTCGTAAATTACCAAATTGGGAAATATCAACCTCGGCTAATTCATTTCAAAAGCGAAAACACGACATGCGAAATGCCACCATCAGAAATTTGTCACTGCAAGTTCACGTAGAAGCAAACTTGCCACACTCTACCTTATTCAATTAAATCCACTTTGGCTGGCTGACTTCCTCCCGCACCTCCTCGCAACTCGCTCTACGCCTCCAGGAGCGCTGCTCTCGTTCTTCCAAGTTTATCCATTCGGATCGTTCTCCCTTCTCCTGACTCTAAATACATTTTATGTTCCTGTGCAGAACCTTCACCTAAAAGCCTTAAAAATTATTAAAACATTCATTATGTTTAAATTTACTTCAACTCTAACATATACGTTAACCATTCACAAGACCTTCAACATCTTACGTACTCCGACGTCACGACAGTGTAAGGTTAAATGCTGGTATTACTCAACGCCGATTGTCGTCTTTTTGCCTGAATTCCAATTCGACTCATTCCTTTTTGCCGTTTTTATTATCCGATGTAACATACCAACAAACAATGAATATACTCCCGTATCTCTGCAGTTTCACTTTTCGCAATGGCAGATTTGCAGATCGGCACCTAGCGCCCGTCCCGCGCTGTTTCGCATCGCTCAGCGATGCCGCCTCCCTCCCTCCCTCCCTCCTTCCCCCGAAAGTGTCACCTCGGCGCTGCCTCTGGCGGCGCGCGAGATGAAAGTAGCGGCCTTTGTGGCGCGCCCGTTATTAATGATCCGCAGCGGGGAAAAATTGGCGCCGTTTCGGGCAGGCGCGGCCGGGGCCCGGGCCGGGGCGGGGCCTGCGGGCTCGCGAGGGCGTCTGGGCCCCGACTTAGCCGGCGCCGCCCCAGCTGCGCTGCGCAGCGCAGAGATCCACGGAGTTACTTCAGCGGTAAAATCGAATGCGTCGTTCCTTCAAATGAAACACATAGTTTGCTCTCAATTCTGGAGCAATCAATTTGTGGCAGATATAAATTGTTTTGTTCAGATTCCACTAGCATGATGATCTAAAGTCTAAAATACCAAAATACCGGGATTAATACGTGTCACCCCAAAATACCTCAATCACAATGATATATTCATCTAAATCGCAGCTCCTTTCTATGAAACTATAGTAATAAAATCCCATAAAAATTTCGTAATACATATTCTTAGACGATTGCAATGGAGGTGCGAATTTACTAATACATTTATTAATAACGGGTGCCGTTATAGAGAATTTTTAATGTATATGCTTTGACTAAAATGTTTGCTCTTTGAAGAATCCTGTTTAGTTGCAAAAGAAAGCATCAAGGTTAGCCTTTGCGTTGCTTGGAGGCAAACAAAGAGCTAAAGGCGCGGAGGATGTATATGCCGGCTGTGCGTTTGAGTTTGGCAGTCCCCAAGCGAGAGGCGGGAGTAATGACTTTTATTCCAGCCTTGTTGTTCCGTGTGTTTGCAACATCGCCTCGTTAGCGTGACCTTTTTTTTTCCTTTTAGTTTTCCCTTAGTTCGTAAAAATTATACGCGTTTCGCTCTTTTATGTAAACGTGCGTGCTTGAATAAGTGGTTGGTACTGAAGCGCTGAGTACTGTTGAGTAACGCATCGCCGCCATTTGCTAAGTAAATTCTCTTTTGTTTATCGTTGTTCTGGCGTTCATCACTGAACCGTACATCGCTACTGCATATTTAAATTCTCCTTTGGGATGAGGTGTGTAGTCAGAGCTGATATATTTCCTTTACAGTTCATACATGTGTATCCATCCATACATCCAAGCATTACACACAAAATACCTAACAGCTTTTGCAGTGGATTGTGCCTGCTAAACTTCGATCAAAAAATCGTTTCACCTGTATTTTGAGCCTACAAATTCTGCTTTCCTTGAGACCAAGGGTTGATATCGATCTGTTGCCCATAAATTGTTTTAAAATTCAGGACGATGTAAATACCTCGGTAACCGTAAAAATACCAGTAATAAAGCAACAAATTGCATATTTTATGACGATATGACAATTTGTGAAGGAGGAGACTATCGGCGAGAAAATTGGAAGTACCAATACGTAATTTCGTTTCCATACAGCATTTTCTAGTACTGAAAGATTTGATTCTTGCCAATAATGTAACTCATGAGAGATGTTCCTCAATGCTTCAGAGATTTAATGAAAGTTAGTTCACAGTTATAGACTATAAGCACGGTGCATAAGCATTGGTGGTATAAGAAAATCACATTAATTCTAAACGTGAGAAGACTTGTCACCTTCCACAAAATCGAGGAAAGTGGCAACTTTAAGTTTGATAGTGTGAATTATCATCATCATCATCATCATCATCATCATATAACATGGAAGTTGTATTACGATCGACTTGGCGTGAAAACAATTCGGAAGTCCTGTTCCATTTATATTTTTTCTATGTGTGTAAGTTAATTGGAGTGAGCTAAAATAATATATATTTTTGTACTGGCATTAGTTATTAAACGATTTTGAGCAAAAATATGCTGCTGCAAATTGCTTGTTATGGAGTATTAATTTACAAGTCGCTCACGCGAGTTCCCAGAACGTGAAATTGTTGGTGCATTTCGTCCCGCTCAGACGCTCTGGTCGCGAGGGTGGGGGCTAATGGGCCGCTGGCTGGGGGCGGGGGCCGGGCCCCTAATCCGGCTTCGTAATTAGGGCGGCGAGTGCGACAGGAGCGTCCCGCCGCCGGCAGCAATCCGGATGTGGGCGGGGAGGGCGCGGGTTCGCTTACCGGTGCACGTGCTGCACCGCTCGCCCGCAGCACCGCCGCTGCTCGAGCCACGCAGCAATTGGGATCGGTGGGAAGCGGCCGATGGCCGCCTCGGGGTTGCCAGGCGGGGCTCACGGGATGCGTGTGCAAGAGAGACATTCTCACCTTTCCCTTGTGTTTGATTTTTGTTGTATTACTTCCTTGTTGAGATCGAAGTGTGCCGTAATGTAAGAGAAAGTCGCAGTTATTAAAAGTAAATTTATCATTTTCTGTTAATTTGAAAAAAGAATCTGTAGTCAAATTGATGCAATAATTATTAGTTGGAGAAGTAGAGGGACTAAGTTGAAACGCTCTAAGAGCATGCAATAATGGGCGCATTTATTTTCAGCTCAAGCTAAGAATAATTCCATGTTATTGTGTAATGAGAATCTTTAGTGTACAAAATAATGACAAAATGAAATTGAACGAAATGAAATTGGCGTGTAAGTAAACCGCGTGTTATAAAACATGGATATATTAAGCCAAAATATTTGTCATAAGAAACCTTCATTGGTAGCACAATAAGAGTTCGAAGGAGAAAAATCGAAGTTTGGAAGTGTGCTCGCTACCATGATTGCTTACTTCCGTTTCCAATTTTTTTACAGAAATTTCAACACCTAATTGTAAATTAGTAAAGGAGCAGACGTGACCTTTGAGTCGGATACGCGTTCAGCGTAGGTCGATGCAGAGAGGCCTCCGGGAAGTTACGAACCGGGTGGTAAAGTTGACCTGCAGCCCCCGGGTTGCGCAATCACGCTGTAGCTCTTTAGCCAGAGGCCACCTCTGCACATGGCAGCTTGCAGCTTCTCTCTGTTCTGTTGCAGTATACATTGCAGTTGTTTCAATGTCGCGTTTGTATTGACAAAGTTCTAGTCGAGTGAATATATTCCAGGTATCTCACATTTACTAATTACTCTTTCATTCCAAGAGAAACGTTAGCTTCGTACTATTGGTAGAAGCTTTACGACAACGTTGTCTTCCAATTCTTTCATAAACTGCAACATTTTGAGTAAATAATATATCACATATTCAGAAGTGTAATGAAAATAAATATAATCAGTAGTGCTACAGCACATGCTTTCTCGCGCTATTTCTTTCTCAATTTTCGATAAATTCCGGAAGTTCTTGTTTTATCCGTGGAAAAAAAATTAAAAAATTGGATTCGTGTTTTAGAAAATGTTTTTAATATAAATTGCGTTAATTTCAAACAGAAATTAGACGAAAACTATTAGTTTAAAAAAAAATTATCAAAACAATCTCTATCATCAATATTATACTTTTGTATTCTTAATTTTTTGTAGTTTTCGAAAATACAGAAAGTTCGTCAGAAATCAGACCAGCACTGTTTTTACCGTCATTTCGTTCACGCGGGGAGAAAAATAAAAGAAAAAATTGGAACCTTTTTTTTTTTAGAAAATATTGGTAAAAAATAATACCCATATTTCATGAAAAATTATGCAATAACAACTTATATTTTTAAAAATTCTTCATGATAAGAGAACTTTATAAAATTGAGTGAACGCAACGGAATGTTCGCCGTCGAAGTCCGTCCGCTTGAGAGAGCTCCCGAATCTCGGCGCTTCGAGGTACATTCCAGGTGCGAATCTTCTCTCAGCTTCGGCCGAGAACGCGGCTGGCAGCGGAAGGGACGTCCGGTAAAGGCGGCAGCGACGGCGACTGCCACGGTTCGCTGCAGCGCACTTCGCAAAGGGTTTGTACTTCCCCTTGCTTGTTTATTCGCTTTTCTCTCTGCCAGTTTGATTCTGGTTCTCCGTATTTGTCGGGGCCACTGTTAATTATATTGAGGGGCATAATGTAGTGAAGGGTGAGCTACACAGCTATAACATTGTCCAAAATTAAATGAAAACATACATACGTACCTCTTGTATATTTTTATATACTCTAATGGTATGCATAATGGAGTTTGCTATGAGCTTCACAGCACTGAATACTGCAAATTTCACATTAAACAATTATACGTCTGGTATTTTATATACTGATCTCCAAAAATTTTGAAACACATTTTTGAGATTTTGAGAGATAATTTTCTCCGATTAGTCCGTAATTATAATATTAATTTATATTATTTATTATATTTTAGTACAATTTTTATAACAATTATCAAAATTCCAAACGTTTGTGATAGAGCGGGGATAATTTTAAAATACTTTTGGCATTGTTCTAATTTTATTACAGGATTGATTGAGTTTCTCTTGATTGGGTTCTAAATTCCGCGCTGAAAAGCAGTGGTCTGCTTTTGGCAGCGCCGAGTGAGCCTTGCGCCTCCACGCGTTGTGTTGGGCGCAGGTGAATCCCGTAAATCAAGAACTGTTTGGCGCTTTGAGTTGCCTCTGGGAAGGACGTTGGGCCCGGATTTATCTCCTCACGCCTGCACGGCAGCGACGCGACGCGATGCGCGCCGCGGACGGCGTCGGAACTGGATGCCGGCGAGCACGGACTCCCAATTCCTCTCGCGTCCCGTCGACCCGCCTTTCAAGTTGTCAATTTGCGCCTCAGCACTTTTATTTATTTTATTGTGACGTCGCTCTAGAGATGACAAAATCGCAAACCCACATGTGTTAATTTAAAATAAGCTGGAGTGGTTAGGTTATTGCAGGAAGAGTGAATTAGAATTTACCAATTTTTTATTTCGGGACATAGCATTCTAAACTTCTTAGTGTGTTAATAATCATTCATTTTTATCAAGTACTGAAGTAGTAATGTGCTTATTAGTTTCGAATAGAAAATACTTATATTTTTATCAACAACGGAGAGAATTATTTCACTTAATGGAAGTATTAGTGATATAAAAATACAGATATTGAACGAGATGAAGTTGTCATTCACCCAGAAAAATGCACAAAAACTAGTGGCAGAATGATATGAGAAAGAGATCAGTGAAGAAACGTTAAAGAAATATTGTGAGTAATCAGAATAGTGCAATAGTTCTGCTTCTTTCAAGCTAGTGGTGCTACAACAGCACATATTTTCTCGCAATATTTGCAATTTTAGAAAATAGTGTTCAACGAATGTCTTCACTAGTTCCTTCAAATCGATATCGGGGACTATCAATGTTGGAGAAAGTTTCCGGAACAGTTTAGGCCCAGGAGTCGACCGCGACAGATGATAGTTCATCCGCGGACGGACGGATAGATGGATGGACACACCGATGCTTTCAAATGGTTTTGCGGTACCAAAGACTCACAAAATGTGAGTTACAAACCTGCAAGAAGAATTTACTATATATAGATATTTATCCACTTTTCCTTACCAACCCCGGGCAATAAGAGTTATACTGTCGAAAAATCGCTGATTTGCGTTGCACGATTGCCATCCTGTTTCTTCGTACGGAGTAAAGCGAGGAAGTGAACCTGACGAAAAGGACCAGGTGCATGGCTGCGAGCGCGAGCAGCAGGGAAGCGTCGTCGCCGGGGCGGCGGGTGCGTGGGAGGGGGCCCCCGGAGGGTGAGGCAGCGACCGCCGAGTCCCCTGACATATTGACTGTGATTGGATTACTCGCAATCAGCGCCTCGCAAATTGACGAGTGCGCCTCCGGTGGCGATGGGCGAGGGGCTCAGTTTACCTTAATAAATGCGAAACCGCGCGCCGTCCCAAGATAATTAACGCCCGCGCGTCCGTCACTAGGCTTGACGGAGCTGGACGGTCGCCGCGACGCAGCTCCATTGCTTCTCCCGCTGTGTAAGAATGCGACCGATTAATCGATAACGCATTTATATTCCGGCTGTCGCTTGTTTATGAGGTTTCGCTGTTTTTTGCGGTGCCATAAACATTCATTTACGGCGACATCCTTGGGGCACTTCTACTTTTCGAGGGGAGGGGACCATTTTAAATTCTAATCGCGGGGCGTATTTCGCGCGGAGTTGAAGTTTGGGAAGGAGAGAGCTTGCATTGGGTTTCTTGTTCCGGTGCCAAAGCGTGGGTGCGGAGCCGCGAAGGGAGAGCGAATGTGTTCCGTGCCGCGAGGAAGAAGCGCGAGAGGCAGTGGCGGCTTTGCGTGTCCGCGGAAGCCATGCACATGTCACCGCTACACACGTCAGCGCATGAACACTCGCTTGCCTAGGCGCACGCTTCTCATTTGTGCGGGTTCCACTCGCTGTACTCTGAACATTTCTTTTATTTCTTTACTTTCTTCTTTGTTGTAAATTGTACAGTCGAAGAATTTAATCTAGATTTAAGAATTATATGAATATTTCATGGAATGAAAATAAAATCCTTTTGCTCATAACGGTACTCGATATTTTCGTATCGATCCTCGATCAATAAATTTGTCAGCGGAATAATATTTGTTAATCATGTGGATTATCAGACCTGCAGTGCACAGTATGAATCCATTTACTCATAAAATCTTATGTGATTTTGCACATCCCTCGGTCGTTTTGCAATAAGGAGAAAGAAAAAATAACAACGATGAGCCATTGTATTTCCTTGGAATCTGCTCCGCACATCCCAATCGTTACTTTTGTTTCTCTGTTACCCATTAGAAACCAACCTTCAGGTTGTGCGGTCGTATCTAGGTCATTTCAACGATTACTTAGTCCACAGATCCGTTTTCTATTCTCGTCTTTCCGTAGAACGTTTCTACGGGCATTGCGCTGCACACTTCATTTTTAGGAGCAGCCAGTCGAGCGTGCGAAGGTGAGCCCATTGTTCTGACGACGCCAACAAACCGAAGCTGGGAGAGGCGGCTCAGGTCGAAGGGCACCTGCTGTGCGCGGCCGACAGGGGCCCCGGGCGCGTTGCCCGCCAGACGCCCGTGTCTGGCGAGTGGCCAGCGGTGCCCCTGACAAAGAGGCGACGTGCACTAATATCCAGTACATTACTAATCTCCAGTGCACGCAGAAATTGAGAGAAAACATGCAGCCTCCAGTGATGTGAGAGATGTGTATGGTTCCATTGGATAGACAGAAAATGGAGAAAACCCCAAAAAACAATTAAAAAGTGTTTGACTGGAAAGTGCAAATGTTTGAGTATTATTTCGCCTGTTCTTATCCTGCGCGTGTCCATTGAATTCTTATACTCAATGTCTTGTTGATTACCACACAGCTGATGTGTGACAGCAAGGAAGAAGACGCTATTAAATGTTTAGTATTCGCATGTTACGTTATGGAACAGCAATTTTTTTTTCATTTTCTTGGTAAATAACTTCTGCTTTTTTTATCTGTTATAACTTCATCTTATATAACTGTTCTTTATTATATATATATATATATATATATATATATATATATATATATATATATATATATACTGCTACGAACGATTCGCTGCCGTCCGATGCGACTGTTTGTGCCATTCAATCCCTCATGTGTCCTTTTCCTCTTACCAGACAAAACGCATTCTACTATTTTCACACTATTACGATTCAGCGAACGTCGACACACATTTACGGTTCGGATTTGCCGCACTATTTTTGCCTCCCCGCCTTCCATCACGCTGAAGAACTCTGTAACTCGTTTCCCACTTATCCCATCCCTCTCCCGCACCCTGTCGCATTACTCAGCGTGTTTCTGTTTTACAACTTCCGAGAGAGCGGCGCGGCCTTCGAGCTGCTTCGCGAGTTCCCGAGGCGCAGCTGCCGCCGCCTTTGTGTCACCCGACGCGCCCTGCGGCCCCGCGCGCCTGGCGCCTGGTGCCAGGCGCCGGTGGAGGCGCTCGCTGCTTAGAGCTCGTAAAATAAACAGAATATTTACGGAGCGAACCGGTTGCATTCCTACCACCTCTGATCTGTTCAGCGAACGGCATGAATTGCATGAATGTTCGCGATTTGTAGCTAGACCAAATACCAAACGAACCGCTATAAAATTTACGTTTAAATCCCATTATAACATCCACATATATATTTACCATCCTTTGTTCCTTTTTCTTAAAATACAATTCAAAAATAATTTTGAACACATAAATGAGAGACAGGCTTCTACGGATATACACAATAATTTTTCATATTTCTTGAAAATGATTCGGACTATATCCAGACGTAGAAATATACGTACATGACGAGTTTAATTTTCACGAGAAATGTCAGGAATATTTTTGTATCTCCAGAGGGAGGAGAAGTGTGGTTGTAATACTTTCTACAAATTGTGTTATTCTTACTTGGGAATCTGAGTATAATTTTGGACTACTTTTCAGGCGCCATGAAATATTAACATTCAGCAGAAACATTGCGAGGTTCACTTTACAAGATTATAAAGTTGCCGGAGTCTTGCAGTGTGTGGCGACGCCCGCGCAAGGCGTCCGCGCTAGCAGCTGCGCCCCGCCCCCTCGGCCCCTGCCCCCACCAAGCTGCTCCATTAAATCAAGAGCCTCCACGAACCTCCTCCCACCGCCCCCGGCTCCACACTTTGTCTCCCCACCCTCCGCCCCCGCCCTCGGGCAGGCGCGCGCTGTTTGACGCGCACAGGAAACGCCCGAAAGGCTTAGAGCAACAAGGGCCACTGCTGTGCCGCTGTTCCTCGGCCCTCAAAGACGCAATGGGACGCACAAGGAAATGAGACGCTCCAGCCAATTTGGTTTCAGGCTTTCCACCACACTCATCGCAGTTTGAGGTATAGTGTAGAGTTTCTGTGTTACAGATTAAACTGTGATAAGCAATTTAACTCAAAATTAGTAGGAAGTTAAATTCTCTGCAGAGAAGTATTTTTCTTTCCAGATTTTTAGACAATTACCGTGATTGTCATTAGGGGAAAATATGAAATAGACGGTTCTGTTGTTTATAGTAACTTACTGGAAAGCCATTATAAACGTTCGTTTTTCACACTTCGAATGTTAATTTCAAATACCATGCAGAAAGTGGGTTAAAATATTGTAATTATGTGTTATTTAACCTGCAAAAACTGATGCAGCTCCATTTTCAACACGAAACCAATTTCGATACATTAATGTATTCATTTCCATTTCTCCCTAGCGTTTATTGATATTTTATGCAATTGCGATATTTTTGTATTCACGTCTGCATTACATGGTTAGCTTCAAATGCTAAACCAAAAGGGTGCGTTCGTGAAATTACTATAAATTTTCACAATCAACGAATTTACTTCGAGGGAAAGTTATAAAGGTAACTCAGTGGACTAAAATAGAAGATTATTTCTTTATTCGTTTATATGTTCCCATCTTACGCAAATGTGCAGCTTAAATTAATTTCAATTCTTAATATTGTCTTACTATCTCATGGACTTTTCTGGAATGTAACGAAAGAAGTACATTCATGAATGGTTAATGTATGCATTACAGATATTACGTTGTCTTGAATTTCGTGACGGTGATTAAAATCGATTTATAAATTATCGTAAATTGGTTAGAGAGGAATCATTTCCATTGATTGGCTGCCAGTTTAAATATTATATGCTAGGAGATGCGCAGTTGCCGAATCCCTTGCATCACGTTGGTAAGGTGAACGTATCAGGTGTAGGTTCAGCGATTGAACTCTTGGGAGTTACAAGTACCACCGGGCTCAGCTAACGGTTCTGCGCGAGCAGCGCTGCTGTAGTGAGGCAATCCTCAATGCCCTGGAGACGGACGCGAACAGCGCTGCTCGCGTGGGGCCTCTCACCGCCAAGGAGCCTCAGGAGAGGAGCCCGTCCAAAGAGGATCGTAACGTGATTGAATAGCTCGTTATAAACTTCCAGACAGCTCCGTCCTCCAACTTATTGAACATTTATCGCTCCGTGAACCCCGCGCAGAGTTATGCCTCAATAAAATTATCAGCCAAACGAGGCATAAAACTCGAGGCAAACTAATTACATGATCCGCACGAGTTGTTTGCAAATGAGCCCCACAAAGGGCGAGCCGCTTGGCGCCCGCCGCGTCGCGTCGAGGATGTGACGCTGTCGAAGGCTGCTCAGCTGCCTCTGCCGACGCCGCGCGATTTCGCTCGCCTGTCGTAAGCTAACGAGCGGAAGAGTTTGCCAGATTGCTCGGGTGCGGCGGGCAGACGTCAGGTTTACCGCGCTAATTGGCCTCTTTGCACGCGACGAGTGAGGGGGTTGGCGGGGGAGGGGCGGTTCCGGGCCGGGGGCGGACGTCAGGAGGAATACTGTCGTCTTCGCCGCGTCAACCTCCTTGTCTCCAGTTTCCTTAACTCACGCACGCCGCCTAATGCAAGTTTAATCTTATAATTCCCGCAGCATCGTCACTCTCCTCGACTTATCTCGAAGTGAGGAAGAAGGATGAGCATCCGAGACGCTTAATGCAATGCGTTATATATGTTCATGTTGTGGGAAGGATGTACAAATGCGTTTCTCTCTGACGTTAAAACGGAATATTTACAAATTTGATAATGCTTGAGATTATGATTCACATTTACTTAGTTACTCTTTAAAACAATTATATTATTTAACCCTTGAGCTCTTTGGTATTATTAATAGCTTTTGTATCTTTTTATCTCTGATCACTCTATTTAGTGATTACATTTCTTCGTCTGTTTAAGTCTTTAGCATGTAGTGAAGATGGATGAGCGTGCTGTTTATTAGCTGTTTAACTCAGCATTTTTAATCTCTTTACTTCATCAGTAAGACGAAACAAACATGTCAAAACGTCTAAAGAAATATTGGCATATTGTTTCATAATGATCTGAATTGAACAATCTTGAAATCAAATGCACAAAGAAGCTACTTCTGTAAATTTATATGAGTGTCAACCTGCATAGCGAAAACATCTACGCAAAAACTGCAAATATTCTGCCGGAACCTAGCGGGTGGATCAGGGCATCAACTGATGGCACTGAAATATCTCCGACCGGAGATCCTAAGGTTCGAGTCCCGACGAGGTCTGTATTTTGGACACTAGATAGCTAGGTCGAAAGACTGAAGAAGAAAACTAGCGTCCAGCTGCTATGACCAGTAGTTTCCCGAGGTTGTCTCTTATAAACACCAGAAGAATGCCGAAGCAGTACCCAAACAAACGGGCCTCGGAGCGCCCGCAATCTTTCCATTCTCTTCTTTGTTCTATCCTCACCCTTACACATACACCCACTACACTACCACACGTGACGGGACAATAGAGCTTGCGACGGCTGGGACAGTGTCCCCCTAGTTGTAGAGACCTGCATGAGAAAACCCCACAAGCCAACGTGTACGTCGGCGCCGGATCCCTCCATTCACCGAATAAAAAACATTCCAACTCCAGTGATAAGAAGATACACTCCACTCTTCGAGACTAATGACCATGGCAGATAACACGCCCGGAGACACGAAATAACCAACGAATATAACGTCTTCCGTTCCAAGTCTGCTTAAGATTTGGATGTTTTCAAACCGTTATTGTACTTTGTGAAAAGCAATAACTATGGTGTCTATCGTGTTGCATCCGTGTCAGTCGGCTATTTAAAACTCCTTAAATTTGATAAACGATCTATCTCTATGCAATGCAGAAAAACTTTGTAAGTACTCGTATAAAAATATCCGCAGCCGTCATTGAAATGAACGGTATCTCCACCTGCCGAGTGACAAGTTCGCAGGGGAGCAGAAGCTTCACGATCTGGAAGATTTCGTTCATCGCCCGCCAGCACGATTTAATGGGCAGAAAGCTGATGGTCGGCGGCCGTGAAATGGGGAGTCGCTCTCGGCGCTGGGATTACGCGGGAGTGTCCTTAAACGCCATGTCGGCATGATTTACATCCCCCCCCCACCACCACCACCACCACCATCGCGAATTCACATGGGTGAAAAATTACAAAAGGAAAGTTAGTGGGAACTAAATGGCGGAGTTACGAGAAAATGATAAGTTGGAAAGGAGACAATTTTCCAGTAGAGTACTACAAATATTCTTGTAATTGAGCAATGATGAATTTCAGTAATGAGAACTTTCATAAAAAATTAATTCTTTGAATTGTAATAACGGGATTAATTAATTTTTCTTTTCTCATTAGTGGTTTAATATGCATTTTATTTCGGTGCTACATTAATTTCAGCGTTTCCGTCATTTTTGCTGTATTAATTGATCATTTAAAAACGTATTTGAGATATAATTGTGGATTAACGAGTTAATAAGATTGCATTTTTTATTATAAATTAAAAGGTGTAATGCAATAAAATTTGAAAATGACAAAGAAAATAAGTTAAAGTTATCGAAAGATTTGAATACACATACACAAAATAAATATTTCTTTTTCTCTGAAAGGCCAGGGAACAGTACCAGTGGGACGTACCTTCATGTGGCCGAAAGAAGTTTTCCGCAAGAATCGCGGACTTCTCCTGAAGATTATTCGCGGTCACGTTGACGTCAAACATGTTTGACTTGGGAGCCGCGGCAGGGGCCGGGCGCCGGGCGCTGGGCGCCGGGGGTAACCTTATTTGCGGGCGGTGGGCCGAATGGCGTGTTTGCCAACAATATTTGCGAGCGGGCGCTGTAGCTGCGCGGGCGCCGTGGCTCCGGCGCGGAAGGGCCTCACGACTCGCCGCCCTGGGCGCCCTCGCCCTGCCAGTTGGCGGCGGACCAAGGCTCCCGCGCGCCGAGCCGCGCCGCGCCGCGCCGGAACAATCGATAGGGCGAGCGCGGGGGGTGGGGGAGGGGCCGGAGGAAGCGGCGCGGCGGGAACACGCGGCCGCCGGGAGACGTGACAGCGCCAGATAGAGCGCCACCATCTCGCCCCGCCCCTCCCCCCCTGCGCGCTCTGCCCTGTGGCGTCGCAGCCGCCACCAGCCGCAGCAGGCCTCCGTCCGTGTAGAGGTGTGCTGCCAATAGCCAGGGTTGTTGCTATATTACTCATTTCCAAGACACGCAGAGAACTATGCAGCCTCCGACCATAGAGAAGCATCTATAGTTTCGTCAAATACGCGGAACTGGGGAAAAATACGTAGACAAACAGTTTCAAATTTAATTGGAAAATATCAATATTTGATTGTGCTGGTCCGTCGGTTTTTATACTGCGCGTACCGAATATGATATCATACTCAGCGCTGCATTACTTAGAACACAGCCGACGTCATCAAGGTTCTATTGAAGAGGCCACCGCCTATTACGTATTTGCTATTTTTGTGTTGCATTACGTATGCGTGTGTATTGCAAACGTGTGTACTGCGGGTTGCAAGAGTGCACACCAGTAAAATAGCGTGCGGTCGTGCGTTTTATGAGCCAGAGATTTTCCCAGAAGTAGTGCATCGCAAAATGCTCCCCGTGTATGATGACAAGTGTTTATCATGGAGAGCAAACGACCTGGCCTCCTGACAAAGGGAGTGCTTCTGGATGACAATGATCGCCCTTACACAGCAAGACAAACTCAGGTGCTGTTACATACAATTCATTGGGAACGCTGGGAAAATCCACCCTATAGTCCTGTCTGAGTCTCCAGTGACATTAATCTCATCTGGCTCCTAAAATATCATTTAGGTGGCCGAAATTTTGAAAATGATTATGTTGTAACTGCAAAGAGTACACGTTCGTTGCATCTACAACCAAACGACTTTTTTAACGCTGGATTTGAAGGATTCGAAAAGAAATGGGATAAGGGTCTGAATGTTCAGGGTGGATAGAAAAGTGAAATATATTTTAAGAGGTTACGTTCATTCATATTGTCTCTATACCGTTTTGCGACTTATTTATTGACTTACCTACGTATATTAATAGCTCTTACTATGTTTCGTTGCCGTGCCCAAATTCTGTTCTTGATATAGCGAAATTCGTGGTGAGCGAGTTCGTGTTTACGAAGGGTTTACCCATTTGTATTTGACGTAGGAATTGTCAGTTTAAGCAAGCACTCTCACTTTTGGACCTTTTTTAAATACCAATAGTACGTGGTACAACTTTTGAAATGGTATAATAATTTTGTCTTTGAATATGCAGACAAAACTATTTGCGCGATTGAAACAAGGCTCCGGGAACACATCAAAGAATCATTTCTCATCACAGAACACAGCGCATGATCTCGTGAAGCACGATTCACTCGTCTTGATCCACACGACCCTCTACGTGATGGCAGCCACCGCGATGTGCCGTAGCCAACCAATGGGAGCAGCACGCGAGGTCCTTCGCGCGGCGTTTGGCTGAGCCATCCATCCGTCCGTCCGTCCGTCCGTCCGTCCGTCCGTCCGTCGGCGTCTTGCGCGCGCCCGCGCCCGCCCGCCGATCGATGGGGCCCGCCCGCCGCATCATTACCCGCCCGCCCCTCCCCCGCGCCCCGTCCAGCCCGCCCCGCCTCGCCGTCGGCCCCCTTAATGAGGCCTGGCCGTCCACGCCCTTTCACTGGCTTATCAACCGCGCCCGGCCCGCCCGCCCGCCGGCCGCTCGTCCCAATCCCGCCACGCGAGCGCTCGGCGCCCGTAACTCAGGCCGAGTCTGGTATATCGGACGGCGACTTCGATCTCGAGGTCGGCAGCTTAGATAGGCCGCTTGGAGAGTCGAGATTTTCGGGCTGCACGAGACCGTCCATCTTCACACATGACTGTAAACGGTTACGTGCTCCAATACGGTACATCAAGGGACCAGTGTAGGGTTGGGAGATGTGATTTTCCTCTCCATGGTTCGTGGAACTCATCTAAAAGTTAATGTGTAGGAAGTACTCAAGCTTATATAGGTTGCTTCCGGAAATTCCTCGGAACACTAAGCTTCCTCAAATAAAGTTACATAATTAAATTTAGTCTGGAAATCCTTCCCTCTCCCCCCCCCCCAGAATATTCGTGGAAACGAAATAAAGCTTTCCGACGTCTATTGTGGAATTTCTCTGGAATTTATGTGAAAGGTTACATGACAAGTGGAAAGTAAATTTTCATCGTCAGAGACTGAGATAAACAAAACAAAGAGGAATAAAACTTTATAAACAGAATTATTGCTTGTTACTCTACAATCTTTGAAATTTTATTAACTAATTGTCAATCAATTTGAAAAATTGCAAGAACAATAACGAATGATAGTATCAGCAAAGGTTTATAAACTGTTTCAAAACGACGAAACCAAATACATGAATTTTCCTTTTTATCAAGCATACCAATATGTAGGGACATATAGCTACGTTGTGGCTCCTTCAACAGTGCGTCGAATTAAGCAACTCTCTAGAAAAGAATTCTAGCGGCCGTCTGCTCTGTTCAGTAGTTTTCCGTGGTTTCTCCGATCAATTCCGAATACCGGAAGAATACCCTAATGAATGGTTCCAAACTGCTTGAGAACTTTTCTTCCTCTTCTTGATCCATCCTCTCCCTTTTACAAACAAACACTAAAATGCACTCACATGCATTACCGTACCAGATTTGTCGGGAGTCTAGTCAGGGACTTGGAGCTTACCGTGGCTGGGGAGTGCCGCTCTGGAGAAGATACTAAACGGGGAAATCCTCTCAATCCGACGTGGTAGTCGGCGGAGGATATCACCCTTGCCATTGGAGAGGAGAAATACACGGGACAGAAGTGTTTTCGTGAACTTCGTGAACACGTCAGGAAACACGAAATACCGGACCGGGAGAGGTGGCTCTGTGCATCAACTGATGTCACTACAGCGCCTCTGACCGGCTGATCCTAGTTCCCGTTCGAGTCCCGACGGCGGCAGAATTTTCGACACTAGCTTATCAGCTAGGTCGAATTCAGTCGCTGTGTGGAGATATCCAGCGGTCGGCTGCTCTGATCGGTATTTTCCGTGGTTTCTTCGATCAACACCAGCGCATGCCGGAGTAGTCCCTAACAAACGGGCCACGTACGATCTTTCCTTCCTCTGCCTTGTCCTATCTTCACCTCCCCCACACACACACACCTACACTAACATGCCTTACACTACCACACCTGCCGGGAGACCGGTCGGGAGCTTAGAGATTGTCCCGGCTGGGGATGTGCCCCGCTGGTGGGAGAGTCCTGGTTAGGGGGAAACCCCGCTAGCCGACGGTAGATCTGCGTCGGATCTCGCCATCCAGCGGGGGAATACCACCGCCAATTGCCGAGAAAAAACATGCACCGCACTTACCAGACTAATGAACTCAGTAGTTGACGTACTCGGAATCACTAACAAGCAACCAAATACCGTACTCAGAAGTACAAAGAGGTGAATGGTGAATGACCAAAGAAATGCGCAATCTTTTTTATGTATTGTGGAAATCTTATGTCGACGACTTGTTAATCCTCAGTCGTGTTTGTTTTATTTTCTTAATCGAACTGAAACGCTTGAGTTAAAGAATTTAAAGTAACGACAATTTGAGCACACGTTTAGAAATTGTTTGAGATGAATCCAAGAACACCATGAAAATACAGTTTGTTGGGAATGTGGATGTGTATGGACAGAGCTATTAAACGTTGTACGTTGAGTTGGACGTGGTAACATTCGACGCGCTTTGCTGTTGGAGCGCGCGCTGGCGCGACTCCAGCGAGAGTGCGCTGGCGCGGGGCGGGGCGGGGCGGCGTGTGATGGAATGGGACGGCGCATGGCGGAGCGGGACGGGACGGTGCGAGGCGGAGCGAGGTGGCTCGGGCCGGGGGAAGCTGGTGGCGTGACGAGGCGAGGGGCGCGGGGCAGTGCGGGCCGGCGCGAGGTGGTGCGGGGCGGCGCGGGGTGGCGCGAGGTGGCGCGAGGTGGCGCGGGGTGGCGCGGGGCGGCGCGGGGCGGCCCGTGGCAGCGACGGAGATGAATGGGCGGTGGCGAATCCGCGGAAAAGCCAGCGGCTGCCGCGGCGCTAACGCATTGCGCGCGCCCTGCCGCGCCGCGCCGCCTCATTGCCCCAGCGCTGCGCCTCCGCGCTGCATCTTAATCAAACTTTATGTGCAGTTATGGAGTGGACATGTCACCGCTTTTCAGCTCATAGGTACTCTTTCTTCGTTATTTGGCAGAAGCACTCGCTTCCATTTTTGGCCATTGCGTGATATTAATGGGGGGATGTTAGATTCAGTTCCCCGAATGACTGCACTTCCAATATTTTTTCTAATAGGATGAAAAATAGAAATTATACATTTTCGTCCCTTTATATTCGAGAGGATTTCAAGATAAGAATCTTTACTATGTAGTACGAAAGTAACGTTCCCGTGCGGACTGAATGTGTTGTCTTGTCATGCTTAATGATGACGTTGAAGCTACAAGAGTTGAAAGGAAAAGCTTGTGCTGAATGCTTTTTGTTGGCTGATTCCGGACCCCATAACTGGTAGGGTCATTATTCCCATAAGTGTAGTTCATGATTGTTCTCGTGAGATGGCGGTGATCTTCTCCCGCTAGATGGCGAAATCTAATTTCGGGGGTTTTACCCAAATAGCAATTACCCATCAGCGTGGCCCCACACCTACGGGACAAACTCTCAAACCCCCCAATGGTCTCCCGACATGTGTGGTAGTTTGTACATATAAGTGAAAGTGTGTATAAGTAAGGAGTGAAGATGGAACAAGGATGAGGAAGGAATGATCACGAGTCATGGTTCGTTTGGTAGGGTACTGCTCCTGTATTCGCCTGACGTTGATCGGAGAAAACATGGAAAACTACAGTTCAGAGCAGCCGGCCGCCAGAATTCTCCCCCAGACACCGGCCGAATTCGACCAAGCTAGTGTCGAAAATCCTGCCTCCGAACCCGAGGACCTCCCAATCAGAAGGAACTCAGTGACATCATTTGATGCCCTGAGCCACTGCAGACTGTGTCCTGAGTACGGCTCGCTCGTCCGTCTCGACGCTGACGCTCGCTGTCGGATGAGGCAGTGAGTTCGCTTCTCTCAAACGCTTACCGCGGCCCGCCCCGCCCCGCGCGCTGCCTTCTTCTGTCGCAGGCGAGGCTCGCTTCTGATTGCGGCGTTGTGTAGAGTATTCCAGAGGCCGAGGAGTGGAAGCCGACAGCTCGGCGAAATCCGCGGGGACCCTCCCCCCGGAGGCTGCCGTCAAAAGAGGTTTCGTCCAAAAGAAAGAACAGGGCGCCGATCCAGCCGAGGGAGAAGGATCCACGTCCGCGGGCGCGAGAAATCGAAATGCGAGACGCGACAGTGGCGGGGGGTAAGGTCGGTTCGGGGTGCGGAGACACGTGTCGTGTTAAAAGCATATCCTACATATGTCTTTAAATATCCGAGGGACATCAGAGGAGTAGCTCTCCTCTGAAATGAAGAAGGTTCATGAACTTAGAGAAATTCCATTATTATAATTGCCCATAACTTTCTTGTGTCAGTCAGTCTTGTCAAATTATTACCAATACTATCTCAGCGATTGTGATTTCAGGAAGTTGAATGCTATTAGGCGAGAAAGGGTATCGTTCAAAGGATGATAAATTTTAGGGAACAGTGAAATGATTCATGCGGGTGGTGAATCGGTAAACGGATGCGTTAAAGGTGTAAGCCACTTAACGCAAACTAGCCGCTTCCTTTCGCATTTAGTCAGTTTGTTTAGTGACTTCGTCACCTTTTTCTGATAACTCGATGCCATCCAATATATGCTATTCATTCATTTAAGTTTAATAAAAGGGCAAATGATGTACTCGAGAATGTTAAGGTAAAGGGAAATATAATTATTGAAACCGAACACCCTGGAATAATGGCCCACTGCCCTGTAGAGTCTGCCGAAAATAAACGAAAACATTTTTGCTTAAGGTATGGACATTACATTTTTCGAGAGGTATAATACACTTTATGAACACTTTCAGACACGGAAGGATTGCGCATTTTCAATGTGACTGTAGATAATGTCGCGGCGGGTCCTCCGAGGTCGCTCCTATGGTGCTCATCAGCGTCGAGTCGCCCTTCTCTGCGGCCTGCCTCCGGGCGGCGCGGCGCGGCCCCAGCTGGCAGACGGCGCCACGGGGGCGCGGAGCGGACGCCAGGGGGCAGAGGGCGTCCTGAATAATTTCGAGCGTCGGGAGGGGGCGGGGCGGGGCAGAAGCAGGGGAGGGAGCGCATAACGCCGCGCCGCGCCGCGCCGCGCAGGCCCCGGGCGTACGCCGCTCTCGCCTGGCAAGCCACGGCGCGCGCCACTCGTGCCGGCAGCCGCCTCTTTGACATGCAGATTACCCCTGCGGTTGTTCCAGTCGCCCCCCCGCCCCCATTCCACCTCTGTGTGGGCGCTCCCGCGTGTTTAGGGCGCGTGCCTCCGCGTCTTTCTCACCTCACCGCTTCGTCGTTTTTCGCATCTGCGCCACGCGCCTCCGTTTTGGCTCAGCACTCGTTCCAGCCTCTCCTTGCCTCAACTCTTGGCCTCTCGTCGTTCGGCATCGGTGATTCTAAGGAATCGGTTGATATCAATGCACATCCTCTATCCAGGAGGTTCTAAGGTTTGAGTCCCGGTGGTAGCAGGATTTTTCACACTAGCTACAGATCTTGCAAGGTCGGATTCAGCCTCTGTCCGGAGGAGAATTCTAGCGGCCAGCTACTCTGATTGGTAGTTTTCCGCCGATTCTTGCTGTGTGGCCAGTCGGGAGCTTAGAGCTTGTCCCTGCCGGGGCGATGCCACGCTAGTGGGAGATGTCTGGTTAGGAGAAATCCTCGCTAGCCGACGAATATGTCGGCGCTGAATCTCGCCATACGGAAGACAACTGCCACCGCCATAGATAAAAGAATGCTCTACGCTTACGGGACTCATGACCTTAGTCATTGATGCTCCCAATATTGCTAATGTATCATTTTCCGACGTCAGGCTTCCACAAAGCTTTTTACTTTTGAAGTTCTTTTTCGCTTTCGTGTTTTCAACCTGATCGTAAAACCTTTTTCATATGTGCGTTGCTTTGATACGCGTCATAGAATAACACTATCTTATGCAAAATGGAGCACGAGTGCTTTGTCCGTCCCGCATAGAATACGGTGCTATTCTAGGACGCGCGTCAACGCAGCGCTCAATGCAAATGCCCTAAACGTTACGAGGGTGTGCGTACTATTCATAACTTTTAACACCTAGAATCCTGTTCCACTGTAATACCAGAGACGCTTTCTGTCTCTCTCTCTCGCCCATTCATACGTGTGCACCCCATCTACGCTCTCCGAATTTCGTCGTCCACCTCAATCGCGCGAGTAACCTGGCGTGACCTGTGTACTCCGCCTCGCCCGCTTCCTTGCTTTGCATCTGATGCGCCCTTGCTGACAACGAAGGGCCAATTTGGAGGCTTTCTCCGCGCTCCCCCGGGCGGAGAGCGGCTAACGTGACCTTTGCGCGGGAGTCGCCGGCTGGGGCTTATGCGTCCGACCCCCGTAATCATTCATGACCCCGAAATTTGTGTTCGCGGCGCCGAAACCTGCGCTTCTCTGAGCTGCATCCTTTACATCTTGCCATTTGAAGTAGACGTGTAAATTAATGTGAACATCTATTTTCTTTCAACTCCTAATTTTTCGCGGTGTAATTTTTGGTGAAAGGATTGCATTTCGTTTGTTCTTTTGTTTTCTTTTAGTCCTCAATTTGAAGCACAAATTACGTTTCACCAATATTTCAAAGGGTAAAAATTCCCTATCAATTCGACTTATGTAATTATTTCAATTATTCTTGTCGACACAATTTCGGTAATACACTACTGTTCAGATATGATGGCATTGGCTGATTGATTTTCCTGTCAGATATTTTTATGGTATTTATATGTAATGGTTTTAGAGGGCACTGCCGTATTTGAAGCGTTTTGTTATTATGTAATGGTCCTTGTAAATTACGTGTAATTTTCTCCCACTCGCTGCAAACACGTCGCAGGAGCATACTTTTTCTTGAGAAATACTGCTAATCCATGTTAGTGTTATTTTATTCACTAAATCTGATTTGCAGAATTTCTCGTTGGAGTAATTAAGAGCCGCAAAAGTGCCAATGCATTGCTTTTAATCTTTGGTGAAAAAAGATTAGTCCAGAAAATGGCATGTTGTTGTTAACTAAATTTTATTTGCGGCGCAATTTGAATTTAAAATATATTTTCTTCTTTACATAAACCATCTCTGCCACCGAAGCACATTTCGAGGATTACAAAACACTATGACGAATTGCCAAAGGGTTTCAGTGAAGAAGCGCGAAGCTCCGAGGTGAGTGGAGCAGTGGGCTTTACCCCCCCTTCCCCCAAGCCACTGAACAGCATTCACCTTCCGTTTCCCGTGGCTATTGATGAATTGTGTTATTATTGAGCCTCTTCGCTCTACCTGTCACAAATAATTTGTTGTATAATGCTTTATCTCTCTACATGATTTCTTCGAAAGGTCGTTTACACATTCAGTAATTTTGAGATGATGAAACCTGACGATTTTCTAAGGAGTAGATGGCAGATTATTACTCCTAAATTTTATACACATTAAATGTTATCCAAATTTATTTTCAAGAACCACTTTAATCTGATAAGTTGGTTTATGAATGTGATTCCTCGAGGTAGCCATCGCTCGTAACAATATTGTCAGTTTCTATAGTGTCAAGCTATTCAAGTCGACGGGTATTCCCAGAACCTCTCTATAGTTGAAGATACTGTCGTCAACATCTGCGGTTTCACAGCTTTCATTCGTCAGCGCCAACTTCCTTGTCGCCTCATTTTTCCCGGTAAAAATCCGTATTGTGCCTCCGTCTCTTTCATTCTCGCCGCGTCCTCCTGTTGTCTGCTTGTGCACTGCTACAGCGTGTCCCAAATAAATGTTACAAACGCATAGAGGGTGTGAAGCGATCGAAAATTATCACTTTTGCCAAAAAAACCTTTAGTGTGAAATTTTTAAACGAAGTTACACGTCATAGTTGGCCTTGAATCGGCATCCCCGTACGCAAAGGTGTTCGGCAGGTTCGTAAGACATCCTTACTGCGTCAACCTGCAGAACATTTCGCGGAAAGGAGTAGCCTCACAATGAGGGGCAGATGTCACATGTGCATCTCCGTTTTGTGAAATGTCCCATTACATGTTACTTGAAAAAATGACCTCCGCACATCCGGCAACAATGTGAAATATTTATTCTGAGACCCGCTGTAATGCCACCGGCGGCGCGGCGGCATTCAGGTCGCGGCGTAGCAGGTGCCGCGCGGGTGGCCTACCCGTCACCGGCGCCGCGCCGTTGCCCGCCGGGACTTGGAGCTCCTTTATCCAACTTTTATGCGAATCGGGGAGCGGGCGGGCGCCTTTTCATACGATAACCCTGTGGGGAAATAGGAAGGCGCGCGCACAATGCGCTGAAACTTTTACGCGTCGCGCAACTTGGTTTCGATGGAGCGCTCTCGCCCGCGGGCGCCGCCCCTGCCCCAGCCCCAGCCGCCGAGTGCGGCGCCCGCCGATCAACGAGGCTGGCCGGCAGCTACAGGGAGAGATGCGTTCCCTTTGAGCAGATGTCGAGGACCGGAGTGTAGTGAATCGCTTAGCCACATATCCTCTCCGTCTTATCACCGTCGTAAACATGTGTTTTATTCCTTATTTATGATAGTCTCTTTAATCATAATTAGAAAATAATCGACTGGTTGATAAACTACATTACCTATTTCCAATGCGCGCAAAAACTAAAAGAAAAAAAGTGCAATATAAGGCGATGCAAGACGTGCCTATGGTTTTGTTAGAGACCCATGAATTCGGAAAAAAAATCCAAAAACAATGGAAAAACTATTTTTATACGTGTGCAATGTGTGTACTTGTCTTCGTAAAACCATTTTGTGTGGTTTTGTTCGGCCATTAATACGAATTATTTGTGTGTTTACCTGTTTTATGGATGGGATTCGAACGAGTAAAATTATCAACAAGTGCCTGTATTTGCAATTAAATCACTAACGTGCAGTGCGTGTCATTAAATACTGATTGAATCGTTAACTTCACTTAATAGGAGTTTATTACAACCGTCCGTTACGTATTCTCGTAAAACACTCCGAATAGTCATTAAAAACAGTTGTATTGTTTGTATGAATTTCTGATTGATCGAGAACTTACAGTAGTTTGCAACGTATACTGCCAGTTGACGTTCGTAAATATGGAGAATATCTAAATCCCATCGTTTCTTTTTTGCAACGATTATTTTCGATTTTAATCTCTCGGATGTATTTGTTTCTCCTTAAATAAAGTTCCGAACATGCCCTCAGACACGTTTCCAATATATTTTGCATCATCAGAATATGCTGTGTATCTGGTGTGTCGCGAAATATAACTACAAGCATTTAATTGCTGATTCCTAATTTTAATTCCAAATACAATTCACAGGCAATAATTATCTCCTAGGATCTCAATTTTCCTTCGTATTAAGCATCGTCAATGACTTGTTTCTTCACCGTTGGCGTCACGTTGCGCCGTCAGCTGCCCCGCCAGGTCCCGCCCCGCTCCTCCCCGCCCCACCCCACCCCGCCCCGCTCCGCGCTGCTCCGCCGCCGGCGTGCACGCCTGTCCGCATTTCTAACCAATGGGCAGTGCCGCGGGCTGGGAATTGAATTGTGCGCTGGGGCTTCGAGGTGAACGTTAACTGGCTTACGAGGCACGCAGCGCATGCTTTGGCGCCAGCCGCGGCAGACGCCTTCCCGCCTTTGCTCTCGAAGACTTCTGCTGCAAATACGTGCTACATGTTTGCACTTTCTGTAACGCCCAGTCCTGTTTAAACCTTGACCTCACGTCCGCAGATTGGCAGACTCGAGGTCTCTTTATCGTACTGGAATGTTTCTTGAACAAGGGCGAATAGGTCATGTACGGCTGGGGATTAAAAATAGGAATGAAAAGATCTCGTACAGTCAGAGTGACATGTTTTACGTGTTGCCAGAAATCCGGCTGGAATATATATGGGGGAACTACGAACACAACAGAACAGCCGGACTCTAGAATTTATAATCCAATCTAATTAGCAATTGTTTAAAATAGTAGCCACCGTGGAACTCCATTCTAGAATCTCCCGATGTAGAGAGGTTCAATTTCAGTCTCGCAAACGTACACTTAACACAATAGAAGCATTCGAGGAAGAATACAAAGAACTTGATTTAGATTAGGTAAAATAAATTTCATTAAATCTCCTACTTGCCACGAATATTATTTCACGAATGATTGGTCTGAAATATCTTCTCTTCATTTTCTCGGGCGTCAAATATGTAAAGCCGCTACTCTGTCTCGATTACTGGCGAAACCGAGACACTTTTTCTCCCTCATAAAGCGATGCACCCTAGAGGTTCCGTCCGCTTGGCTCCAGCCGCTTTAACTCGCCGCTATCTCTTCAGGAGATAATGAGTGGGAGGTGCCCTAACAAACACTGTTAATTGGCCGAGGACGTGCGCTGACGCTTCCTCTCGCCACAGATACTCATCGGGCGGCGAGGAAGTTTAAAGGACATTTTTACAACAAACACGATTATTCCAGCGAGGCGCCTCTCCCACGGGGTGGAAGCCGCAGTCCCCCTGTTCGTCCGCCCCGAACTGCGGCTTGTATCACTGGAACCGTGCTGCTCGAACCGGACTGCGACCGTCGGCGCTCCATCACCGCCAACCAGTGACATTCATCTGCTTACCGCATACACTCCATCACGACGCTCCGCCCTCCGGTGTTTCCAACGTTCGATATGTTCCGCCCCAACTTTATCCCTCGTCAATGCTATCCCTTTTCCCGGAAGCCTCGCCTTCCGCTGCCCTCGGCCAGCGCTCCCACAGTAGGGTGCGGGGGTAGCGCTTCCGTTTGTTAGCTCAGTGGCGTCGGCTTTAAAAGCGGCTGCTCCCGCGGGGCGGCTGCCTCGCGTTCCTGAGTCAGCTTCGCCCGGAGACGTCCCTCGCCCTCCCCGCCGCTCCATCGCAAACAGATTAGGCCCTGCCCCTCCAGACGCGCGCTACGTCTTCCGATAACCGAATGAAATTAGCCCAGCGCCCGCTTGCCACACGCAGCTGCGGACCTAAGTCCGTGATCTAGCAACGCGCTGTTAGTTTCTGCTCTGCGGCGCACTGCTTGCAAACTGGTTAAAAGTTTCTTAACAGGGAAACGTTTTGCTCTCGCTCTCTTCGTTGTAAATTAACTTACGAATTTGGGACTTTGGTTTCTTCAGTAATATTATATATCCGAGTTAATTTATTCCATTTGATCGTCTTTTACACTATTTGTATCGTAATATACAGACGGCATTAATTATTTTAGTGTATTGTGTGTGCTCTGTGATTAATATTGACGTAGTACAAACTTCATAAACTCTTCATATAGTAAAACTGCTTCCACTAATGATTTTTTCGGTGAAATTTTGAACTTCAAATGTGAAATGTAGCAAAGATGTTTTGTACTTTCCTATCGCGAAATCAATTGGCAGTCAAACCAAGAAGCATTGAGAAACGAAATTTTTTCGACGTCTCTCTCTTCAAATGTATTCTGTTGGCAGGCCGACGTTACCCATTTTCAGAATGCCTGTCGACAAGCTGTCTCCCATACATGATCTCATCTCCATTTGCTACTTTCCATACGTTCTGTATTTCATGCTTCACTCCGGAGGGTTGAAGTTGAAGAAGTACCAGTCGTGCACGAAGTAGGCGGCGACGGAAGGGCGTCGTTCGAATGAAGATGGGCAAAAATTGAAGGAGGCGCGCTGCCCGTCGCCGCGCGCCGAAGTGCGATCAAAAGGACGCGAGCGACCGGTGCGGCGCGGCGCTGCCGGGTTCTGGCAGTCTGGAAGCGCACGCCGCTGATTCAGCACAGGCGACTGGTCCCACCACCCGCCCCGCGCCACGACACCCCGGCCGCTTCGTAATTTTCGCTTCTTCTTTCTTGCATCCCGTCCTTCAACCATTTCCTTCTACCTCCGCAGCTCCTTTCCCTCCCCCTCTGTTTTGCTTTTCCCGCCTCTTCTGGAATCCATTATTCCTCCATGGTGATGTCCTTTCTTCTCTACGTCCATTCTTTTCGATTCTCGTATTGCAATCGCCTCAGTCTTTTCCCTTTTCAAATTACATTCCATCTCCCACGAGCCAGAGCGATTCCACACAGATACCGCCAGTTCGCTACCCAATCCATCGGTTAACCTCGAGTTCAGCGAAAGATGCAGGATACCAAGGAAACTGTAGAAATGTGAAGGTATTAGAGTAAGATCAGAAAATCAGTACCCAATGTATTCGGTGAAAGTAACGACATTTGGTACACAATAACTGGCGGCAAGAATAGAGAAGTTGAATATTTCAAAAGAAGGTAGTTTTCTCCCGATATACAAACAGCTTAGAAAATATGAGTGAAAGGGTGATTAATGGGGACGAAACTATTAAAAACAAGCTTTGTTATAGGAAGGACTTCATAAACAAATAAGTGGCAGTACAACTACTAAGAAATGAGTAGTTAGTTGAATTGGGTCGGTGAAGTTGACGACGAAACAAGAGTTGAAAAAAGTAAGCTGAGGGGCGCATTCCTAATACTAAACACAAATCTGTCGCGAGGTCGAACCGGTGAGGAATCAGAGGAAGTGGAAAGACGATGAGCGGAAAGGAGAAAGAACGAACGTCAAGAAGCGGAAGCACACGTCTGTGGATGAGTGGTGGTGCGAGGGGACGACGGCGTTGCACTGCTGCTGCAGTGGCTCACTATGTAAAAATATTCCCTCTCAATAATGTAGCTGTGGTTATGTAAATCCTCCTCGAGCGCGTCTGGAAAAAAGTCTTATAAGTCTGGCGATCCGGCCGTCGAACTTTTCCTCACTTAGCCCGCACTTTTCCTCGGCTTTCGACGAGACTGCCCGTCGCCACACACCCTTCTCCGCCTCTGCCTCCGCGGACACAGTTGCAGCCCCGGAAGGGAGGGCGCCGCGACTTATCACAGCAGCGCAGCCACGAGCCGCCTCATTTGGGGGCGGGGCGGGGCGACGCCCCTCGCCAACTCTCGCGGAATGTGCGAGACTTTTAAAAAATGCGTCTAACTTTTCGGGCTCAGCTACTGCGTCGCGAGGACCTGAAGTCGCACTCACACTGGAGCGTTTTGCTGTCTCCATTCATAAACTCTGATGCAGGTCATTAGTTAAAAATTTAGATGCTGATGTTTTCTAAAGATCAGACTTTTTTAAGTTTCGTATAATTTAAAAGATAATAGATATACATTTTTGACGCCATTGTTTTGTATACATTGATTTTTATACATTATCATTTCATAGAAAGCTGTGAAGAAATATTAGTTTCGAAATGTACATAATATGTTTACTAAGCAACAGCTTCAAAAATCTTGCTGATTTACCTTGAGTGCCTTCACAATCCTTCATTTGTATGTCTATATTCAAAATTAATGTTATAGGAATCAAACATTTAATTATTTAAAGAATAATACATGGAATTCTGTTTTATCCTTTAATTCACAGCAACTACCTTTATGGACTAATAATTTAAAAATTGACATGTTTTCGTAGAGAGCGTGTTTTCTTTTGAATGCGCCATTGAGTTTCATTTTCTTTAAAAAATATAAAGGAATTTTTGCTATTCGCATGCACGGACCTCCGTTCTCTCTTCCAAGACGTGTAGTACATTTTGCGAAGCGTGGGAGTGCCCAGGGCTGGCTCCGTCAGTTGGCGTTGGGGCTCTTCGCGGAAATAAAAGGCATCGCTAGCTTTTTCTCGTCCGGGCCGCCGCCACGTTCTTCGGTGCCGGGCTATTGCCGGCGGCACGCGGGGGGAGAGCCCCGGCCTTTGGGACGAGAGAGGGAACGAACGCGTAAGTGCATTGTAGATGCGCGGAAAGCTCCAGGGCATGTGTGCCTTGGCGGTGTTGCGCTGATTCCAAGTCTATAAACGAATTATGAAGTTGTAGCCAGATAAGGGAGCGGGTGACCAGTTGAATGAATGTGCTCAAAAGTATATTACACGTGTGAGATCGTAACGGTGACAGGTACACTTGGAAAAATGGGAGTCATGGTCGCAACGTTTTGACAAGACGTCACCACTAGAGAGCAAACACACAGATTTGCGAAAGTTTGAAGTATGAAAATTATTAGAAAGTAATAAACTACGGAATTAAACGTTTCAGGGGATTTCTTAGTTATTATTCACTTACTGCAAGTTATTTTACCTTGAACGTCTTTTTCATTAATTCCTTTGGTGGGACTTAAATATATGTTCAAAGTTTATAAAGCTTACCTTTTGATAAACAACTTTAAATTTAACAGAATTTATTCCTCCTATGCATCGTTTTTGTATTCAGCAGGGCCATTTTGCCATTAATCACAGGATTCCTTTTTAACAAGTTCTTCCTCAGATCTTCCCCTTCAAACATAGTTGTTGATTTTTCTTTCTTCATGTGAGTTCCTAATTTTCACTGAAATCAGTAACGTCAACGTTAGTCGTCTGAGCGACTCAGTCTTCCGCGTGCGTATTCTCCATGGGAGAGATTGTACAATTTCTGTAATGTGACAGGAAGTGCGTGAATAAGGAAGTGATATCTGCGCAGGCAAACTGACTGAACGTGGAATCGAAAAGGGAGGCGGTAGACGCGCGCGCCGGGCCGCGCCGGGGCCGGGTGGGCGGGCCCGAGCGGAGGGAAGTTGGTGAAGAGGTCGCCGTTTGCACGTTGCTTTGTTTACCGAGCTCCAACAGCGGAACTCCATCAAGAAAATGGGTTAATTTTCCGAGCGGCTGCGTCTTCGCGGAGGCTGAGGGATGGGAGGGGAGGGAAAGGAAGACGGCGCAGGTGCAGAGGGCGCTCGGGAGAGATCCTGATTTGTGCCCCGTGCGGGCGCACGCCGTCCGAGATTGCCTTCATAATTTCTTCTTGGGGGACCCACAGCGAAGGGGGCATTTCGTATCCCTGACGCCTACCAAAGTCTCTCGACGTCGTTGGGAAGGGAATCTGCATCGTCCGCTCGTGGAGATGGTAAATGAGGGATCCGGTGCAGGGCGCCGCCCGGGGTTGAAAGTTGTGCTCTGGTTTACGCGTTCGATAGATAGGAAGAAACCACGGAACTGCTATGTCCGTCTCTGAACTTCTTATGCAGGCAGGAGCATGGGAATGGAATTGGAAATGGCATGGTGGGATGTTAGTGACGAATTTAATTACAGTAAAACCTCGTTAGTGCAAACTCGTTTGACACGAAATTCGTCATGAAAATATCAAAATTTGTGGCCCGCCAAACGCAGTAATGAGGAAATAGGTAACAATCGGATAACATGAATTTTTGAAACAAGAACACCGATTATTTCAGTACCTTGGAGTTTGTGTTAACGAGTGTTTACTGTATTTTGTTAGCGGTACCACAAAATAATCCTTCATGTTAAAACGTAGCGAGCAGAGGTGGTACCATAACAGTGGCAAGGGTTATACCATTTTTCCAATCACCTCTGCTACAGATTTGCTCCAGGATTGCTCAGGCAGAGGGCATGTCGTGCGGATGGCGTTTCAATCAATTTTAACTAAAAATTCGGTGTACTACAGTCTTATAAATTTCCTGAAAGTGGTCTTTAAAAAGGGGCAAATTAATAAACTTGTTGGGAAGGGACTGGTTGGGGAGAGGGGTCGTTTGGTAACAGAAGTACAATTTACTTGCAGTAGCTTAGGATTCAGTGTCCGTTCCATTAAAAATGATTGTTGAGAGTGGTGGGCTTTTGGAGAGGTTTCACTCTTGTTTTCACTGTTTTTTACGTTAAATAAATGAAGCGTATTCCGATGACGCAGGTATTAAGCTCGTGTCAGAAATTTGCCACCATCGTGATTCGAACCTGTGATCTACACAATTGTGCGAAGTTTCTGTTGTGGATTCGCAACCGCATGTGGAAACGCGTCCGTGATTTGTTTGTAGTGCGCACGGCTGATTTGCAGGCGAGGTGACGAGCATGGTGTTCTGCAGTGGTAGAGCGCGGTGCTTCGATAGGGTCGTACCTCCCCGTTATACTTCTCGGGAATCTTCATCTCATCCCGTAGAGCGCAGCCTCTGTCGAAAGGCGTCTGTTTTGTAGCACCCAGGAGATTACTCACGCTATCTTTTCAGTGGTCTCTGTGGAGTAATTCAAACCTCCGTTCAGCCTTTTATTACTTTATTGTTCATTGGTGCCTGGGGGATTATATCCTTATTACTTACAATTAACACGCCTCATACAAATGAAATACGTTTTTATCAACCAATATATTTGCTAATGTGTATTAAGTGATGACTGTATCGTCACATTCTCAAAATCATTTTTCGATTTTGGGAATGTTCCTTGTCACTGAAGAGCAAATTTTGAGAACACGAGTTTTCATGTGAACCATTTTTTAGTTTGAAAAATTGCCTAATATTTTGTTACATTTCTTTAATAGTGAACTCTACATTATTAGAAATAAAAAAGTTGAATTATCAAGAAGCACGTCTTCGTAGTTAATGTAAATTAATTGTTTGGAAGAAAAATTGTTTGCCCTTTTTTGGGTAACGGTTATTATTCATTCTATGTTCTATTATTAATTCGGATTATTCTATTAACTTCGTTTTTAGAGATATGTCATGATTTGTGAATAGTATGATGAACATTATTTAAACAATTTTGTTTTCGAAAATAAGCTTTCTTAGTTCCGAGACTATCAACAGACTTGAAATACAAATGTAGGTATGCGGAACTAAATGTCAACCGTTTAAATATCTTGGTGTTTGAAACTTGCCAAGGGGTCTGAGGAAGGCGATGATGCACTTAACCTTTCGTTTGAGTCGTTTTCTATCCCGCCGAGAAGCCTTCTTTAATCCCGACGATGGCGAAACGGACCCTAAAACTTTTTCCATTTCCTGCCAGAGCGTTGTTTGTCCAGTGCCTCTTCTCCACAAATATTAAAGAACATCGTCTTTCAAGTTTCGGTAGACAATTTCTTTTTTTGCTTCGGAAATTGGAGAAGAAGAAAACCGCGTTGAACGTTCCTTGTTTGTTGATGCCGATCTGGGTTTCGTAGTGCCGCTGTTTCTAATACGCTGCGTCCGGCAGATTTCCTGGCCTTCGCTCGCCATCTGGGTGAAAAGGTCCGAGTTGGAACAATCCCAGGGAAGCTGAGTGAGATCGGCCGATGCCGCGATGAATGCAGAGAAGCCGCTTAATTAGGTCTCGGCCAGTGACTGCAGCGGACCCGCCATTAAAATGAAAGGGAATGCTAAGACGCAATTCCTACCGTTGGGTAGCAGTCTAAATTACCTCGACAGTTTATCTTCTTTGGAATTAAAAGTGTACCATTAGCCGAGGGATTTACTCCTGCAGGACGTTTCACAGTGAGGATAGAGTAAGTACTACATACCACGTGAACAAATGATTGAAAAAACTTTCTTTGAGTGGTAGTCAAAGGGGCTCTCTTTAATTGTGCCTTCCCTGACATGATTGTTCTCTCTTTGTTTTCCATCTCCCTTGTGAAGGGGATTTAATAAAGGAATGTAATGTCAAATTCTAGGAGCTGGAATGCACTCCAGAAAGAGTCGTGGTCAAAGCCTGTACTCTGAGTGCGAACTCTTCTTCGTACCTCTTTTCCATAGTGTTTTTGTTGTTTTTAAGAAAAGGCAGGGCAGATGTCGGCCGCGTTGCCAGTGTTTGTTTCCGGAGGGCGAAACTCGCCCTTTGTTCTGCGCCTCCCAGGGGGCGCCGCGCGCGGGCGGCTCGTACACTCGCGTACAAATGGGCCGTCGCCGGATAGGTCAATACGCCCCGGCCCGCCCCGCGCGGCCCGGCCCGGCTCGGCGGCCGCCGCTGTTTCTCGCCTGCTTTATTTCCCGGCCTGCCCTCCCGGGAGCGCCCCGACGCGACGGCCCCTGTCCTCCACCTCCCTCCTGCGCCCGCCTTCGCGTGCTCCCGCTCTCCGCGCCGCCTGTCAGCGCTGCTCCTCTCGGAATTATGGCCGTGTGCCCGCCTCCCCCACACCACCCTGCATCCTGTTCCGTCAGGTAGGCTTTTGCCCGACGAAATCTGCTTCGCCGGTGTCTGTTGTTTGTGTTGGTCTGGGAAAAGTAAATGTTTGTAGTTTAGTACTCTGCCCAAACGTAATGTGAAGTTTGAATTGCATATTAATGGCATAAATTAGTACCCCTTTTGCCGTTAATGTATTCTCAACAATACAAGTGAGATTCCATCATGCCACCAAACACTAACCCATTACTCTCTCTTACGTAATATTTTCCTCGTGGCTAGTGAAACGCAGTTCATGTCTCTGGGTGGTAATTTTCTGGAAAACTTGGCAAAATGGGAAAAATAATATTTCATTGCAGCGAAAACATCAGGAAAAAAGTGAGGAAATTTGTAGAAAAATCATTAGAAGTCAGGGAAAATTTTGAGAAGGATATAAAACTATATGTTATTCTTTAAAACACTAGTTCAGCGTTATTTTTTGTCAATTTTCTTGGGAGAAAAATATTGATCAATCATATTTTGGCACGTCTAAATCAGAGAGCTGACCGATTAGTATCAGGGTAGCTACAAGCAGTGTAAATATTACAAATTTAATCAGAAAGAACAATAAAATGCACTGGGATTCTGGGAAAAAGTCCGAGAAATTGTTGTGGGAACCGAATGGCCACCCTGAGTCCATCATGTCCTGGATGTGCATCGTGTCTCGCCTCTCGCGGCGGCGCGGGGCGCGCGACTGCGTCCTCGAACCTACCGCAGCGCCGCCCTCCGCCCCCGCCGTCTGCTGCGGCCGCCTGCCCTTCCTTCTTCGCCGCTCGCGCGTCCTGAATTCGTAATTAGGCAGCGGCGACGGCGACGCAAGAGAGGGAGCCGCGGGTTTTTCGGCGCCTAGAGCGGCGGCGCGCACCACACCGCCCCACGCCGCGCTAGGGGTTAAATGAGACCAAATAACGTTTCACACCGCCTTGCAAATAGAAAGGCGTGGGCGAGCGCGCGACCGGGGCATTTATATAAAACCGGCTGTAAATTCCCTGACGGGCGGCGCGGCGCCAGGGGGAGGGGAGCGTGGAGAGGCGGCTGCGCGAAGGGCGGGGGAAAGGGCGCTGAGGAGCCGTTGAAACGTTTGGGCGCGCTTTAATTACGCGATGCTAATGGAGGAGCCTCCGCGAAAACAAGAGCAGGGGCGGGGCGGAAGGCAATGGAGGCGAGGCGGAGGGAGGAGCCGCGGGGTTCGATCGCGGCGGAGAAAGGCATCGCGGATGCGAGGGGGCTACGGAACAACGCAGTGATGTTGCAGCCAGTACAAAACACTACAGAAGTCACGATCGTAGGAATTCAAGAGAAAGGTAACGAGCGCTCTTCATGGGAATGGGCGTTGGGATTCTAGTCGTTGGTAGGCGACAGAAATTCTAACCATGAAGATTTTCAACAATTAAGGAATTTGAAAACGTAACAATTTCCGAAGGCGTTATGGATACAATAGTTGTAGGCACAGTAATGAACATTTAATTTGGCGACCGATTAATCTTCTTATATAACGATGTATGAAACAGTAACATACATATATATATATATATATATATATATATATATATATATATATATATATATATATATATACATATACATATACATACACACACGCGGCAGTCGTTTCAGATGTTCGCGTGAAGAAAGGTCTAGAGGTGCAGTGGGCGGAGTCTTTTTATTATATGAATGTGCATATTAAGGATTTATAAAGCGGCTGATGAAATGAGGGCAAACGGTGATAGACATGGTCTCCAGAAGAGATTTCAGAAGAAGAAAAAAAACGCGTGACAAATCACGAGCTAAAGGGAAGCGTAGCAACACATTTAATGTGACTACATCTACCATACGCGGTATTGAGGTGAGAAAAGAAACCATTTTCCTAATTCGCTTATTGATGTGACCTATCTCTTTAGTATTCCATGTCCTCTAAAATTTCATTACAAGTTAATATTTCAATAAATGTTTAAAGGATTCTTTTTAAACGTAATATTTACCAATTACCAGACAGTGTTTAGCAAGTTTTGTCTCTTGTTCAATAAGCCATGTGCAGTCTTTTCCTTCAAGGACTGAATCCGTTGTGCATTCATTGATCTTCTAGTTTGCGGTCGTCCAACAAAGCAATTTCCTTTAGGGTGATATTTTGTAGCTTCTTTTGGTGTACTAGAATTATCCATTCTCTATACGTGATTTGTCCATGCTTTCCTGTATTCTTTTATTTTTCATTTAAATTAAATATTATTACCTTATTATTCTGTTATCTCGTATGAAGCCCAACAATTTGAAAAATATAATTTAAAAGCCTGAATTCTACTGCGGAATTTGATATTCTGTCTCCACATTCGTTTTCACTGAGAGCAGCTGGCACAGCTGTTTTATAAAATTTTAGGAATATGTCTTTCTTTGTCCTTTTTGTGGTTCTTTTGATTGTTCCGTATATCTTCCTTTCTGCATAAACTTTCCAGTGTATGAAATGTTACCGCCAAGCAACTTGAAAATGCGGACTTGTTCAATGATTTTTTCACTTATTACCAGTTTACAACTTATAGGAAAGCTACCTTGAAAATGAATTGACTTGCTTTTGTCTCTACTGATATCTGTAAATAACATTTTGTTATGATTTCTTGCCATTCAAATAGAGATACTTGTAAATTATTCTCGTCCGTAATAAGTCATTGATACCATGCAATGATACCATTATTTTCGTAAAACCTCAAAGGAACAAAAGTGCAGCCTTTTTAGTGATGGTTTTGACTACTTCAATGTACGGCAGGCACTTTGGACCTGTGAAGCCGAGGACTGAGGATTTTTTTCGGGGAAAAGTTGAAGCGTAGAAGTGTTTGAAAAGCGAGATTTTATCTTAGATTGTGGTTTTTCGGGAAGTCGTTGAATTTTCCTTGAAAGCACTCGCGCGGATTTTAGCGAGGTGCTTCGCTGCCGACAGGAAGGGGAGGGGCTTTCTGCACAGGTGCTTCTTGGAAGGACTTCATCGGCGAAGCTTGCCCTTCTGGGCGTGGCGGGCGAGAACCTCAGCCCTCGCTTGCTCTTCAAACTTGGACACTCACCCTTGCCAACTCTTGGCGAGATGGCTTGGCAGTGAAATGCCTTCAAATGTAGTTGACGGATCTCGAGATTCTCTGTTCATTACTATCCGATATGGGGATCTGCTACGACGACCCATCGCTAAACTGGTTTTAATTGTTTTCGTGTGTTCTGAAACATTGTGTGTTTAGTACGAATAGTAAAATGTGTGTGGGTGTGAAAGAGAGAGTGGAAGGAGAGTTTGGCGACTTTACGAGTTTGTTTGCTGCTACTTCTGCTCAGACAATCCATCTCCTTAGAAACATTATTAGTTCTCGTATGTCGATGATGTTACTCACCTTACAAACACTCTTGTTATTTTCGCTTTTTTCCTCGTGATATAAACGCATTATGAGTCTAGGAAAACGGTAATCTACAAATAAATCCACTGGAGCTGAATTGACAACAAAAAAGTGTTGAAGATATTTGGAATGTTCCCATTAACCTTCTTTATAATTTACCTAGACTAGTTTTGTTTTTATTTTCGTCCATTGTTAGTATTTATATTCATTTTATTAGTGTTTATCGAGTGTTGCTTACATATGGCTCCATTATTATATCCTAAAATTGTTTTTAAATTAATAGATTTTTCTACTTACGCATTGTAAAAACATGTTGAACGTGTAAAAAATGCAGAAGGCCTAACTTCGTATTGATTTAATGCTACCTCGTTGAACACACACGACAAGTTTCTATATTAATCTGTTTTATTGTTTACATATGGCCTGATGTTTCTCCATTCAGTGCGTAGTAATGAGTTCTCCATTTACGTCCAGACTGCAATATGTCCCAGCATTTGCGTCGAGACTGCATTTGACGTAAACATTTTCAACGCACGTCCCAGTCATTGCCTGAGTTGTTGAGATGATTTGCTAGCGATGTGTTATTACGCGGATTCCAGGATCTCGCATTCATCAAGTGAAGTTGTCCTATGGAAGTCGCATTACATGAATGAGACTTCATTTGCATTCGGACGTTAGCCGAAATTGCAACTTCTCCCATTTATTTAAAGGGGTTACATTCATAATCTCGTATTATTTAATATGACTCTTTCGTGTGCTAACCGGAATACATATTTCGAAAACAACTTTCAACAGTTTATTTCATTTTTAGATCGTAATTAATTTTTTTTATTTACAATTTAAACTGTGTGTAATTGTTACCATTTACATTTCACTGGCATCAAATTTTCTCAGTTAAATACCTTATACAAACGCGCAATAGAAATGAGGAATTGACGTACCTTATAAAATATATTTCGTCTTGTTTTTTAAGTATGTCACCTTAAGAAAAGATTGTCAATTGTTTAATTTTCACTTTGAAAAAAATTTTCAAAATTTAAATAATTGCGAAAATATCGTGTATTATTGTATTAATGTTAGAAAGACATTTAGCCCTAAGACTTGAGCTTGTACATGGGTCTGGTGTGCTTTCAGAACATCTAATTGATTTCAGAATTAGTTTTTGAGAACAAGTGAATAAGAAAACAGTAGTAATAGCTAAACAGAAATATGTTGGTCTTGTGTATCGACTACGAAGCAAAATCAGTTTTTCTGCAACCAGTGATAGTCATTGGAAAATTGGTTTGAAAGGGTCATTGAAAGAAGGTCAGACATACATACCTTTCGCTGCGAGGAGATCGCAATTCATTAGAAGGCGTTTTGTCCAAACACTTTACGGTGCGTGAGGGCGGTTCCGCACATATTGGCCGTAGGTGGTGGGCGTGCGGGGAAGCGTCCTCCGGGGAGGCAAGGGGCGTGTGGAGGACAAAGGCGAGGACGCGAGGGCAAGAGCGGCGCTTGGGCGCGTACGTATCCCGGGGGACCGTCGCTCGCCCTCGCTGCGCCGGGCCGCCCGGGACACGACCCCGCCCCGTCCCCGCCCACGCTCCTGCCTCTTACCGCGCCCGGCCCCCCGCCGCCCGGCCGGGCGACGCCTTCCAGGAACCCGGCGCCCGAGCCGAGCGCCGCTGCTGCTGCTTGGTGTGGCTGCTGCGGTGGCTTCTGGGCCAAGTACGCTCCGGAATGCGCCTTTGAATCCGGCGCCGGATGCGCCTTGCTCGCCCGGGTGAAACGAGCGGTATTGAGATGCGCGGGCTGCGGACATCCGCAGCCAGAGATTGTTGACTCGACGCCAGCGCCGCTTTCTCGTGAGTTAAATGAAAATGAGGGCGTTTTTCAGCTGAGAACGTGATCACAGCTCTTATTCGCAGGTGATATACAGGACAAATGATTTGAGCGTAAATGATATGATTTAATGGCGTAAGCGTAAATGATATTTTTTAAAATGATACGTATGACTACTCGATTTTTCTTAAACATATTTTCAATCGCAAAACCGAAATGATATACTTTCCTCTTTCGCTTTATAGAGGTATGTATTGTAGGTGATAGCGCCACACAATTCATGGACTACGTAATCATAACCTACGTAATCTTAACGTAATCGTAATCGTAATCGTAACCTACATAAGCCTACGTAATCATAACCTTTTTATTCCTTCTCTACATTTGAATTTTGCGATATCCAAAAATTCATTAAATAACTCTTTATTGTTAAATAGTTAATTGAAGTGAATTATTCAATTATCAATCAAATGTGTTTTTATGAATGATTATTAAATTAATGAGATTAATTCCATTATTATTTTCCCAACCATCTGAGGTAGAAATCACGATTCGATGTTGCACGATTTTGCCCTGCGCATTGATTCGCAAACGGTACGAAAGTTTTCGTTGTCCCAAATCGCGCAATTGCACGCGAGCGTCACGGGCCGCACGTTTTTTCGATCTGCGACGCGTCGCGCGCCCCCGCCCCGCCTCCCCGCATCCACGTCGATGTGGTTCACGTCACGTCGAAAGCGCGGAGGGGGTTGGGGGGGGGGAGCGGTCGGTGCGGCAGTGCAGCTCGAGAGCGGCGATCGGACGAAAATGCGATGCTGATAAAAGGGCTGGCGTAATTTAGGCGAGAGGCTGGACGAGAGAGATATGTATCGGATTCGCCGCGCCGAAGCCTGCCATTTTTTATGATAGCTCCGGTTCGTGATAAAAAATGGGAGGAGAAATTAGTTCGAGCAGTAGGGGTAGTAATTCTGGTAGAGAGCTGCCGGGGTAAAAAAAATACCGCTATTTGGGATTAGGGTGAAAATCCTTGTTCAGGGAATAATTTGAGGTTCCATAATCCCATAGCTCGAAATCTGAAACGTGTACGGAATTCCGGCGGCCTCCTGCAGCTCTCCACCTCGAGGGAAAAGTGAATGGAACCGGCCCCGAACCGCCGAAACAATTTGGATCTTTATTGTTTACATAATTTGAGCGACGCTACTGATGCACACACGTTTGCTGGCAATAACAGCGCGCCGAGTTCTTCATTTTGTTTCTAATGCCTCTGGTGCCGCGACAGTTCTTCTCTTGGATCGATTGGTATCACAGCAGTCGAAACGACCCACGTCGTTGTTCTGCTCCGTGCCCCTTGAGAGAGGAGGCTGCCTCGCTGATTTCGTCCTGCTGTCCCATTCGTCGCCGTCGCTCGTGCAGTGGAAGGTGGTCGGTGTGTGGCGAGAAGAAAACAATTAGGAGTTTTGTAGTTGATCCTGCAGTCGGAGCCCTCTCTGCCCCGATAAGCCGCTTCTTCTCCATTTCCTTCTCTCCCGTTGCGCTCAGCACCGCCGCGCGTCGATCCTCTGCCTCCTCCTGAAGTTTGAGGGTGCGCGGCGCCCATTGATTCGGGGGGGGGGGGCGGTCCGCCCTCGCCCCTCGCAGGCGCAGTCCCTTTCAGCGGTGCCGTAACAAAGCCAATTGCAGCACATGGTTGTCACATTGCCAGGGACGTCCAGCTCGTCCTCCGCCAAAGTTTTGTTCTCTCGTGTTTGTTGGGTCCGCGGCGGCACGTCCCGAAGTTCCCCTCGTTACGGCGCGGCGCGGGCGGCGGAGCGATTGACGAGAGCGGCGGGAGCCCGAGCCGCCTGTCGCCGCCGCCCTCCGCCGTCGCCGACGGGCGCCGAGGGACGTGTTTGTTTATGGGCTTGCTCTGCCGTGACACGTCCGGGCGTAATTATCGATCGGCGGCATGCCGGCGGCGCGACTCGTCCCCTGGGCCGGTCGGCGCGAGCCCGTCGCTCGTCGGCTTATGTCCGAAGTTGATGGAGTGGGGCGAGGCGGACAAGTTTGTTGTTGCGGCGGTCGTGGGCGGGCCGTGGGTCGCCACCCGCTTGCCGTCGGGAGTCGCAGAGCGCGTAGGTCGAATGTCCAGCTGGCGGAGACGAGGAGTCGGCGAGGCGGCGTGTTCACGGCGGCCGCCGCCGACGCCGTTCATCCCTCTGCAAGAGACCCGTACGCTGAACGGCCGTCGTCTTGTTGCAGGAGCTGCTGGAAGGGCTGAGCCAGGCCACGCCCACCCTCGACGAGCAGTCCATGTTCAGCAGCAGCACGGGCTCTCTGTCGCCCGCAGCCTCCGACCTGGAACATGAAGAGGAGGCGCCCCCGGGGGAGGTGAGTCCAGCGCCTACTTCCAGCACGCAAACTCCATGACGCTCACTGTTTACTTCCATTTTTTTTGACGTGGCGTATCAAGGACACGCACAAAAAAGGGAGAGCAAAGGCAGACTCCAATAGGGAGCTGCAACGTCACTACAGCCGTTGCACTACTACGTCCTCCCTATTGGAGTCTACCTTCCCTCTGCCTTTTTCGTGCGTGATGTTCAGACGCCGCGTTAAAAGAATCGAAGTATAGTCAACGAATGCGTTTCAACCTCTGCATCCCCGTCCCAGCTTCGCAAGCGAGGAAGCAATCATTTTTTCATGGCGTGGAATTAATGCAGAAATGGAACATTTCATGTCACAACCCATTAACGTATTTTATCGTTTCAAGGAATCATTCAGAGCACAAAATGTCATGGAGTTTTTGTGCATTTTTGTTGTGATTTTTTTACAGCTCGACAAATGCATCTTTTTAATGGTTACCGCTCAAACTGATTTTCCTATACCCTCACCCTCTGTTCCTGTCACGTTATCACCGTCCGTTTCAGGGCCATTGATTGATTGATGGAGAGGTATCCACGCTCCTCTTCGACAGAAAAACACCCGCGGCGATTCGCCGCTGCAGCGATTCTATGTTGTAGTGCTAGTAACGACAGTTTAGAAGCTGCGTGTTTGAATGTTGCGGCCGCCCGTAATGTATTTTTAACGGCTGCCAGCGAGCGATATGAATACGCACCAACATCACAAACGGAGTCGCTCATTTAATTAACAAATGGGATGGTTACCTCGCCATTTACATCTCGAAAATGTAATGAATAATTACTTGGATCCACGAAACGCATTTATTATTATCAGTAACGAAAAGGACTTCTATACGGCAATGGGACGTGTATTTAAGTTGATTACCGAGGCTGAAAGCAGTTAACGGGAGTGCGCTCTTCCGAAATCCCTTTTTTCGGGGAAGCCACCCGCTGCTCTCTCTATTAAGTTGGGCGCTCGCTGCCCCCTGCTGCTCCCTAACTGCTAACGCAGTTAGCGGCGTAACGAGACATATCATACGAGGGGGCGGCGCCTTCGCCCGGGAAGAGCGCCCCGCGAGGCGGGTCGAGGCGAGAGGCGAGCGGCGAGAGTCTCGGGCGAAACTTTTCGCTCGCGCCTCGCTCTGTCGACGCCGGCCTCTAAATTGCAGTGGCTGTTAGTTTTTATTGGGCGCTGCTTTTCTCAAAAAGTGTACGTGCTAAAGGCAATTTGCATATCAGTGGAATGCGAAGAAACTGGGAAGTTTTCTGCAAGTCAGGAACACGCTGTGTGCGGATGAGTTGGCAGAAACTTTTTCGAGATATGCATAATAAATAAAAAGAGCAAAGGGCAAACACCTTGTAACGTTCGTATTTATTATAGACAACACACCACCGCACATTTGTGTACACTACATCTGTAGTATACAAAAATGCATGTCCTTTATTTAAAAACTGCAATCGACCAGCAATTCAAAATGTATCGTATGTGAATGTATTATTATGTATGTGTGCTAAAATAATGTGCCTCGATTTCCTGTCAATTTTGATTCCCACGTGAAACACATTTGTTACGTGGCAATATGTTTTGCAATTATAATTTGGCGAAGTACTGTTCAGAGAGTGTGTGTCGCAAGCAGTGCACTTGATCTGGCGCGTGCACTGGACTCCCCCGCACGAACGTACTTCCCATTTGATGCTTACCAATTACATGGTCAGAATCCCTGAAATATCCTTTTTAATCGTATGCTGCACCATGCGAATAATGACAATCGCTTCGCCTCGCATTGGGGGCAGACATCGTCATTCTGTTGTAACCACTTCTGGGGGACGGCGCTTTTGATCTGCGGTGCGTATTCTGCGCCACGGCGACAGACCAGCACACACGGTCGCTCGGTGAGCAAACATATCCGTTGGGAGACGCTAATTAACAAACAAAGTAAATTGCTTAGCTGTAGAACGTTGCTTGAGAGCGCTACCAGACTTCCAAAATCCATCCGTTGAAATTCGTTTCCAGAAACTAGCACTTAATTATGAACAAGAATTAAAATTTGGAGGTAATATTATCATAACCCTCAGGAAATTGATACTTGCAAAACGCCAGAGAACAAACGCAAGAACAATATTTTCTCTGTGAGTCTGCAGTCAATTATCGTAAAAGGAACCCTGAAATTAAACGTAACTTTTGACTTAATTCTGTCAGGACAAAATATAGTCACCTTATTTATTGTGCTAAAATGTATTTTTGCACATGTTACGTTACTCATTCACCTTTAATATAATTAACATATATTTATAAATTCTTCACCTCGAAGGTATACGACTTAAAACACTCGAAACTGTAATATGAAACATTGCCAGAAAATGCTCATTACGTAGCTTTTCATGAAGTTTTATAATACTTACATAGCGTTTTCTGGTCTCTACACAGTAGCTATCCACGCTCTAAACAAGTGCAATACGACATGTGAATTAATGCTCACATCTTATGAAATATCAGAATTATTGGTGTGTTGGGTAGTGGTCGTATCGGCTCCGAGCGCTGAACACGAAAAGCGCGCCAGCTGTGCGCTGCGATGGCATGTGGAGGGGGCGGGGGCGGGCGGGCCAGTCCGCTCATATCGCAGCTCCCGAGGATATTACCTTCCTCCGCTTTTTACCGCGCCGCGGTCGCCGGCGGCCCGTGCGCCCGTGACGGGAGGTTGCGCGACGCCTGTCGATACCGCGCGCCGGCGGCGGTAGCGTCGTCGGCGTCGCGACGCAGGTGCCGACGCGCGACCCTTCCGCCAGGCCCCGCGGCGCCGCGTCACAACGCGTCTGTCATTCTGTGTTGGTATTTCCCCATCTTCTCGGACACATTTCGTGCTGGGTGTTACTTTCTAAGCCGTATGTCCAAGGGGCCTTCAAAAGGTTTTATCTTTCCATCCCGCTTTTTTGTCTCTCGATCCCATGGGTTTCTCTTACTTTCTCTTTCTTCCAATTTCTTCCCCGCGTATCCTCACACGCTTTCCTTCTGCGAAGTGATCCTTCTCCCATTTACTACAAATGTAGACGAACCTGTTCGTGGAACATGTTCTCGTACACTGTGCCAAGTGCTCTCTACGGATGCTCGGCAATGGCGAATCCTCGCTCGTAAACTTCGTTTCCTTTCTGCAGGAATGACGCTTTTTATAATGGTCTTGCGATTTTTGTTTTATTTAATGCGGCCTTTAGATATGTATTTTAAATAAAGTAGGTGCTTTTTAATCATAATGATCATTACATCAGCAACTTGCTTCATTGAGTCAATTTTGTTTTTAAAGAATTCGACATTACTGTCAATGATCATGGCTGTTGAAGTGCCCTTACGCCTAAATCAATCTGTTTCATCATTCATTCTGATCATTCAATCTGTTTTTGTTTGCGTTTTTTAATCATAATGATCATTACATCAACAACTTGCTTCATTGAGTCAATTTTGTTTTTAAAGAATTCGACATTACTGTCAATGATCATGGCTGTTGAAGTGCCCTTACGCCTAAATCAATCTGTTTCATCATTCATTCTGATCATTCAATCTGTTTGTGTGCGAAGAATTGGAATGGGACACCAATAGATACTAGCAAGTTTGCTAGTATCTATTGGTGTCCCATTCCAATTCTTCGCACGATCCCACATTACACATGCATGCACTATGTTTCTTCTTATCTAAACACGTTACACATTGGTAGGCATTTCTTCGGAAATCAATGGCATCGCCCACGCTCTTCGCGCCACGTATCTTCTTCGTGACATCATTCTTTTGCCCTGCGTCTCCGTGGTCTGTTTTGTTTCGCTCGGCCTCTCTGCTGTGGGTGTGCGAGGTGCCGCTCGCCTGCGGCGTCGTGGGCCCTTTCGCGAGGCCACCCTCCACGTCCACCTGCGCAAACGGCGCCGCCCCCACGCCCCGCGCTGCCCCGTGGATTCGCGGGGGGCGCGCACGTCCACTCCTTGAGCGAGGGGGGGAGGCGAGTGGCCGCCGACGAACGACTCGGCAATCGCAATTTACGGCGCCCCCCGCCCCGGCCGCCGCCGGCCGCATTCGGGGCTCGTCCGCTGTCCCTTTCTTCGATCCGCCCCGTGTGCTTCCCGGTTGTTTCCGTCGGGGCCACCGCGGGTCGCCGCGACGTCCTCCCCCTCCCGGCGACGTCTTTGCCGAAGCGCTTTCGCGTGCGGCGGAAGGTTGGCGCTGGCGCCGCCTTTGGGAGCTGCCGGGTACATAGCACGAAACTGCTTGTTTGGGGCTTGCATTCTCGTAGGGACGTGTTGACTTAATACAGTGAGGTCGCAATCGTCAAGTTTTCCCTCAATCGATGTCTTCAGTAGATTTCTTTCTTCCTCTTTTTCTTCTTCTTCTTCTTCCTCTTCTACTTCTTCTTCTCCTCCTTCTTCCTCTTCTACTTCTTCTTCTTCTTCTTCTTCTTCTCCTCCTTCTTCTTATTTCGTCACTACATTATCTTGCATCATCTGTACAAAGTGGCAAAATAAAATACTCGGCCTTAGTTATTGCTTTCAACTACAACTAAAGTAGTAGTCTCGGAGTTGGAATCTGTATTTTTTTTTGTAATACAAGAATCTGTGCTAGTATTTGCGGATGGCATCACGAATAGAGAAAGTTTAAGTTGAAAACCCTTACGAGAAATGTTTTGAAAATGCCTCTTTTTTAATGTCTCGGTGCCGTCAAGTTGAGTGTCCGTTCTCCTCTTTCCCAAGCGTAGGGCTTCTTCTGGGATGTGGAGCGGCCCCACGCGGCGGTCTCCACAGAGGAGCCCCGTTGCAGCATCGACGGGCGCCTTTAAAGCGGCGGCGGCGGTGATAAATGGGGCGTGACCCTGAGGCGCCCGACGACACGCCCCCGCCCCCACGTGCCCCCCCACCCGCGGTGACAATGCCGACCACGGGCGCCACCGCCGCCGCCGCCGCTCCGCAGTTGGGCGCAGTTTCGCCCTCTGCAGCCGCAGTTTTAATTGAATAGCGACTCGCGCGCCCTCTGCCGGGCGTGCGCTGAACAAACTCGCTCCACCCCCTCGCCACGTCGCCGCCGCGTACTCTAGTAAATGACGCCCGCCGGGCATTCCGCAGTCTCCACAGCTCGCTGTGAATTGGATGGAGCGGCGACAGATTGGTGGTCATATGAAAACTGTAAGTCCCATCGGATTGGCCGACGATATCTCCGCAGCTAAATGTGAATAATAAACCAAAAATATACAAAAGAGTTTGTGAATGTATGCAAATGTTACCACATGTGACAATACTAAGCATTCAGACTAAATCTTAAACACGTACAACTTTCATAATTACTTAATAGATTTCGATCCATTTGATTCAAAATGTATATCTTTAATATGCGGGGTTTCATTTATTTAAGAAATCATCGTTTTTTCTTGTACCTTTTCTCTAACTTTTATCGTATTCGTGTTAAAACTAAAACCAGTGTTGGAAGTAATTATTGAAATTCGAAGCGTTTTTCTTTCACCTTTCTTGAATATAACATTTTCTTCGATTTCCCCATTGCCCTCTTGTGTTTTCGTAACAGCTTTGCAGAGACAAAGGTTGCCTTCATAGGTATTTACCCGACGCGTGTGTCGCTAGAGTTTCCCATTACCTGTTCGCACGTTTCCGCCGACGCTGCCTCGCGCGCTTTGTGTGCGTAGGTGGCGCGAGCGGCAGCTCGTGCAGGTGCGCAGAGGCGCTGCGTAAACACGAAGTTGCGGCGACCGAATGAACCCCTCTCGCTCTCCTATATTTAAAGTTAAGAGCTCCGGCCACGAAAAAGGGGGCGCTTGCCTTTTAATATTCTATCCCAAGACTCAGCAATTGGCTAAGCTTAGGCTGTCTGCGCTGTTGTTGCCGTTATTTTCCACTCCCCCCCCCTCTCTCTCCCTCCCCTCTTTCTTCCCTTTCCAGCACTCTCGTTTGCTAGCACCCTGGCCTGCTAGTTCATTTGGCCCCACTTCTCTGGCTCGTCTCCGCGCTATTCCACGCGCAAGCTCGAGCGCCAAATTATCCACCTGCTTGTTAGCCCATCCGGCCACTCTGCAAACGGCCCGTCTATACTTCTATTTCCTAAAGCTCCCTCTCACGCCCTTCCTCAACCGCTCATCTGCATCCTACAAGCTCAGTCGAGAACGCACGCTCCCTCCCGCGTCTACACACAAGCGTACACAGGCGTGAACGCGGGCACCCGCGCCTCCGGATTGTTACTCGTTCGTGGGGCTCGGTCTATACGCTTATCCCCCGGCCCAAACATGCCTTTACCTTCCGCTTCCCCACGCAGCCACCGCTGCCATCGCCCCGTGTAGTCGCGCCAGGCTGTAATGAAATTGCAGCGAGCAGCGGCGGCGGCGGCGGCCCGAAGGTAGCGACAGCGTCGCCACTCGCGCGCGCGACGACGCCATTGGGGACGTGCGGCGCCTCCCGACGCGGTTAGGCCGTGCCCGCCGCCTGCCCGTCTCGGCCGATGCCCGCGCCGCACGCGCCGACTTCTCATGGCGGACACGCCGCCCGTCCGCTCGCCCGCCGCTGCCAGAACCCACGGAGAGAGAGAGACAGAGAGAGAAAGAGCTACTTGATATTCCCGAAGCAAATGGTCTGGATTCGTCGAACGTCTTCCTTTCGGCGGACGCGGCGCTGTAACTTTTCCTCTCAGTGACCAACATCTCTTTTTACGCGTTGCCAGCATTGGGACGTCAACTGTGAGAAACGAAACCAAGATTCTTACAAATCGTTGTCTGAGAATATAACAAGTTTAGGCGTATCTCGAGAGTTTTTGCGATGGCGACGTTTATTTCTGGATACTTTTAAAATTTGGTTTTCGTGTAATATTACTTGAGTATCTGATGTTCGCGGTGTTTCAAAAAGTAGTCATAACATAACTAGAGCTTCATACGATTAACATGTATTGTTTGTGAATCCCTGATTCACATCTGTCAGGACCGCAAGAGGCGTTATCATTAGAATATGGATATGCCTGTGACTACTTTGGATATGCCTATGATGCCGGAAGAGCGTGGTCGAGTGGGTTGCGTTCAGAAGCACCTGCGCTTCTCGAGTTTGCCTTCGTTTGGCGCAGGCTTATTGTTTTTTAACTTCAGCCAAATGAAGTAGTTGTGCAACCAAGCAATCAGTCGGCTTTGAAGAGTATCTAAACATTCGATTACATAATGCGTCTTGTTTTATAATGCTCTGTGTAGACTGGGATGTTGAGGGTTTCCCCTTCTAATAAATGCATTTTATATTAACAGAAAGGAACGAATCGATTAAAGAAAATGTATTGTAACAATCTTACCACAGTATCGCCGTCATTGCACCTTTTTCCAATGTTGTCTATAAAGAATATTTGCAACTTCCGTTTTCCTGGAATAGTGGTATACAACTATAGAGTCTAGTGTAGTTTGTGTGAATTCCAAAAAAAATATTCATGGAATAAGTCTATATTCTACCATTCTATTAGTAAAATTCATGAGTGGAAATGATATGTAGCGTTTGCGCTTGTCCTGCGAAATGCATAAATCGTAACACAGAACATTATTCGGCCCAACGCTTCAATTACTGCGCTACCCGATTGCTTTATTTATTTTCTTGCCATAAAGCGTTGTGTGTTTCTTGTTTTATGGTCGACATGAATATTATCATTGGGTGACAGTGCATTTTAGACTAATTTGGTGTCATGAAACATTGTGTAATCGAAACTATGAGTGATGATGGGTGACAGATGCTTATGATATGCAAATGATACATTCTAGTTACGGCATTATTTGTTTAAAATCGATGTGTCAAAAGTCAGTGACCGGTTTCTATACGTAAGGGAATACAGTTTGACAATACGGACTTGGAAAAATAAACAGCGTAAAATTAGCGAAATTGTTTGTCATGTTTTGCTATTTACCGTGCACATTTCGGGAGAGGGCATAATTTTGTGAGCTTAAAATATTTGCCATTAACGCTTCTACATCCCTCTCTGTTTGCTGTCAATTAGCAGTATCGGAGTCCTAAATACAGACTCGATGTGTTTTACGATTCACATTTCCATGACTGGGGGCTCTGCAGTGAATATGTTGGGGACTTTGGATAATCGTTTTCATAAACGTCCAACCCTACGTAATAGAATCCCACCTAACGTTCAAACTGCAATGTAATACAAAAATAACAATTAATGCGACGCCCACTTTCTAAAAAATTGAATTTTTGAATAATCATTGCGATTGAAATTGTTGTGCAATATACTTGTCAAAAAATGGTTCTAATGATGACTCCATGTCTGAACTTCGCCTTCCTTAGCATGTATTACATTCTAAAAAAAAGGAAGAAATTGATTTCGTTCCGTCCATGATGTTGGGGTGTGTAAATGTATCCGCAGTGACCCTCGGGTGCATGGGGAAAGGCCTTCGCTGCCGCTGAGGTCGTGCTGTGGCCTGCACCGCCGCGCCGCCGCCTACCTGTCGCGCGGGCGCGAAGGCGTAGAGCGACGGCGCGAGTAACAAGCTCAGCCCTGCCCCGCCCCCCTGCCCCCTCCCAGCCCCGCTCCGCCCAACCCAGATCCAGCCTTGGGGTCGGAGGCTCGGCGGCGCGCAGTGCCCGCGACACATGCTAAGTTTATAACAAATAACGCGTTTCTTACAAAAAAATATCCAGGTCAAAGAAGGCTCCGGGATTGTAAGAGGGAAAAAATATGAAAGAAGCATACAGAAAAGAAAATTAAGATTTTAGACAAAAGATGGCATATCTATTGATTTCAAGAAGATCATGTGTGTGATACGGACAGAAGCAAGAAAAGAGAAACGCACAAAGAATAAATCGATATTGAAAGCAAGAATAGGAGAAAATGCAAATCATGACAATTTTACAAGGTGATGATTTGGCTAAAATATGTAATAATATTAAAAATAAAAAATGGTGATATTTAACTCAATTCAGACCTAATTCATTTTTAGACAAGTTTATGTAAATCTGGAAATTGTGTTAACATCGTAATTGGATTGTTCGAGATAATGAGTATACCAGGGTCTTAAAGATTTTTCTGGCGAAAACTTGCTTTCAGCTTGCAACTATCAAAATAACCCCACTACAAAAAAAACTGCATAAAAAGGCACTGAATGTGAGTGTTAAGTTCAGAGGCAGTTGTTGCAACATTATTAACACTAATGAAAACTCCACTTTGATGCCAGATTGCGATTCTGCGAACCAAACTTAGTGGCGGAGCCCTGTGCGCTCGTATTGGTCGTTTCTGGTGCACTGTGTGGTGCGGCGTGGCGTGGCACGGCACGCCCGGCCGCATTGCATAAGGTGGGGGGGGCGCGGGGAGGGAGGGGAGGCGTGGGAGGGCGGCGGCGCGTGCAGAGCGCGGGCAGCAGGTGGCGAGCGAGAGGGAGCGCCAAGAGGCTGCGCCGACCACCAGTTTGTATAATAGACAGCAGGTTCTGCAAATGTTGGATTACAGCAGTAAAGAAAGAAGTCGACACATTTTACATCTCGTTGTTGCCTGACATCGCTGACTGAACACGTTCAATTTATCTTACATTAGTTAAAAATTAAATAATTGCAACTTGCCATTGAGAACATGTGTATGATGCCATGCAAGATCATGAATTAAAGCGACAAGCCATCTCTTCCCCAATCCATCTTTTGCATTCAGGCAATCCTTTTTCGATTTTGCATCTCAAAAATAGCTAAAAACTGCCCATTATCAGTGACTTATTCTGAGCAAATCTATTGACCACATTCGTAGGAGTATAAAGGCGGCTCCACACATTCGTTATTTGTCAACAGCGAGCAACCATTCGCCGAATCCCGAGTAGTGTGGATGAGTTGCTTGGTATTTGCCGAACCAACGTTCGGTACTCACCCTACCCACTACGTGTCGGTCCTTTAGACACATCCAAGGAAGCGAACATTCGCCGAATACATCAGCTGTTCTGGATTGAGCGAGCGGTAGCTCGCTGCTCGGCGAATGCCGAATGTGTGGAGCCGCCTTAAGTCGTAAACGAAGACTGAAAGAAGTGACGGAATAGGATCGGGTGGTAGCTTGGAAGCTCCGAGAGCGGCGGTGGGGCAGACTCCGCCAGCCCGTGGCTGTGGGCGGGCGGGGGCGGGGGTGAGGGCGGGGTCGGCCACGACGCCGCTCGGGGCAGCGAGCGCTCTCTGACATTCAGCGGCCAGGGCCGCCCAGCGCAGGAAATTTCCGTCGCCCCATTGTATGCTAATGAGACGTCTCCGCGCCACAGCCGTCGCGTCCCATCCGAGAAGGGACCGTAGAAATATTGTCTTTCCCCCCGGCGACAGCTCTTTATATTATGTATTTTATCGGGCGAAAGCTGAAGAGTTCGCAGCCTCTTGAACCCGGCTCTTGGCTTTTCGGTCGTAAAAAGCGCACCGGCTTGGAAGGGACGGAGGGGTCCCGCCCGCCCGGCCCCTCGCCCGGAGGCCATGTGATAGCGCTGCATAGAGCCGGCTCCGTTTAAAATATTGAGGAAGCGCTCTCCCTTTTGGACAACGGTTTATGTGTAAAAGTTTCTGGAAATAGCGGGAAGCGCCCGTACCTTCAAGTCGCGCCTTTAAACTCGCCGTCTCCTCCGCTCGTGTTTATGTAGCCGCTCCGAGAATTTATGAACACCATGCGGCGCCGACAGCTTTCAATGGGAGAGTCAATCACCTTTATGCGAGTTTTTTTTTTACCTGCGCTGCTTCTCTGAAGGCACATCTGGCATATTGGATACGTCGAACGGGATTTTGTATACAGGCCCGTGATGTGATACATTGTGTTGCCACTGGACTGTACGTTTGTAACTGCTTTACAATAAAGGACTTACGGTTTTGAGGACAAATGATCTGAAGAATTTATACCGGAGATAATGTGGTTTACGTGCCTGGAAATGAGATGGTGCCCCGAAATTTACGAGCTAACTCGGGTCAATACAAAATTCTACGCGGTCTTTGGATAAAATATACCGTTTGTTGGGCGCAACGATACGGTATTTCATTGAGTGAACACTAATTTAGAGATAAGTAGTATTTTACAAAGTGCGTTCCCGTAACATTTTCAAAATAATTTGTTACGTTTAATAAATAACTACGAGTAGGTACCAGCACTGCAGTTTGTACTACATATTATATCATGTGATTGGATAGCCGTCAACTAACGCATCTTCACAAGAGAGACCCACTGGAAAGTTCCACTTCACAAGACGGAAACGCCTCTCATTCCATCGTGCAGCCAACCCTAACCGTGTGGCGTTGGTTCACCGACATGCCTCAGTGCGTCTGCTACATGGACTGTTCACAAACCACCCTTCTGCGAACGAAGCGTTCTGCGCGGAATATGCTATGTGACTGTGTGGGGACTCGTTTTTTAATGTCGGGGTTGCGGGATGTGTTGGCAACAGGCACAAACGCTGTGGTTTCGAGATAGTAGCTTCAGTATGACTCGGCAATGTATTCGTTGTCACGTTGAACTCGAAGTAATGAAATGTAATAGAGATTGCTGGGTGAGTCCCGCAGAGAGAGACGAACTTGTGACGAGCGAATTAAGAGCGTAGGGTCTCCAGAGAATTATTTTAGCAGCGAGATTACCAATGGCGCCCAGTTTTCGATTGATTGACCCTACATATTTTGACGTGTTGGAATAATTATTCTCTGTTAACAAATTGAATAGTAATAATAATAATAACAATAATATTAATAATTCGTAGTTTCTTAAGTCTTCGCCATTTTATAAATAAAAAGGTTCCTGGCGTCTCAGTTAAAAGTAAGAAATAATACATTTTCTAAAAAGTCAAAATTGTAATAGATGAAATAAGTTTGAAACTGTTGTTTCTGTAATGTAGTATATTGTTATTTCTGGTTCAGCGGAGCTAGTGTATACGATTACATTCCTCAGATTTAAACGTCTGCTGTTAAGGCATTTTAGTAAGCTAAAACTCGTAGCAATATAATTGTTTACATATTAGTGATACTGCGAGAGTTATGAAGCACAATGACATGGCTAGCGGACTCTTGTCCAGAGTTCGCTGCTTTAGTTGCGTTTCCAAAGCTGCACTAGAACTTCGCCGCGTGTCTCTGGGCGAGCTTTCAACGTGTTATTTGAATAAGTCAGATGTACAGTATGATACATTTGCCGGTAAATTCTCGGAGGGCCCTTTAACTCCGCGGAGCAAATGTATAATATATTGTCGGCACCATATCCTCCTCTGAACTTCACGTTCATCAATCTGTTTTACTTGGATGGCTTGTTTTTGCTTTACTGAATTATACAATTCTGTTATAAAGTTATTCACATCGTTTCAAAGTAAAATTATAATTATGTTATGAGGTATAATTAAATGTACTTATCTAATTCATAATCTAAATATATAATTATGTATAATTAATAACATTTCTAATGCATTATATATATGAAGAGGTATAAAATATATCACAACTTAGAGACCTCAATTTCAAGAATTTGAAGTGCAGTTGTAACTCTGAATGAATTTTTACAAGAGATTAATTTTTAGAAAATCATTCAATTCTGAACATTTGTCGATGTCTTTACTGGGAAAGTATTTAAAGACCGGAAGGAAACTATATGCAATACGTTGACATTTCTACCTCTGTGTTCTAAATGACATAATATTACATTTGAGGCAGTAATTACGCTTTGTTCAGTACGCGTGTCCCGCCTCTTGCCATGAAATAATACTGCACGCGCGCACACAAGCTGTCGACCTCGAGTCCATGGGCGTCGGTGGCTAGCAGCAGCCTGTGCAGTCACGAGAGGCACGCCTTCGGGACTCCTCGCCGGCCTTTTGCACCGCTCACTTCATCTAGATCCTCCAGGAGGCAATATTCGCTCTCTCAACATCTCTTACTTTCTTACACACTTATTGTTTTATCTCTTCATTTATACTTTAGATCATCAGTTTTATGGAAAATTGTCTCTAATGTTTCACTCGGAAACCGGACAGCGGAGATCACCTCTAACCGAACTCTATCATCGTCGATCGATAAGGAATAAGTGGTCAAGAACCTGCAGAGTTAGCTTCAGTAGTAAATATGTTGTTGCTTTTTTTCGTCGCTCTTTCACCTCTCGTCTCTTTAGTCTTCGTGCTCGTTTCGTTCCCTCTATTAGCGTATTTTGCTGCCCAATAGCAGTTATCTCATTTTAGGTACATTTTATTCCCTGAAGCGCCTTCATTGCTGAATATCGCGTACGCTTGCATTTAACGTCCCACGCTTTTAATCTATTCGCGCTTCCTGGTGTCCTTCTGGAGCCATCCCCGGCCCCGTCCGTTGCTCTGTATCGTCCCGCAGGCGTGGCACGTCCGTCCATTACCGCCTGCCGTCGCAACCGCCGCCGCCGTCGCCGTTGTTTTCCGCATCAAAGGCAGCTTGCGGCGGAGGGTAATATGACAGCTACTCGGCTCAAATAATTAATCCGCGCCATCGACCCGCCGCCGCCCTCGTGGCCGCGCTGGCGCCCGCGCCGCCGCCGCCGCCGCCGCCGCCCTCGAGTGGCTTCGCGAGCGCCGCCCGCGCCGCGCCGCGCCGCGCGGGCGAAAACCGCTCGCCGAGAGAAAATTGCGACGCGGCAGCGCGCCCGGGAATCCCACGCTCCCGCGCGGCGACGCGATTGTTTTCTCAGCGGTTGTTGTTATCGTTCAATTTAAATGTATACGCCTCGACGCCGGGAGAAAAGAGCGGGCAGAGGGACGCGCCCAGATACGTAAGCAGAAAGGGGGAGAAGCGACCGGGAGAGAATGTGAGGTTTGATTAGGTTCGGCGAACTAAGCAAAATATTTGGATACGGGACGTCGACAGGGAGACCTGTTGGGGCGCGCGATACAGGTAGCTCCCGCAGGACGCGGACGGCGGACGGGCTCCCAGCAAATTGATCGGCCGCCCCTCGGCGTCAGCCATCCTCGAAGTTACCCCCACCCCCACCACCGCCGCCGGAGGAGGAACGCGCGGGCCTTGCCAAATGAAGGGGGCGTTGCCTCGAGCGGTGTGCGCGCGGGGCCGTTCGACGCGAGAGCGGACGCTGGGCGGCGAGGCCCTTGGCAGCGCGGGGAGAGGCGGGGTGGGAGCGGGAACGGGGACGGGGACGCGAGGCGCGCGCGGACTTTATTTGTCGGTTGCGTGCCGCTCAAAAGGCTGCCCGACAGGTCGCTGGCGGCCGATAAGCCCTGGCGCCCGCCTCCGCCTGTGCGGTGCGCGGGAGCCACTCGCCCGCGGCCTACGAAACGGCGGCGCGCGCGCAGTTATCTCCTGTCGCCATTCGTGCCAGTTTTGCACGTCTCGTCACCGAACGCTTCGGCTTTAATGGGCTTCAAGTCGGCGTCGTTTTTCTCCCTCAGACAACCAGTCAATACTCTGGACACCTTTTGGTACAAGTTTCTTTTTTTTTTTTACGAATCACACTGCTTACAACTATTGTATATTCTTTGATAACAATGTTTTAAATTAGAAAAAAGAATAACTGAAGCCTCTTTGATTATTGATTTCACAGTTTTGTTGTGATTTTGCTGATAATTCATCTGCAGCCTTCCCTTAACCATTTTTTTTTTAAAGCATCATCGCTATCCTGCATTGCCATTTTTTTCTGCTTACTACTTCGTATCTGTCTCAACACCATTCCATACTGCGCCACTTGACACTGCTATTCCTTCGGAACTCCCTGCAGTGGTAACCACTTTTCGCGCCTTTTCGACTCCAGCGCCCCCTCGCCTTCATTCCCCGCGTTTGGACCGCGCCCCCGCCCTTGCAGTCTCAGACCGCCCCCACACCGCCCCACACCGCCCCGCCCCGCACCGCACCACACCACATCGCACCGCTCTTCCCATCCCTGCCCCGCCCCCCCCCGCCCCGCTCCGCCAATCACCGTCTGCGAAGAGAGCCACTGCTCCTCTTGTGCTGAGCGGCGCGGCGCGGGGGCGGGGCGGGGCGGGGCGGGGCGGGGCGGGGCGGGGCGGCCGTGCACCCCCGGGGCGTAATCGGCGGCCTCGTTCCACGAGCCTTTTGGGCCCGGAATTAGGCGCCATTCAAAATTAATCGGAACCCTGTCTTCCTGGCTCGCTTGGTTTAATGCAGCCAGAAGCACTACTACTCGCTCGCATTGGGTTCGGAATGGTTCCAACTAGACAATTCTTTTGTTTTTCTTACACGTAATAGACTGGTGTACTCTGCAGCATTACCGTTAGGCTACAGCGGTTGCCTGACAGCGAAGAGGGGGGGGGCGTGAAGTTTCTGTCGAAATAGAATTGAATTGAATTTGGTGTCATGTGGCCAAGTTCATAGTTCTGTCGTTTTCAATTGAATTTATCGAGTGAATAAATTTTGTCTTTAGTAATAAATACCGAAAATAATTGACATCAATACAACTCAGATTTCATTCAAATAAAGATGTGCCCATTATCCTTAAAACGAATCTCTTCCTCGCAATGTTTCGTGAAAAGACCTCTTTCAATTTTCGGGTTGAATGCTTTCCTGCCAAATGCTCACTTCTCAAGCTCTCTTCGAATGAAAGTTCTGGTTACGACAATGGTGTTCCAAGCTCAGCACACTGACATGCTGGGAATGACATTTCTTCACTCCGCATCGTAAGGAAATATGCTCGGGCGCTAGTTTTGTGATTAACGCCTCCTGAAATGCGGTTTGCTTTTCGCCATTATACTATTAGAGTCAAGTAGAAGCATGCAGTCAGTTATGTAAGGGCGATAACTTGGTCGAAAATCGAGAAATGCCTGACCTCGCTGGTTGCTCGTTACTTGTTACGGAAGTTAGCGAAGAGCTCGGCTAGATGCCAGTAGTATGTGGTGAAAGGGACATAGGTTCAGTCCAAGTATCAGGAAGTTTCTGTAAAATGTTGGCAGGAAGTCGAGAATGCGACGAGCGCCAATTTGTTCCTCTAATTGGCCATATTAATCTGAATTAATGTCTGCGTTTTTCTTCACTTAATAGGAGGAATGAAAATTTGGTGCTCTAACAGGAAAATATATTACAGATTACTACGAGAAAGAGCATAGTTTTAATACGTTATATTAACTTGTAGCATTATAATAAAAGCAGTAATAGTTCCTCGAACTCAAAGATTATAGCATTCCAAATCCGATGTTGCTTCTAATACAATGTATATTACAATTAATTGATTATAAAACTTATCGTGGTTTTGTTTGTATTTATTCCTCAAAATACCGTTACACTGAAAGACAGAAGTGTTGTATTTTGTTGTGCGAATTATCGAGAACTTTGATGTATGCATCCAATTGGAAGTTCATTTTGCTTATTTTCACGTGGTTTCAAGCTTAACAAAATGTCTGATGTAAAAATGGAGTAATGTTTACGCATGTGCCCAAGCTAAAGGCGATAAGTAAATGTCTAAAATCTTGCAGTAATCAATTTTCTTAGCGAATATAAAACTTTAAACGCTGACATAGTCTTTTCTCTTGTACCTATACCTCGCTAAATCCAGTACTGAGCAAGCGTCAAAAATTGTCCTCATCTGGCTTCCGCATGTTCATCCAATTTCATTTCTGACTCAACCATGCAGTTCGTATATTTTAAAATTTAAATTTGAACTAATAAATTGTATTTCAACGGCGCCAATGTCTTTCGGGTTGCGCTTGGATTCTTGAGGGCGGAAGGCGCGCTGTCCGCTTTAAGAGGCGGGGCGGGGCGGAGTGGAAAGGGTCGAGGGTGCTGGGAGGGGGCGGGGCAGTCGAGGCGCCGTCGCGCGGCCACCCGCCGTTCCTCACGAGCGCGCAGGGCATAATAACTTCGCCCTGAATTATGTCTTGATCGCACTATTAGCTTGATCCCGGTCGTACCCCCTCGCCGCTTCGCCCTTCACTGCAGACCGTGTCCCGTCGCTACCCGTGTTTCTGTCACGGTTCTATCCTGCAATTACCTCGTGCGGTATTACCCTCTCGGACGAAGATTGCTGTTACCTTTTCTAGCCCTTTGATTTAATAGTAAGCCAAAAACTGAGACATATCTGGAGTGAATGAATGATTTCATCGTCAGATATTAGTGTTTTTATGAAAGGTAAAGAAGGAATGGTGGATGGAGAGGTAAGTAAAACAGATCCCCTCGAAAACCTCCCAGAGACACGTTTTTTCATCCCAGATTCCTCTTAAAAAAGCCGGCTTTAGAATTTTGCAACAGAGACGTGCGCCCAGCACCATTCCACTCATCTTCCTTGGCTTTGAACCTAGTGATTTTCCGTTCCCGCGTTCTTCACGACCATAGATAGAACAGGACGTCTGGTTTCCTTAGCCACTGAGCAGTTTAATTCCAACGCCTCCGTCACTTACTATCCTCCCTTCCTCGAGCAATTTGTTCGTTCATGGCCTGCGCCACGTTGATGGCTGCTTCGTAACGTTCCCGCCCGAAGCGGTGCCTTTGCTCTCCTCATCCCCACCCGCGGCTCCGATGTCTCCTCCGGGACTCTGCGTCCGCGACCATCCGCGTCGCCCCGCCCGGCGGGGGGGGCACCAGACGCGCACGCACCCGCGCCCGCGCGTGCCTCGGCGCTATCTCGCACGCGGACACTTACACGCAGCGGCGGCGGCGGCGGCGGCAGAATGTGTGTGGGCGCGGGGCTATATCTTGAGCGTGCTGCGGGGGCGGGGCGCGAGAGCCGAGGGCGCCGTTGCCGGCGCTTATTGAATTGGCGGCTGTTGACGCTGCGGGCGCCGCCGAGGAGCCCCTGGAGGAGGCGCCGATAAGATGGATGGTCCCCGGCCGCGCCGGCGACGCTCGGCCCCGTCCGCTTGCCCCGCCGCGCCGCCGCCCGCCCGACCCTCCACCTGCAACAAGCCAATTCGTTCTCCCATTACTGCGCTGTTTATTCGTGTTATCTAATGACAGCGCGCACAAGCACGTAATGACCATATTGTGTATTTTATGTGACCTATCAACTGGAGAGCTCTAAATACGAGGTTTCGGCTACAAGCCCTTCAGTAAATAATTGCCAACCTACTAGGTAATTAATTTCGTGATCACTTTATAAGTCAATATGACATTTTTATTGAACGCAAAATAAACTTTAAACTGAATTTCATATCATTCACATAAGTTTATTTTATGTATTCATAAACTATAAGCACAGTATGAAATTGAAGCATACACTTGTCTGACGCACGGTCAAATAATTGTGATACGTTTTGGGCGAGGAGGAGCCGGGAACTTCAAAAGCGGACTTTTTTTGCGAAGAAAGTAGCAAAGAATCGGAGAACTGGACATATCCATCAACTTCATCGACCATCGATCGTCTCTCTCGCGTCACACACACACACACACACACATCAGCTGCGCCCGACGCGGCGCCGGGAGCTGCGGGCGCGCCGAGGGCCGGCAGACCGGCCGCCCACCACGCCGTGTTATGCAAATTCGGCCCCCGCGCCATCCCCGCCCCGGCCCGCCCCCGCGTGTCCGCTTATTGCGTCTCGACCCGGCCCCCCGTGTTGGGACAAGGCCGGTCGCGCGCCGCCCCCCGCCCGCCCTGCGGCTGTCATTTGGGGCAATTAACCGGCGCATGGCGTTCCTATGTCGCGGCGGCCCCCCGCGCGGGCAACTAGGCTTTTTGTCAGCGCCCGCGGCCGATGGCGCTGCAACTTAGAGGACGCTACACCACGACCGCCGATCAAATGAAAGCCCTTTGGACGCGTCGGCCGCGAGGGCAAAGCGCGCTAACATGGCAGTGCCTCCGTGCGAGCGCTCTTTGCCTTCTTGCTGAGTGTGCGTGTATGGGTGGCGGAGGTTGAATACGTTGTTAAGAAGATCGCGGAAGGCATTCGACGCCTCACGCCCACGTCTTTGTCCTGCCTTTTAGGCGCCGGGCATCGAATCTCTGTGCTATGTGCGTGTGAATGCATTGAGACGCATTTGTATGTTGGAATGTTTTTATTTTCGTGGCTCATTCTTTCCTTCATTCAATATTTCTATATCACCATCTATTTAATCTTCGTGAACTCGGCTACCTAATTTCATGTTTTCTCATCTTCATACTTTCATAAGACGGAATTATTGTTTAACTTTAGGTGACAATAATCAAGAAGTGCTGGACGTGGCGTTAGCTCTGGATGTGAACTCACTGATTAGTGCGTTCATTTCAGGCACAACGTGAAAACAAATAAGGGAATGATATACGCGCTGTAATATAACGCTTATTATTTACCTCATCAGATCAAAGTATTAATAGGGATTTTTGTAGAATTCTTAACGCAGTGTTCCCGCAAGATATTTCTGCTTAATAGTGTTGTCCATATTTCTCGAGTAAACGGTTTGTTAAGTAGGAGAAAAACACCAGACAGTCGCCTTGCCGATGTTGAAACATATTTTATCGAAGGCATTTCCTCTAAAAACCCGTTCAATGCTTTCGCTTCCTAGCATCCACATAAAATACCGAACGCGTTTGAAATTGCCACGTTTTTTGTGTGATGAGGCATATTCATCAGCCCCTTTTCGCCAGCGCGTGGTGACCTGCGCTCCGCGCTGCAGCGCTGGCGGCACGCGCGCTCCCAGCTGCCGGCCGGCGCGCGCAATTGGCATTTTTCGGATTAATTCCGCCCGCGCATTACGGTCACATTACGTCCGCCCGCGGCGTTTTAATCGGCGGCGCTTTATCGACGAGTCGGACGGGGATGATCGGCCCCGCATAGAAATAACGCCGCCCTTTGTCACGGCGTTGTTCATCTGCCGCGCCAACGCGATCGCTGCAGGCCCGCAGGCCACAGCCCTCCACTCCCCTCCCGCCGATTGGCCCGGACCTTTCCGCCCCGATTCACCGCGCCCCGGCCCGATCTGACACACCACCTCGGCTCTGGCCGCGACGGCCCACCGTCTCTACCTGCCGCCCCGATTTGCCGTCCACTGCACCTCAGCCTAATCCGCTGCAACCCCTCCAATGGGCTCCAACTACGGCGGGCGCTTTTTTTAATACCCATAATCGATAACGCCGATAATCATTATCGGCAATCGTCACCGAAACCGCCAACCGTTTGCGAAAATACCTTATCGGAATGTATTGTGTAAAATAGATCGGTATTTCGTTAAATCCTTTTTTATTCGAAGGTGCCTGACAAAGTAAAAACCGCCATGAAAGTAACTGTTATCCTTCAAATATTTGTGCATTTATGCTAAAACGTGTAGATTAAATGCATGTATGAATCTAGGGTGCCTCACTCTGCAATAAAATTAGTTCTAAAATTCAAATACAATGGTATTTTCCGTTATGTTTTATTGTATACTTCTGAATTCAAAACGGAAATCTCTTTCGATATAATGCTAAGTATTGAAAAGAAAATTACTGGCAGTATAACGAAATGAAAGATAAACTATTTGTGAAATTTGAAAGAACAGTTTAACTCTTCTTCCCATAACCTCCACGCATGCTGGCTTAACCTCATCAATGCCAATCCTTGGTGACCTGCCTCGATCCCCCTAATCCTCTGTAAGCCGTTTAGTGCATGATTGCCCTGGCTCTGCTCTTTCATCCTCCCTTTCTGCCAAACAGCAGCCTTCGTGTGCGGCCTCGATAGCCTGGTTCCTCTTCACCCCACCCCCGTGGGGCTCCCCTCACCCCCACCCACCCACGAGGCCGCGCCGCGATTCGTCATTGTTTTCGCGCGCCAACCCTTCCCCGCCCCCATCATTGTGCTACTCATAAAGGACGCCATTTTCTAAATAATGAGTTTAACGTGTATCAGGACATTGACGGACGGGATGAAAAAGAAAATGATAGATTTTTTGGGGACTAAAACAGTTTGCGTGTGTTCGAAGTCATCTATTCACAACGTTGTCCTCTGGGAATTAATCCCTGGAATTATGGATATGGCCCCGTTCGACACGTTGATCCGTGAATATAAACATTTCCTCTTTCATTAGTTACCCGGGGTTGTTTACATATATCTGTCTACGATATCTACGGAGGATTTTTAGGAATGTTCGTGAAAAATGAAAAAATAATCTGGAATGCACAAGTGCTCTAAAAATCTAAATATTGCTACCGACCTTTGAAGTATATTTTTCAATGCGCACAACTGACGTATGCGAAAAATGAGCGAATTCTTTATTTCCATAATCGAAGTGTACTGTGGTTGTGGTAAAAACAATAGCTCTGAAGTGATGCAATATATATCGACACATATTTGTGTCTGAAAAAACATTGTATTCCGCCGCTTCGCGATTTTCGGAACGGGACTCACTGTTGCTGTCAGAATTAAAATATCATACAAAGAAAATGATACTTCTATTATAAAAGTGATCAAAGGGAACGACTGCATTTTGTTCTGTTTTAATCTGAATGGGTTTTTTTTCGTAGTATGTCATCAGCTTTTAAAATACTGAAAATGTAATTTATTGTATTAACAGGAAATAAAATATTGAAGAGAAAGCGATGAGCTTTTAATCATTAGTACGCATACCTTTGTTCATGAGCATCTGAGATCTTTTAAATATATTTTCCACACGTTTTTGACATGTCTTGATTTAATCATGGTGTCAATTTTCAATTGTCATTTTATTTAATTGGAACTTATAATTTTTGGTTTCTGTCATTCTTCTTTGACTATTGCCCATTGGTTTTCAATAAGGTTCGTATCTGAACTGTTACCAGGTTAGGGAAGAACACTAATATCTTCTTTCTTTAAAAACTCCTTCATAGAAATAGCAAAGGTACGGAGCTTCATCTGCATAAAAATGTATTCTGGTTTCGGATGCCAATCACGAGCCTGTGTCAGTAGTATACTTTTCAAAATATTCAACTTCTGATTCTGCTTCAAAGTATTTTCTAAATGATACAGCCTCCCTGGATCATTTGTAAGAAATTCATGGATGAAGAGAGAGAAACTATCTGTAGCCGAATATTGCTAGAGTTGTATTTTTTTAATGAAGTAAACTGGGTTTTGTATTTGACTCTTTTCGTAGCATCGTTTATTGATATCGCGAGAAGTATTGAATTTATGTATCTCATAAAAGTTTATTCCTTTTCTTTTACTTATTTATAAAAAGTAAATTGCACTTCATTACATTGTCACGTTTAATATTTGTATGTTGTTTTGGTCGAAAAGAAATTGTTCATAAAGACTTACAATGGGATGATGCAAAACAATATAGTGGAAGGTTTCTGATCAAGTAGTGTAGCGGAAACATTGAAGGGGATTGCGATGTTTCGTTTGAGAAGAGAGGGCGTGACCGCTTGGCGCTGTCCCCAGCCCAGCCTCTCCCCGTGGCCGTTGCACGCGCCCCGCCGCTCGGAAATGTCAGTCCCGTTCGCCGGCCTTGGCGCTGCACGGCCCGCCCCGCGCCCACACACCGGCACTTGCCCGCTCCAGCGGCCTCCAGCCGCGCCCTCGCTCCCAACGTCTTCCCTTAATAGCAATCGGCTTACCAGGAGAAATGTCTGGCCAACCAGTAGTGATTACGTCGTTCCAACCTCTGCCCGCCCATAAACGAAGCGCGCCCTATCAGTGTGCTTCTAATGGCTCTGGATGGGGAACGTAGTTTCTTTCTTCGGCGACAAACCGATCGTCGATCGGCAGAGCGAATATTGTTTGAATTTAGAAAAACTATTCTGGTAGCATTATTATGAGACTTTGTTAAAAAAAATGTATGTAAATTATAGAATTTTTCAGCAATAAAAATAGCTTTCCCTTACTTTTTCAATTTTTTTCCAAAACAGAATTATAGTTTTATTTGTAAAAAAAATTTAGAGAACTTTCAAGTTTTGTTGAATTGTTAAATTTCATTATATTCTTCAAAAATCGTTGTTGGAAATCTGTAAAATAGAGAAAGAACGATTGATCAGATGGTGTCTGAAATACAAGGGGATAACCTATTTTTCTCTCGATGTAGATAATACATTTTGATTACCAAACACTTGGAAGGTTAAGTTTACACGCAGATTCTTTCATTTTCCGTACATATTTTTCGTGTTCTGAATATTAACATGATATTCATTCTCCCTCTCAATGTACTTGTACACGTTTAGAAACGTTTCCCGAGTGAGGTAGAGTGAAGGAAAAGAAAAAGAAAGAAGAGACAAAAAATAAGAAAGAATCTCTGCGTACTTGGTTGTTATGCCTGGGTTCGATTCGACCACAATTCTGAATTGAAGTTTCATCCAACTTCGTTGTACTGGGGTGAGAAATCCCTTTTTCTCGGGATACAGTATTTCATCGACCAGAAACATCTCGACACAGTCCATAGACGGAGCTGCGCCCGTAAATTCCAATTTACTTACGCGAAGACGGGGAACGACGTTGCGGCTGCTAATAAAAAGTATTGAATTTCGACACAAGGCAATGCCACCGCCGAATAGTCCCGTCGAGGGAAGATTTTTTGCAGAAAATGAACGGCTAATAACGTGCGCATTAGCAAGTAAAATATGCACCGGAAGCTCCAGCTGCCTGCGCCCGCGGAACAAGTTCCCGGGGCGGCCGAGCGGGAGAGAGAGAGGGAGAGGGAGAGAGAAAAGCGAGCAGAGACGGTGGAAAATCTCGCGCTGTTTGTGTATACGCGTTAAAAAGCGAAAAGGGCTCGGAACGGAAAGAGAGTACTTTCATGTCGAGCGGAGGGTGACGGCGCCTGAGGTGGAGGGAGGGGAGGAGGCGATGTTGGTAGTCGAAGAGTGAAGGGGTGCCATCCTCTCGCCCGAAAGGTCCATCCTCCCCCCCGCCTTCCCAGCAGCGCCATTGCGACTCGCTGAGCGACGACCCACGCTTCGCTGTTGCCACTGCGACGCGAAAACATTAAAGATTGTTTTGAAAAAATAACAGAAAGCCTGCAAAGTTTCTTCATTAGATTACAGTGAAATCTGAGATCAAATATTTGGATCGTTTATTGTACGACCTACAATGAACCTAAGAGAAGCGACACTATCGTACAAAAAGCAAATTTTGTGTTGCGCGCAGAAAAAAGATCGGAAACATAAGGAGCCTTCAGCTATGTGAGAGCGCCAAGTCAAGGATTTGGTTGGATACTGAGAAACTGGACAAAAATTTTAAAAAATATTACAAAGTTTCAATTTTTACTGAAAAGAAAATTGTTATTCCGCCTATTGTCACACTACGCGTACCGACGGGATGAATATATACGGTGAATCACTGTTTCACAGGGACAGCTGACGACACAGCTGACATTGGACAGAAAGATCCGAGGAAGAGGCGACCAGTCATTAAATATTTCTTATTCACGTGTCGCGTTGTAGAACAGCACCGTTTTTGGTACATTTAGTATACAAAGAAATGTTGTACTGAATATCCACTATACTATGTTATTGTAATATTTGTTAAGACCGTTTCTGTTAAAATATTTAACGTAGTGAAGGGTTATAGGAGAGTATTTTAAATTTTGTGGAGCAGTGGGCGTGCTACATTTTGGGAAACCATTTTGTGTGGTTTTATTGTACGTTTTTGCTGTACTCAAAGTAAAATGGTTACGGCCAAAATTAAGTCTGTCTTTCAATATACTTTTTCCCTCAATTCGGTGATGAATAAATTCGCCTGAAGTAGAAATTATTGGAATGCACGATTTTACATAGAAGTGGAACTACCTATACCTTGATATTCACATTACTTCTCTAAAATAAACATGTTCGTGATGGGTGTGCAATCGTTAACACTCCTGTTCATTTTAAAGTACTTGATAAAGTGATGAAGTGACACATTCTCGTCAAATTCTTCCGTACAATTGGGCATCGCGTCAGTTTAATTGCGCAGCAGAGCGTTTAGCGAGTGCATGCCGCAGAGACTCATCTCCTTTAGGCGTTCTTTAATAGAGGCGGCGGCCGCCCCGGCCCCACCCCCGTCCCCGCCCTTGCCCGCGTGGGAACGCCCCCGGCCGCGCCGTGGGCGCGTCGCCCGTATTTGCGCGGCCGGCGGAGCGTGCGCGCCCGCGGGGGGAGGGGCAGGGCGGGGGCGGGGGCGGGGGCGGGGCTGCCTGCCTCTGTGCGATTAGCCTGCGAGCTTCGCATGCGTTTCAGCACCCGCGTTGCGTATTGCGTGTGGGTTTTTTATACATTTGCTTGGGGTCTATTCGTTTCCGTAATATCAAAAGTAATTAAATACTGTACAGAGTAATTAAATACTGTACAAAACTTACGTATCTCAAGGAAAGAACATTCTTTGTTTCTTCGTTCGATTAATTTGACCTCGTGTTGGTCACCATGTGCATGTTATTGCCTGGTAGTTGATGTAGCCAATTCGAAGTGATACACTGAGGTCGGGTTGAAACCATTGCATTGCGTCGGTTTGCCTTCCACTTTTCGATCATAAAGTGAACTTTTCACTTAGGTGTAAACTTCTAAATCCTGACGAGGATGGGTTGTTGCTACCGGCGAGTGTGCTATACGATTCAGCAAAATATTAATTACATTCTCTAAAACGATTCTTGATAAGAAATGTGATTTTAAAAATTCAGTACATGTTTATGTAGAAAAATATTTGATGAGTATATCACAACTTACTTTTGCGACTTTGTATATTTTCCTTACGGAGATTTTGAAACAACAAATAAAAGCACAATAAACTTATATTTACGTGTTTTCTCTGCATTGAAATACATTAAATTAGCAACACTTTCATCAATAACCCACTGAACCAAAAGGTATGTATTTCCAATATAAAAAACTAGAACCGTTCGTCAAAATAATGTTATTGAATAATATCTTTATCTCCTTTATTCTGTTCTCCACTGAACTGATTCTTGTTTTATGTCTTGTTCCCAGTGCGTCGTCTTCAATTTACTGTCATTCTGACTGTTGAGAGGAAACTGAGAAAGAACGAGGGACATGTGAGCGGAACACAACCGCTCCAGCGTAAACTAAAGACCAATGAGCACCACGCAATCTCATTTCCCGACAGTCACGTGGAGGGGCATTGGCTCTCGTGTCGATGAAACTCCGCATTTAGAACAAAAAAAAGAAACAAGCTGTGGGTGGGGGGAGGTGCAACCGCAGGCGCGACTGACGAACCGTACGCGCGAAGCGCCCGGTAATAGGGTTGTTCCGACGACGTGACAGCGCGTGTCGCGAGTGCCTATACAAATCGAACGGAGAGAACGAACGGTATTAGCGGGCCGGCCAGCCGGTTGACCGGTCGGCAGACCGGCCGGGCGCGTGACGTCAGCCGTTGCACTCACGGGTCACTGGCCGTCCGGCAGTCGGAGTGGTCGGCGCTGGCAGGGGCAGGGGCGGCCGGAGAACCTTAGCGGGAATCTGGGACGAGTGGCGGCGGCCGGGCGGCCTTCGCCACGGGTTCCGCGATATTCCGGCTCGGAGGGGGCGAGGAGACACATTGCCGTCGCGACCCTTCTTACGGTCGCGCAGCCGCAGCTGTGACAGGAACGGAGCTCATCCGGCTCGGCGGGTGTGTGTACCTTCCTCAGTCGCTGCGCGCGCCAAACGCTGCGACCCTACCAAGAGGATGCCGCCTTTAACGTCGTTACTGGGAGATATCATCGGGCTCTGCATCTGCTATATACGCTGCTCTCTCAGCTTCCAACGTTGCGTGATGAATGCGTTCTTCCCATCTCCTCCCATCGAATTCCGAAATGTATCAGACACCGTCTTTGATCTCCGATGGATTGGTTCGTTTCTGGGAGAATACATA